>JAVHJN010000004.1:2400000-3064326 GCA_036971655.1 Arthrobotrys megalospora | reverse complement strand
ATATTAATTTTTAAATTTTAAAATTTTGTATTTTTATAAAATATATTGTTTATTAAAACTCAGTATCACACTATATTCTAACATCACCCCCTATTACCATTATTATCATTATTACCATCATTACCACTACTACAACCACTACCAAAACCACCAGAACCATCATCACCACCATTACAACCACTATCAGAACCACCAAAACCACCAAAACCACCAGAACCATCAAAACTACCAAAACCACTAGAACTATCATGACATGTCAATCTTGAACCCACTATCAACCTACCCAACATACATATCACCAAATTGATAACAAAACTTTTAAAAATAACATAAAAATAACTATTCACACATATAAGAAAGGAGATTTCCCATCTATATACGCATCGGCATGAACATATGATATACTGCATATAACATTAGCACAGAGAATCAATGGCGGATCTAATAACCAGGTAACTGCACATAACCAACAACTAACTATACCATTTGAAAATAAAAAAGTATTAATATAATAAATAATACAATTATATAATTGGGGGTTTCCTCCACATATGGATATAGTGTGTACCATAATTACTAAACTAATAAATCAGGATCTAAATATCAATTAGATAATATAGTTTTTGTAGTGGCACCTAAAACTACATTTTATATACTTATATGCATTAAATAACACCTAAATTAGAATTGATAATCTAATTTCTATTAACCAATTTTATTAATTATTTATAGAAATTAAATAAAAGAATAACATTACCAAAAATATATTATATAATATGGATAAAAAGGGATTTGTTATGGGCAGCATTTATATAACGAAAATAATAATTTTAATATTATTTAAAAATCAATTTACTATCCAGTATTCTAACTAAAAATTAGTTATTATAATCGAATGTATTAATACATGCAGTATTATTTTTTTATTATTTATTATTTTTAAAGATAATTATTATTAATTTAACTAATATATTAATAATATTAATTAATTGATAAAGGATTAATTATTTATAATATCACTAAATGGATGGATAAATAAAAATCTGGGTGTTTAATAGTTGAAATATATATTTGATTTTAAAATAAAGATTTTTAATAATTATATATATATGTTTTTATTAGATGATTATGATAGTTATGTTAGTGTAAAATTCATTAATTATTATATTTAAAAGAATATTATTGTATTATATTTACCAACTTATAACACACATTGTTTACAACCATTAAATATTGGTTTTAATGTAGTGTATAATAAACAATATTATAATGTTATAGATTATGCTATGCATAATAACATTATTGGGATTGATAAGTAGTTATTCATCAAGTTATTGGTAGAGGTTAAAAAGAATATTATTAATATAAATTTTATCAAAACAATATAATAAAAAATAAAATTAATACTATATAATTTAAAAAAAATTCTATTTAAATTATAATATAATGAGGTTGTTTAATCTAAAATTTTACTTCCAATTATAAAAATACTAGCATACTCATAATCTATTTATAAAATTATTATTAATATTCTTATATAAACTGGTTATTTACTTAATTTACCCACCATTAACCATATACATTAATTAAACAAAGTAATAGAGAGAGTTATAAATAAAATTATTATATTACAAAAAACCAATATTTAATTATATATTGTAAATAAAAAGGTTTCACAAAATAGATATAATAAACCAAAACTTATTGGTGCTCATATTCTAAATGATTTAAAGATTAATAACCTATAACAAAACAAAGCTATAAAATTAAATACCAGAAATACAGAACCTAAAAGAAATTATAGTCATCTTCATAGTAATAATAATGGTTGTAATAAAAAATACAACAGAGAACATGGTAGAACTGGTTATCCTTAAGACCATTTTTGAAAAAATATTGGAGGAAATATAAAGAACAGTATAAAAGATGGTTTAAAAAATGGTACAAAAAATGATTCAAAAAATAATTCAGAAAATAATTCAAAAAATAATACAGAAAATAATTCAAAAAATAATTCAAAAAATGATTTAAAAAATAATAATTATGTAAATAAGTAGTGGGGGGAGTATGGTATGAAATTTTCATGTTGTTTATAGAGGTATAGTTTTGATATAATAAATAACACATTTCATAAAAATATAAAATTTTGAAATTTAAAAATTAATATTAATTTGAAAAATAGTTTAAAAGTTCTATATTTTTAATATATTATTTTTTTTAGTGTTTTTTAAAATATATAATTTTTTTTAAATTTTTTTAATTAAAAATAAATTTATAATAATTTTTTGAAATTCAAAATTTTGTGTTCCACTTCCTTGTGTGTTCCACTTCCTAGTGAAAAACGTTATCTAATTTAATTAAAATTTATTAAATATTTTATATATTAATCTTAAAATCTGTTTTATTAAAATTATAAAAAAATTTTAAAAATAAAAAAATTAAATATAATAATTTTATTGAATATAATATTAATTAAATTTTTAATAAATTTAATAAAAATAATAAATATTTAATAAGATGGTTTTTATTTTATAATTTAAAAAATGATTTTTGGTAATTTAAAAAGAATATTTTATTTAATTTTATTTAATCTTATTTAAAATAATTTAAAATATTTGCTTAATAAAATATTATAAAATTAAAAAAATAATATAAATGATTTAAAAAAAATTAAACTTTTATATTAATAATAAAATTAAAAAGAAATTTTTATTTATAAAAAATAAGTTTTATATAAATAAAAATTATGGATTAGTTTATAATAGGTTTAATTTAAATTTTTTTTTTACTTAAATAATTATTAAAGTTAGAATTTTAATGGATTTTTTGTTTTAAAAATTATCTTTTTTAATTTTTTTTTTACTTTTTTATTTTATAAGTATAAAAAAGAATTAATAATATTATAATTAAAATAAGAAATATATTAACAATATTTTAATAAAATATTTTAATATTAATTATAAATATAAAAAAAAAGAAAATTATAAAAATAAAAATAGTTTTATAATTAATAAATGGATTTTTTAAGAACATTTAAATAATTTTTAAAAATATTACTAATTTAGTTAATATTTATAAAAGTATAATTATAAATAAGAAAATTATTAAAAAATTAAGAAGATTTCTATAAAAAAAATTTAAAAATTTATGTATTATTTTATTAATTATTTTATTTAAAATTTTTTTATTTAAATTAATTGTTATATTTTTTTTATATAATATAATTTTTGTATAAATAATATTTTTTTAATATTTTTTAATAATAATATTTAATTTTTTTAATAATGGGTTATCTTTATTAGTTTAAAATATTTTTAAAAATTTGATAAGTTTTAATTAAGATTTTGAAAATTTTGATTAATATTTTAATATTTTTTCCTATATTTTATTAAAATAATTAAAAATTTTTTGTAATTTTAATATTTTTTATTTTTTGATTTTTATAATATGTTTTATTATAAAAATATTAGTTTTATTTAACTAAAAAATCTTATAAAAAAAGAATATTTATAAAAAATTATATTATAATTTTTTTTGTTTTGTTTAATATAAATAAGATAATGTTTTAAATTTTTTATTATAATATATTTATAATAATTGGTTTAATATTTATTATATATAATAAGTATTTTAAAATTTTTTGTAATTATAAATTTAAGAAATTTTTCCTTTGATTTTGTTAGAATAATCTTATATTATTTATATTATTTGTAGATATAGTTTAAGTTTATAATAATATATTAATCTAAAAAAATTAAAAAATATTTTATGGTTTAAGTTAAATTAAAAAAAAAAATAGAAAAAAAAAAATCTTATATATATATATTATTTATATAATCTTATATTTTATATAAAAATTTTTTATTAAATATTCTTTTATAAAAATATTTTTTATGTGGAAATTTTTTTTATAAATATAATTTATATATTATATTTTTTTTTTATGAAAAAATTTTGTATAAGAAATTTTTTATTAAAAATTTTTTTTAAAAAAGGAAATAGTATTATAATTAAATTATATTTTATTTTAATATGAAAATCTTTAATATAATAAATATAATTCTTATTTTAATATTTTTTTATTTTATAAAAAGATTTAAATTATAAATTTTTAGATTTTATTTATTAAAATTATTAATTATTTTTTTAATTTTTAAATTTATATTTTTTTAATATTTTTTATTTTAAATAAAAAAATTAGTATTTATAATATTAGATTATCTAAGAATATATATATAATTTATTATAATATAATTTTATTAATTATATATATTATTAGTTAATGATAATATTAATAATTGTTAATTTTTATATAAAAATAATAATATTTATTATATAAAGAAGTTTTATATATATAAATTTTTTTAATAATGATAATTTTAAATTTAAATTTTATTAATTAACTTATATTTATTTATTTTTTTTTATTAATTCATAAATATTTTAAATATATTATGATAAATATTCTTAAAACTTTTTATAATCTAATCCTTAATTATAATTAATTTTATAAATATAATCTTAATATTAATTAAAGATAATAGATTATTAATTTTAAATATTATAATTATAAAAATAATTCAACAAATTTTCATTTTTTTTAAAAAGAATGTACTATTTTCTCCAATTAATCAATTCATATATACCATCCTTTTTAAAAATAGAATATAATTAAAATCATTATTTATTTATATATATATAAAAAAAAAAAAAACAACTATTTTTTAGGAATATATCAAAAAAAAACTTAAAAAATGACTATATATAATTTTCAAATTTCCCCACAAAATACCTTATTTTTTTTATTTTAAAATCTAATAAAAAACTATATATTTATATAAATTATCAAAATTTAAATATAATTATTATTAAAAACATTAGTTTATTATTATTTATTAATAAATCTTTTGATTAATTAATTAAAACTAAATATTTTATTAAACTTAATATTATTAATATATATTATAATATTAGAATTAATTTTAAAAAAAAATAAAAAATAATATTCAAATATTAATATAAATTATTTAAATATATAATTATATTTTTTAAATTAATTAATATTTTTATATTTTTTTAAACATTTATAAATTATATTTTATAAAATTATATTAATATTATTTATATTATTTATTTAAATAATATATTTATTTATAGTAAAACAAAAAAAAACATTATAAACATATTAATCTAATTTTTAAAATATTTAATAAATAAAATTTATAAATTATTTTAAAAAAATTTTAATTTAATAAATTAAAAATTAAATTTTTAAATATTATAATTATATTTAATAAAATTAAAATAAATTTAAAAAAAATTTAAATTATTTAAAATTAATTTATATTTAAAAATATCACCAATATATAATTATTTTTAAAATTTTATAATTATTATTGTTAATAGTATGAGGTTCTACCGAACACTGGTTCTGTTCTATATGGTATATATGTAGGTTATGTAGATGATTAGGTGTTCTTAAAATGAGTTTTATCAAAAAATTTACTATATATATAAAATGTGTATTGGTTAATAGAAAGTTTGCTTGTTATTATGTGTATGATCTAGTAGAATATTTTATGTATATATATTAATATTTTGGTTTATATTTAGGTTTTATTAATTGTTTATGTATAATATTATATTATATATAATAATAATAGTTTTTGTTAAATAAATATATTGTTTTAGTGAAGATTAGAATGTATAGTGGTTATTTATATAATGAGTTTTATAACTTATTTGGTTATTAATAATGTTAATAAATAGATGTATGAAAAATCTTGAATGTTTAAATAATTAATTAAACTCTAAAATGTATTTGTGTTTTACTAATTAAATTGTTATGTATTTTGGAAAAGTTTATATTAATTTTATTATTAATGTATTTTTTATAATTAATATATATAAGTTATAATTGTTTTATTATTTAAGAATATTATAAAATATATAATTATATTTTTAATAATGATATATTATTGATTGTGGAATAAGCTTTTGAATATAATAGAGTTTTGTTTTATAAGTGTATGATTTATAATTTTTTAAAATGTATATATATAGTTTTATAATTATATGATTTTCTTTGTTATTTATATTTGTTTTAAAATTATATTTAAAACTCTGCAGCTTATTTATGTTGTTATAATCTAATAAAATGTTTTATTAATAAATAGCAGAGTGTTCTTGCTTTTATCATTAAATTATAAATTCTAGAATGTTTGTTTTAATGGGGTAGGGAGGTTTTATAGCTTATTATAAAGCTTTTAGATATCTTGTTATATAATATATTTGTTTCAGTAACGTTGTTATTGCCAAACAAACCATATGTTATACTCTGGTTTAAAGTGTAGCTGTTTTTTGGATTTATGTAGGTATGCTTATAGAGTTTTGTTTAGTGTTTATAATTATATAATAAAATTAGTAGGTAATAAAAGGATATAATATATATTTTTTATTATTTTATTAAAATTAATTTCTTTTATTATTTTTATATTTTATATTTTTTATAATTGTATTTTATTTTATTTTTTTTACACAAAATTTTTAATTTTATAATTTTTTTCAAAATATTAATATAGTTGGTAATGTTGTTTGTATTAATGTTATTCTAACAGACTTGAATTATTATGTTGTGGCTATACCCTGTTAACCTTACTATAACTTTTACAGTGAATGTAAGGTTTCCCCTGCTAATGTAAATGACAAATATGAACACTATATTTGTTTTGGGAATGTGTGTATTTTTAATAAATTGTTTGATAGCTTATAATATTTGATAGAAGTGTATAAATTAATCTTTTTGGTTATAATAGGTTATTATACTAGCCCTGGTTATTTATACATCATCTATAATTTTCCTGCATTTATTATTCTCTCTGACTAACCAAAATATTAGATTACATATAATCTGGCTATTGTTTATAATTGTAATAATCTTATTTTTATTATCTATAAAGGTTTTTCTCCAATTTTAAATGATTATATGGTTATGGATGTTTTATAAAACCTGATTAATATTATAGAAGTATAAATGATATAGTATTTTTATTTTTTAAATAATTTTAATTTTATAGCCTTACAAAACATATTTACTATAGCCTTAACAACTATAGTAGTTTTATTATTTTTGCTATTTTTATCTTCTTTATTATTATTTTTTTTATTATTATCTTTTTTATTATCATCTTTATCTTTATTAATTGTTTATATAGTTAGTGGGTATACTATGATTATTATAATTATTAATACAACTACAAATAGCATTTATAATATTTATTTAGCTTCTAATTTTTTTTATTTAGATTTTATAAACATAATTATAAACCTTTAAAATATAAAAAAACTTAATATAGCTAAAAACCATTTTAACCTTATAGAAATCATAAATACAATTAAAAATGTGTATAGTCTTAATATTAATAATATAGTACCTACTTTAATAAATTTGTAAACAAATCTTTTACTTATTTTGATTTGGGTAAATACATAAGTAGTTTTTTAAATTATAATATTGGTTATAATTGAATGAATACTAATAAATATATATATAACCTCCAGCAGTTTTATTAATATAATATTAAATTTATATAACCATTATAAATAATTTTTTTTGTAAATAAATTTTAATTTATAATTATATAGCTTTAATTAATATTTATTTATTCTACTAGTATATACTTTATTTTCACAAAGCAAATAATTAAATAAATATAGAAAACTTTAGTTTAAATTAGATTTTGTGAAATTAGTATTTAATTAATTTAAAATTTTTGTGTTATTGGATGTTATATTTTAATTATATATTTTATATAAATATAAAATTTTAAAATTATTAATTTTTTTTTGTTTTTTTATAAATAAATAAATATTAATTAATTTAATTTTATTAATAAAATAAATTTTGGAGTTTTAAAATTATTAAATATAAATTATTTAATTATTTTAATAATATTTTAATAAAAAAATTAACCACAAAATTTTTAATATTCAGATATTCTAATTTAAAAAAGTTATTTTTAATTTTATTTTAAATTTAAAAGTATATTATATTATAATATTTTATTTGTTGTTAATTATTTTTAATAATATTAATTATAATTATATTAATATTATTTATATATAATATTATTAGAATTGTTATAATATTCAAATATATAAATATTAGGTTAGATAAAAATTTCCTTAGTTATATATTTTCTATATTTATATGATTTAAAGTTATTATTTTAATTTTTATTAAAAATTTAATTATTATAGTTTATTGAATTATAAAATTGTTTTATTATATAAATTAAAAACATAATTATTTATTAATTTATAAATAATTTTTTTAATTTTATAACATTTTATTTAATTTATATTATTATATCTATATAAATTTATTAATATATTTAATAATAAAATGTTATTAAAATTATATTTTAGGTTTATCTTATATATTTTAAACAAATATTAATATATTTAAAACATAATTTTTTAATGTTTTTAATTTGGTTTGTGAGTATATTAATCTAATTTATATATTATATATGCTAAATCTGGTCTATTATCTTAAATTATATATATTAAATTACTAAATATACTTTTATATAATTGAATTTTTTTTAAGGTTAATTTTTTAGAGTTATTGTTTTTTAATAAATGAATATTTGTATTTATGAATATATTTTTTAAATAAGTAGTTTATAAATTAAATTTTTTTAATATTATTTTATAGTATTTTTTTTAATTAATATATAAAGTTTTTCAATTTTAATTATATTTTATTTATAATCTTAAAAATTTTTTGGCTTTATTTAGATTTTTTATTATATATTTTTGTATAAATACAATCTTAATTATATTTATTTTATTGATATTTAAAAAAATATTAATAAATTGTTTATGTAAGTAACTATTATAATATTATTATTTATATATAAATATTTATTAATATACAAATGTTTTATTTTGAAGAAAAAGTTTTCAACCATAATTATACTATTAAAATTCTTATTCTAAAAATATAACATTTATTTGAAATTATATAATAATTTTAATAATAATAATGTATAAATATTATTCAACTTAAAAATATATTTTTTTGAAAATTATATATAAATCTGTTTAGTTTTAAGTAATATTATATTTAAGAATGTAATTTTGATGTTTATTTGATATACTTTTTAATTAAGTGTTATTATAAATATAAATAAAATTTGTATAGTTCAGAGATTTATTATAAAAATATATATTTTTATATAATAAATATTATAATATTATTTATAGTTTTTAATAATAAATTAATTTTTATATATAGATTTTCTAAATTTTTTTTTTTTTTTAATAAATACTTAGCAATTTTTTATTAAATAAATTTATGCTAATATTTTAATAATTTTTATTTATAAATAATTATTATTTTATATAAATAATTTATAATTTATTATTTTAATTTAAAAATTTTATTTAAATAAAAATATTATTTTTTTATACAAAAATAATACTGAGAAAGCTAAATTTTTTATTAAAATTATATATATTTAATAATTTAGAATGTTTTTATTTTAAATAATTATACATATTATTGTAGTATAAATATTTTAAATCTTACAAAATTTTTTATTTTTTATAATAATTTTATTAAAACCAAAGGTCTTTCTATAAATATAATTATATTTTTAAACCTATTAATAATTAAAATAACTAAAATTTTAATAATTTCTTAAATATCTTAGATTTTAATTATAATTAAAATGATCAAAATTTTAATAAATATAATTATATAATTAGAATTATTATTTTTAGATTTGTATAATCTATTTTATTATAATAAAATTAAAATTATTAAATTTAATTAAATCCAAATTGATTATTTAAATTTTTTTAATAAAATTAAAGATTATTTATTCAATTATTATATTAATTTAAGATTTTTATAATCTTTTAAAATATTAAATATAATATTATTATCATTATTTAGTTTTTTTAATATTTTTTATTTTTAAAATATTTATTAAAATATTTTTATACTAATATAATTAAATTAATAAATATAATATTTTGAATAATTAAAATAATCTTTTTTGTTAGGTTTTAAATTTTATATTATTTCTTTAAAATAATATAATTAAGAAATATATTTTTTTATATTTAATATTTACTAAACATTTTCTTTTATAGTTTTTTTAATATATAGATATATATTAAATAACTAAATAAATATAGTTTAATATATTTAAACTTTTTTTTATTAAAAAGTTTGAATAAAATTTTAGTTTGAATAATAGTTTTGTCCTTTTTAATAGTATTTATATACTTATTAGAAAATAATCTATTATTTACAAATACTATTGTTTTTATAGTTTTGGTTTAGAAGATTTTTAATAATCTAAATTTAATAAGTATAATATTTATAAATTTTTATAGTAATTAAATGATTTTTTTAATTATATTATTTTATTTATAAATATATAAAGTTAAAATTTTAATTTTGATTTTATATTATATATAAAATAATTAAATGTTTTTAATTAAAAAATTTTTCATATTATTTAATTATATAATTATTATATATTTTTTTTTTTTGATTTTATTTTTCATAATAATAATAAATTAAATAAAATATTTTTAAAAGATTAATTTATTTAAAAAAATTAAATAAATTTTATTAAGATAATCTTATTTATTATTATTAATAAATACTTCATTTCTATTATGGTTTAATTTATTAGATTAATATATTTTTTATATAAAAATATAATTCAAAAGAGATTTATAATATTGATATAAATACATTCAACAAGTTTATATTTTTTATTTAAAATAAATTCTAAATTTTAATATATTATATATTTTCCAAAAAATATAATTTACATACAGAATTTACCCATAATAAATTAATTTTCATTTTAACTTAAATTATAATTTTTTGAATTTGATTTTATTTATAATGGTTTAATTTTTTATATTACTACATCAAATCATTTATTTTTTTTAGAAATTTTTTATTTAAAATTATTAAAATGTTTAAAAATGATTTTATAAATTTTTTTATTTATTTAATTATAATTTTAAAAATAATAGTATTTATATTTTATAATATATATAAATAATTTTTTTTATTTTAAATAAATTTAATTATTATAAATCTATCTTTCTCTAAAATAATCTTATTTAGTAAAATAAAATATATACTAATATTGCATAATATAAACTTATCAACTAAATATAGATTAATTATTATATTTAATATATATAAAATATTATTTATTTTTAAATTATATAATAAAATCTTAATAATAATAATTTTGTAACTGAGTGTATCTATAGTAGAATTATCTTCAAATCTTATAATTTATAAAATATTAAACAATTAATAAAAATTTAATAAAAATTAATATTAATTATTATAAATTTAGTTGTTAGTTTTAAAATTAATATATTAGCTAACAAAGTTTATTCAATAATTTATTATATAAATAATATAATTATAAATAATACACACATAATAAATTATTATAATTATATAATATTTAAAAATAATAATATAAAATTTAATATAAAATTTAAATTAAAAATTAGAATTTTTAGTAAACGAATTTACTATCTTCTAAGCAACTACTTTTTTAAATATTTTTTTAAAATAATAATATTTTTTTAAGTAATTAATTAGTCTATATATTAAATAAGATAAATATATTTTTCTTTTTGTTTTAATTAAATTTATAATTTTTTTGTTTTTTGTATTTATTTTTAATATATGTTACTTTTTAGAATTTTTTTTATTTTTATTATTTTTTTGTTTTTTATTGAATTTGTGTTTATTATTATTAATAATTATTATAACTATTATTGAACTTATTTAAATTAAATCTGAATTTAACTTATTAGATGTTTTTAAAATTAATAACACCTTTAATTAAATTATATCTTTTTTTATAAAAAATGTTTATTATATTTAGTTATAAAAGTTTGAATATATATATTTTTTAACCTCACTAACTATAATTATAATAAATAAACATATATATAAATAAATTTATATATAAATATATAATAATAAAATATCTAATATAATTATAACAAATAAATTATTATTAAATATATTTATAATAACTGAATAATATTTTTTTTATACATTACTAATTTATTTAAAATAATCAAATACAATAAAATAAATAAATTTTTTCAAATTAATATAAAAAAATTATAACTTATTTTTAAAAATATTAATAATAGATTAATTGTTAAAATAAAATTATATTCTAAATACCTCAAATATATCATAAAATTTAAAACCCTACAACAATAATTAAATGTTCTTATAAATTAAATTACAAATATTCTAGTTTATCAAGTTCAAAACTACATATTATTTTTTATACAATAAAAAAATTATTATTTCAACAACATCTTTAATAATAATTATAGTTATAAAACAACTTTACAATTTTAATCAAATAAAAAAAATTTTAAACATTTGTACTTCAAAGTTAAATACCTAACCTGGTAAAATTATTATATCAATTAAACTCACAAGAATTCTTAATAATATATTGTTAATAAAAATATTTTGTTTGGATGTTAAAAATACCTCCTTCTTAATAAATTTATTTAATAAATAGCTGAATTTAAATTAAATACTCAAATAATCCTTAATACTCTTAAACTATACATAATAATTTAAACCATTTTTGGTAAATTTAGTAATATTGTTAAGAGATATGGTTTCATTTGGTAATCAAATAAATTAATATATTAATATAATAAAGAAAATTATTAAATATGATAGTTGTAAATAATACAACTATTATAAAATACATATTTAATAGAATTAATAAAATGAACTTATGTTAATAACATATTAATAATATAAGATTTTACTAAATATTAATTTTATTTTATATGGTATGTATATAAGTTATGTAAATAATTAGATATCCTTAGAATAAGTTTTACCAGAAGGTTTATTATATATATAAAATATATATTAACTAATAAGAAGCCTGTTTGTTATTATATATATAATCTGGCAGAACGCTTTGTGCATATACACTAACAATTATTAATAATTTATTAAAAAATATAGTTTTATATTAATTATAAAACTAATTAAAAAAAACATCAAATTTAAAATAACATTTTTTAGAATAAAAATTTTTAAAATTTTTAAGGAAATTTTTATTTCCATATTAATTCTATAATTTTATAATCTAATTTTATTTACTAAAATAAAAACCAATATCTTAATAATTATTTTAAAAATTTACTTATTTTAGTTATATTTAGGTTAAAAATAATATTTAATTACTTATATCTCCTACAAATTTAATACTATTTAATTATATTATTTAATTTATAACAAAAAATTTATAACAATAATTAAAATTTATAAAAAATAATATATCTATTTTTAAAAAAAAGAATCAATTATTATATTATTTAACCATAAAAATCTTACATATTTTATAATTATTAAAAATTTAATAAATAATAAATTTCATAATAAAAAACACTTAATAAATATAATTTTAAAATTATATATTTTAAAAAAAAAAAAATATTCTTACCAATATTATTAATAAGTGATTAAATTTAATGAAAAATATCAAACTAAATAAAAAAACTATTCTAAAAAAAAAAAAAAATTATTTTATTATTAATAAATTTTTTAATTTTATTAAATACATTTTAAATAATATTTTTTATAAAAAACTTTTTAAAACCTATTTAAATAATTTAATAATTAAATAAATTTTAAAAAAATTAAAAGAAATTTTTAAATATTTTAAAATTTAAAAAAAAATTATCTTATTTAAAAATATCTTTTATATATTTATAAAAAAATTATAAATAAAAATTATTTTTTAATATTATAATATATTAATATACAAATATCTAGAAATTAATAGAATCTAAAATTTAATTATAAAAATTTATTTTTAGTCTAAAATACATAAACATATTAAAAAATATATTAAAACTTATAATATATACTGTAGAAATAAATTAAATTAATATAAACCATATAGAATGTTATAACCACACAATATACCCAATTTATTATTTAAAATTATAATATATAATTTTATTTAAAATTTACCACCAGTATAAGATCTCCTAACCAACATATTATACAACAAAATTTTAATTATAATTAATAAATTTATTAAAATTATTATTTTTATTTTTTAGAATAATTAATAAAGATTAAAAAAATTATAATAAATCTATGATTAATATATTTTTAACAAATATGGTATACAAATTAAACATATTTTTAACCAAAACCTATTATTTACCAATAAATTTTGATAATCCTTAATAAATTAAATTAATATAAAATTGAATATTGTTATTAAAAGATATGTTTAAACTAATAAAACTTTAAAACAATTTATTTAAACTTTGAAAATTTATTTTAAAAGTTTCCTAAATTTTGTCTAAAATAACTAAATTAGTTTATTATTTATAATAAAATTTATTTATAATATTTTATAATATTTAATTTTAAAATATATATTTTATGAATTTTTTAGAAAATAAATATTAAAAACATTTTTATTATTTTTTTTATTAAAAAAAATAGTTTTTAAAATTAAAAAATATATAAAATTAATAAAAAAATTTTATAAAAATTTTTAAAAAAATTTATAATTTTTTTAAAAATATATATTCTATTATTATAATTAAAATTAAAAAAAAGCATCTTTTTTTAAAAAAAAAAATAAAATATATTTACTTATATAAAACCTAAAAATATACTAATTTAATAAAAAATTTAATTATTAAAAATTTGGTTTTTATATAATTAAAAAATAATTTAGAAAATATTAATATAAATTAAATATATTTAATCTAATTAGAATTTATTAAATATTTTATATATTAATTTTAGAATTTGTTTTATTAGAATTATAAAAAGATTTTAAAGATAAAAAAATTAAATATAATAATTTTACCAAATATAATATTAATTAAATTTTTAATAGATTTAATAAAAATAATAAATATTTAGTAAGATAATCTTTATTTTATAATCCAAAAAATAATTTTTAATAATTTAAAAAGAATATTTTATCTAATCTTATTTAATTTTATTTAAAATAACCTAGAATATTTGTTTAATAAGATATTATAAAATTAAAAAAATAATATGAATAATCTAGAAAAAATTAGATTTTTATGTTAATAATGGGGTTAAAAAAAAAAATTTTATTTATGGAAGATAAGTTTTATATAAATAAAATTTATGGATTAGCTTATAATGGGTTTAATTTAAATTCTTTTTTTATTTAATTAATTATTAAAATTAAAACTTTAATAAATTTTTTATTTTAAAAATTATTTATTTTAATTCCTCTTTTATCTTTTTTATTTTATAAATATAAAAAAGAATTAATAATATTATGACTAAAATAAGAAATATATTAATAATATTTTAATAAAATATTTTAATAAGTTAATTATAAATATAAAAAAAATAGAAAAAAGAAAAAGTTTTAAGTGTTAAAAAAATTATTTAATAATATTTTATTAAAATTTTTTTAAAAATTTATTGTAATGTAATTTTTTAGAATTATTGTTATTAGAATATCTAAGAAATTTAGTATTAAATTAGTAAATTTGGCTTTTAATAAAAATATATTTATTAGATTTATAATATAATCTATTATTTTAGAAAGATTTTTAATTATAATTTCTTTAATTATTTTTTTTATAACATCCTTCTTTTTTAATATAATTTTTATATAAACTAAATTTTTATAATACTTATCAATAATAATTATTAATTTTTTTTAATAATAAGATATTTTAGTTGTAATTTTTGAAAATTTTTTTATAATTTTTAATATTTTTTTTTATATTTTTATTATATTTTTTTAAACTTTTAAAAAATGAGTATTAATTTTAATTAATTTATAGATTTTTTAAAATTAAAATTTAAAAATTTTATTTATTATTAGTAAAAATTAAAATTTATTTAAAAAATAAATAGAAAAAAAAAATATTTATAAAAAATAATATTATATTTTTTATTTTTTAATAAATATAAATAGAATATGATTTTATTTTGTTTAAAGTAATATATTTGTGATTGAGATAAGAATAATGATTATAAAAAATATATATAGAAGTTCTAAATTGTTGATATTTTAAGATAAGTGTTTTATAATAATTAGTTGATATTGATTTCTTAATTTTTGATTTATTAAATTTTTAAATTTTATTAGATTATATATTGATATGTGTTAATTAATTTGATTAAAGAATGTTTTATAATTTAAGTTGAATTAAAAAAAAAAATTAAAAAAAAAAGTTTTATATATATATATTGTTTATTTAATTTTATATTTTGTATAAAAAATTTTTTATATTAGAAAATCTTTTTATTAAGAATTTTTTGTTAAATATTTTTATAAGAATATTTTTTATATAGAAGTTTTCTTTTATAAATAAAATTTATATATTATATTTTTTTTTTATAAGAAAATTTTATATAAGAAATTTTTTATTGAGAATTTTTTTTTTGAAGGAGATAATGTTATGATTAAGTTATGTTTTGTTTTAATATAAAAATTTTTAATATAATAAATATGGTTTTTATTTTGATATTTTTTTATTTTATAAAAAAATTTAAGTTATAAATTCTTGGATTTTGTTTATTAAAATTATTAGTTGTTTTTTTTAGTTTTTGGGTTTATGTTTTTTTAATATTTTCTATTTTAAATAAAATAATTAGTATCTGTATTATTAAATTATTTGTTTAATTTTTAATAATAATATATGAGCTGAATGTTTTGAAATCATTCACCTTATTTATTTATTTGGTTGGCTGAATGGTAAAAAAGTAAACTAAATAAATTGAATGGTGAGAATTTTGGATTATATGAAAACCATATTATATATATAAGATTTGGATGATAATAGTTTTATTTTGGAATTTTATTGGTTAATTTATATTTATTTATTTATTCTTTTGTGAAATAGTTAAAATAATTTTATTTTATTTATTGTTATATTTTTTATATAAATTATTTATTTATTTATTGAATATATATTTTTTATTGAGAACTGAATAATTGAGTAGTAAGAATAGGTTTAATTGTGGAATTAGCTGAATTAGGAAATTTCTAATTGGGAATATCTGGGATAGGTATAACAATATACTTACTTATCTATTTATATAAATAATTAAAATAATTTTATTTTATTTATTGTTATATTTTTTATTTAATTATTTATTTATTTATTGAATATATATTTTTTATTAAAAATTGAATAATTAAATAGTAAAAACAAATTCAATTATAGAATTAGTTGAATTAGGAAATTCCTAATTAGGAATACCTGGGATAGGTATAATATATTTAAGAATTTATAATTTAATTTTTCTTATAAAATAAAAAAATGTTAAAATAAAAATTATATTTGTTATACCAAGTTATTTCCGTATTAGGACAGAGTATAACTTGACTGTGACACAAACTAGTGTTTAATGTTATTAATTATTAATAACCTATATAAATAAAACAAAACAGATTATAATAAATAAAATATATTAATAATAATATTAATATAATAATAATAATAATAATAATAATAAAATAAAGTCAAATTAGCTGTTTAACCTCCTATATATGGTAGGATATGTCAAGCCCTAGCAGAGAATACTGCAGCAGCAGAACGCAACAGTGAATTTTGGTATGGTTTCGACGGTGATTTTGTGTTGCGGGTATGTGTTATTTTGTATTTTGTCATAGGGGTGCCTATGGCGCAGTCTCGTAACCAGACCTTTTTGTGTTGTACATAGAAAATAAAACTTGTGGCGTGCTGTAAGAAAAACTCGAAAGATGTGGGAAAGAAAATAAAATCCCACAGACGCAACACAGCATTGGCTTATGCCAACACTACTCCTACAGCTTCACTACCAGAAACAATACAGCTTGGAAATTTGTTACTTAACTTATCAAGCAACTAACGCGTGTTCAACCCGCTTATCTTGAACTAAAAGGTACGAGCTGCTGCTTTGGATAGAGATGAACATTGGCCTCCTAGGCGCTCAAACAGTGCGCAACTGGATTAACTACATCTGCAGTACTTGCCTACTCGGTATTGCGTCTTGCCAAAGCACTTATCAACGTGATAATAACCTAGCGTACCCGCCAACCTGCGTGCGTCTGGCGTGCATCTGGCGTGCATCATAAACGTCCGTACCTTCACGGATATATCTCTAAAACCCAATTCGATTTCCATCCTTCCCGAAGCCACAATTGCAGAATTCTTCCATGCATATCAGCTAAATAACCTTGTACAACACTAGGCAAACCATAACTTTACGAATCTAATAAGTCCATGTTCATCCTCTACCTTTACAAATTGCTTGGCTTTATATCGACACGACTGGTTAATAACAGTAGTTTTCGGTTCGGCTTGCAGATTAGATCGCAATCGGAGGTCGCAATCGCCAGACAGAACCAGTTAGAGAATACCATAACCTCCGCAGATTCTTGGTGTAGCTGTAGCCGACCATTTTTTTGAGCTAATAGCGCAATATTTTGCAGACAATATGGAATGGCTAGAAGTACAGACCGTGGGACAAGAGTGTAGCTGGAATAACTGCGAGTTATATAAATCAACTGTGCCGGCAGTCATCCCCATTTTCTACTCTTTCAATATTTTGTCTTCCTCGAAAGGCGGTTATCAAATCTGATCAGGCAATCTCCCAAGCTTATCTTGTATTCGACCCCTTAAGGCTTGTGACTTAATAGTTTCCCAAAACCAGAATTCAAATCAAGACACATAAATCCAGAGAGCAATCAAAATGAGCCTTTCTTCCTACCTAAAGCAGAAGGCTATATCAGCCTTGACACCAACCACTACACCGTCAAATTCTGCGCCGGCAAATGCTGCAACGGCAAATGCTGCACCGGCGAATACTGCACCGACAGTACCCGTACCAGCAGTACCCATCACGGCAGCACCCCCCGTCGCTGCGCCCTCGAGCAGGTTTAATCTTAATATGCCGAACTTCAAAAGTGTTACTAGTGAAGCTCTCTCCACAATCGGCGGCGGCATCATCCCTACAGGCATTGACAGTACAGATAACAACAATACCGCCAACCCCCCGATCGGGGGGATATGGCCTAGGGTGACGTTGCCAAACCATCCCAGATTGCCAGTCGTAAGGCATCCTAGCGGCTTCATTCCTCCTGAAACCCCAAACTATAGCATCTCAGAGGAAAAGCTGAAGGCTGCCATACAATTGGACGGGGACTGGGATAAATACATCGACCTGAACCCTGTCCTCCTCGTGCCGGGAACTGGCTCCTACGGTGGAAGCTGTTACCATCACAATTTTGCCAAACTGTTACGGAATGCGAGCCCCAGATTTGCCACCTTCGCGTGGGTGAACGTCCCCGGCGCCATGTGCGACGAGTCGCCCAAAAACGCTGAATACATCGCGTATGCAATGCACTGGCTATGGTTACGGACATACCGAGGCTACTCAGAGGCTGATATAAATAAGCATCAGATCACTGTGATTGGTTGGTCCCAGGGGAACTTGTCGATCCAGTGGGCACTCAAATACTGGCCGCACACACGCAATTTGATCAAGAGCTTCGTCGCCATCTCGGCAGATTTCCATGGCACTCTGCTGGCACCCCCGGTCGCTGCCGCTCCGGCCATCCTGCACCAGTGGTACTGGTCTAACTTCATCCGCACACTGCGCGCCAACGGCGGTGACTCGGCTTACGTTCCCACAACTTCGATTTACTCCTCATTCTACGATGAGGTCGTTCAGCCACAAATCGGTGATATTGCATCGGCTTACATGAAAGATGAACGGGGTGTAGGCGTCCTAAACTTTGACCTACAACAGCGATGCCCGCTTAAACCGGCCGGTGTTCTACATGGGCACTCAGGAGTGCTTTATAACAACGTAGCATGGGCCCTGACCAAGGACGCAATCATCAACGGAGGACCTGCTAGTATTGGACCTGGTCGAGTCGATCTTCCCACCGAGAGTATGCAGCTGTGGGCTCCCGGTCTGAATCCCTTGGATATCGCCGCAACTATCGCCCTTATCCCTGTCGCTGGCATCAATATGCTTAAATTCTTCCCTATCGCCGTGGTCGAGCGGCCCTTGCCCGAATATGCCGCAAAGGAGAGTGCCGCTTTAGGCCCTGCCCCCGCACTGACGGCCGAGCAGCAGGCTATAGTCGATGCGAACAAGAACAAGCCCCTTTTTCCTGCTAAGCCAGCGGTGGATCCGAATATAGCTTCCGCGCTGGGAGCCCCTACTACATAGTTGAACTGTAGTGTAGATTATGATGTTTTAGGTCGTACTATATAGCCTTCTAGCTGTATGGTTAATGATTGATGATTTTAGATATCAATACTTTATATTTTCTATTTATATAATAATACAAATAAACTTGGCTTTATACTTACCATGTTATTGTTTATATAATTTCAGTAATCTCCTTTTCAAGTTGTTAGATCAATAACCCCATATAACAATTGTAATGGATTGCGGTATGCGCACCAAAAACGAACTTGTACGGTTAGAACACATAGGCTATGAGAACCGTACCGCATGCGGTGGTAGTAGAACTCTTACAACAATAAACTCTAAGCTCTTCATAGTATAACTGTCACGATTAAGCTTATAAGCTATATTCCATCCTAATATAGAAATAGTTTAGTATGATGAGTATAATTTTTATTTATCATCCTTTTGTTTTACAAACAAAATTATTCTATAAATATTAAAATTAGCAATTTATTTTTTTATACTTATAAATTTCGTCAGGCAAAAATCACAGTTCCATCTCAGCAACACCTTACAATAACCGTTGTGGGAAATAAAAGAGTAGGCATTTAAGTGAGTGTGTGGTGTAGTTTTTCACAATCACAAACGTTCCCTTGGAACTCTCGATCGCCTTCGGGCCTACTAATATCTGGGTAGCTGATGGAGAAGCAAAAATATCCCGTGCAACAGCAACATCAAGCATCTCGTTACGTCGAACTTTCCAGAACTGTTGTATATGATGTGTTGATTGGCCGCAAACTTACTGTTTTCGCAAGTCGCTCACTTCATTGGATAAGACCATAATTGTGCAATGTCAACGTCGCGACGACTTGTTCCAACCCACAATGTCCCAAAAGAGTGAATACATACAGACAGAAACCGGTGAGTATACAATCTTACTTGATCTTCATTTGGCGTACGCAGTTCTTACAGCAGGGTGTAGGTAATAAGGTATCGCGAAAGTCGTTGATAATTGGTAGTCAAAATATTATCTTGGGGGGGAAGGTATGATGCGCCGTGTTGTTGGAACACCGATTGTATTTGAATTACACTAAGGTTCTAATAGACCATCATCCAAGCGGATTGTTGTATTCGAGGTGACCTCCGCCGACTGGTCCCTCAAGGCCAGAATGCGGCGGCTGTGGCCATCGCCGTTGGGAGGTACTGTTTCTTGAGCAAAGGCTGTCTTCTTCGCCCGCCAAGCAAAACGTATAGAGGGTGAGAAAATTGCGTAACCCCCAATTGCACTCTGCTGATGACTTGACAGCCAGTTTAGCTACTACCCGATGAAGCTGGGGGACCATGTATTCGTTGGCGAGGGTAGTGTTGTGGAAGCTGCTGTCATCGGGTCTTACGTGAACATTGGGAAGAACTGTGTAATTGTAGGTTGGAACATGCGTTGTAGGGCTTCAGCACCATCCTGACCGGCTGAAACTTTTTTACAGGGTAAATTCTCCATTATCAAGGACTGCGTTCGAATTGAGGATGGGACTGTGATTGCCCCCAATAGCGTGATCCCTTCGTTTTCATCGGTCGAAGGGTATCCTGGTATAGTGGTGGAGGAGCTACCAGAGACGGCGGCTGAGATGCTTGAGTGTAAGTGAACCCCCCAATACGAACACTTCTTAGGAACAATACAGCTAAAACGTTCCGCCATACAGTAAAAGAGCTGTATAAGAGTATTTAATTGAGGGACTCTGGTTGGTCCCTCTTCGAGAATACCATAAATTACTATAACCACATATGGTTCCGCTCTAGTGTCTATTGGCTTAATTGATTTCACCTCGTCGTAAAGTATATTTTGCGAAGGCCCGAGCAAGTCCTTTCTTAACACTCAGTTTTTGTGCCCCAATGAAGCTTTCGATTATCACACCAATGGCAAGATCGATATCCCTGGCCTGTACATAATCAGAAAGCCTCATCTTTGCGAAAGCTTCGGAAAGTCGAATTATGGATTCTAAATGGCGGACCTGTTTCTAAAGTTAACGGGAACACTAGGGATGAATGTTTGCGTGGATGGGGACTGACAGTTATAGGGAAAGACCCTGTCGCTAATGACTCTCTCCGCATATCCGAAAAGAGCCTTGCTAGCTTTTCTTCGTCAATGTGGTGAATCTTCGGTCGACACTCCCGCCGAGCAAAAAGAATATATTTTCTGAGTATCTCTTGCGAAATATGCCCTGCCCTGACCTCGTTTCGTGCATGCCCGTTTTCGGTACCTTTAGATAGAGGATGTGAGGAGCCGTGAGACGAAACCACAAATTTAGCTAAAAGTTCGTCTGTTTCGGGATTGACCGTATCTCGGACGACGCATAATACATCAAATCGCGATAGGATAGGCTCAGTGAGCTCCACGTTCTGAGCGAATGGAATTGTTGAGTTATATCGGCCGCCAATTGGGTTAGCAGCCGCAATAATAGAGCAACGGGCCTGCAGTGTCGTGATTATGCCTGCTTTTGAAATAGATATAGATTGTTGCTCCATGGCTTCATGGAGGGAAGTTCTACACAGAATATACTGTCAACTTCTGATATCCTTTGTGTACGGACTCCTTAACAATATATTTTAAGAACCTACCTGTCTCGGTCATTCATTTTATCAAATTCATCAATGAGACAAGTCCCTTTGTCCGCCAGAACCAAGGCACCGCCTTCTAAAGTCCACTCGTTCGTTATAGGGTCTTTACGAACACTCGCAGTGAGACCCACAGCACTTGCGCCTTGACCTGTTGCGAAGACGGCGCGATGGGCAACTCTTTCGACGTATTTCAAAATTTGCGATTTGGCAGTTCCAGGGTCGCCTAGCAGTAGTATGTTGATGTCGCCTCGAAGGGTGTGCTTGTCTTGGATGTTTTTGGCGACACCGCCAAAGAGTGACGCGGCGACCGCAGTCTTTATGTCGAGATGGCCATATATTGAAGGGGCGATACTATCGATGATCTTCTTGACGATAGAATTTTCTTTGGCGAGGCGTCTAATCGTCGTCTCGTCCTCCTCAGTTAACTGAAACCCGGCGAGCTGATCATGGGCCTTTATAACGTTGTTGGCCTCGAGTATTGTTGCAAAAACTGGGAAACCATTCCGGTTGTTTAGCTGCGCATCGTAGTTGTTTCTGTATATCCCGGTAATCTCGACTTCTTCTCCGGGCTTCGCTGCATCTATAAGATCCCAGAGTAAGATAACGTCGCGATGCCGGGGAAGTCTTCCCGCTGGCACGGTTCCTGGAGACTCCTGAAGAGTTAACTTTTGGTAATTACGATAGACCGTCTTTTCCGAATTGAGGGTGAAGGGCCCTCTGGACTGGCAATTTTGGCAGTATGACACCTTGACCTCGACGTTGGATTCTTGCTGAAAGGGGCCAATGGTAATTCCGCACTTGGTACAATCAAATTTCACAACCTTGAGCTGCGGGAAGACTCCAGTTCGGCGGGTGACGACCCCAGAAACCCTAACAAGAGCGTTAAGGTGCGATTGCCGGAGTTCTCGAAGGGTGAACACCGCGGGGACATCGGAAACACGGACGTGGATTTCAGGGTGGATACGGTCGTAGTCTTGATAGTGGAGAAGCACTGCGTCCATTGCAACTGCGTCAAATATAGGTAGAATCTCTGTTGGAGCGTTTGCTAAAAAGTATGCAAGTACTGCTTTAGTGTCCGCTAGATGCCGATATGAGATTTCAAGTGACTCTGCGTTCATCTCTCCTAGGTTGCGAATCCGGGTACCGTAAACTGACGCCTCGGAACTAGGTTCAACGTACTCTAGGAGAAAACTCTTGAACTCTCGGGCGATGGAGCGCTGAACTGCAGGGAGGGCGATCCATTCCGGTAGCGACGCGTTTTTGACGTCTGCAAGAGCTTCTAAGCTAAGTTCTTGCTCCCAACTATCTTCGTCGTGGGGGGCCTCATCGTAATTCGAGTATATATGTCGGTGCCGAAGTGGCTGTCCAAGAAGGTCGATGTCTTCTTCGTCTTCATTTAAAAAGGCAGCTGGTTTCCCACGTGCACGAGCAGCCTCCCTGTCACGGCGTGACATGCGATCTTCTAAGATACGCCTTTCCCCTAGACTAACGCCTTCATACTCTTCCTCGTCCAGTCCCTCTTCCTCGTATCTGTCCTGTGTATCATCTGCTTCGTAGTCCCTGAAAATATTGATTAGAATGGGTTCTGAGAGAGGAGCTGGAACGTCTGTAGCTGTACCTCTCAGCGTATTCCATCAAATTTATGCCATCCTCGTCTTCTACCATTTCATCCAAGTCGTCGACATCTTGAATACCGTCCTCCTCGTCAACCAGGCCGTCATCATCAGTATCGTCGTTTTGTGGGGGCGAGCTTGGAAGAGCCGATGAAATAGCAGGAGACGCAATGGAGTGGATGTCCAGGTCCTCCTCGTGCTCTTCTCGGTTTCGCTTTCTCGTGGACGCCATTTCCTTGGTGAGAGGCCCGTTATGCGCCGTTCGTCAAGTCCTGATGTTTATGTGTTGTGATTGCCGAAGAAGAAGAAGAAAAAGAAGAAGAAGGATACAGGGGAGTGAGGGCGTGAGGAAGGAGGAGTAGCCTGGTAACTCCGTTGTCGATATTTGGCCGAGTGCCTGCTGTCGTGGTTGCGGGTTGGGACGTGGAGTTCTGGAGGTACAGCAAGCGAGAGCAGTTTCTGCCTGTCCAACATCGCCAAAAAACAACTCGAGCTTCTTCTTCTGACACAGATCCTACTACGTAGATGGTCTACTCGGCCTGTGATTTTTTTTTTGCGTACTAGCGAGGAAGTGCGTGCATATGTCCCAGACTTTGGCATTGTCTCGTCTCAGCAAGATACCTAAATATCAACCATAGGCGCGAATGCAATGAACTCGAACTCGAACTCATCCCCATTGACCTTCGAGGCAAAAAAGGGATTCGTGATCTCGCAAACCCGAATCATATCGCAGGGTATATCAGTGACACCGAGATGGGAGGATGGGTGCTGCGACGCGGGCCCAAGCGAGGTGACGGCGGCGGTGGTAGAAAATACGCTCGCGAAGGGTAGTCAAGCTCCAGCACTCCTTGTCAGATTCACGCTCACCATGAATTGCAATCAGTCAATCGGCTTTGTCAACGCCACCACCAGATGTTTTACAATGCGACTGCGATAGACCATGTGTCGGAGCAGATTGAGGTCTTATACCAACAGGGAATTGACAAAGTCCCCAACCAGGACAGCTTGGATGTCCTGAGCGGACAAGCTGACCTCTCGGACCCCCGGTATGTTGTCAGTCGCCTCATTGGCTTTCTTTGCTTCTATTCTTACTTGGGGTTTAGGAACATTGAGAAGCTGCCAGAGATATGGCCGGTTGAAGACCATAGTGCGGATGGAATCTACCAAGAATACAAGGAACTGGTCGGGCAGGTATCTAGCATGGCCGCAGGGCTTGTGAGCATCCGTGCTAGGCACGAGCGACTTCTGGCCCTTCGAAAGAAGATAGGAACGTTTGAAAACCCTCGCGAGAGTATCCAACCAAGTCTTGTCTTTAAAGATAGTGAACTGGCGTTCGAATTGAAGAGGATGAGGATCCTAGCAGCCAAGTTGGCCTACGAGCTGGAGGGGACCAAGACAATGCAGCTGTGACAGCGCGTATATTCTGTCGACAGGCACTTATTTACTTAAATTACCTTGCTCCCGGAGGTATCCCGCTAGTTAGTTCGTCCGTAGATAAATACTTCCTACGAAGCTTCGCTGTCGTCAACTTTGGGGGATGAATGGACCCTTCTTGCCAATGCCCGTAGAAAATACTTATTCTTATGGAATGTGCTAAATAGGGGTGCCAAGCCGCCAACTGCCTCCATCCCCATTTGTCTCGTCACGCTCGATTTCGGAAGAAAAGTGTAATCTCCTTGGGAAAAGCAGAAGCGGGAGAGGAACAAGAGGAAGACACAATCTTTCAACCATATCAAACTCTTGTCGTGACGGTTGTGCAGCGGCGGTGCTTATTTTTCTTCTCTGTCAGGTTGGCTGCAGCCATGCACCGTCAACAGCCTCTTGAAAGGCGGCTGCTCCACTGACATCCAGTCAACTCCAACTCCAACGGCAACTCCAACGACCCCTGGGTGTTTTGTATATTCCCCAAGGCATCTTTCTTCCCGTGTATTACTTAGCATGTCTGTACACCGTCTTTCTCATCCAACATCAACCTCTAATCTTGACTATCAAGTCAATAGGTATGCCTCTCGAGCAATCACCGTTCATTACTGGCCCTTCCCGCTAACCGTCATATCCCGCTAGAGTCCCAATTATTTCTAAACTCTGGGATGATTAGTACACCACGCGCCGAATCCCACGAGATCTCCTCCATACGTTCTTCTCCCGGCCCGGGAACATGCCCCGATAGCTACCTTTGAACACGCCCTCTAGTCCCGCTGCCTTGTTACTGGATCCCTCCGAGATTCACAAGTCGTCTCTTAAAACATTCAACCTAACGTCAGCTGCAACAACACTAATACAACTATCGCGTAAGACCCGAAAGAGGAACCAAAGGCTCAAGATTAGGTCCGGCTGGTGGGATCAAAATCGCAGGCCCGAATTCACCAAGCAAAGAGAAACCGAGGAGTATTCGATACTAGGAAGAAGATGCAAACGACAGCGAACAAACAAAAGCAGCTCGCTGGGCGGCCGGTTCGTGACAGCAGTCTCAACTCTCAGCCCACGGAACGGGCTAATCTGCGGCACTCCTCTACGACTTTTGGAAACAGTCCAAGGAAGGCAGCCATACATGGTGATGGTAACGGTCCGCCGACCAACAAGCAAGCAACCATGTCTCACCAATCGACGTCGAAAAACCCTGTCCGGCCTCCCGAGTCCCAATCATCATCGACGAGAAATGGTGATATATCGCCAGCAGCTAGTTTGAGGAGCCTCAAGGCGAAATCACTGCAACCCCCTCCACAAAGCATCAGCAAAGAAACGAACACTCCTGACGAAATCCCGAGGGCTCTCTCCGCATCTAACTCTTTCACCATCTTGGGCCCGAGATCTCCGAATTCGAATGGGTCGAAAGGGTCACAATCAAAAATCAATCGCAGGATATCGACGTTCGGTCATAGCCATGCAACTGGACTCGGTGCTAGGACGGTTAGTCCAACTGATACTCGCCGAATGAAGCGCCTCTCTGTTATGCCACCGCCCCCCCTACCAATACGTACATCACAACCGCCATCACCGAATAGCCAATCTCCATCCCGAACAGACAATCCCGGGTTTACAAGGGCCACGCCTGACGCGAAACGAAAGTCTGTCTCCTCCACTGTTTCGTTGAACTCAAACTCCTCCTCCAACAGGGTCTCCAGCAACTCACTGCAACACCGAGCTAGCCAGAATTTCGTGGTGTCTAGACTTCCCACCCCCAAAACAAAATCCAATGAAGGGGTAGCAGACGAAGATATCCCTCCGGTTCCTCCTATTCCTAAGGGACTTGCGAGTGAACCCGAACAGGCTTCATTTACTGCGCGCAAATCAAGTCTCGTTGGGCAAACTAGCACGTCTAGCGCGGGAACTCGGAACTTACGACAGTCCCTAATCGGGACGGGGGTTCCAGACCAGACAAATAAAATTGACACAGATATGCGACGTAAGCGGGGTTTGACAATGGGCCCAACGTTGGATACGAAATCATCAGTGTCTTCTTTGAAGCAGAAAAGCTTGCAACCTCTGCGTCTGCCACCCTTAACTGTTCTGCCACTCAGTGCGCCAACAGTCAACCGTGTCAATGCTTTAGATGCGCATGCAGCTGTAGCTGATGATAATGATGAAATAACACCAACGAAGTCCAGCCAACGGGCCCCCAGCACACCGTTGACCGCCTCAAAAGCTACGTTCCATGAAAGCCGTCGCAGCGGTAACTCTAACCACTTAACAGCTCGAAGCACGAGCTCCACACAACTGGCACACTCACCGTCTGCCTCTTCAATGAGAGCGTCCTCGTCAAACTCCTCGAGTATCCTTCATACGAATGGAAATAGCAGGTATAGCAGATCTGCTATCTCCCCGATGGTACCGCCTGTCACCAAACCGGGTTTCAGTGGCGATATGGCGACTGTAGCCAACTTTACATCGAAAGCGCCCCGGAGGCCTAATTTAAACATTATATCTGGGTCCGGGAGACGCAAAAGCAAGGAGGAGCTAAAATCGACACCAATGGGAGATGCCTCTCCTTCTAAGTCACCGGAAACGCCTTCAAGTGGATCATCCATTCGTCGGAAACTGAGTTTGAGCTGGAAGAGAAGCTCGAGTAAGACGTCCCACGCAAGGGAGGAACGTGAATCAGATCATGCGGTAAAGCATGATTCTTCATTGCCACCGCGTCTTCCAAACCCAATATCCTGGACCACCAACAACAACTCCAACGTGGAGTCCCAACCCTCCCAACCGAATAATACGACCACGCGCAAGCGAAATTCTCTGTATGGATTTTCTGGGGGTGGCCATGATAGAACCAAAAGCGAAAGCTGGAGCTCTACGACCTTTACTAGCCATCCTAAGGATGTTAGGAGCCAGGACGCCGCAAATTCCAACGATTCTATGGCGCCCCCGAAAAAGCAATCATTGGGAACGTCGACATCAACGCATCGTCCTCTAACTGCCAAGTCATCCATCTCTTCAATACGGTCCTCGAGGCTAGACTCGCCATTCGATCCTGATGATGTTTTGGCTGACGAAGAAATGAGGAAACTAGCCGCAAAGCGGAAGGGTCTTGAAGCCGCAGCCGCCGAGGTTGAACTACTACAGCAACGCGCAGGCCCAAAAGAGAGGCTTTCGGCACAACAAGCTCTCAAAATTTCGAATCTGAATGTTTTCGAGAAGGGTGAAGTGCAGGATTACAAGGATGTTTACTTTACTGGGTCGGTTGACGCAAGAAAGGTGGTAGGCGAGCTAAACGGTGGCCCCACTGTTTGCAATTTTGGTTACGATGATGAAAGGGGGGACTATACTATTATCATCGGAGACCATCTGGCTTATCGATACGAGATTATTGACGTTTTGGGAAAGGGTAGCTTCGGTCAAGTTGTCCGCTGTATCGACCACAAAACTGGAGGCCTGGTTGCAGTGAAGATTATTCGAAATAAAAAGAGATTTCACCAACAGGCACTCGTGGAGGTTAACATTCTTCAAAAACTGCGAGAATGGGTAAGACACTCTTCTTAATAGATGATCGTCTTGACAATGCTAAGCAACATACAGGATCCCGGCGATCAACACAGTCTCGTCAAGTTCACTCAATCATTTTATTTTCGAGGGCATTTATGCATTTCAACGGAGCTCCTTGGCATGAACCTTTATGAGTTCATTAAGTCAAATGATTTCCGAGGATTCTCGTTACGGTTAATCAGGCGCTTCACTAAACAGCTTCTGAGCAGCTTAGTCCTGCTCAAAGGACATCGTGTGATACATTGCGATTTGAAGCCAGAGAATATCCTCCTTGCTCACCCTATGCAGTCGGATATTAAAGTCATCGATTTTGGTTCTTCTTGTTTAGAACATGAAAAGGTTTACACATACATCCAGTCTCGCTTCTATCGGTCGCCAGAGGTTATTCTCGGTATGACCTACGGTCTCCCGATTGACATGTGGAGTCTGGGGTGCATACTAGCGGAATTGTTTACGGGGTACCCTATATTTCCTGGGGAGAATGAACAAGAACAGCTTGCTTGCATCATGGAAGTTTTTGGCCCACCCGAGAAACACTTGATTGAGAAAAGTAGTCGGAAAAAACTTTTCTTTGGTAAGTTCATGCAGACACCCCTACCCGCAAATTTTGATTTCTCCCAAGCACCCTTCCTAACTTGCATGCGAAGACTCCTTTGGGAAGCCGCGTATGATAGTGTCCTCTAAGGGCCGTAGACGCCGCCCGAGTTCGAAAACCTTGCAGCAGGCCATTAAATGTGACGACGAGGCCTTCCTGGACTTTCTGGCGGGCTGTCTCCGCTGGGATCCCGATAAGCGCATGAAGCCCGAGGAGGCTATTCAACACGAATTTATTACAGGAAGAAAGACTCAAAAATCTAGAATAGATCTAGTTCTAGAATCCCCCAGCAAACGCTTGCCTTATAGCCCACGGCCGCTTCCTGAGCTACCGCAGCAACACCCCAGCACCAATCCAGCCAGCCGCAATCCTGATCTTAAACACTTAGGAACAAACCAAACGGCCAATGCTCACAAAATTGTTACGAAAAGACATTCCATAGTAGGGCCATCCCTTGCACCTGTGGGCAATTTGAAACGGACATCAAATGGCAATACACTAGCCCCGGGGTCAATATCGAATCTTCCGAGGGTAGCTGGTCGCACAGCGTCTATCTCGATGCTAAAATCGGAATCATCTGACAATAACACATCCTTTTCAACCCGATCTATCAGACATTGAGTCGTTCCTCCGGGTCACACCGCTCGTCGACCAGAGTATATCTATCTAAAGTTGGGTCTCGACGAAGTTAAATGAGCCCTACGCCTGCACGGCATTCAACGCTCGAGAATGAGAGCCCACCATGTTGACCTTTCGGGCCACATCCTCATGAACCAAAACGTCCTTTCTGTTTCATACATGCGGGATAGATTCTTACATTCCGGGGATAGTATTCGTGATTCCCGTACTGTCCCCTTTCCACTCCTTCCTTCTTCGTTATTTCGACCTCCTCGCTTCCGCAATCGGTAGCACGGCGCAATCCTTTGTTAGATAGAAACTGAGCCGTTTCACAGGGCGGGCAGAGACACAGCGCCTTTAGTATGGCAGTTTGAATCATGAGCAGTATTACATAATCTTTTATCTTCATCTTTCTTTCCTTTTTTTGCTTTCGAAAAAATGATATGCATCTCCCGATTTGCGCATTGTCTGAAGCGAGCGTTTTGAAAGAATTTGCGCCCCCAAGCGGCTGACTGTTTCTCTTTCTCATGTATGATCACCAGTGACAAATCCCCCCGACATCCTCACTATCTAACCACTGGCCTGCCAGGCCCTGGATCCTTACTGATTCCGCCTCACGCCCGGGAAGCGCAATTCTCGAGTCTGTGAGTAACCTACGCGCCCATACACCAATGGATGGCTCTCCAGTTTCGTCGCGAGCTTGTTTGAGAAAGGGTATTAATGCTGTACCTCCAGTGCCCCTCAGATCAGATCGATTATTTGGTGTCCTTGCTAGCCCTTTGGGTTGCGCCCGGTAACCGAGATGCAGATTTATTCCCAAGGGAGCCACGCTTGGCTTCGGTCTTGTGGTGGCCAAACGCTCGACAGCCATTCCTCTTTGCTCCTTAGCGGGCAGAACTATGTACCTGCTCACAATCTGGATATGCTTATCTCGAAACCCTCTGAGCATGTGTAGGCAGGCATCATATGCGACGGTAAGCGCCCCACAGGACGAGTGCTCCTTAACGTAGCTCTGGATGTTAGACACCCTCTCGAGATGCTCGAGGAATCGACGGTGGGGACCAGGCATGTAATCTCGCATTTCCTAATACAACATTAAATTTCTTTAGCTGTGTATTTCCTAGGGACATGAGGACGAAGTTTTGAAACCTACCAAAATAAAGTTGTGAATCTTGAGACCATGTTGTGGTGGTGTTTCTGGGCCTGGACCTTCCGGTTTCTTATCCCCTGTTGGACGATGCTCAACCCCAAGCAGAATGTCGAATGCCTGGATCAGGGAGCTTTGTGCATTGCTGCCCCCTGAATATTGCCGAAAGGGCTCGTCGCCGGAGCCATCTAGATACCTGACGCCTTGCGGCAAACCAGCCTCCGCCATGTTCTTCGAACCGGCAAGATACGGCCGGATACGACTATAGAAAATATGGGGATCGCAGTTTTCATACATTCTCCCAAGTAGGTGTGTTAATTCACCGAGCCTCTCTGCAAAAAACTGGAGGTGGGAGACGACGAGATCCAGGTTATTTTCCCGAGCACCGTGTATAGCATCCAACAGAGCAGGGAGTATCGTCGCGCCCCGAGCTTCTATCGCAACGGAGACGAGATAAAACCATGATTCGTCCAGGGCCCCAGTGAAGGTGTGCAGGGTGGCAAGATTGTCCAAACAATCGATTGAGTCATCTGGAAAGATTGGCCTAAAATTCCAAAGGCACAGAGCCGCGTATGTAGCCACGGGGACCACTTCTAGTTTCTTGCTCACCGCTAGATACGGGATTGAAATTGGGGCAGGCAGAACCTATAAGTAGAGTTAGTAAGTTCCCTCCTAGCGTATTCTACTCCAGCTCACCTCAGAGGCAGCATTGTCGCCCCAGATGTAGGAGTGTGAGAGGAAGGAAAGGATAAGATATGCTCTTCTCCACTCCGCCTCTGTTTCAAGCCGATCCGTTGACAAAACCGGGAGCCCGTCGATGACCTGGCGGATTTTCTTGCTCAGGAGAAGAGGCTGGAGATTCGAAACCGTGGTTTCCCAAGGAGCATAGTACGGGTCTGGCAGAGCCGCCAGTGGAGGTACATCTGGGAGGAAACCCGTTCTCGTGGAAATGGAATAGTCTTCCAACTTGGGAAGTGGAAGGTTCACCATGGTCACTTCTCTATAGGAAGGAGATTAAGTACTTGGATCTTAGGTAGGGTCCCGGGAATTCAAGTGAGAAGTAATTCAGCCAAAGGCACTTCGAGGCTCCTAGCTCCTCCAAGTCAACAATAATTATTAATATTGTCCTCAGCAAAGTAGAGGGAAGGGACTGTGTTGTGCTGCAGCAAGGCGTGGTTGTAAAGGAGCGGTTTAGCTACAGCGAAACATGCGGTTGGGATTATCTGAAAGGAATCTTGACCGATTGCGGGCCCCTTTATACCACCCAGTCACTCAGGCAGCGTAGCACGACTGTCATCTGCTGGTGGCACCGGCGAAAAGGCCATTTCCGTTCGGATCGTTCGGAAGGAGTTGCGAGATATTATTCAAGCGCGCGAAAGGAAGGGAGCAAAGGAAAGGAAAAAAAAAAAAAAAAGGTTTTCCAGTTTCGGAGCCAGATTAGTAACACTGGGTGGTCATGCCGTGCCGACTATGACGCCTGCATCCTGACTAGGGTAAATACTTACGTACTGAAGGAGGTCTATAAATACTGAACTCCAACTACATTTAAACGTACGATACGGTGTTCGTTGCGAAATACCCACTTAGGTACTTGAGTACTAGTACTCATAAGCACGACCATACACAACAATTGGTCTTGTGAACAATAGCGTTGGACGCTAGTCATCTAGATAGAATAGATAGAGTCTACGGATCATCGTGCTGCCATCGCATGGTTTTCATGTCACGACACTGGGGGAAACAGAAGCAGGATAAGTATAGAGAAAGACGGGCAATAAAGAAAGGTGATAACAGCCTTAGATTAACAGAACCGCAAAGAAAGTGGCTAAAGTCAGAGAAAGAATACTCGCAGCTGACCCCGGATATGGTAGATGGTAACGCAACTCGAAGACCGAGTAACAATTCAGATCTGCAACGCGACGGCGATGCACCAGCGCTATTATGCTTCCTCTTGTGATGAAAATGGACCAAGGCCCAAACAAATGACGACGGCTATACAAAATCCGCCGTGTATGAAAAGCCACGGAACTCTTCTTGCATCGCTTGAGTAAGGACTAACCACGATATAATTAGCTCTCCGCTCGTACTACGTTGCTTCTTAAGGGGCTATATGCCTACCTGACTGCACCGGGGTAAGGACTGGAGTAACGCTGGTGAATTCTTGGTCGAAATTGGAGGTGTCCGTCGGAGAGCTAATCTGAGGTAAAAAGGGCGACGGGACCCGCTTATTATATATATCATCCCAGTTAACGTTTCTGAAGAAGGCGTGCGACATGATCTCCTGCGCATCGGTGGGGCCGGACCCTAGACGTAACTCAGGTTCACGCGTAAGAAGCTATAGGAGTAGTTAGTAAAAAAGCTTATATCGGACCAACCACTTTGCGTCCTAGGGCTTGCCTTTTGTAAAATGGAAACGGAATCTCTTGGCATGTGGATTGGGTAGAGGGGTTCATCCGAGAGGATGGCATCGTATATTTCATCCTCATCCTCCCCCCTAAATGGAGATTGTTGAAGGAGCATCTGATATATCAAGACACCAAACGCCCACCAGTCCACTGCTCGACCATATCGTTTATCCAGTAGTATTTCGGGTGCCATGAACTCCGGCGTTCCACAGAACGTGCTAGTAGTGGAACCGTACCACATTTCTTCTTTGCAGAGGCCATAGTCTCCGATTTTGATATGACCATCCAACGTAAGCAAAATGTTATCAAGTTTCAAATCACGATAAATGACACCGTTCTCATGGAAATATTTCAGTGCCAGACAAACCTCTGCCGCGTAGAATCTATGTTGCAAGAGTTAGATAGTCAACACCGGGGCATAAGGTTTCCAGTTACTTACTGTGCTCGTTTCGTTCCAAATTGGCCTCGCTGTATGTGCAACATCAAATCGCCTCCACTTATGTATTCCATAACGAAATACACACGTGTTTCTGTTTGGAAGCAGGCATGTAGGTTCAAGAGGAATGGGTGACGCTCTTTATTGGCAATCAGGAATACACGCTTCTCTGACCGAATGCTTTCCACTTCATCGTTTTCAATGATAAACTCCTTTTTCAGCACTTTAATAGCATATAGTTGCTTCGTAGCCTTCGTTTCGGCAAGCATGACCTTCCCGAAGTTTCCCTTCCCAAGGACTGCGAGAAAGTTGAAATGATCTAGACCTATCTTACGAGCAGACTCGGATCTCGCTGTCTTTGTTGCTTGGGCTGGGGGCGACTGAGCGGTTGATGTTACAGGATAGGCTGGCTGCTTGTTCTGCATAGCGCTTCCCGCTGATGGATACTGTTGTGGAGGAGGTTGGATTGGGATCGACGGGTTGGTTGGCGGAGGCGGAGGTGGAGGGGGGATGTATCCCATTGACATCCTTTGCGGATCGTGTGGGTTCACCACAGGCTGTTGTGGTTGGTAGATGGGAGTAGAGCTCGGCATCATCGACGGATTATACGGGGCCTGATTCGGGGGGCGGTAACCTGATTCTGGACGCCCTGTAGGGCTAGGCCGCCCGCCACCGCCAAGAGCAGCGACCGCTGCAGCTGCTGCCAGTGGGTTAGAAGGCGGTCTGTTTTGGGGCGGGGGTGGAGGAGGAGGAGGAGGAATCGGGCTGTACGGGCCATAAGCCTTAGCAGCGGCATTATAAGCACCTTTGCCATCGTGGCCCGAAGGCTCATATAGGTTTGGCTGAGTTGAAATCGAGGATGTTGGAGATTGTGCGGGTTGTGTTTGTATTGGTGTCACACGAGTTTCTGGAGGCAGCGAATCGACAAGCGTCTCGCTACCAACAGAGGTAGGCCGAGGGGAGGCAACCTGGATCTGGCTGCTGCGTAATGTCCTGTCCGCCATATGCCCCGATCCTGACACGCCATTACGTTTTGTTTTCCCAATTTCGCTCAAGATGCGATTGGCAACCTCCATTGACATGCCGCAAAAGTCGGGAACCAGGTGGGCACATTGCGCATGACAAGTAAGCTGGCATTCTAGATCACATAATTAGCTTCTTGTAACTAAAATCGGAACCATTCGCATATAAGCTTATCTCTAAATAAATATGGTTCGGGTATAATTGGAATGCTGAAAAATAGGGAAAGGAAATATATATATCGAAGCAGTGTGTGTATTTACCTGTGCATTTCCTGGCGTTCTTCTTGCCTACAGGCAGCATGTAACCACAGTGGCAGCACCAGTTGGCCCCAAAATTTGTTGTTGGCTCGAACCTATGTGGAATTCGGTGGTTCAATTTTTCTTCTTCGGGATCGGTTTCGGCGTTCGACTTTGAGATGCATTTAGTGACAACCTTCGGATAACATTTTTTATGACAAGTGTATTTGCAATCTTCGCATTGATAACCGACGCTGTATTTGAGGAAATCGCCACAAAGGGCACACCTCATAATGTTGTAGAATTGTTGTTGAACGAATTTGTGGCCGTACGTTTCATGAACCTCCTCCTTCTGCTTCCTGACAGCACCCTTTCGATTCAATCCCACGTCGAAGGGCCGTTTATTCTTATTATATTTTACTGCGAACAGTTAGCAATATGTCTTGGACAATAGTGCTACGTAGTCGATTCTTACCAAAGCTGAGTTGCAGTTGAATCTGTCCAACCGGCTCGAGGACGAACCATGCATCGATAAACACCGGTTTTGGCTCCTCAGGCTCATGAGACATGTTCCCCGGAATAGCACCGTGTGGCGCCCCCGGCGAAGACATGGATTGTAATGTGCTAGGGGGGGTTGGATAGTTCCCCTGGCTCGAAGCCTCCATATTTTCAGCACTAACCCAGCCAGTTGCAGAAATATCTTGCTCGATACGCTTTCGCCTGAGTTCTTCGACGATGTCAGAGAGACGAATCCACATCATGCCAATTGGGAGATGATGGTCTCCAGATCTATCGTAGACTGTTATTTCGATCTCGTTTGCCTTATCAACATCGATCTCGTTCGACTCGTCTACCCAACGCTCGTTTCTTGACGGCTTCGTTTTAGCCCGAATGACGTCCTCGACTTTGACAGTAACAAAGGTTTCTGGAGCTCTCCCGAAGCGTGACGTAGCCGCATGGTCAACATCTTTAACGGCCAAGATCTTTATGTGCAGTCTTCCAGTCAAAGGACGGCGGATATTCGGCGCGTTGATGCTGTCGTCTGGTAGTTTTCCAGTGAGCTTAGCAAGTTGTCTAGAACACATTACACTATTGGAGAAGGGTGCCTAGGAAACCATGGGTGGGTGGTAAGCAAAGGGGAGGGACACTTGCCGTCTCCCTGGGCATCGCCTTCCACATCAACATGTAGATCTTCATATCGCTTCAGGGCCTGTTTGAGGAGATGTATTTTCTGATTGCTTTCGACCCTCTTCGAATCCGCGTCAGCCCGACTACGGCGATCCCCTTCCATTTGGTAGAGTTTTGCCATCTTCTCAATTCCTTCTTTGTACTGCTTTTCCACACTCAACTTGAACTCTAGCTGAGATAACATCAAGGTGATACGTGGGCCGAGATGGGGGGAATCATATTTGATGAGGTCTTGCAAGAGGTTCATTTAGTCAGTATTGCAGGAGTAGCGACTACGAAGGACTGCACTCACCAAGTTTGGAGTAAGTCGGTCGGGTTTTATGTGTACCTGGGCCGGGTTGCTGTGCAAATGGAGGTCTCGGCCCGCCTCCGGGTACCACGCTGTATACCGGGTCAAGTTCATGAGAAGAATCCCTTTGGTTTTTGGGGGGTGGCGTTGGAGGGCTCTCCGAATAGGTGTTGTTTGAGTTAAGGGACATATTATCTATTCCAGCAGATACATTTTGCATCCGCTTATTCTGCAAGTCTCGGATGACACCCTCTAGGTAGTTGATGTTCGTTTGTGACTCCCGGATGCTAGAGTCGAGACGTTGCTGTACACTGGCGTTGTCAGTAGACTGCCGCATAGAGCGCGCGGCGGTTATCAGCATTCTCTCTTTGTCGATTTTTTTTTGGACGGATGATATAACATCGTCACCGGTAGTGACGGGTCCTGGGCCCGTGGACTGCATCGTCAGCGAAGACGGTTTACTGCCAGTCGAAGCTTGTCTCGTAAATAGAGAGTGTTACTCCAAAGAGGAGGAGGAGGAGGGGGAGGGGTTAGTCCCAAAATGACGGCTAGGTCGAGATGACAGCAATTGGGAACTGTTGTATTGGACGTTCGAGAGTGTTCACAGCAAATATCTGGTCAGCCGCAAGCAGGCCACGCGAGATACGACGGCACCGAGCCGGCCGGTACAGACTTCGGTTGTACTCCAGTACCTAATATATGGCTGAGAGGTTCCGAGTACCCGATGAAGAGAACGTATGGATCTGGCGGAGAGGGAGTGGAACGGGAGGGGGGTTATTTGAGCGGAGGAAGGAAGGCGGGGCAGCCACCAGGTGTTTGCATGCTATCGCTTCCCCGAAGATCTGCCAAGAAAGTGGTTCGAACTTCTCGCTTGCTTGAACTATAGAAAATTCTTTGCGCGAACACCCCCCCATATTGCTTTCGGTCTCAATTGCAACCTCAACATGCAGTGTCGAAATACGGTATAAAGAGTCGCCTGTTCCTCGCATAGTCAGTCGCTTCTAGTTCGGGTGCGAGTAGGGTAATCAATATCTTCGTGCGCTGACGGCAGACGACACTAGTATCACGAAAGTCTAGGAATACAACCAATTGGACAATCCGTTAATTAGGAATCTTCTGGTCATATTCAACAAACTATCCGGGATGTTCCCACGGGTTTGATTTGTATATCAAGACTACAGACACTACCGGATCACAAACCCCCCGCTCCGAGGCTTCCTTCGACGGTATTCCAATGACACACCCTCTCATCATGCCTGCCTCGGCGGGGATTAGAAGTCTTTTCAAATCACCAGCCTCTCGTGCACCTTTACGCTGCGAGAAGGTGTTCCCAGCTCGTAATGGGCTCCGCTATATACCGAAGCTGCGAAGACATGATCTCTCAACGGCCGTTGTACTCTTGAAATCAGAAACTACTACCACTACTAGGGACTCTCTCCAACCTTACTACCAGCAGGAGCAGATTTCTGCTTTGCTCGATGCTGAAAGCGATATCCCCCCTACAGATCCTCGCCGGTGGAAGCCGCGGCGGCGAGATGCATTTAACCTGCCGTATTTCACCGATCTATCAAGAATAGATCCATTCCTCGACAGCACTCCCTCCGGGGTACCAAAATCAGGGCGTTGGCCCAGCCAGCCCGTTCCACAGATGGATAATACTCAGTTCCAACAGGGAGAGGAAGAAGACGAAAACAAAATAAAGGACCTTTCTCGATTAACTAGCCTCCCAATCTCATATCTCGGGTCATTAAAAATCCGTGAACTTGTCTCCCACCGCGTTACGAACCAAACAAGACTCGGAAAGATAGCTAAACAGTATGTTTTGACTGTAGCGGGTGATGGGAAAGGCATGATAGGTATTGGGGAGGCGAGCTCCACCTCAATGGAACTTGCTAGTCGCTTATCCCAGTACCAAGCGATAAAAAATATACGACCAATTGTAAGATACGAAGGCCGTACAATATATGGAAACGTCAAAGTGAAGATGGGGGCTGTCGAAGTTGTTTTGATGTCAAGGCCTCCAGGTGAGACTGCGGAATCGTCTTTTTTTTTTTTTTTTTTTTAGGAGTCCGTCAGGAAATATATTGGCATCTAACTAAGGGACAGGATTCGGAGTTCGATGTTCTCAATATATCTTCGAAATATGTCGTTGTGCCGGGATTTCGGATCTCGCTGCGCGAGTGACAAGGTCACGAAACCCTATGAATGTTATAAAGGCTACATTACAGGCACTGACAGCCCAAAAAACGCCTGGTAAGCCAACCATAGATAAACAACTACCCCCCCAACAAATCTGGCAGCTCCTATGATCGCTGACTGTTTCTATCTCTGAAGACGCCATCGCTAGAGGCAGGGGGAAGAAGATCGTAGATGTTCGAAAAGCATACTACGGCCGAGGGGTCTACTAGGGCTATAGGGCCTATGGATGGCCACGACTCAATCTGATCAACACCGTCTCGATACTAGAGGCGTTGAGCCTGTATGGTTTGCTGTAAATATTAAACCCTCTTGTTAATAAATCTCTTGGGTATATTGCTTTTTAACATTTTAGAGCTCGATATTAACGCATTTGCTTTGTCGAACCCTGTAATTATATCGAAATCGCTTGTCTGAAGAACAATTTCGCACGATTAAAAGAAGGAGACTGGTGGAACTCAGATTTCGTACCTTCTCCAGAATCCTCATATTGGAGTTCCTGCTGCAAGATGATACTGTAGACTGAAGCTTTCATTAAAGTGCTGATGAGACCGGTTTTTCGTTCGAGAAGCCGGAGAGAGTCGATTGTTTGGGAGGTTGGCTGGTTGGCCAGCGTACCGATCGTGGTTGAGAGCTAGGGGGCTTTAGTTTATCTGCGTGCCAGGGAATGATCTGGAAAGCCTAACTGTTACCTGATTTAAATTTTGTAGGAGAGCCCGGTATTCGTCAAGGATTTCTCGTTCGGTATGGGAAAGCTGATTTAGTCGCATGGTGGCGTTTAGTCTGTCTTGCGACACCGATGCAGTGCAATGCAATCACCGATGTAGAGTGCAGTGTGTGCTGACGTTGGTGAGGTTTTCGGTGGAAACTCTTGCCAAGGCTTTCCTTCTTTTATGGCTGTTGCGTAGCTGCTGCCCTGCTCTCCTGCCTTCCCCCACGCGCAACCGCGACTTCCAGCACTATCTTCCCGACATATTTCATCGAATCCCTAATGTCAGGTACTATCTACCTTTAGAACGAAAACAAACCAAAAACAAAAGGTAGAGAAGGAAGAAGGAAAAGAGGTAGGGTGAAAGGGCGAAGGGAATTAAGAATATAAAAAACACCGAGACTGACGTTGAATGAAAGGCCGGCCGGCCGCCGTCAGGCACGATGGCCTCGAAAATAGTAAGTTGGGATCAAATCTCACCTTCGTATTGCTTTGTTGGCTAATTGCATACTAGTGGAAAACATTCACTTTCTTCGACTCCTCGACTACAAAACTCCCTGTAGACGAGTTTTTGGAACAGGTATTACTAAATGCTGCTTATACTACTCAACTGTCAAGCTGGTTGACACCAAAATTGGGCCGCTGCTAGGGCCAAATCACTTGCATCTGCTCGGGAATGCGCTGTATCTTGCTTGGGCTTTCTAACGGGAATATGGTCGCACTCTCGCCGAAATACCATAAAAGTACGATCTGGCGAGCGCATGAATCGAGTGCTGTCACGCATGCGAAGTATCTTGAATCCCGTCAAATCCTGGTCACGATTTCGGTATGTGGTGCTAGTTTCATAGGCCACAGGTCCTGTGCTTACTGGCTGACGACAGGAGGATCTTCGAGACCCGCCCGAAATGAAAGTTTGGATCCTCAAGAATTCAGACAAACGAGAATTCTCTTTCCAACTCCTGTCAACGCTGCGAATTAATGTGCAATCCGTGTTCCCGGTAAGTGGCCCATCCCCTAAGGCATACACATGCGCACCGTTTCTCGTGCTACGGTTAGCTTGTGCCTATGGAGGGCTTGTTGGCGTCTTGCTAATATAGGGCTGCTGGTTTAAGATGACCTGTTTTTCGGTGACCGAAGATCTATCCGACGTTGCGGCGGCTTTCGCAAACGGTGTCATAATTTTGGTCCGCGGGGATCTCGTTCACGACAGAGGAACAAAGCAAAGGACAATTTTCGAATCTGGTGAGCCGATAACCGGTATTCAGTTCGCCAACGAAAATGGTGCGTACACATTATATGTGACAACGACGGAGCGAGTTATGACTATAAAAACTTCAATAAGGGGCCACATACCAGCTCCAAGGGTTCTGGAGACAGCCGGTTGCGCTTTAGGTTGCCTCACAATGGACAGAGTTTCTGGGACCGTCCTTGTCGCTAGAAATGATGCCCTTTACTACTATGGACCAGATGGGCGTGGGCCGTGCTATGCGTATGAGGGTTCCAAAAGCTTTGTTGGGTCATTTGGGGAGTACGTGGTCTTGCTGTTACCACCGCAAACATCGCCAGCGAACGTGTCGGGTGTAACGACTAACTCACGCCATCTTGTGTCCTCAAAACGGGATAACTTCTACGACGTTAATACACTGGTAGTCCTGGATACAGACCTCCAGTTCATTGCTCACACAGAAGCCTTCGCAGGTGGTGTAAGAGGGATCGTCTATGAATGGGGGGCTATTCATATTCTTACTTCGGACAATAAGGTGCTCTACAAATGAACCCACTCGACACTCCTAACTCGAATAGCTAATACGTTTTCCATTCTACCAGATGATCAAACTCAAAGAGAGAGCGCTCTCAGACCGGTTAAATCTACTTTACCAACGTGATCTGTACCCAACAGCTCTCAAGCTTGGGCAGAAGTCAAGAATAACGCACGCGGAAATCAATCAGATAAATTGCAGATACGCGGACTTCCTTTTTTCCAAGGGCGATTATGATAATGCCATGCACCAATATATACAAGCGATCGAAGGGACGCAACCTTCTCAAGTGATTCGAAAAGTGAGTAGCCACTCAGCACATAAGCAAATTCTAGGTCCAGGCCCCTCATACCCCTGGCGTAGTTCCTTGATATCCAACGGATCCCGAACCTTATTCAGTACCTCGAAGAGCTGCACCGTCATGCGGAATACGTGACGACAGAACACACTACACTACTTTTAAACTGTTATGCGAAATTGAAGGATGTTGATAAACTTGAAAATTTCATAAGGTCAGATAAGGGCCAACGGTTTGATCTTAATACGGTGATCTCCTTGTGCCGTCAAGCCGGGTATTTTGGGCAGGCAGCGTTCCTGGCTCGGCAGAATTCTGAGCAGGATATCGTTATGGATATTTTTATGGAGGACATGCGGAAGTTCCAAGACGGAATGAACTTCCTCATGACAATGGAGCCTGACATTGTAAGTCTCTACAACCCATGCTTTGGCTTAGATGGATTCTTCCCCACGCAACGTCTAATATACCCAGATGCACCGGAATCTTCTAAAGTGGGGCCGTGTTTTGTTGGATGAACTCCCTTTCGAAACGACGTCCCTGTTCATTGAGTTTTATACGGGGAACTACGTTCCACGGGAAGAGGCACCCCCCGAAGAAACACCTGCTCCCCAGTCTAACACCGGCGGACTTCAAGGCTATGCGGCGTTTTTGCAACTTCCATATCTCGTCAACCCTCTCTCGGTCACCACCCCTCCCAACCTAGACTCGGAAAGTAGGCAGACGCAGGCGCAGGCGCAGGCGCGAAAGCTCGTTTCGTATCAGGTGCCTGCTCCACAGACAGCGTTTTCACTGTTTGTTGATCACTCGTTTGAATTCGTAAGATTTTTGGAGGCTTTACTCTCGACCGCGAAGGCGGAAAGTGCTCTCCCGGAAGTCCGCTCGACGCTTTTCGAAGTATACCTACACCATGCAAGCCAAGACTCGGCCGAACCAGGTGGCATGTGGCGTACGAAGGCAAGATCGATGCTCGAGGGTGCTGAGGCAGCTTTAAGTACATCTGATGTCCTCCTTCTATCCCATCTTTGCAATTTCCAGGATGGGACAACGCTTGTACGTGAAGATCAAGAGCTCTTCTTTGATATATTCAGATCTCATACGTCGTCAAACGATACTGCCGGGGTCATGACAGCATTGAAAAAATATGGCCATAGAGAACCGCAACTTTATCCAGCAGCTCTGGCTTACCTTGCCTCCAGCCCCAAAATCCTCGAGGATGCAGGTGACGAACTACTGAAGATTCTCAATACGATAGAGAAGGAGGGTTTGATGGCCCCTTTGCAGGTTGTCCAGGTTCTCAGCAAAAACGGTGTCGCTACGGTAAGGATGATTAGAGCGTATTTAAGCGATATGATCGAGAGAGAACGCCTGGAAATCCAACAGGCAAGAGGCCAATGCCCCTTGATAACGCTTAGAAAGCGAGTGTGTACTAACCGAGCGGTGTAGGACCAAGGCTACATCGATGGATACCGTCGTGATACGACAATGCGAAAGCAGGAGATTACAGATCTAGAAGACAAGCCGGCGATTTTCCAACCAACCCGCTGTACCTTCTGTGGAGCCCCCCTCGAGCTCCCGGTTGTGCATTTTCTCTGTAAACATTCCTTTCACCAACGGTGTCTAAATACATCCATTGACCCCCCAGAATGTCCTACTTGCACGGCTGGGAATGCCACGATTAGGGCGATTCGGCAAGGTAAGCACACCTCGATTGATAGAGTATGTTCTGTTGTGCCAGGGGTGCATGTTGCTAATTGTTGCAGCAGCCCAGGAGGATGCGACGGATCAGTTTGGGATTTTGAAAACGGCGTTGGAAGAGACGGAACAGGATCGTTTCGCCACCATCACCGACTTTTTCGGCAGAGGTGTTATGAAGGACCGCCCCATCTAGCGTGCATGCGTGAGAGTGTATGTGATAGTACTTATACATGTTAGCTAGCTCATCAATCGAACGAGCGAGCCAACAAGTGGGTTCTCGTGGTTCGTCAGTTATGTTACTGAGCCGGAGCGTGCGGCTGGGCTTTGGTGGCTGAGCCGGGTTTCCCCTTGGATTGCATTGCATCCCTTTCGGTGGCTCAATTCCACCAACAACCCACAACTGGCTGACAGAAGAGCTGCCATCGCATTGCCGGACGCTTATAAACCCATTTAATCCCACGGCTCCTGCCATCTATAATTATAACACCAGGTTAATTCCTTGCCGACTAGTAGAGGCTGCGTCCCCTTTCCGTATCTCTGAACTCCACGTTTGGCAGTCGAGTCTATTTGGCCTCTATGCCTTTTCGAACCCCCGAAGCTGGTGGTTACTCCAACCCAGCAGCCTTCTGTCTAACTTGGTGATCCTTGCGACGACGCTTTGCCGGGTGGACCCGTCACCAATAACTTTGGGGACATAAAGACATACAGACTGTACTCTCATCAACACTTCCAGGGGAGCCTCACGGTGCTTTACTGACGGCGAGCGGCCACCCAAGTCCTTCATAATGACCCAATTATTCGGATCCAATTCTCCCCAGCCTACCGAGAAGAGGGCAACGGTGCCTGGACAGAGCCCGAAATCTACACCTTCCAACTTTTCCACCTCGCATTTCCCGCAGAAAATAAAGAACTTCTTCCGAATCACGAATAGTGGGCATAGCTCGCCCAGTCACGAAGCTCAGCAGTCAACGAGCCTTCACCCGTTTCGCCAAACGCGTCTCTTCCGTGGGCGCAGTCCTTCTTCAGCTAGCACTGGTGCTGCGCTGGAACCCGTAGATATTTCTCCAACAGCGCATGCGAACCCTTATTTTGCCCACCAAGGCCCCCCGGCGATCAGGCATCATCACGAAAGCAGCCGGCCCCCTTCCCCACCAGAAACACCTAAAGGAAATATTTCGGGTTCTAGTGCGGATGCTAATGCAAAGAAAGAAGAACTTGCCCGCAAGCTTCGGAGAGTGGCTTCTGCCCCTAATGCTCAAGGCTTGTTCAGCGGAATGCCCGGGTCACCGAGCAGACCGACAACCACCGAGTCTAAGAACGGACTATTGACCCCCGGGTTTCCGCAAGGCTCGTCTCCGCTTGTTGATCCTGAAGGCAAGTCTCAGGACGACTATACTCTGCCTGTTGCGCCCTTTAAGGATGAGCAACGGTCGAGCAATGCTGCCTTTCGGAGAACATACAGCTCGAACTCAATCAAGGTCAGGAATGTTGAAGTCGGCCCTCAGAGTTTCGATAAAATAAAACTCCTTGGGAAGGGTGACGTGGGGAAGGTATACCTGGTTCGTGAAAAAAAGTCTGGGAGACTATATGCGATGAAAGGTTTGTAATAGTCGTGCTAATTAGAATGCCCAATCCCTTTGAGAATCCTACTAACCTGAACGCTTGTTTACTAGTCCTGAGCAAAAAAGAGATGATCAAACGAAATAAGATTAAGAGAGCGCTAGCAGAGCAGGAGATACTTGCAACAAGCAATCATCCGTTCATTGTAACTCTTTACCATTCTTTCCAATCCGACGAGCATCTCTACCTCTGCATGGAGTATTGTAGTGGAGGGGAATTTTTTAGAGGTAACTAGAACTGGGGTCGAGGTTGCAGGGTGTTGGGACCATACTAACGAACACAATAGCTCTTCAAACGAGACCGGGAAAATGTATACCAGAAGATGACGCAAGGTTTTATGCTGGCGAGGTTACGGCTGCTCTTGAATATCTGCATTTAATGGGCTTCATCTATAGAGATCTCAAGCCGGAAAGTGAGTTTAGCCGCTTACTCTCTACTTTTATACAGAAATCGTGCTGACACCTGGTTGTAGATATATTGTTACATCAATCCGGTCACATTATGCTTTCGGATTTCGACCTCTCGAAGCAATCTGATCCTGGTGGCGCACCGACAATGATAATATCCCGTGTTGGCACATCATCCCATTCGATGCCAACAATAGACACAAAATCTTGTATTGCCAATTTCCGCACGAACTCTTTTGTCGGCACGGAAGAGTATATTGCGCCTGAGGTCATCAAGGGCTGTGGTCACACTAGCGCTGTTGACTGGTGGACTTTGGGTATCCTGATATATGAAATGCTCTATGGAACCACTCCTTTCAAAGGTAAGAACCGGAATGCGACATTTGCTAATATACTACGGGACGAAGTTGGGTTCCCGGAGTCACCTGGCTCTCCACAAATATCCGGGTAAGAATCAAACTATATCTTGTTGTCGGGACTTTTAACTAATTGGGACTCTAGTACTTGCAAATCTCTCATAAAGAAGCTCCTTGTCAAAGACGAGAATAAAAGGTTAGGATCTCGGGCAGGAGCTTCTGACGTAAAGACACACCCTTTTTTTCGCTCGACGCAATGGGCATTACTCAGGCATATGAGGCCACCTATGATACCAACGGTTGGTAAGGGGGCTGACGCAGTGAACTTCCGTTTGGTTAAGGAAAGTGAGAGTGTCGATATCAGTGCTACCCGTAGCACAGGCGCAGGCCAGGACGCAGTAACGCCTGGCGAAAAAGGGACAGACCCCTTCGAAGACTTTAACTCAGGTAACAGAGGTGTTTTCGGTGTATCAATATGAAGGCCTGGCTAACACGTCCTTGGGGTAGTTACGTTGCATCACGACGGTGACCATGACCACCATCACCATGTAGACACGGGGTTTGAGAAGAACAAAGACGTGGCTAATACATGATAAATATGCCGGCAGAGCCACTTGGAGAGGCCACGTGTGGGTAGAATGAAGGATCTGAAAAAATATCTTCCCTCCAGATTTCTATCTTTTCTTCTCTTGTGTTCACATTCCTCTGCTATTTGTCTTGGATACTGGATATGAATCCTTAGAGCTACTTGACCCGGTTTTCAAGCAACGCCCCTTTCGTTAACCACCATTGGCGCGCCCGTGGATGAATTTTCTAGCATTTGCCAGTAGTTATTCGAGATAGCGGCTTGTACTGCTGCACCGGTTTTTCGTTCAGCGCAGGGGTTGTGGAGTTTTTTTTTTTTTTTTTTTTTTTTTTTAGCATGAATGTAATTATGTTAATTTGGTAGAGGTTTTCCCGATGAGATTCATAGCATCACCAGCAACTACGACGAGAGCTGAGCCGTGGATCGCTAGGTTAGTCCCATCCTGAGAGAGGAATAATCAGCATGACGTTCATTGTTTTGCTCTGCGGATGGGAGGTATGCCGTTGATTTTTTTTTTTTTTTTCATCGTTTTATCTATATTTCTGGCCGGTAGTGTTCGTCGCTGATCGTATCATTCGTGGGAAATGGATACTTGAACTGTTGGAAATTCAAGTATGGTTGCATTGATCAGGGCGCTCGAGAGGGTGTCTTGGGCAGCCAGCCGCAGCAGATTTACGCTCTGTGTGTGAGGTTCGATGGACCGCAAATGATATATGAAATTCAGAGATGCTTTAGCTTCGGGGAAAAGGTTGGTGATGTGCTGGGGGTGTTTCTCCGTTGAGAGAGAAGGAAGAACCTGGTTTTCAAAGGCATCATTTATGGTTGAGTTTTCGTCTCTGAAAGGTGGGGTGATTATGTTAGCACGACAGTAGATTGATGATGGCATTGTATGTGCTCTCCTGGCCTCTTGATTCGGGATGACCTACACTTGAATGGTGGCCACCGTGGTGTTGTTGGCGACCCATTCGATAGTCCAGATGATGCGATTGTTAGGGCCGTAAGTGGTTCGATTTTGGCTGGCTCTGGAGGATTGCAAGGGTGCAGGCAGTACGATAAGGCTTCGAGCCTTGCAGGCTTCCCTAATTCGGTCATCGAGAGGGGGTTGAGACCGGGAAGGTCCGTGAGAGTCGGCGGCCCGATCCAATGACCTTTGGATGGAGGTGAGGAAATCAAAATCGGCAGCAACCTGACTCGGGCGATGCAGGTCCGATTTGGACTTGAAGGCACTTGGCCGCTGATGACCTTCGCAAGATGTCCGTAGTTTGTGTCTTTTGGAGCATACCAGCGAGCATGTTTTGGCAGCGCAGACAGGGCATGTATACTTGGATTCTGCCTCGACACAGACAGAGCAGAGCTTGGAGTCCATGCAGGGTGGGGGGGTTTGTTATAGTCGGGGATGGCAAATATAAGAGGGAAATACTTGAGTAAAATATATCAAATAAAATTTCGGGGATTGATTCGTGGAAGCAAAGTGTGGTGTACTAACGCCGATTAATACCGACAGACTTGGTCTAACACCGGCTAACAGAGAAATTTCCCAATTGGATTAAGCACGGTCCTAATCAGGAAATGTTTGGGGTTGGGAAGGCCTTTGGACGAGATTACCGACAGACATGTTCATGTAAGATGGAGCTGAGGGTGAAGAAAGAGTTTGAGGCGGGTGGGACGGATGGAGGGATGGCCAATCAGGTGGGAAAAGGCGGCAGGGCTGACTCCTGATGCGGGCATCTACGCGAAGATGCAAAGCAGGGGAGGCCCTTGCCAGGGGGCCACGGAAAAGGGGCTTGTCGCAGCAGACGCGGTGGACGATGTACATATGTATACACACTCGCCCACCGATGCAATGCAGATGTATATGCGTATAGGAGATATGTTGTGTGCTAATAAGTACTTAAGTATGTAGGTAGTGCAGAAAAGGGGGGGCCGGACGGGAGGCGAACCATGTGTAGCGTAAGGGAACGAACTGGTTAATTATAAAGGGGTGCATTGCATTGCGATAGCGTGGTAGCCGGAGACCGCTTATCGCCATCTGCATTCGATGCAGGAGTAGATATCTACTTGAGCATATAAGTACTTAAGTAAGTACTCCAGTAAGGATATGAGGATAAGTACTTATTAAGTCAAGTAGGAAGTGTGCATTAGATGATACAGAAGTACTTGCTCAGGTAAATTAATTCCTTCCGCTGCCAATTGCATCTCATCGCCATCAACCATCACCATCTCATACATATCATCCCCTTTCTTTCCCCTTCCCTCCCTCCCTTCTTCCTTCCCTACTTCCCTTCCCCCTTCCCCTTCCCTTCACTTCCTTATCAATCAAAACCCATCGTGGGGAATAATAACTTCCCTCCACCGAAAGGGGCTGCCCCATGCAAAGCAAGTCCCGGGAGCTACTTTCTTCCCCTCCGCTCACACCTCCCTCCATCTCTCTCCCCTTTCTTTCCCTTCCAGTCAGTCGACTATTTACGTCCTGATCTCCTCCTCCACCACCGCCGCCTTCTCTTCTATTCCCATCCTTTTTGTTTGATTCTTCCCTTCTTTCTTTCCTTTTTTCTTCTTCTTTCCTTTTCTTTACTGTCTGTCCCTTTGTTCACTAGTTCCTTTCCGCCGTCGTAAATTGTTCCCAGCAATCGAGTTTTTCTTCTACAAACAAAAGCCTATCAGCACCGGATCACAATAATAAAAATAACAATAACACAGCAAAAAAAAAAAAAAAAAAAAAAAAAAAAAGGAGACGAAGAAGGAGGAAGAAGTTCAAAAGGAACAAAAAGAAGACGGCCAAAATGTCCTCCCTACACAGGAGACCCTCGACCATCTCTCGCCCACGCTCCGGGAACCCCGCCAGTGTACCAAATAACGACCGACCACCCACGCGTGAAGCAGGCGACAACCCTTTGCCAATCCCCAGCCGGACTTCTTCATTGCATAGTCGGATCACGCAGCCTATACCCGCGACTTTAAATATCAAGGTCACACAGAGAACGCCCAAGACACTTACTCATGCATACCTGGTCTGTGGAGTTGGTCGAGAACCGTCTCAATGGGTTAGGGCGCCACCTCCAACCCAAGGCAAAATCACCCACATGAAGGGAGCTGTCAGTCAGTTTTGGCTTCCTGAAATCCTTGGTAGCAGCCCTCGGGTGGAGCAGGAAAACGATGTTGCCAAAGCATTGCATGCAGCAATGAGAGTATGAGCCCTCTCTATTCAAGTATATAGCCGTAGAATGACGACGTGACTAATCCGGTAACCCATAGGCATGCTTCCCGCAAGATGTAGAGATCTGCACAGGGAGGACACAACCCCACTGTGTCCACCATACTTTTGTCCTCCAGCAGGACTCGTCACAGACCCTTTACGGTATCGCATTACGAGTATGGTCGCGAGCGGACGAAAAACGGGCGGAAACCATACGAGAGATGAGGAAGCGTGTGGAGGGAGGTGATTTCTTCGACTCCCCCGATGAGACGTATTGGATCCCATACGCCTTGAGTTTCTTGTCAAGATATCCGCTTTTTGACTTGCTGGGCGACTATCTGAGAGGGATGTGGATCCACTGGAACAAAGCGACGAATTTATTCCATGCAGAGTAAGCATTGTTCGTTGCTGTATATTGCATATGTGCATCCTAACCACTAACACCGGATAATAATCGCAGGGAAGTTTCACGGATTCTCTCGTTCCCAGCCCCGCGTCTTAATGACCTTGTCAGAATTGACATGAAGGATTACGCTCTTTGCTACCAGTTCCCATCATCACCCACAGGATTCCAAAATGTAAGTCCCTCGTCAGCCACTTCTTATATTTACATGGAACTTTAAACCTAACTCTTCGGTATCAAACTTAGTTTTCGATGTGGCCACTTTTCAGCTGTCTTTCGATTCCGAATATCGTTGGGGTCATCGAAGCAGCCCTTTCTCCAACAAGACGGATTATTTTTGTGAGCCACTACCCTGCTATCCTCACGATTGCAGCGGAGACTGTACGTCACTGTGTTCGTGTTTACGAATGGAGTGGTTTATACGTTCCGCTCGTTCATGCCCGCCACGCGAAGGACCTCGTCCAAGAACCTGGGCCATATATCCTCGGTTTCACGGCTGAGTGCCGGAGTCTCTTCTCCGCACCCAATGACGCATTGGTGGTGGACTTGGATAGAAATTTCGTCTTGACAAGCAGTCCACCATCGGTCTGGACACCAGGTCAGCGGACCAAAATGATTACGAGATTGACTCAGGCTCTGAACGGGGACGTCAGCCCAACTGGTGTTCCTACGCATCTTCGATCGGCGTACGCCGGCGGCAAACTAGTCCCTGCGGGCCAGATTATCGTTATGAGAGGGGAGGTCGAAAGTATCCAAGATCCCGATTGGTGGCGCCAGGACGCTGTCATGACTGTATTCGACCATGTTTGTGAGAAACTAGTGAGTTTACCCCTATCAAGTTCGGTGGATGCGAAACCACACTTCTCGATCCTGATAATCTCGATGGGTTTTATTTCTAACCTACTTAAATTCGATACCAGACACGTAACACGGGCATGAAGGCGATCTTTGGAGGCGCGGTCAAGAAGCCCCTCATGACGAAAGTTTCCGTCCGTCATCTTAACGAGATCATTCGTGAACGCAACCAGTTCTCCCGGGATGCACTTGAAGCTTGGCAGGACTTTATCAACTTAAAAAATCGTATGGATACAGAATTGACCAAGGTTACGAAAAGAAATAATTTCTTGGTGGAAGAGCTAGACAGCTGGAAGGCTCAGTTTGAGAAATTCCAAGCATTTGCGGCTCAGCTCACGAAAGAAACCAATGATCTCAAGGCCAAAATCGAGGGGCATAAGCGTGAAAATCGTCGTCTTTCGGCTTTGATTGACCAGCAGAAGGATGAGACGAACCGGCTGACTCTACGGCTTTCTGGAACCGAAAAGCAGCGGGACGAGGCCCTAGAAGCACTGGTGCTCCAGCAAGCGGTCGCAGAGGAATTAGAGAAGGAAAGAAAGAAGAATGGCAAAGAACTTGCCGCGCTACATCATACTAATGCAAATCTCTTGCGTCAGCGTGACCAGGCACAGAGGGTCGTCCTACAACTTAGAAGCCTGATTGATGGGCAGACTACACATATAGAGCATATTGTTCGTTCGTTCGGGGATAATTTCGAACTCGCAGACGTCACTGAAGGTGATGAGGAGGAGTTAGAGCAGCCAATCGGAACCCCTACTACCCCAGCACCAAATGATACCCAGGCACCGCCAATTCCCTTGCGCTCAGAATCGCGAGCCAGCAGTCTGAGTTCCACGACGCAACAAGGGGAGGATGTTTCGCCAGAGATGGAGCGGAGATTTTTCAATAGCCCTCGGGGGTCTCGGAGATATTCAGAAATGAGTCTCAATGACGTTGCTGACCGCCATATCAAAGAAAAGACCGACGCTATTGCAGATATTATCCGCAGCATTTCTGAACAGTGCGCTGCGGCGGTCGAGGGTTTACAACTCGCTCATCGTGCGGCACTAGAGGAGCAGACCCTGGCTATAAACACTGTCCGACAGAGCGTATCTGAAGAGGAACTCATGGCTGAACCGGACCTTGTTCATGATGTCAGTGGCCATCTGCATCCCAACGATTCATTGTCTTCTGTCCCCTCAACACCTGATCTCACCTATCGATCATCTACGTCGCTTTCTATGGCATCAACCACCGGGCAGGACCGCTTCTCATTAGGAAATTCCGCTGAAGTTGACGTTCCGACTAAGATAGTTGAAGCAGACGACCTTGATGAGGGTGAAGAGATGGAAAAGCACGATATCGCCCATGAGGGTCTGGGCGTTGAGACCCAAGAGGCTGTCGATTTCGTCCATCCCAAAAAGCGAAAATCAGCAAGGGATATTGGGATTTTCGGTGTCGAGTCGATACCAAAAACAACAGAGGGCATAGTTAACCGGGCCGAGGCGAGAGTTTCTGCTTTTGGCGCAAGTAATTAGGCGACCAATGTTCTTGTTTTTTTTATATATTTTTTTTTTTTTTTGAACTTTCTGAATACCCAGGATTACTTTTTGCTTCGGCATATCATGCGGAGGCAATTTCCTCAGTTCCCTTGCAATTTAGCCACTCCGCCATTCGTTGAATTCCTTTCTCTATGAATAATATTTTAATTCTTACTTCTCGTCTATCACGCCAAGCCGTGTTCGGGCTTTTGGACGACCGAATTTTTCGACCACAGTTTGTATTATCTTGATCAGATATATCACAGTTTCTTTGCTTGCCTTGGTTAAAAGGTTCCTCTCATGCGGTTTTGGAAAATTCAAACTTCTCTCACACGTGAGGAGACCTATAGACAGCTTTGCTAATATTTGATTCTGTAAATATGTCTCCACTATAGGGTAATAGTACATAACTTAGTCGGATAATGCGAAGTTGTGGCGGCTTGAAGTTCTCCCTAATACCGTAAGAGGTACCAGATAGTGAGATACCAAATTACATGTATACATACTGCATCCGACCCGCTCGGTTCAGCTTGGGGATTTAGTTCAAAAGGCACGTATGTCCTATCCCGGAACTGGTTCCATATTTGTGATAATGCTGTAGTACAAAAATTCCGCTACCGTGCGACGCTGTCGCAGGCTGAATTGAACCCTAGAGCTGATGCTCTAACCCCCCAATCTTCCGTTTCCCTTGAGCGAATTCATCATGTTGAGTAGAGGAAGGAGGCCTATAAATACATTAAATTATCTTGAACCAAATGAGACTCTCGTGTTTAGGAATCCAAAGTTGCTCCTGCTCTATACCAAAGCAAATCCAGCAACATGAGCGGACAAGTACGTTGATAATTAGGATAGGGCCGGTAAGTTGGCCTCATAGTCACAGCTTCCGGCCGGACGTTCAATGGATAGGGACTGTCGTGGTGGAGCCGATGGGAGAGGCGTTGTCAACGCCCCTCCGTGAAGCTTCGAACGATATACCAACAATGATGGAGGTTTAGAGGATCTTGCAGGATCGTGTCTTTTTCGGCCGCCCGGCTGCAGGTGTCCGCGAACTTCCCGGAGTAGGGAGGTCTTTCCCAACGGCTGTGTTTACTGCTAGTTCAAATAGCTCTTGTACTCCTTGCATGGTTTTACTACTGCATTCCATGTAAAGCGCCCCCATACCACGAGCAGTTTCCATTGCTTGTTCCGTTGGTACGGGGGCCAGCCCCTGTGTGCGGAGTAAATCAATTGCATTGGTATCCTGACGGAGGTCGGATTTGAGCCCCGCAAGGATCAAGGGTACTGTCGGACAAAAATGCATAACCTCGGGGTACCACTACCGAAAGGGAAGATTAGAGAGGTAAGAAAGATATGGGTGGAAACTTGCTCACCTTTTCCATCACATTGTCGAAGCTGGTTGGACAGTCCACGGCAAAGCAAACAAATAAGACATCTGTTTCCGGGTATGATAGAGGGCGTAATCGGTCATAATCTTCTTGCCCAGCTGTATCCCAAAGCGCCAACTCGATCGGTTTGCCTGTCGGCTTGTGCGTTGTATGTGCAATGTAGTTTTCAAATACTGTTGGGACATATTTCTGATCGGGATGAGCTTTCAGCATCGGTGTTACATTCACTTATTCGCTGGGTGATCGTACCTCTGGGAAGTATCCTTGCGAGAAGCTGATGAGAAGGCATGTTTTGCCGCATCCTCCATCGCCAACAACAACAAGTTTCTTCGAGAGTACGGCCGGAAGGCCAAGCTGTGAGCCATCAGAGTGGCCAGGGCTAGTCTGGTGTCGCGACATCCTGATGTTTATTCTCCGCTGGTGGGGTCGCAGGAAGCGGCCTTATTGCCAATCAAGTCTCCCGAATCAATAAAATATGCAGATTATAAAGGCGATTGCCAATTGATGGCATTCTACAGGGCCACCCCCAGTTTGAGTATTCGAAGGGTGGCAGTGGTGGATTGCAGAACGGAGGGGAAATCTAAGTAGGCGCAAATCGTTTCTCGGAGCGTTTCTTTGTAGGCCGTACTGATGTTGAAGGCAAAGTACGGATGCTTTATGTCGATTGGGTAGAGATTATAGCGGTGGTGGTGGTGATGACGAGGTGATGTGGTGATGATGGCGGCGGCGATGGCGTGGTGTTCGGAAGGAAGAGAGGCGGCGGCTGGTGTTTGATTACGATGTTGGCGGTGTTGTTGTTGGCTGGACAACAATTCAACGTCTTGTCTTCTTGGCACGGACCTACGTGCGCCCAGACAACCACGATGTAATATCCAACTACAACCGCAATCAATCACGACTATAACGACCGCGACACCGGCCACAACCGCGCTCGATCATGGCCAAGGACGACTATGCCACTGCCGGTGGCGGCCCTCTCCGTCTCAAGGGCTCCGGCGGGGTCGTGAAGCATAAGTCTAAAAAGAAAACCAGGTCATCCAAACAGCCCAAGCCCGAAGACACCGCGCAGAAAGACCCCAAGGAACCCCTTGAAACCGACAACCCCCAAGAAGGACCTAGTGTATCGACGAGCCATAAGGAAGAAACCCACGCGAGGAAATATAAAACCGAGGCTGAGAGGAAGTTTGAGGAAGCACGTAAGAAAAAGGTATCACCACACTCGTCGCACTCCGGCGACAAAATATCACCGGTTGCTCTGTGCTAAGCCGTATCATTATTTAGCTTGACCAGCTCCTGCTGAAAGATGCCGCAAAGTCCCATAAAGAACGAGTTGAAGAATTTAACAAGTATCTATCGAATTTGAGTGAACATCATGATATGTAAGACTTCCCTTCCAATCAACACCTTCTAAATCTTAACTGACACATTGGAATATAGGCCCAGAATCGGACCAGGATAATACCACTCGACAGCACTCCCCCATTACCAAGCGCTTTATTCATGTTGCTCTAAACCTGGAGAGGCCCAGAATGTAGCCTTCGCCTGTAGGTATGGAGAAAACCTCGGCTCTACCGTATCATACCACGACGACTGGGGCCTCGATGGCGAGAAGTACCATGTTTTATATTTTTTGAAACGAAGATACACCAAAGGCTCATGAGTATGGCCCACCCTAGGTGCCTATGCAAGCTGCCGTAGCGCCAATGCCATGTACATACAGTTATCAGTCGATATGTACGTAGTTTTCAATATCAAACTCCGTCTTGCTCCACGCTACAGAATGCCCGGTAGCATTCTATACCTGTGCCTTCCATCTGAATATACAGTCCAGCACCCACAAATACCACAGTTCCAGGACGAATCGACACGACCTCTTTTCCCCCACCACCACCCCTGACTTCTCCGGTTCCAGCTGTGAAGATAATGATGCTTGGTCCAAAAATCCCTTGGAATTCTACCGCACCGCTCTCAAGAGTCGTCCGCACCACCGCGAACTCCTCGATGGGGGGGTCGTAAAGAAGGGACTCCGATTTCGTTTCTGGGGCCAGTGCTCCAAAAGGATATGGGCTTGGACTCATTATCTGGGCAGAAACCGGCGCCGATCGATAGGTAAGCATGCTAATCAAGGTTTTGACGTCCTTAAACTTTGGGGTAAAGCCAGCGCGAACAACATTGTCAGACGCCGCCATGCACTCGATTATGTCTGCACACCCGCGTTAGACTTCTAAGCTCTTTTTGAAGGGGGGGGGATTGGAACAAACCTCCAGAAAGATATGCGTGGGGCTCGTTTGCCTGGAGAAACATTGCCTGACCTGGAGAGAGTGATACGAAATTAAGGAAGAAAGTTGAGAAGAGGCCCACATCAGATGGAAATTGATTGTTGAGTTCGATAATGAGGTCAGAAAAGAAGCCTCCACTCGGAAGGCTGACCCCCCCGGCGAACGTATTAGGTTGGTCTTTCGCAGCTTTCACTAGGGACTCCGTACCAGAAGCGATTGCGGCAGAATCTGATGTCATTAGTTTTGCATATAAATCTCGGAGTCCTCGCTTTCTGTCCGCCTCATTCTCGGAAGCCAATGAAGTCTTAAATGAGGCAATGGCTTCCGGTCCGAGTAAGTCCTGCAAGGGTAGGACAGTCGAGAGAAACTGATCGATCTCAGACAAAGGCCGGAAGCCGCAAAGCCCCGTGAACGGGGTAATTGCAATAGCCATCTCGGGCTTGTGATTGTCGTCTGGTCGTTAGAAATTAGCTAAAACCCCAGATCGTAGGCCGAGTCGCCCAACATACCAGGATAATTCTTCGGGTCATCTGCATGAAGCTGCTCGGCCAGCCTCTTGTCTGGGTGCGCTTGGATGCTCAGAGCTTTACCAATGCTGAGGACTTTGAAGAGGAAGGGGAGTGTCCCAGTTCCGAACTTGCTGACGACGGCTGGTCCGAGTAAAGACTCATTGCTAGATACAAGATCTCGGAGGCTTCTGCCAGAGGCTATATCAGTGGATGGTAGAGTCGGATGTGTTCCCATCCAGAGCTAAACGCCAAGCAGGGACAAAGTTAGCAGGGCAAGCCAACCCCTCAAATGGACCCCACCGCCTGATTACGGTCCCTACTTCTGCGTATGGTTTATTTTCATCGACTATCACATCGGTCGACGCTACGGCAGCGAATTGAGCAGCACGTGAAGTCGACCCGGGTTTGCCTATATAAATACAAGGCAAGCGTGAGTGACGAGGAATTGGAATTCATCGTTAGAATTCGACGCATACCCCAATCATAGTTGTTGACTCCTGCGAATTATCGTCAGTGTCGGCCCTTTTATTGAAGGATGAGAGAGGGCATTAGGGAAGAAGACGCGTACCGCAGCGAAGCTCGTATAAGGGGACGGGGAGCACCATGATGTAACGTAAGAGGCACTGGCTGGTTACTGAAATAATGCGGAAGTATCTCAGGGCCTAAGTTACTTGCCTACTTACTTGGGTAAGTAGTTAGTTGGGGTATATAATTGGGGTTGGCCATCCCACAACTGGTACAGGTAAGTTTGCTGTGTTGCATTGTGCCCAGGTGACTAGTAGTAACTCCACGCTTCAAGCTTCAGCCTGCATTCCATCGATATCCCCGTCACAATCGATTCAAGGTTAACAAAGACGACCGAAGCCAATGGCTCCCCCACGCCCAATTGACGGGACGCTTTTGAAACAAGGTGCCGAGGCGCACGTTTATAAATCCACCTTTCTCCTCCCAACGGTCCCGTGTCTCATCAAAGTCCGCCCGACTAAGTCATACCGACATGCCACTCTCGACCTACGCCTTACGAAGCATCGCTGTGTATCGGAGGCTCGGCTGCTAAACCGCTGCCGATCGATGGGAGTGCTATGCCCGGCCGTCTATTTCGTCGATGAGAAACGCGGAGAGATTGTGATGGAGTGGATCGAGGGTCCCTCTGTTCGGGATTTCTTGCACAGCTACTTAGACAGCGGCTCTAATCTCGACGACGAGGGAAAGAATCCTGATGTGCAGATCGATACCCTCATGGAAAATATCGGCCAAACAATTGGGAGGCTGCACGATATCGATATCATACATGGAGACCTTACTACAAGCAACCTTATGCTGAGACACCGGGAGAAACAAAACACGGCATTAGACTCACATCAGGGAAGCCAGGGGTTTAAGAACGATACATCGCTCTCGGATTTCGATGTAGTGCTTATAGACTTTGGCCTTGGTCAGGTTTCGAACAGCGACGAGGACAAAGCAGTGGATCTTTACGTTCTTGAACGAGCCTTCCTCAGCACGCACCCAAGGGCCACACGGCTATTTAATATTATCCTCGAATCATACAAACGAAGTTGTATTGGTTCGGCTGTTGTTTTGAGAAGGTTACAAGAAGTCCGGCTAAGAGGCAGGAAAAAGAGCATGGTTGGCTAGAGCAGCTTTGGGATGATCTTATCTGAGGATCACTATGCGTCGCAGAGTAGGACGGCTATAATCGATCAGCCTCAGCCTCAGCCATAGCGAAGTACCTATGTTAAGATGGTTAGGACGATTGTCTTTGTCACCCTTGAAAGGGTAGTAGATGTATTGATGGTTAGAATTGCGCACCCTTTGTTCTCCACCACCCCTCTATCCTGGATTACCGCGGTATATTTAACCACCCACTGCGGATTAATATTTCCGAGCCCCCCGAACACTGCGTGGTTCTCCTGGAGTAGGCCTTGCAAGGCGGAAGACGGGAGTATGTTGGTACAGTCATTGTGAGTCAACAACTCTATCTTTTGCTCCCTCGCAAACTGTATAAGAGGTTTGGGGACCACACAGCAATCACGGACGTTGATTTGGTCCACGGAGGGCTTGATGCTTGTTCTCGGGAGCAACTTCACAAGGCGGGCGACTCCGAATTCCGATAGGCCAATCCTTTTTATCTGACCTTCCAACTGGAGAGCCTCCAGTGCCTGGTATGTCTCCGCCCATTCATCAACCTCTTCCTGCGTAGGCTCGGTGTCGGGAGAGTGATCCTCCGCATCGAACGAAATGTTGGGGAAAGATATGATGAGAAGATCTATGGAGGGCACACGGAGTTCGCGGAGGACATTTTGTAGGGCTTCTCGGGTGTGATCCTTTCTTCTAGACACAGAAACACCTGGTAAGTAGAAGAGTTTAACTAGTTTACGTTAGCTTATCCCGAAGAGCATTTGTAGAGGCGCACAGAAGCACTTAGTCGAACCTGTAATATCATACTCCGTTCGCTCTTCGCTCAAGCCGTCAGGTTCCTCAATTCTTGGGACGTAAACTGTATCCCCTTCCGCCTCGATCCAAGATGGCTGTTCACTAGTAACTCGCGATGCGGCGTCCTCAAAATTTTGGCGGAGGGAGTTAAGAAGCTCTTGGTTCGACTTTTCCAGGCTAGTTCGCCCGGTAGTGATGATATTGCCTGTGCGAAAGACAATTGAAGATGGAGGCGACATAGCTCGAGGATGGTTCGTCGCTGGTCTTCGTTCCGGCCAGGCCTATCGATCCTACTTCGACTAATTTGCTAATTGTTCAATTTGAAGAATCTCGCAATACTGAGTAGGGGCGTAAGTGCGGCGCCTAGGTCCTTGCTTGGGGACGTGGGAGGGATGTAAAACGTACCCAAGTTCCAGCCAACTATAATTCCTGATAGCTAAGTATCCGTCTAGGTAGCACTTACTCCTAAGGACTTATCTAGGCAGGCACCTAACGCTAACGTTAACATCCCTAATTATAACGGGGCGTCGATTTAGGTAAGTAACAAAACATACCACGTGACCTCGGCAACTACAACTGCCTAATGTGAACGACAAGCTAGCTCAGCAATATATTAATATAGAAATGAGGTCCACTTTGGTATCGGGCCATACGGCATCCCGAACAAGTTGACATAAAAAGTTCATTAAATTGGGATAGAAACATTAAGTTCGAATTAATTCCACAGGAGCTACCAATGTAACGATGAGTAACTAGCCTCAACATTTTAACACATCTGGGTGGCCGTAGTGATCTTGCAAGGGCCTTTAAGCAGGCGATGGGCGAGTAAGTGCCGGCAAGCTGAATACCACTTACGCATCGTCGTCTGCTTGCTGGATGAGTTTCAACCGGGCTGCTTCGTCTGAGTCCAGGATATCATTCCGGCAAGACACGATGAAGATTGCAACGCCAATGGCGTTCCATATGTCCAACCCGACATCTGTCCAGTCCAAAACGACGTGCGTTTTAACGTCTGCTTCGGCGTTCTCGCAGCTCAAGCTACTCAAAGCTGCAACACAGTTGTACACCGTTACGCCATAGATCACAGCTAGCTGTTTGGGAGCATCGGTGTGCTCGTTGCTTTTGTCTGGCAAGGCTATTTGTTGTATGGCTTTCTGGTGCCTTTCCCGCAATTCGCCCGCCATTGATTTCATTTTCCGTTCTGTTTTTTCACTGGTTGTTTTTGAATTGTTGTTCCTGCTTCGGTTGTAGTTGATTGTGAGTATTGATGATAAAGCTAGAGAACATGATCAGTACAATAGTTAGACAATAGAGGGGTTTGCGGATTAGAAACACACATATCTCGCCATCCTTTTCAGCCCAGTTTAAAAAGTTCTTTATTTCTTGGTAAATGAGAGGTTCCACCGGTGCTGAAGGGTTGATTTCTGTCCTATCTCGGACCTGTCCCCCAACATTGACCAGTCTTTGCAATGCTTGTGATCCTAAACCATCGGAGCAAAGGGCGTGTATTAGCGCTCGAACGGGAATAGGAATGATTGCATTAAGCCTTACCTCTGAATTCCATTGATGCCGACGGGGTAAGAGCACATATGAAGCTTTGTTCACCGACCGGGGCATATAGTGCTTCTGGGAATGTCGTAAAGTCCAGACGCCATGGAGCAGGAAGCAGGGGTTCTCTACCACGCCTTCGTAGCCGGCGGAACAATGCTACCTCGCTTTGTGCCCAATCGCCCTGGGCGAGTATCTCAGCAAGTTCCTCCCGTTCTTGGGCCTCGCTGTCATCAGCTTGCCCAGTGAGTTCCAGAGCATCCTGTTGAACCTCTCGGGAAAGGGCGCTATCGCTCTCTCGAGAATACAACTTGGATCGCACGGGGGTTTGGTCTTTGGCGGGGTGATCCGAGTCAGCGAAAACGCCGGTTGTTGAGCGACGCCGGTTTGCGCCTAAGTGCCCGCTCATGTTCGCAGATTGAGGACCGGGATGGGTTGCCATAATGTAGGTCGCTCACCCCGTGGAATGTGCCAACGGTACTAAGAACGGAACCATATCAGAGGGCCGGTCGAAGCGATTTTCGAAGCGCGTGCTTGACGCTTGGAGGGCCGTTGACAATGGAAGGAAGAAGGTGTGGATGAGCTCAGGTGTGGGTCCGAAATGAACCCTGCACGGCGGGGATATCGAAGAAGGAAGTCCCGCGTGCTCAGCTAACTGCTCTGTATGGCGGGCGAAAGTGAAAAAAATTCACATGCATGCACAGCCGAAATTCGAAGCTAATCATTGATATACATGCAAATTGTGGATGTATATATATCAAATCTCACCAGCCACACCGTGGCTTCCATAGTAAATTCAACTTGAAATTTTGGATTAGCTAGCTCGGCGCTCTGCCTACTACCCTGCCTGCCTACTACCCAGCTTACTACCCAGCTTACTACCCAGCTTACTACCCAGCCTGCCTACTACCAGCCTGCCTGCCGCCCAACCCGCCTGCCTGCTAGCCAACCTGCAGTCTGGTAGACTAGGTATATTGGTACTAAGCTGCTATAAGACGCGTATACATAGTAAGTAGACTAGTAGGCTAGTAGGCTAGTAGCTAGTAGACCAACCAAGCAGCAAGCTGGGTAGCAAGCTGGGTAGCAAGCTGGGTAGCAAGCTGGGTAGCAAGCTGGGTAGCTGGGTAGCAAGCTGGGTAGCTGGGTAGTAGGTAGGCTGGGTAGTTGGGTAGTAGGCAGGCAGGGTAGTAGGCAGAGCGCCGAGCTAGCTAATCCAAAATTTCTAAGTTGAATTTACTATGGAAGCCACGGTGTGGCTGGTGAGATTTGATATATATACATCCACAATTTGCATGCATTCGAACGGTAGTGCATGCAAGTGATTTTTTTTCACTTTTGAACTTTATACTCTGAAATATGTAGTTATCTAAGTACTTTCTTGAGTAACTAAATAAGCACTTAAGTACTTAAGTAGTTATAGTTTAGGGAAATCCTGCAAGGTAGTCAACTAGCTTAGCTGCACGAATGCTCGATTGGTTGTTGTGGTTCGCGTAAACATGCATGCGCACGCCGATAAACATTAAACATCCATCCGACACGCCCTCACAATCAGCACCATTGCATCCTCACCATCATCGTTGTCCCAGATGACTCCAACCGGTAATCAGAATACGAACATTCTCTCTCCTACATAAGTAGTTAGCGGTCCACCTAAGGTTCTAGTAGGCGTCTCTCCACATCTAGAAGAGGAATCACATCTCCATGTTAACCCCACCATGGCTTATGGGCCTTTTTTTTTAACAGGAAAGCCCAAAACACCCACAGAAGCGAAAGAATAGAAAAGAAAAGGAAGGAGAATTATGGCATCTTGGTTGGAGGACCTTGAAGACGATTGGATATCAGACGGACAGCTACCAGCCAGGCCACACACCCTCGCCAAAACGTCAGTGCCCAAGAACGGCTCGGGCAATGTTCAGCCAAAGCCCGTCCCGCACAAGTCGTTGATCCCACGGCCATCCCGGAAACCGGCTACTCTCCCGAAGCACCTTGCTGAGAACTCCATCCCAATCACAGGCAGCAGCCCGTCCGGAGGGCATAAGTCTGTCGCTGATACCCCCCTTCCTCCAGAGCCAAGCCCGAACGTGACTCCCCAGGGAACGGTTCAAAAACTTACTACAAACGTACGCCCTGTTATTCTCGTGGATAGAGGAAATGAGGATTTATTCAGCCCGACTCGTTTGGAGAGTTTGTTTGAACCCTTGTCGGATGGATCGCGCACGTCCTGCTCGTCGGAACACTCACATTCACACCACTTGGATGATCACTCAGGCGAGTATGCGTTCGGAATGCCCCAGAACAAGGAATCGATGCCTGTAGCATTGCATGATGCCTCGGGCGAACAACCATTGCTATCCGACCAGTCCGATCATAGATCTGGGCCCCACGCAGCACCGCATCTAAGCTCAATGCTTGAATATGAGTCCGAGGACCCTCTCGATCGATCGGCTTGGAATTCCACCCCTCCACCATTTATTGCCTGGCGGCCGACTGGATCCTCGACTAACCAGGATACTTCTTTATTCCAAGAAGACGAACCATCTGCTGCGACCAGAGATGAGGAGTACATAAACAGTATATCTACCTCCGCATTTTCCGATCAATCGCCTGGATTAAATGGCCTTCTCCATGTAAATTCCAGAAGTGAATTCTCAAAACAGCTTTATGGGGACCATGGGAGCCATGATTCTCGGCTATTCTCTCCCGACCAGAGCTTGCTGTCACAAAATAACCAGCTATATTTCACGACACCCGATCGCAAGATTCTCTGGCGCATCAATTCAGAAGATGCATCTCTTGAACTCCCAAATATTAGTCCGAAAGAATGGTCACCTCTTAAACTATTTTCATCTGCTCAAAATTCTTTTGCTAAAACAGCAATACACGGGCGAATGTCACAAATCGGCCTTGTTAACTCGCTCTACGACGATAAGATGATCTCTGAGAACTCTGCACACCCCGAAACATCTCTAGTTAACCGGTCAAAACGTCTACTGGATGGAACACCCGCCAGCTACCAAAGAACACCTACAAAAGCCCCACCCAAAGAGGTATCACGCTCTGATTCTCTGCACCCGCCGTCACCTGTTAAAGAGAGCCAACCCAAACGACAGAAGCTGAATTTTTTGGCCGAGGACATAGCAGATGAGGCCAGCGAATCTGCTAGTGAAGAATATGAGAGTGATGCGTCGGTAGTGCGGCACCCAAGTGGTCGAGTAGCGCACGCAAATGGACCATTAGAACCACAGGACTCGACAAGCAAGCTGTTGATAGAGCCTGAAATCGACTTTTCGCGATCACCACATCCAAATTTCTTATCGGATCCAAATTCTGCGTTTACGCGCGCCGCTAGTCTTCATTCATTGAATGTGATCCTGGCTTCTAAGGTTAGACATATGATGCCAAGGAAGGTTGGAAGTATGGTGTTCGATGAAGAGCGTCAAGTCTGGCGCCACCAGGACGATGTCATAGATTCTATGAGACGAGACTTGTTGATGGATCTGACTGCTGAAGAGAAGGTATCACCGGCGCCAAAAGGAGAAGATCCTTTCGAGGAAATATCTGACTTGGCGACAAACTTGAGTTCACGACTAGTACTCCCGCGCGACAAGGAGTGCAGTGTTGAGACGAACACTCTTGATTTTACCAGCTCGGGATTCTCTGCGGGCCAGAAAAGGGAATTACCGGGTCAAGGCAGAAGTCCAAATCCGGACCCTGCAGTGAAAGCGTCTGAGGACTATTGTACAGAGCCATCTCTCTCCATCGGAAATACCTCGACATCATCTAAAGAAGGTGTTCGCCCGACTTCCCCTGACGTTGATCCCAAAAAAAGCAACAGTGGAAGGTCCCTTGACTCGGGCGGCTTGCCTCATCTAGATCCTAAGCACTCTGCTACTAAGCATGGAGTCGAAGAAATTGAGCTTGAGACGGCCGACACGGGGGCTAAGGTGTCAGATCCAGATGCGGCAACACCGATCGTAGACCCCGCCGATGTAGGTGGGAGCTGCCTTGTCATTCCCCGGACTCAGAACACCCCATGCCAATCTGTAAGGCAATATACAATCTCAATGCAGACAAATAGCCGACCTATCAATGGGACTATGTTAAGCATGCGGAAGCCCGAATCCTCGTTCTGGAACACCCCTTTGACTGATATCACTTATCATTTTCTCGAAGCTGACAGTCGGATGCAATCCGGGTTTTCGCGAGGCTATCATTCTCGTAACAGCAGGCAACTCCGGAAGTTCCCCGCGGACAAGACGTCTTTAGCTCTAAAAAGCATGGTCCGCCACCTTACTGATAATGACATGTTTGGCCCTTACTGGGATCAAAATAAAGCCCTGCAAATCCAGAAACAGGGACTACAGCACCTTCAAGATCTCGCCTCCTTTCATCCGAATCTCGTTGAGGTCAACCTCGAACATAACCAACTCACGCACTTGACGGGTATGCCAGCCACAGTCCGGGACCTCAAGGTTGCAGGGAACCTTCTTTCAAGCCTTACTGCTTGGACACATCTAAAAAACATACAATTTCTTGACGTATCTTCCAACCGTCTTGATAGCCTCTCAGGTATGTTGGAACGACCCATCTATAATGCTTGCGTAAATCTCATGGAGTCATGAATCTAGGTCTGTCGAGTTTAATTCACCTACGAGAGCTTAAGGCAGACAGCAATCAAATCGCTTCACTAGATGGGATATTACACCTAGACGGCCTTGTCAAGCTACGACTTAGACTTAATCATATTCGTAGCGTAAACTTCGGGACATCTAATATGTAGGAGGAGCTCGAATCATGATTCATTTCTTGAACTTCTAAGCTGACCGATATCAGGAAGCATTTAAAAGTGTTAGATCTCGGAAGCAACAAAATCGAGACTATCGAGTACTTAGCCAGGTTACCGGAATTATCCTACCTCAATCTAGGTTTGTTAGCTAGCTAATCTTCAATCCCGTGCCTTTGGTGATATTAACCAACATCTGTCATGGAATAGATTCAAATAGTTTAGCGGAGTTCACCATAGCCGACGGTCTAGAAGTCCGATCGCTGCGAACCCTTGATTTATCCAAAAATAATCTCCAATATTTTACTACTCGGCCTTTCCCAAATATCAAAACTCTCTATCTGGATTCAAACAAATTGGAAACCATAGATGGAATTGCAAGTGCCCGGTATCTTGATAGTTTCTCGTTCCGATCACAGGCCGGTACCAGGTAATTCCCCGAAACTCACCTTAGCCTTTGCTCAAAGCTAACAGAATGGAAGCACTGTTAACGTCCCCTTCAACTCCCTTTACGAACTCCGAAAGGTTTACGCATCTGGCAACCCGATCTCCTCTCTCACTCTTGTGGATTATTTCGTTAATTTGCAATATTTGGAACTAGCGTCTTGCAATCTTCGAACGCTGCCATCCAACTTCGGTCGCCTCATGACCAATATTCGTGTCATCAATCTCAACAATAACGCTTTATCTGACATTAAACCGCTGTACGGGATTGTGAGGTTAAAGAAACTCTACCTCATGGGGAATCGCATATCGAACTTGCAGAAGGTCAACAACATATTGAGGTTCCTGCCGTTCTTATCAGAGCTTGACCTCAGGTACAATACAAATCCTCGTATAATGAATGGCCACGGTTTTCTAATGCTCACTCACAGGCACAATCCGCTCACTCTCGGATTTTACGGGATCCTATCCCAATGTACAGATTTGGCAAGGCCAGAAAATCCAGAGATTCTAGACCCCAGCCCATTCCTCATGCAACACCAAGACAAAGACGGCGATGAGATGTTCCAAAGGTCAATGACAGAGGACACCGCGGTTGCACGTCGATGTTATGACATCCTTATTGGAGAACAGTGCCCTCAAATGACACATCTTGACGGTCTGATATTCGACATCAAACACAAACTTCGTCATGATTCAATCTGGGAGCGGATGACCAGCCTAGGGCTGTTATTCGATACTAAATCTGGGGAAAATGGCAACATTCCGCTCGATAGTTGATACGACCGAAATGGATGCACATACCAATCGACAATACGCTAATTGTTGCATAAAATTCCCCATTATCCTCACGAACGAGGTCATCTATACTGGCGCTCTACACTCAACCTTCATCCTGTTGGTATTTCTGGTCGTTTGTTTTTCGATGAACTGGATTCTCGAGAACATTGGTTTCCACCCCGAGGTCGGAGGATAGTACAAGATTGCCGGAAACGAAGCAGAATAACAGGGGTTATAGAATCGCGACTATGGCTTGTAAGTTACCCGTGCTTCGTCCCCAGCCCTTGAAGTAGCGCGCGCAAGTAGGAACATATCTTTTGCTAGCTCGTGCTTACCTGATAACTTGGTTGTTCTAGTACACTTTCTCTAGTACATTAGCGCGCGGGGGAGGCTATAACTAGGTAATGGGGCTAGATCCGCAAAGTCATTGGGTTGGGTTGGTATATTAGGGCCAGCACATCGGTGTGATTCGGGTTCTGAAAAATGGCGCATGTGAAGGACGCTGGAAAGTCCAGGTGTGGTTCACCATATCAGCCATTTTTGGACAGGACAGCGTACCCCTCCACATGGTGTGTCTACGGTGCTCAGTTAGCGGGGCGGCCTTGGGGAAAGGGCTCTAAATACTTGCCTGTGGAAAAAAGTCAAAACCCCCAATCTTATCGATGGTATAATTCTTCCCGAGGTCTTGTCGGACAAGCCAGCCGATATCCCGCGCCATTGTATGGACATTGCAGCTAATATAGACAAGTCTTTTTGGGCCAAGCTGCAAAAGCTGGGAAAGAAATAATTCATCGCAACCTTTTCGTGGTGGGTCGATAACCACGCTAGTATATTCGGGAGGGAAGTCAACATCCGCAAATATAGCTTCCGCATTGCCAGTTATAAACCGAGCATTGTAGATTCCGTTTTCTGTTGCGTTTTGTCTCGCAGACTCGATTGATTGTGAAGATATGTCTACTCCAAGTATCCCCTTAAAGCCATGCCCACAACAGATACTGAAAAGCCCAGATCCGCAATACGCGTCGATAAGGTAGGATTCTGAAGGGTCTTGACCTGGCAGATTCGGGATCACAAGTTGTTCCTGAACAAACGTGGTAAACTACCAAGGGTAATAAAGTTAGCGGCCTAGAGCCCGTCTGGGTTTAAAGGTATTTCTGATGGAAGATCCTAAAGCCAGACTTACCTTCTCTAGGATGGAGTTGTTGTTTTGGAAGAATGACCCCGCCGGGGAAGAAAACTTAGCTGCCCCAACCCATTCTGTGACAAGGGCCTTTGAGTCTGAAACGCATGTTTTAATGTCGGTATGGCATTGAGCCGTCTTCTCGCCCCCATCACTCACGACAGAAGAAAATGTTCTTTCGGTACTTTCGCGAAGTAGCAATGTAGCCCCGCGTTTGAAGGTATGGAGATTCTGCTTGACGTAGTCCCTTTGCGATCTAAAGCCGTCTCGAACTGCGTCTGTACCGATTGGGCAATCTTCGATATCAAGAACAAAGCTTCTCCCCTTCAACTGAAAACCAATATCTGGGACCGGAGCGCCTTCCTTGAACCCACCCCGGCGAGGTCCGTCAAAATGGGGGGTCAGTTTTGTTCGATACCCTTGCAATAGTGGCGAGGGCATGACCTCCCCTACCGGCGGAACCAAGGTTTGGTCGAGGTTTGAAAAGTTCTGCATTGCTTTCGCAATTACTTTATGCTTGTGCTGGAGCTGGTAGTCCCCAGATAGCATTTGGAACTGGCAGCCGGAACATCGGCCAAAATATTTGCAAAAGACAAGGTCGTCGTCTCGGTCCTTCGATGGCTCCTTAACCTCAACCAGATCCGTCATTGAGTGAGAAGGAAAATTTTTCACCACTTTGGCAACAACGACGTCACCAGGGACCGTAAAGGGTACGACGTATACCCTCGTGCCGTCTTGAGAAACCGCTAGCCCGTCACCAGTTGAAGAAAGCATCGATATCGACAGTTGAACTTGCGAAAACTGCTGTGGGGTGGAGGCTTGACTTTGGGAATAGTCAAAACCCGGTTCTAAGGACGTTTTTAACAAAAATCTCACATCCTCAAGGAGTATTTCCTCATGGCTCCCAGTGGATCGCAGCGAAGACTCCGCTTCTTGGGCTGTTTTCTTTCTCTTCCACCGCTTTTCCCCGGCCTTGGGACCCAAACCGTCCCCTGGCCGCTTCGTCCCTGACATCTTTCTGGAAGCGGTTGTCCAAAGAGAGTTATATGTAGAATGATTGATGCCCCAAAGCTTGGGTAGATGGCCGTATGGTATTCGTAGTGCTGCGCCTATACTCCTTTTCATATGAAGTGGGTGGTTCAGAAACCGAGAACCTGATTTGGGACGGTGGTTGTTTTGTGGTGGTTGTGAGTCGCTGCAGGATCTGGCTCAATTCTTAAAGAGACTTTTGGTCCCTCGCATTCGGTAAACCACAACAACCTCCATCGTGAACCCCCGGCCTTAGCAGACGCGATGAACAACCAAACTTATTACGAGCTCTATAGGCGGTCGAGGTTTGCATTACCATATCCTTATATCTCTAAATGATTATTTGACTTACCGGACGTGATTAGCATCGGAGTTGCTCTGACGGATGCACTAGACGACCTCATCTCCGAAGGCCGCATTGCGCCTCAGCTAGCAATGAAGATTCTATCTAATTTTGACCGATCAGTTACTGAGATACTTGCCCTGAACGTCAACTCCAAGCTGTCCTTCAAGGTAATGACATATCCTATGCGAAATTGAGGCACCGCTAACCAGCATGAAAATGGTCCAGGGGCACCTTGACACATATCGATTTTGCGATGAAGTCTGGACATTCCTCATCAAAGATGTGACATTTAAGCTCGAAAATTCGCAGACTATCCAAAGCGACCGTGTTAGGATTGTATCTTGCAATTCAAAGAAGCCTGGAGAGCCTTGAGCCAGCTACAGCACCCAACACCCTCTCCAACGAAGAACAAGCAATCTACCGAAACCCTCCTGGCACGGCGAGGACTTGCGAGTAGGCGCTTATTCCCACATTTCCAGTAAATGCATCGGTTTCTCTCTGGTCCGAGAAGCCCATTGATTTAGCAGCCGGAGGACATTAATGAGAAACTCATCCGATTATCGATGGGGTTTTAGTCATACCACCCCACAGATATGAATAGGGTTTTGGTACAGGACGTCTTGAGAAATATTCGTAAATATTATTGAGTGGTCGGGTTTCATCCGCCTTGGTTTTGTAATCTGAGACTAATGAAACTATATGCGAACTTGGTCTAACATAAACCCATATTGCGTGATGACCACTCCGTGAATAACTTGCTAAGCGCCTTGACCTGAACCGAAGAACCACTCCCCAGAAAGTAGAACAACCACAGAAGGGTTGATAGCCCAACATTGATATATGATGGTACAGATCATCCAAGCAACAACCAAAATGCGTCAAAGTTAAACAAGATTATGGACTAGGTGATCTATATTTCGGCATCGAAACCACCCCTCCCACTAGAGTCAAGCAAACTATAATCCTGAGGTCAGTATTTGTCCAAGAATAAATTAAATAGTTTGCCCAGTTTGGCGGGGCATCTTTACTCACGAGTACTTCTTTGTCAATATGCATTCCCCGCCATTCTCCATGTCTACATTGTATAAATAAAAGAACCCGTCGGATGTAACAACCATAATCTGGGGACTGTTGCTACTAAGAGCGACGACACTCTTTGTAGCAGCGGGCAGCCGTACGAAGGCGAAATCCCGTTGAGGCTCCCACATTTCGGTAACTGCTTGGGGTAAATAGCCACCCACAGCACCAACAACGGATTTCCCTATTGATTGGGATGATCGCCTTATAAGACTCGCAAAGGAAGTGCTCCGACGTTTATTCTCTGTGTTGACATCGAAAGGAGCGCCAGAAACATCCGGGTTTGATCCGTTCGAGCCGCCGGAGCTACCGCTCCTCGGCCGCAGACCAGCTGCCGGGTGGATTTGTGATGCTGAGGTATCTACGGCGCTATTTGTGGTGTTCGGATCAACTAATCGGAATATATGGACGGTTTCCGTGGCAGAGGAGACACAAAGCATGGTCGATGCAAGATTAAACGCCATGTTGTATATCTTGGAAGGATATGTGCCCCGGCGAAATTGGAACATTTTAGTGCCTAGTGGTAAAGAAAAGACCCGTATGATAGTCCCAGTATCCGAGGCGGTTGCTAGGTATGTGCCATCACTGCTCAGTGCAAGGGCTGATATTGGCGACTTGTGAGCTGATATCATGCCTATTGTCTTGAGAGTCGAAGCATCATACACTATCACATCGCCCGAGCCACTTACCCCTGGGACAGCGGCAGCTGCTGCCGCATTAGAAGGCGGGGCGAAGGGAGACGGTGATGCTGGAATGGGCCGAGGGTAAACGAGGTAGCACTTTTCAGACGAAGGTGACAAAGCGCATATAGCTAGCGAGATGATGAAGAATGCAATTAATTACTATTTTCAAAGCGCGTACTGCACAAATTTCCATGAAATAATGTAGGGACATACCGTTGGGGTTCGGGGACGTTTCTATGGTTGTCAAGAGTTTCATGTTGCTAATATCGTATACATATATTTGATCCTCCAGAACCACGATTAGACGTTTGCGGTTCAGTTTGACTGCAAGAACCGCGGTAGGGAACGTCAGTTCGCAGATAGTAGACTCACGCTATATACCAAAAACATCAGCGCTTTGAGGTCCGAAACCTAGGGGCGGGACATACCCTCGTATTTGTTATCTGAAGCCTGCGTGGCGAAAGAATGACAGCAATAAGAGAGGTGGAGAAGAGCATTTCCACGATTGTAATATCACCATCCTTCTTCTCGTAACATTTCCCAAAAGGATCGCAGTTATATATTCGATAGCCACTCTGCGTCCCTACCGCCAGGCAGGAAAAGTCTTGGTTAAAAGTGACAAAATTCATATGACGATCGGGAGGACGGACGCTGGATCGATGAAGGTGGTATAATGCTGACGCGGTATTGTGCGCGGTGTCTCGAAGCCCCTAGGAGCTGTGGTAATGGTAGGCCTGGGTGTAAATCAGCGAAGGCGATAAAGCCAGAGATAGTAGATGCAGGCGACGAAGCAAGGCGGCGCAAGGTCGATGGCTGTCGAAGAGCGTGAACCGGCCGACAAATCTATCCACGAATATCAGGGAAGGAGCTTTTGAACAAGAACTAAAGAGTCAGTCAGGTCCTAAAGCGAGCTCGATCCAAGGAGGCTAGTTCGGTGGATGTGTTTAAATTAAGTACAGAAGTTCGAGGGTCGAGGTTTGAGGTTTGTGGTTTTAGGTTGCGATCTCTCACACAGCTCCGTCCAGGCCATCGCCGTCAGTTGGTACGTCAGATCACGTGGTATGATTATATAATCATCGCGCCTATCTAAGCGAGATGTAAACGCGCGGAAATATCTCTTCTTCTTCTTTCATTTTGCAACAGCTTCCAACCTCACACAACGCAGAACTGCTAGGAAGTACCTAGTACCCGACTCGATGGAAACTCCAATCTCAACTCCCCCTCCCAAGGGTGATCATATGCCCACAGCTAGCAGCATAGTTATCCCGGATGCAGTAGTTGCTGTAAGATACTCACCCATATTATAGAGGACATAGCTGCTGCTATTTGCGTTGCATTGTTAACGTTGTAACTAATTATATGTGTTCAAGACAAATGACAGCAGTATTGTCTCGAAAAGGTCTGTTGTAAGGCTGAATAATATGCTAATCATAAACTTCAACACTTGAAATACATTCCCTCCTACGGTTTATCTCGTTCCTAACTTTCACGATAATAGGAGCGTTGAGAGGTTCTACGTTCCTAATAGGGCAGACCATCTCCTGCGCCATTTCGTTCCAAAATTTCAGCGAAGAAGCCCCTTAATAAACCGCGGCTATTGGCTTCGTATGGAACTTGTGAAACAAACCATAGAGGATTTTCTTAACTCCGATGCAAATGCCCCGAAATATGCAAGTTATAACGTTATCCTATGCCGGATTCTTACTGGGTCGCAAACTAACCAGCCCGACCTTTAATAGCTTATTAATCTTGGATGCGGTTTGTAAGTTTGATGTACAGATGCAGTGTTAATATTTCCTACCAGCTTACCAGGTCGGCTAGTGACCCCATACCATTTCATTACTTACGCCGGTATCCTGACGTTCAATTCATTGATGTCGATTATCCGCAGTCTATCCAACGAAAAGCCGAGATAATACAGAGCACCTCCGAGCTGCATGAACATTTAGTTGACCCTTTGTATTCTCCGGGTTCGGATACAGTCATTCTCTCCTCAGCCAACTATACCGCTATTGGAGTCGATCTCAGCCATCTTGGTAAACTCGACAAGGCTCTTCGAGCCCGTTGTCAGCCTGACGATGAAATATTGTTTATAAGCGAGGTTGCGATAACATACATGCCGTTCGAAGATGCTGATTCCCTAATAACATGGGCTGCGCAGTTCCCTTGCGGTATGCTAGCATCCAAGATGATTTGTCCTCTATTTAGTACTGACTATGTGTTATTTAGCCAGATTTGCATTGATCGAGCAGATCTTGCCAGCTGGCGAGAAACATCCATTTGCGAAAACTATGCTTTCGCATTTCCGCAAGATAAATTCCGCGCTTCAAAATATCGGCAAATACCCATCACTTACTGCCCAAGTCCAAAGGTTTTATTCCGCTGGATGGAACTCAGTAGTGGCGTGCGACTTCTACGGAGCCTGGTGTAATATGATTTCCGAAGAACAAAGGACGTTCGTAGAGTCTGTCGAGCCCTTTGATGAGTGGGAGGATTTCGTATATTTCGGGCAGCACTACTTCTTCTTATACGCAAGCTCTAAAACGCCAGATACCAAACAAATCAGCCTACAAACCCGTGAGTGGTCCGGGGGTAGTCGCATAACCAGCCCAGCACTCGCCGAGGCCAACCACGAGATGCTCCAGAGCCCGCAGGTATATACCATCTCCGCAAGCCTGGAGTACCGCAAACTCTGGCTGCCTGTTTTCGATCGCCGGAGATTAGGAGCAGCGGCTAAGCTCAGTGACAGTATAGCCATCTATTACGGTGGTATGGATAACAAAACTCGGTCTTCAGTGACTTACATGTTTGACGAGACTAAAATGAAAGTATCACGAATTGATTCCATTCCGCAGCCTACTCCACGAATGTGCCACACCCTTACCAAACTTGGGGGGGCCAGGATGTTATTGGTGGGTGGTCGGGGAAATCCAAATTCTGCGCTGGCTGACTGCTGGTTATTTGACGGATCGTTTTGGACTAGGGTTCAGGACCTTCCAGGTGGCAGATATAGACATTCTACTACCCACGTCTCCATCGAGGGCAAAGACCATGTCCTTGTGTTCGGTGGGCGAGGCAACAGCAACAAAGTTTATGATACCTGGCTGATATGGTCGGAGTCAAATGGTTGGAGCGAAGTTACTTCTGTTGGAGGACCCCCAGCCGCTCGGTTTTCCGCGAGTCTATGCTGGTTCCCCTCAGTCGGAGCTGGTGTTCTAACTGGCGGATTTCATCGAGACGGTAACATAATATCCGATGCTTGGTTATTGTCATTAGACGGCCCAATGTCAATAAAACATCACCAGTGGCAAGTTTCCAACCATAACAGCACACTACTGTGCCGAGGAGGAGGTCGCCTGGTCCCGATCAGTGATACTGGAGCAATACTTGCGGGAGGAGTCTTTGGCCTGAGTTGCCCATCAATTCACTTCTCCGGTACCTTTCTGCATCTTGATATCTCGTCTCAAAAGATTCAACCCTTGCACACCGTACCCTCGAGTAAAGGCCAAGAGCTCTGGCCGGTTTTGGCGGGGTGTGACTACGTATGGCTAAATGACCGACTACATATTTTCGGTGGAGGTATAACAGCATTTAGGTTCGTTACTAGTTTAGTGTATATCCCACGAATTCTCGAGATTTGACACCTAGGGCTAACTTCTTCATTTTGCACCTTGGGTAGTATGGGTTCGTTTTGGAACTTGTGTACGGGAATTTTACAAATCCGCCCGTTCAAGGCAGCTCCATTAAATACGGCCCCACAGCTACGTCAAAATGCTATTTTGCAGAATACTAACTCGTTAGAGCTGTGCCCTACAACTGAGGCTCCCAAAACAAGACCAGTGGAAAGATATGTATCGGGCGATACTACTATCGACATCCGGTCTATTATCCGTCGTGGTATTCCTTTCCTTCTTAGCAGTCTCCCTTTTGGAGAGTGTATCAACCGATGGAACCCAGAATATCTTAAAGCTACCGTCGGGAATTCTAGAGAGGTAGGATCCCCGCTAAGGCAGAGTTAACGTGGCTCAGTACTAACTTTGATCGTACTGTTCCACATAGGTTATCGTACACCGGGCGATGTGTTCAGATAAAACTTTGGTTCATCTCAATTTTAATTCCAAAAACTTTAAGTATCAACAAATGAATTTCGCAGCTTTCATTGATCTAGCTTTCGCGAAGGAACCGAGTGCGCTTTGCTACTTGAGGTCTATCTCTCGGAAACCTACGAAATATGCGTCGTTGTTCGATCGTGACTTTCCCGAGCTCGGCTCTGACTTCCGTATTCCCGATGAACTGTCATTTATCGGGGACTCATTACATTCTTCACCACTAAGGATATCCAGTGCTGGGATTGGTGTATGGCTACGTATGATATCCGTAGCTCTGTACGATATCATTGTCCACTGTCTATATATAACTAACAATATATCCCCAGACTATGATGTGTGTGCCAATTTCTTGTTCCATATCAGAGGCGAAAAGAGGCTATTGCAAGTTCAACCCCCCCAACCCCCCGAGTATAACAAAGAATCCTCTTACTAATTTAACCAGACTATTTCCGCCTACCGACGTCGGCCTGTTGCAGTTCCCTGCAGGGAAAACCACAAGCTCTATATTAAATATTTTCGAAGAAATCCCCCGTGGTACACACCCTCTCGAAGTCATTATGCAACCAGGCGACACCCTTTTCATACCGCCCTTTTGGCTGCACGCGGTACTTCCCCTTTCCCCATGCATTTCTATCAATACTTTCTTCCATTGGTTTGATTCTGCTTTGTGTTCCACGGGCAAAGACCTTTATGGAAACAAGGACCTTGCCTGTTACGAAGAGGGAAGAGAGATATTGAAGGACTTGATGAGGAAGTTCGACGGCTTGGACGAAGATTCTCGCCGCTTCTATATTACAAGGCTTGGCCAAGAATTACTTGAGAAAGCTGCGGATATCGGCCGAGCATAGGAGACCTCTGTGTACATGTTAGCTTCTGCATTACAAAGAGGGATACTTAGTACCAGGTCCCGTTAGGTATTCTAATCAAAGCATCCCCTAAGTAAGACCACGGTTGGAAGTAATACGTATTTTGTAGCGGTCTCGTACCCATGCAGTACAGATGCTATGTAACCGTAGCAATACACGGCTATCGGATCATTAGAACCAGCCCGGTACTCTACATATTCCAGGAAAATAATAGGAGCTGGTATTGAAACTGTGAAAATGTATAATACTGGTCCCGCGTTAATAATAATCAGTATACCGGCAGCAAATAACCCTTGGGCGTTTGCAGCTCATTAGTTTACAGGAACATTTCCAAGCGCAGAGGCCTAGCATCACTTTGTTTTTTCTCTACGTCACACAGCCCGGTATCTACTAACAAAACGTTCTAGGAGCTTGGTTTGCTCTTTTAACTTAGATGACTAATAGCTTCGGCCGAAGAGACAATATTCCTATGGTTGAGAAATTAGTTTGTGATCTTTCAATCTGGGGAGAGATTAGCTACCTTTGCGTCTTTTCCGCAGGCAAGACATTTTGTTTCCCCGACTACCAACCCATCCGGCTGGTTAAATGGGCGGCACAAGCTCTTAGCACCCATACTAGGGGCTTTGGCATCTTCTGCCTCACCAGTGTCGGTCCGCTTGCTCCTCTCCTTTATATCATCTTCACAGGACTCCTCAAGGCAAAATGGCATCAAAATAACCTTCTTCTGATTCAAGGCGGGCACAAATTCATCCCACGTCTTGATGGTTTCGATGTTTGCGTCAAAGGAGTCCTTGGCTTTCTTATAAAGATCCGCTTGTATTGTTTCGAGGAGCTGGTGCACAGAATCGACGAGGTTGTCGAGTGGTATAGCAGCCTTCTGACCGGTATCTCTTCGAGCTCCAAGTACCTGTCCCTTTTTAGCGTCCTGGGGTCCATATTCAAGCCTAAGTGGAACACCCTTCAACTCCCAATCGTTGAATTTATATCCTGGAGAATAGCTGTCTCGGAGATCGGCCTTCACTCGGATACCCGCCTCGGTTAAACGTGCTGCAATCTTTTTGATGTCGTTATAGAGCAAGTCTCTGTTGGACTCTGTAGTCTTTGTTGTAATACCACATGGGACAATCACGACTTGGTGCCCAGCCACCCGTGGTGGCAGGACCAACCCCTTCTGGTCACCGTGGATCATTACCATGACACCAATAACCCGAGTAGAAAGGCCCCATGAATTCTGCCAAACAAAAAGTTTCTCTTTTTCCTCGCCTTCTTTAGTGGATGGATCTTCGACAGTAATTCCAAACATTTTGCTGAAGTTTTGACCTAAGCAGTGAGATGTAGCTCCCTGGATACCTCGTCCTGTGGTTGGGATATAACCTTCGCATGTGGTCGTGAAGAGGCCACCAGCAAATCTCTCTTTATCGGTCTTTTTACCTTTGATGACCGGGACAGCAAGGAGCTCTTCGTAGACGCCTGCATAGAAGTCGAGGATCTGTAGCACCTCTTCATTCGCATCCTTGAATGTAAGATGTGCGGTATGGCCTTCCTGCCATAAAAACTCGCGAGTTCTCAGGAAAGGTTGCGGGTGCTTGAACTCCCACCGAACAACTGAGTTCCACTGATTGAGGCGAAGGGGTAGGTCGCGATGTGATCGTATCCATTTTGCGTAGTACGGGTACATGACCGTCTCAGATGTAGGTCGAATAGCGATTGGTTCATCAAGGTCGGTGCTCCCTCTATCGACCTGTGAGCATAAATAAATAACATAAAATTCGGGTAAAGACTCGACTCACGCCTTTGTGACCCAAGCTACCTCGGGGGCAAACCCTTCGATGTGGTCTTTCTCTCTTTCAAGGACCTTGGATGAAACGAACATCGGAAAGTAACAATTTTCAACTCCGATCCCCTTGATTTTGGCATCAAACCATTCTAAAGCCAAGCAATCAGAAGCAGTTAGCAGGCTATATTGGGAAGATAGGCTCTAGAGAGGCGTCACCGTAGCTGGCAGATAGTTATGGCTTTTGACTCACTTTGTATTTGCTCCCAGATTGTGTAGGACCATGGCTTCTAAAGGTTAGCGTTGTTCCGTATGCTTCATTGAGGAAATGAATGGCCGACCTTGAGGATGTAACATCCGGAAACATCATAATAATCTAGCATGTCTCCTTTGGTGAGAACTTGTTGATACCAGCCGGGAAAGTCAAGTTCCTTCTTGACAGTAATTCCAATCAAAGCTGCGCCCTCGATCTTTTCGCTTTGTGGGGGTGGGGCAACGACTTTCTTCGCCTCGGACTTCCCGACAGTGGATGGGCTGCGAAAGCATTGTCAATTACTAGAGACAGGTAAAGGGAACGAAAGGAGACCAATTACCCCGCCTGGTACACTTCCGAGGTGAAATCAACTTCATCAATTTCAACTTCAGCCCCGAGGAGGTATCGTTGAAGGTCCTTCTGGGACAAGAAAAGGGTTTTCGCAGAATCATTAGGGTGGACCCCGAGCTTGCCAGGATAATCTAGAAGTGCTTTGTCTAGAACTACTTTAACAGCCGATGCGTTTTCCTTGGTTATAGAAAAAGGAGAAACTGGGGTTGTTAGTTTCCAATGAAAACCTGTGTATATTTTCGCATATGGGTTCCTGGATTGTGGGAGGTTTGTTACCATCGGCGGTAGCGACAGATAGGGCGCCACTGACGACATCTTCATTAGCCAATCTGGCTTCTTTGACATTGACCGCCTTGCAAACTGTTGACGAAGGAGTTTGGGAGTCCTCTAGGGCAACTAAAACGATGAGGGGTGGTGTTTCGGATTTTGAAGCCTCTACAACACGATGATTCATCAGTAGGTGGTTCGAAAGCACGATCATCGGAGCTTGGTGACTGCCCGGCAAGCGAGGTCATTGTTACTTACTGGGCTTAAAGACCATCGTTTTCACCAGTTTGTATTCGAAGTCTGGCTGTGGAAGGACGGTGTCTAGCTGTGCGTGCCATTCTGCTACACCCTTGCAGGGGTCATGGGCTACGATTGTGGGGTTGATGGAGAGAGCCTCCAATTTCGATTGTAGGTCCGAAGCCATGGAAGCAATTGACCGGACTCTTGGACTTTGCTGGATTATAGAGTGGGTAATTGCTCTTGTTGTAGTTGAGCGCGACAGGACGGGGTCGTGTTCGTGGTAGTAGGTACTTATTGTGGCCGTGGTCGTGTGGGGTTCAGGTGTTGAGAGGGGCAAGGAGGGGTGGCCTTGGCATTATAAGGAAGAAAAAAAAAAGAAGGACGGCCATGCATGACCAATCCTTATGTGCTGGAATACAACCAGCACCAGACAGCCACCAACAGCTTCAAATCAACTTGATCGAAACACTAAGTAGACGCCCTTATCGACACGTATCTCCCTTTCGTCCATCTTAGAATCGAATCGATACCAAACCAGCTTGAATCAAACTTGACACTTCTCGGCCAGAAGCCAACAATAGAGCAGACCAGATGACGACGATATTTCAACAACCACGAAACGCGGGAACATTGTGTAAGCAAGCTTCGAGACTCGTATGCCTCCAGTATCAGCTTTATTGACAGTGTTCCTTGGCCGTCTAGTCCTCGGTGGAAGCAAAGTTAGCGGCTCGGACATCCGAGATCAGTGCGGTAACCTTCAACCGTCCTCGACATCACCGTCCTAGGGAACTTATCGAAGTGACTAATCATTTGCCCTCCTTATCATCAATAGTTCTCGCGACACAGGCTATTGCAAATGTCGTCAAGAGCTCTTTTGGCCCTTCTGGGCTCGACAAAATGATGGTCGATGATATTGGGGTACGCTCCCGTTGTCACATTCGGATGCGAAAACCGTCCCGTCACTGACCGACGACCGGGAACCCGCTAGGACGTTACAGTTACCAATGATGGAGCCACTATTCTCAGCTTACTTGACGTGGAACACCCTGCTGGGAAAATTCTAGTCGAACTAGCCCAACAACAGGACAAGGAGGTGAGTTACCATGGGGGTGGAATCAGAGGTCTTAGGACAGCTACACCTCCTATTCACGTGGGCATATCCCCCAGGTTGCTCATTAAATGATCTTAGGTCGGAGACGGTACTACATCCGTCGTTATTATCGCGTCAGAGCTCCTTCGCCGCGCAAACGAACTCGTAAAAAACCGAATCCACCCCACTACGATCATCAGCGGGTACCGTCTAGCCTTACGCGAGGCCGTGAAGTATATATCTGAGGTTATGTCGACTAAGGTTGACAATCTGGGTCGTGAATCCCTCACCAACATCGCAAAAACATCCATGTCCTCGAAAATTATTGGATCCGACTCCAGTTTCTTTTCGGAGATGGTAGTCGACGCCATGCTCTCTGTGAAATCAGTTAACCAAAAGCAGGAGGCCAAGTACCCCGTCAAGGCCGTCAACATCCTTAAGGCTCATGGTAAAAGTGCGTTGGAGAGCATTTTGGTGAATGGATATGCCCTTAACTGCACGGTGGCCTCGCAGGCTATGGAGAAGAGGATAGTAAATGCGAAGATCGCTTGTCTAGATATGAATCTCCAGAAAACGAGAATGGCTCTGGGTGTTCACATTACCATCGACGATCCCGAGCAGCTAGAGGCAATACGGCAGCGTGAGGCTGGGATCGTTCTCGAAAAGATTAAGAAGATACTAGACGCTGGAGCTAATGTCATCTTGACAACAAAGGGTATTGACGATTTGTGCCTAAAGACGTTTGTCGAAGCAAAGGCTATGGCAGTTCGTCGATGCAAGAAGGAGGACCTTCGCAGGATTGCCAAAGCGACCGGTGCTACTCTGGTTTCGACACTCTCTAATCTCGAGGGGGACGAAGTTTTCGAAGCTTCGAGTTTAGGATACGCCGATGAAGTGGTACAAGAACGGATATCGGATGATGAGTGTATCCTGATTAAGGGAACCAAAGCGTTTAGCTCTGCATCCATTATCCTACGGGGCCCGAATGATTACCAACTCGATGAGATGGAGCGCTCTGTACATGATTCTTTATGTGCTGTAAAACGGACGCTCGAAAGCGGAGCCGTAGTCCCCGGGGGAGGCGCAGTCGAGACTGCTTTGAGCATTTACTTGGAAAACTTCGCAACTACAGTGGTATGTCGAATACGCCTTATATATAGACAGCCTATATACTGACAACTAAAAGGGATCACGAGAACAACTTGCTATTGCAGAATTTGCATCTTCTCTCCTAATAATACCAAAAACACTGGCTGTCAACGCTGCAAAAGACTCATCGGAACTGGTAGCTAAGCTTAGACATCGCCACGCAGCGAGTCAATCTGCCGCTGAGACTGAGGCTAAAATCAAGGGGTTTAAGAACTATGGATTGGATCTCACAAATGGAAAGTTGGTTGATGAGATCAAAGTTGGAGTATTGGAGCCGAGCATGAGCAAGGTAAAGCAGCTAAAATCTGCCGTCGAAGCTTGCATTGCCATAATGCGCATCGACACCATGATTAAGCTGGACCCAGAGCAGAGGCAAGGGGGAGACGAGCACGACCATTGATGAGAGAGTATGTATGTACGTAGCGGTGTCTAATAACGGTACTAAGAAGATGTATTGGTAATCAAAATTCATCTACTCGTGGCTTGGGCGAGAGACAGGTCTAATTGGTGTTCCCAGAAAGCTCTCGGGACTGTAAAAATACAAGCTAGGAAGCAGCAGTTTAAAGGACAAGGAGGAGTGATTGTGTCATCGGGAGGAAGTGAAGACGTGGGTTAGAAAGATATCTAAATTCCCATATCGAAGATACGCCGCCCCTCCTGGCCGGCATTACTTTAACATTGTCCCCTATGATTGAGCCATGTAAAGTTCCTTATCACCCGTCCCGCACCATGTCTACAAACGAGATATGGGACGTCGGAAGATTTACGACGATTATTATGCGATCCTTTCAGCATTATCCTTGCGTTCCCTATTTCTGGAACTCCGTGGCTTTCCCGGACACGAGCAACCCAACAATCAATCCGAAAAGTCCCAAGACACCCCCGAAGATCTCGACAACGAGAATCTTAACAAATCTACCGTAGATGTCAGTATATTCGCTAGCATAAATACTAGAGAAGAAGAAGGTGCACACGTACAAGGTTGGATCAGCAGCATCGGCCAACGCCGCGGTACTTCCAGTAATCCCAACCGCGACACCACATATCAAGTTGCAAAATCCAACGGTAACGCCGCCCCAAAACAATGCATAGCCGGTATAAAAGTTCTCGGGTGTATATATGTTCTCTGTTGGTATGTAGGTGATTTTTGCGCTAAAGACGATACCTGGTTTATGGTTTTGCGTCAGCTACACTTGCGGTTTCTTCGAATTTCTCGAGTACGTACTCATAATGACGCCGTATATGGCTACGACCTCGCAAAAGATGATGGAGATGAGATTTTTTGTCCGAATTCTCGGTGCCCTTACACCACCTCCTAAAATGCTTGAACCGGTAATGAATATTCCCCTATTGTAGTTCCATTTTATCAGTGCTCTGCATGCCTGAGGCGAGATAGAACGGTGTCCTAACGAACCAAGCTGCGCCGATGACACTCAAGCCGATGCAAAGGCCAATACCCGCCGACGCCCAGCTGTAGGGCGATGTCTCCTCAAGAAACTTTCCAACCTTGATTCGTGATTATATCGCTTAGTGAGTGGTTTGTGGGATAGCGGTCGTTTCAATACCAACATTGAAGTACTCTCCATCTCCAGTGAATAGGATATCTATCGTAAGAACTAAGTTAGATTCGTTTCTTCCCCGATCACCAAAGCCCCGGTTCCCACTTACACGAGCCAATGACAATAGCAGCTAATGCTGGATAGCTATAACCGTAGCCAAGTATCATGATGCGAGTTGTGCCGCCTGAGCGGAGTGTCTGTGTATGCTGACAAGAAACGGATCGGAAATTACGGAAGATGATGGGTTGAGGGTTCAGATGATGGATCGCGACAACATGCAACATCAAGTTGGATGACGCGCATTCCCCCGAGCCAAGCCTTTTTATTCCACAACCACAACCCGCCCAAGAAGGCTCTGAAGATATAGTATACCCCGGCTATACATGCTTGACCTCGTCGGCCGCTCCTGTCTAATCACCGGCGGCTCTAAGGGAATCGGCCTTGCTATTGCCACTCGATTTTCCCAGGCAGGTGCAACATGCACTCTGGTTTCACGGCACGAAGAGTCACTTCGGAATGCCGTCTCAAGCCTGGCAAAGTGCGGACAGCGAGATCACAGTTTCTTGGTCGGTGATGTTGGTGACAGGGCGTTCTGGGAGCAAGCCGTCAAAGCGAATGTGTGTATGATTGGGAAATGCCCGCCCTATGACCTCCGAACAAGGATCACTGAGCTGAAGACTTAAATGCAGCCGGGGATTGATATTTTAGTTAACTCTGCGGGTCTGTGATTCTTTTCCCGGTATCTCTTTCGGGCTCTAGGGGTTCTGATAAAAACGATGGTTCGTATTTAGGCCAGTCTCAGACATCCCTACTGCTTCGAACACCTGTCGATGAAATCGACGACTTGGTTAGGGTGAATCTTCTTGGGACAATCTATGGCTCGAAGTTCTACTTCAAAGAAATGGCCCGAGCTCGGAGAGGTGTGTTTATCCCTTCTTAGCCTCTCCGTATTGCCATTAATGTATCTAACTTTGGTCAGGTTGCATAATCAATATCTCATCAATTCTTGCTGTCACAGGTGGAGGAGGGTCTTCTGTCTATGCAGCCAGCAAAGCCGGGCTTCATGGTGATTATCTCTTGGCCTTCTGAGAATCAGCATTCCGAATGTGTGTGCCTACTGACGACATGAAACGGATAAAATGTCGGTAGGATTTGTCAAGTCTATGGCAAAAGAGGCCTCGCGCTTTAACGTTCGCATCAATAACATACTCCCAGGATATGTTGAAACTGAGATGACTGCCGGTACGTCCACAATTCCTAAAGCCATATGGCCGATTAAAATACTAATTGTATTTGTTTTCATCCGGGCCGAATAGCTCTTCGATCATCCACAAGGGCTGACGCACTTCTACAAACCCCCTTGGGGAGGTTCGGGACTGCAGTTGAAGTTGCCGATGCGGCTTACTACCTTGCGACGAGTGGGTATGTTACCGGAACAGACCTCGTAATCGATGGGGGATACGCGAGCAGATGAAATAAGCTTCTATCATTATATCAAAATATCTTAGTCAGAGCCTTGTCTGGGCCGAAAAGTTATCGGCTGCTTAGCTACCGTAACAAGTTTATCCCACGCGCGTAAACTGTTAGTCTATTTCAATATACCCATCGTCGATAACGATTATTTCCTCCGCTGCTTTCACCTTTTTACTTGGTTCCTGGTTTGAGTCCAGAGAGTCGTCTGCTTTGCGCTTCCGGGATTGTTCAACCTCGCTATTGGCGTGGATACCGTTGTTTCTGCTACTGTCCTTGCCGCTGAGGACTAGAGAGTCTAGCGAGGGGGGTTGGGCTGGCTTCACTGGGATTTCAAATCGGGTCGGCGTTACAAATGACATCTCCGAATCGCCCTGGGGTCTAGCTCTTGATTAGTAAATCCCGGGGGACTATGAAGCGTAGAGCAAGCATACCGGTCCTTAAATTGCACAATCAGGTTTACCCTTCGTGACTGGTCGTCGTCTGACTCGTCTATAACGGTCAAAAAGGACCCATCTGTAATCCCGAGGCTTTGAAAGGAAACATCCAAATTGTCGTCATAGTCTTCATCGTAAATGAGTTTTTCGTGAAGGAGACTTATCGATGGGCTGTATTCAAAAACACCCTGAAGCACACCGTCGATGAACTCTCCTAGTTGGGTTCGGCTAGTATCACATTCGAAATCGAGGCGTGCCACACCGCAAACCTGACATGAAGGATTGGGTGTCCGCAGTGGCTCTGTGGTGAGACCTCTATCCCCCGACATGGACAAGAAGACCATCCTGGCATCGCTAATCTGTTGCTTGAGGACCTTGAAAGCTTGCATTACACAGAGCCCTGCAGTAATTGCATTTGTAGTTGCGATAGCCGGAATGATGTTACCCGCCATTTCTGCAAGCTATTGTTAGTTGAGAATTCGAACCAATAGAGATTTGCAAATCAGGCTCACGTTTGATATCGAACTTCGATTGGCAATCGATGCCGAAGATTTGAGAGCGTAGATTCGCACTAGCGGCGACAAAGTCTAGAGTGTCTTCGTCATCCTTATCGAATGATAACAGCGCACCCTCCTCCGCACTCCTCAGATCTAGAGCCCGTTTGCTTAGGCGATCTAAGCTATCACAAAACACCAAGAAATTTTCTTCCGAAGTCCAGACTTTCTGGTCGCTGGGTGTAGAACCCAGACTCGTCTGTGAACCGGAGGACATAGATTCAAACGACAAGGGAGTGGGCGGCTTGCGAGTCTTCCACATATCTTTCATATCTGTGAGCCTGATGATATCCTTACTGAAGACCTTTTCAAAGATATTGCGCGCGAATTCGGATTGCCCGAGTGTTTCTCTGATTCTCTTGAGCTCCTGGGCTTCCTGTCGGAGGTTCTTAATTTCCTGAGCTATCGGCAGATTAGTGATAAGATAACAACTCTACTAGTTCTACGAAGATACCCACCGTTCTCAGTATCTTCGCTATGGTCAAATTCGGGGGCTTCATCCTCGGATGCGCCGAACAACTCACTATTGGTCGTTAGTCAATAACTCCTTAGAACATTACGAGGGTATCTTGCTTACTTGAATAAATAGCTCTTTGCCCATACAATACAATGAATTGGCTGACTTGGGGTAGAGCGGATCGTGCAGACGGGGAAAGACTTTGGGACTGGTTTTGTTGTGCAGTCATAACATTCCGTCACAGTCTTTCCAATACCAGTTTAGTAAAGCGTTTACAGAAGAGGCAACCCGGAATTGTTTTATTACCCTTGATATAACTTGAACTTGGCCGTTGAAACCAGTGGTCCCGCTCTCGACCAAAGGGACGTCTGCCGCTAAGCACATCTTGTTAACGTGCCTTCGGGCATCTAAATTATCCAATGCGTTGAAAACGATTTTGAAGGATCTGAACCACTCGACATTGAAATTTGGATCCTTGATATTGGCGTGATGGGCGGTAAGTTTGACCTTGGGGTTAAATTTAGACGCTGTCTCTTTTGCAACCTAAGTAGACAAATCTCAGCACCAGAACCATCGCTGCAAATGATTGACACAGGCGGTGACCCACAAGAGCTTTGGACTTCTTGATGTGTTGCCGTCCGAAGAGGAATTGCCGGTTCAGATTGCTCAAGTCGATGGTATCAAGATCTACGATATGGATCTCGCCAAAACCAGTAAGGACCAAGTTCTTAAGCAATTCACAGCCTATACCACCCGCCCCAACCATGAGACATTTGGACTACACAAGGCAACGATTAGCGATATAGAAACGCTTGTGGGTAGCTGTTGGCCGATTAGGGCTTCCTACTTGTTTGATGGTACGATGCAATCCTCCCAGGGACCTCTGGGCGAACTTGTCGCGCCCAGTGCTGACGCGGGTCATGGTTTCTGCGATCGTGCAGGCAAGGTTGTCTGAGAAGCACTTGATCGATGAACTAGACTAGTTCGTTGTCAGGTTGATTTAAGGGGAGCAAGTCTGGGGAATGTAAAAGAAAGGCCCCGGAGAATACGGAATGTCTATGTGTTCTATCTAAACGCGATTCTTTGATGGGGATACAGGGGGGGACGCAGGTGGTTGTAGAGGCGATGATGATATGGTGAAGGTGCTGGCTGGACTGGGTTGAGGCGAGCCTCAGTCGGCTGTTGTTGTAGTTGCATTTTATTTGGCGTTGTTCTCTTAATCCAACTCAAAGTGGTTCGCGTATCCTGACCAGTGGCCACTTAGCAAGCTCAATTACATACTTGCAATTGCTGCGCTAACCATCAACTACCTGCAGCGCATCTGGGCGTGTTCCTTAGAAACATGGATATCATAAAATGGGCATATGCGCGGGGGATCGAGGTTGCTCGAAGTCCTAAGTATGCAATTTACGTCGCCCTTGCTTTGTTCTGTTTCGATGGCCTTTTGAGCTACGCGATTCTCCGAAAGGTGCCATGTACGTTATGTTCCAAAAGGATATTTCTCGTACCAAATTTCTTGGCTGACAAACCGTTGTAGATACCGAAATTGACTGGGAGGCTTACATGGAGCAGGTCAGTCAGTACCGGGCTGGCGAGCGAGACTATAGAAACATCAAGGGGGGTACCGGGCCTTTAGTGTACCCCGCTGGACACGTCTATATCTACAATTGGCTTTACAGTCTTACGGATGGAGGTGTGCAACGAGAACGAGTGCAGGCAGTTTTCTGGGTAGCATATATGGCGACACTCTGGCTCGTCATGGCTTGTTATAGAAAGGCGTCCGCACCTCCTTGGATAATGTGTCTCCTAGTTCTCTCCAAGCGGCTTCACAGCATCTACTTACTCAGATTCTTTAACGACTGCTTCAGCACCCTCCTGGTTTTTGCATCTGCTCTTCTTGTGCAGAACCGGCAGTATACGCTGTCTGCTGTTTTCTACTCTCTATCCGTGGGAGTAAAGATGTCTTCTCTCCTCTATTTACCGGCTCTCGGCCTCGTCTTCGTCCTTAGTACTGGGAGTACTGGGAAAGCTCTCAGGCTTGGTGTTTTAATCCTCCAAGTACAAGTACTACTCGCGCTTCCTTTTACCGCTTCGGAAAATGGCAGTTTGACAGGGTACCTTGGTCGGGCATTCGAGTTTAGTCGGGCGTTTTTGTGGAAGTGGACCGTCAACTGGCGGTTTGTCGGGGAAGAAGTCTTTACATCATCGGGGTTTAAAATTACACTCCTAGGGATCCACCTTGCCCTACTTTTATTTTTTCTCAGCACAAGGTGGCTGCAAAATGTGCAGGGTGGTCTTCTTCAGTTCATCAGGAATTTGGTGGGCGGGACAGACAGTGTTGAAGCGGGGAGAACGGCAGTGCGAACGGACGGGGCATACATACTTACGACTTTATTCACTTGTAATATGATTGGGATGCTATGCGCGAGGTCACTGCATTATCAGTTCTACTCATGGATGGCATGGACGACGCCATTTTTATTGTGGAAGAGCGGTTGGGGGATTCCGTTTGTAGTTTTGGTTTGGGTAATGCAGGAGTATGCCTGGAACGTCTACCCCAGTAAGTAAAACGGCTGTTTGATAATCGGTATGAATATTGCTAACTGCGGGGCGCACTTAGGTTCGAAGGTGAGTTCGGGCATGGCGGTTGGGTGCATGGCATTACAGTTGATTGGCGTGTGGGTCGGGACATCTGAGAGAGACGAGAATGAGAAACGAAAGACGGCGTAACGTAACTACTGTATTGAATATTTGCTCTCGCGTAGTTAGTACTGTCGATAACTGACAATCCCGACGCGAAGCATTTACAGTACATGTGCTAAGTACTTACTTACTTAGCTTAGGTGCATAACCTAAGTACGTACTTGAGTCCGTATGTGGATGTGGATGCATGTGGATGTATGTGAAATAGTTGCTGTGGCTGATGATGTTGGTGGCGGCGATGCATGTGGCGCGGAAACACTAGCGCAACGCGCGGGCCCGTGACAAGCTGCCGTTCCCAGGCCAACCAAAGCGCGGCTGTCCACCATCGCCTTCCTCCAGCTCGACAGCCCGTCTCAGCTCAGAGACCAGCCCATTGCACACACCAACAACCAACCATCAACTACAATGCCTGTCTCGACTCGTCACTCCGCGGCCCCAGCTGGCCAGCAATCAAAGCTTAACTTTACCACAAAGAAGAATGTCCCGAATCAAAAGACCATTACTCATGATATTGTCTTCCGGGCTTCCACCCCTCCATCTAAGGCAGAGGGGGGGGGAAATGATCTTGAGAAAGAAACCACGAAGGATGAGGAAGAAGAACCGCAGAAACCAAAGGTCGATCTAGCGCCTGGTGCTGCGAAAATCGACAGCGAGCAAGAGAGAGCGGAGGAAAAAGTGGCAGAAGGCGAGGAAGGAGAAGGAGAGGAAGAAGGAGGAGAAGAAGGAGAAGGGGAAGAACTTCCCTTCCAAGAAGAACTTGTCGAGAGGTCCAGATTTGACCCGTCGGGGGTCGATAAGCACTACACGGACAAGGCATATAAAATCACACCCCGACAGATCCAAACGTACTACAAAGGAATCGAGAACTCGAGAATTCGCTCAGCAGGTATGTCCAATCCTCAATTCGGTGTCACATGCTCGATGATGGCTAACCACGCCCCACTTACAGTCCACCAAGAGGGGCTGACTGAATACGAGAAGATCTTGCGCCACTTTGATCTCTCCTCTCAGTACGGACCCTGCGTTGGTGTCTCCCGGTTCAAGCGTTGGGGGAGGGCAGAGCGTCTTGGCCTTGAGCCGCCCATTGAAGTGCTAGCGGTATTGCTCAAATCTGAGTTGGGAGAGGGGGTAGAGGATCCTCCAAAGAATTGGGAACCGGCCCCGGTTGCTACACGAGAAGACGTCGGCTCCGTGGCTTATATCAACGAGTTGATTGCTACACATACAGAATGAGCTTCCTGTTTTCTTCGCTCCTTGTGTAATGTTCTGTATGTTATCGTTCAACCTAGTCCCTTGCAGACTTGCAAGAGGGTTGGTACTGCCACTTCTCCCTGGTTTGGACTGGCGTCGGTCGCTCTCTGGTTTTTGTTAATTACGAGTCACTCGGTTCTCACGCCTATTTTTTTCGAGCGCTCTGGTCTACTCAGTCGTATGTATGTATCGTTAGAATCAGTGGCGTTTGGGAACCAATCTGACATGATGTTTCCCAGGCCAGCGGCCTGTGTGTAGCTTCGAAGACTTGACGAATATTTGATCTACTTTTGTTCACTTCGTAGAGGCTGGTTCACGAGACTAATCTACTCTACTTCACTCTATACTTTTATGTATCACTCTTAGCAATTTTTAATATTGTTATTTAGCGTTCCAGCTTTGCGCTCTTTCTACGGTAGGAGCACATACAATGTATATGTACATGCTATGGTCAATCCGGTACAGCGCCAAGGTAAAGAGTATAGAGGAAATACGCTGGTGCCGAGAACCATAGATTCAAAAACAAAACTATTACAGGATCAGAAACAGGTTAAAGACACTCAAGCAGTCACATTGATATGTCTTGGGTTATATCCCAAGAAGCGGGCGTTTCGTTATCGTCAGGCATCATCAGAGAAACAGAACATCGGCGAACAGGAGAAATAAGGGGAAGTAGAACAAGAAAGTTTTTAAAGGCAGCAATGCACCAGCAACCCGAGCTCCACTCGTTGGCCTCCTAGCCGGCCACGATATAAAAAGGAAAAAGGAAAAGGAAATTTAAAGAGGAGAGAAGGAAACCGTGACCCCCAGAACGCCGACCCGATAACATAAACATTAAGAATCAATTAGGCTTGGAGACACGTCCTTCAGACTATCCATTCAATGGGGTCCCGTGGACCCTAAGTCGGTAAATGCTCGTGTATTCTTTGTTTCCCCAGTTACTAAGGATTCTGAACGACACGCTTTCAACCGAAACATCTAGCTTCTGTAACTCAAGAGGCAACTCGAACGTTTGGGTGGGATATTCGCTGTTGATGTCGTAAACAAAGGAGGCGACCCGTATGTATCCCTGGGTAAGGTAGTTATGTGTAGTGGAGCTGTCGGATACATCGCCTATCGCCACTGCAGCGGCCTTTCCAACCTGAGCACGGAGAAGCTCGTCCTCTATCTTAATCCAGAATTCAATCTCTTGCGGGGCAGACGAGTCGTCCCCTGATATTCCCCGAGGAACATGATCGATAGTGACGTCGGTGGGATAGATCGGTTCTGCAAGTAGCAAAGACACCTGTCCACTAGATTGGGGAAAGCTCCAACAGTCCCCAACATTGACAGATTCCGTGAGAACGTGCGCTGGTTCATTCGGCCCCGGGCGTAGGAAGGCCGATAATTTGCCAAACAGGCCAGGGTTTTCGTATGGGTCGAACGTAGGCGAAGTTAATCGTGGGTCGATGAGGGTGCCTCGGCTAAACAATGCGTAATCCGGTTTCCTAACGACTGTGGCGGAAAACTGATGGAGTGCAGCTTTGATGAGGGCGTCGCCGTATTGGCTAGAGGCACTACTGCTTCCCTTAAAATTACGCATGTAGTTCGTAACCGCGGCTAGGGCCGCAGACGATATACTTGTAGCAGCTGTAGAGGCCGCGTTGGTCGCAGCGCTTCCCGCCTCAAGCACTAGCTTTCTCATCAAAGCTTGGTTGTCCCTTTCGGCAACCTCTCGCGCCGCGTTCAACTGTTGCCGTACCACCTTCATTACTTCTTCGCGCGTAACGACAACACCATCTGCGATAGCTGCGTGCCATTTTGCTTCCGACATTTCCCCAATAGTACCTTGCAATTTTTCGGCATTGATTTTGAGGAATTCTTCCCATTTATAGACGGGGCCAGCCGACCCCCCCGGTGCTGATGGTCCGCCAGAGGCATGACCGAGGTTTGCCATCTCCTTTTCAATGTCTTTTCTTAGAACGGTTTGCAAATAGCGTAAGAGCTCCGGGGCCACAACAAGTTCGCGTGTATGAGGGTCGATACGAGCAGCGAGTTGTTTCGGTAATAATTCCTCGATAGACTCAAGAGCACTTTCGGTCAGCTCCTGGAACTTCTTGAGGCGGTGAAGATCGGCGTTGATATTCTTCACTTCACCTTGGACTTTAGCGAGTTGGTCGAACGCGAGCTGGGAGTTGGCCTTTTGCTCTTTTGCGGCCGCATCGTTGTTCTTGATAGACTTGTCGAGGTGTTCAATCTGGGCGACCATCGTCGACATAGCTGCAGCAGAAACACGTTGATCCGTTTGGTAGCCCCGAGTGTGCTTATCCAGCTGGGAGGACACGGACGAATATGCTGCGACAGCGCCCTTGATGGACACCAACTGCTGCTCCATGGTTTTGCGGGAGTTCTTCTCCAAATCCTGCCCTTTCTGAAAATTGACGACTTGCCTCTCAAGATCCATCAATCGGTGGATCAACTCATCCGGAGAGCTAGGCGGTAATGAAGTTGTGTAGGACGATCGTTGGATGAAATTATAAGATAAGGTGGTGATTCCAAATATGAAAAACCCAAGAAGCAGGTAGTAAAGCAGCGGTCCGAAGAGATTTTTAACGAAGATTCCGAGGATCACCAGGGTCTTCTGAATGCCAGTGATAGCAGATCGAAATCCCGTTTGTACGGAGCTCCAAAAAAACCACGGTGCGACAGTCGATGTCGTCCCAGAGGCGGGCTGGGGAGTTTTTACTCGTCTAGAGCCATCTGTAGGGCTCAATGGGCTCAATGGAAGGTTGGAAACGCCTTCCGTGTAGCCAACAGTATCAGGTGGGGAGTCGTGCCGGTCTCCGAAAATATCGTCATCTGGTGGAGGGGCATCTTCATGCTGGGGTTGTGGGGTGGGCGAGGGCGAGGGCGAGACGAGAGAGGGAGAAACGAGCCGTGGTGCTATGCCGAGGGCTTGATTTTCTTCATCAAATGTAACATCTCTCTCCCCATCAATGGGGATGGGTGTCATAGGAACAGTCCGCCTAGCGCTTGCCGTGTATCTAGCCCGAGTTTTCGCAGAAGGGCGCATGGCTTCCTCTCTGGAGCCTTTCATGGCTGACCGAGGTTCCTTTGTACCAGCGTTGGCGCTCCTAGCTCTAAGCATGGAGGACTCTGGGACGGGATTCCTAGCGCCTTCAATTATGCGGTGGATTTCGAGGCTGGTCTCGTCACCTTCGTAAAAGTTGTCGTCTAGAAAGGTTAGTCTAGTTACACAAGTCAATTGTGTACGAGATGATGGACAAGATACCTTGTGAAACGACGCTCTGGCTACGCAGGGAGCGTTTTCGAGCTGTCATTGGAGGGTCGACGGAAACCTGCCTGGCAGCCTGTCTGGCAGATTCAGCAGCAGCCTCGGCGGCTCTTTGTTCGGCAAGCCTTCGTTCCTGAGCTGCAGCTTCGAGACGGGCTTTCGCAGCAGCATCGGCTTTATCGAGGGCATCGGTCATGTTGATTTTAGTATCCCTGGCGCTGACGGGCTTCGGCAGAACGGACTGAGGGGAGCCATAAGAGAAGCTGGGAATCGACGAGACAGGTGGGAGCGGGTTAGATTGGATGAGATTGTTGCCGCTGAACGCGGGGCCAGCACGGTTAGACCGGCGGCCAGCCATGGTTTTTTTTCTCCTTTTTTCTTTTTCACCAGTAGTATCTTTATGGTATCGAAGGTAAGTGGTAGGGGAGGCAGTGGAGATAGTGGTGATGGTAGCAGTGGTAGTGGTGGTGAGAGGGAGACGTGGTGGAGGAGGAAGAAACAGGTCGAGGGAGCGAGAAGATGTGTGGTGTTTGTTGTTGTTGTTTGATTTGCCGGCGTGTTAGGCTAGTAACTGAGCGCTGGGTCCTTACCCCGTTGGCACTTAACTAACGGTCTTTCCTGTTTGGGAACCGCAACTTCTCCCCTTCCCAACCCAGTCCGTCCGCCGTCTCCATTCCTTCCAACGACCACTGCAACACCAACACCACCGACCGCAACACCATCACCACCACCACCACCACCTCCTCCTCCTCCTCCTCCTCGACATCTACTTCCATACCAATAATACCTACTGCTTATCCTTACTTACTCACTTACTTAGGCACTTACTTATCAAAATCTTCAGCTTCAAACATGACCGTCAAGCGGAGGCTGCCATCGCGATTCAATCCTCTCCTTACCGAGAACAATCCTTCCAGTGAGTCCCTGTCAGCCCTGCGCGCGAAATCAACACCCCCTGCGCGATATACCTCCGTACCCCCCATTCATCATCGCTCATCGCTAACTTTTCCCCTCCTCTCCACAGAGGACGACCTCATCGACCTTAGGCGCCTAGGCCAGACAAAGCTTAGCACAACCTCAAAACCCTCTTCCGCTGCCGGCTCCCCTCCCGTGCCACAGCAGGTGCTCTTTTCTTACGTCCATCTCCGCGCGCCGCTACCCCAGGATATCAACCCCGAGATATTCGGTGGTAGTACCACAGGCTCAAAACCAGAGGCCTACTTTTTGATGAGAAGAAGTCAGGACGGTTATGTTAGCTCAACCGGAATGTTCAAGGCCTCTTTCCCGTATGCGACAAAGCAGGAGGAGGAGAGTGAGAGGCGCATCGTAAAATCGCGATTCGAGATTTCTTCGGATGAAACCGCAGGCAATGCATGGATTTCGCCAGATGATGGTACCTCTCGACCCAACCGATTCGAACCTGGAACCTAACATCTCTACTAACACCATGTTTGCTTACTTGCTTTTAGCCCTCACTCTTGCCACTGAGTATCATTGTCGAGTCTGGATAGAAGCCCTCCTCGACGACCGCCCTGTCAATTCCGACCCTCGTAATAAGTCAATCGTGCCTCCGCCTCAATACAGACCAACCAAGAGCGCCGCCGAATCCCTTAGCCCCGCATCTGCCAAAACCAGTACAGCCGCACGTTCGGTCTCTCCACAGCCTAGGAAGATCGCGCCAATGAGAAAACCACGTTCCGCCAGGGCGGTCATCGCCAACAAAGACCCATCAAACGCCCCTGATACGTCCGAACAACCGTCCGCATCGGCACCCTCGTCGAGCGACTCCAACACGCCCGTCTCGTCTAACGATGAGGCAGGAACTACTACTACAACAACAACAACCACCACCACCACAGTAGAAACAGTCACTGAAACAGTTAAGACGGAAGATGGCACCGAGGCCGATGTTGCTAACCCGTCCGGTCAAGCTTCTGATGTTGCCGTGAAACCGGAGCTAGAAGACGAAGACGTCAAGGCCGAGGTGGAGATTGAAACGACCGTGGAAACCAACGGGGATGTGGTTGTGGAATCCACCCACGTTAAAGTGGAGATCCCTCCCTCCGACGACATATCGCTCCTCCCAGACAGTGCCGACGAAATGATTGCCAAGGCCGAAGAAATGGTGGCTGAAGCTACCAAAGGTAGCAACGCCGAACCAGCCCCTGGCAAGAAACGGAAGATTGAAGATACCTCATCTCAGGATATCCCAAGCATTGAAACATTAGAAATTAACTCGCCAAAGAAATCAAAGAGAGTCAGAGTGATGGATGTCATTACCGAGGAGAAATTCCAAAAACGAGCCCTTCTCGGATTAGGCGCAACCGTAGCTCTTGGGTAAGTTTCCCGTGGATTCGATTCCTCCATGCCAAAACATATCAACTAACTTCCGTTCAAGGAGCCTGGCATTCTTTTCCAATATGATGTAACCGAGTCACCCCGCGACCGGATCGTACACGATCATGGTCTTTGTTAGACTACTTGCTCAAGCTAGAGGGCCCGATTGATCGGTGCATAACGAACCGGCCTCGTCTCGTATCTGTCACAACAGCTTGAGGTTTTCTTCTTCTTCTTCTTCTTCTTCCTTGTTTAAAATATTCCCCGCTGCCTTCCACTTTCCTTCGGCTTTCCCATGTACGATGTTTCACTAGGTACTCTGCGTCCTCTTTGTCATTATCGAATTTTAATGGTGTTCTCCCTTCTTCTGCACAGTCGTTTTAGCCTTCCGCCTGACCCCCCACCCGCAGCGCCAGCCCCGCCCTTCATTTCGTGTTTATATACTTCAGTACTTGTTCTACTCCACATCACGCTGTTTCCTCCGAGACCGTCTCCTTCTCTGGCGATTTCCGATGCACGCGCTCGACGTTTCCTTGCCGAACTGTTTTGTCCATTTAGGCAACTTGACTAGCTCGAGAATTTTGATATCCCACCTTCGTATCATGACTTTGATCCAGCTTCCAATCTGCACTTGAATCCCCCAGCTTTGTGAGGCATTGACAGAGTAGCAGGATAGCAGTACAATGATAATCTCGTAAGAACGTCGACTTCGTCCAATGCTTTACTGCCTTGTGGGCAAAGCCAAAGCTAAAGCCAAAGCTAAAAGTCGCAACGCGCCGGTGCTGGCCGATACCGAAATGATATCACAGCGGCCCAAGCTAGCCTGAGCTCCCAACCTTAGAATCCCACTAACTTCGGTTCAAACAATCACCAGCCTATACTTAGAATACAACCTACTCAAACTCCTCGAGCTCGTCGGTAGCATGGCGTATTTGGCCCCAATACACAGGGCGTCTAGTGTACGCCATGCCATCAAATGCCGGTTCATCCACACAGATAGAGACTCACTAATAATCGCGTGAGTTTACACAAGCACTCCCGTTCCAAGATACCCTACAGAGGCCTAACTTTTGAATAACCCCTAGGAAGTCCAACCGCATCGAAATTTACGACCTTGTTCCCGAAGGGCTCGAACAGGTCGCCCACTTCGCGGTCTACGGATCTGTAACCGCGCTGCTATCTCTTCGTCCTCAGCAATCTAGCCTCGATCATTTATTTCTTGGAACCGATAGATACGAATACTTCACGGTTTCTTGGGACCCTAGAAGCGGTACTATCCGGAACGAACGGAAGGCGCATGATGTTACAGATAAATTCCAGCGACCCGCCCACTGTGGTCACCTCTACCTAGCGGATCCCGAAGGGAGGCTGTTGGGTCTATATCTTTATGAGGGTATATTCACGGCCGTCCCTATTAAAAGGCAGTCTAAAGGCAGAGGCAGGCATACCCAACTTCAAGAAGCCGAGATCGGGAACCTAGATGATCCGTGCCCCATCCGTATGAATGAGCTCAAGGTCATCAATATGGCATTTCTTTACGGAACCAGTGTGCCAGTTCTCGCGGTCCTGTATACGGACTCAAAAAAGACCATCCATCTCATTACCTATGAGGTAAACGTAACGAAAAGGGCCGTCAAGGACCCCGAGTTCACGCAATGGGGGATCAAATCTAACAACTTGGATCACGGTGCTCGAATCCTAATACCTGTTCCAGATCCAACAGGTACGCATTCTAATGAGCAGCCTCGAGTCTAGCATCCGCTAATTGCTTCCCTACCGTTACACAGGGGGAGTAATCGTAATTGGAGAACAAATGGTCTCGTACTTCCATCCCGAAAGGGTAGCACCTATGAAGAAGCCCCTTCATGAACCGACAAGTTTCGTAAACTATGGGAAAATCGACTCTCTAAGGTACTTGCTCAGTGACGAACAGGGGCACTTATATCTTCTACTTCTCATTGTCGAAAAGAATACTCTGGTTAATATGAGGATCGAGAACCTTGGAGAGGTATGCACCCAGTTAGACCGAAAAGCGCTTTCCATCAAGATCTCTGGGCTAAATACAGAATCATAATGTAGGCCTGCCAAGCTCGAGCGATTGTGTACCTGGACAACGGATATGCATTTCTAGGGTCCCATTTTGGAGATTCTATGCTCGTGAAGATATCCTCCGGGAATCCAAAAATTGAAATAGTCCAATCACTGCCCAACCTAGCTCCAGTATCCGACTTCATCGTGTTGGGAACTGAAGTTGGCGGCGAAGAAATACACCAGTACTCTGCTGGCCAAACAATGATACTCACTTGTAGCGGGGGATTCTATGATGGTGGGCTCCGAAGTGTGAGGAGTGGTGTAGGTATTCAAGACGTCGGGCTACTAGGGGAAATGAGCGGCGTTCAAAATATGTGGTCCCTTAAACAGGCTGCCCCGGAAGACGGGTGAGATTCCGACCAGCCCCATGGGCTCTAGAACTTTTCTGCTAATAATTGCAATAGCTTCGATGATACCCTCCTCTTCTCTTTTGCCCATGAGACTCGAGCCTTCTCCTTCGGGGCTGATGGAGAAGTTGAGGAAGTTGAAACCTTCGAACAGTTCTCTTTGGACACAACAACATTAGCAGCAGGAAACGTGGGCGTCGATAGACTAGTTCAGGTAACTCCCTTAAAGGTCGTACTTACTGAAAGGGCAACCAGCAAACTATGGAATTGGACGCCGACCACAGGCACGAAAATAGTCATGGCGTCCCTATCTGGTGCGCGGCTGGTGGTAGTCTTGAATGGCCGAACATGTCTACTATTCGATTTGTCGGGCGATTCGATCAAGCAGGTAGCAAACCGCACGTTTGAAAATGAAGCGTCGTGTGTTCATATACCTCAGAAAACCTCGAATTTCCTTGTAGTAGGGTTTTGGATGCCCGCATCACTGGCGTTATTGCGGATACCGGATCTCGAGTGCATAAAGGAGGAAAATCTGGCTGTATATGAAGGCTCTGTTCCACGGTCGATCATGATTGCAACTATTGGAGCTGCCGGCCCCTCTTCCCTCTTTATAGGAATGGCTGATGGAGAAGTCTTCACCTACACCATTACCAACGATTCGAATATTCTCAGCGACCAGAAACGGATACGGCTCGGAACCCAAACGGTCACCTTCGAGGCTCTGCCCAGGAAAGTTGGTGACGATTCTTCGTGCGTTATAGCCACGGGAGAACGCCCAACAATGATATATGGGGAGGAGGGTAGGGTTGTATATTCAGCTATTACGTTGAATCAGGCATCATCCGTTGTTGCATTCAATGCTGAAGCTTTCCCAGACACTGTGGTCGTCGCAACAGATGAGAGTGTATTTATAGCGAAAATCGACGAAGCTCGGACCACACACACTCAGATGTCGCCACTTCATCAATTTGCGCGAAGAGTCGCTTTCTCGAAGGAACAGAAGGCATTCGGCGTTGCTACAATTAGGAATTGTATCGATACGACCACGGGGATGGAGTCCAGCAGCTGTTATATCCACGTCATCGACGAAAACTTCTACGACAAAATCGATGCATATGAACTGCACCCTAATGAGCTTGTCGAAAGTTTTATGTGCGCTTCTCTCGTAAACCCAGACGGTACATTTTCGGAAAAATTCGTTGTGGGAACAGCCTTTGGTAACGACACCGACGAGAGTGAGAAAGGACGGCTACTTTTCCTCGAGCTGGGAGGGGACAAGACACTTCGATTAGTCGCAGAAACGGAACTTCCAGGGGGCTGTCATTCGCTTTCCATGGTGAAAGGCTATATTCTAGCCGGTCTAAGTAAAAGCGTAAGCAAAATACATGGCCCAGTGCTCTTACAGGACCTCTTAGACGGCTAACTGGTTTTGTAGATTGACATTTATCAGTTTTCCTACCCAAGCGGGTCACTAGACGTTTCGATCCAACAAATATCCTCTGTCCGAGCGGCTACTCTCCCGGTAGTCTTGTCGGTCTGTGGTACGAGGATTTTTGTTGGCGACTTGGTCAAAGGTGTTATGGTGCTCGAAGTAGTCGAGGGTGAGGGCGAAAACGATAAGCTTGTGGAAGTCTGCCGACAATATGGCGTAAGTTGGGTAACGGCTCTAGAAGCTCTTGACGAAGACACTTGTATATCAGCAGATTCCGACGGAAACTTGGTGCTCCTGCGCCGGGAGGCTACCGGAGCCACTGACGAGGATACCAGGCGAATGCGCCCATTGAGCGAGATTCGAATTGGAGAGATGGTCAACCGTATTCGCAGGGTCAATGATCCGATTACCCAGGGATATGTTGTACAGCCAAAGGCGTATCTGGGCACCGTTGAAGGAGGGCTGTTTATGCTGGGCTTAATACACCCGGATTACTTCGACATCCTGATGAAGTGCCAATCCAACATGGCAAAGGTTGTCAAGGGAATTGGCGACTTGGATTTCAATAAGTAAGTACCATTTGAGGAATCCTTCAGGTTGTGGTCTCTAACGCCTAGGCGTGATGTAGATATCGAGCATTCAATACCAAGGGCAGACAACCAGATGAACCGTTCCGGTTCGTTGACGGTGAGCTTATTGAGAAGTTCCTGGACCTCGATGAGGAAGCAATGAATATGGTTATCGACGGAGCAGGTGAGGATGATAACTCGCGGATCGAATGCACCATTGGCGAGATGAAGAATATTGTGGAGGCCTTGAAGCGGCTTCATTGAGCCGCCAAATCTTGTAAATACTCCGTCGCAATTACAATAATTCCCCCGAGTACTTGTGTACATCCGAGTAATACCTTGAAGTACTCTGTGAAGACATCGAGGTATACTTATATATGCCACATACATACGTACATGTACCTGCATGTGGGGGCGCCTTGCTTATTGAGGACCCCCAAAAATAGCTTGAACCTTCCAATCCAAGGCCTTGGGTAGTGTAGGCGACAGCCCAACCTGGAACTCTCCGGTTGACCTCTCGACTCCATCCACCATGCCAGCCTCTTACACACAGCTATCCCCCAGAAAGCACCCGCGCAGAGCCCTTGACCCCGGCTTCCTCATGCTCGAGGCCATCGCTACCTCTTTTCTTTCCCTCTTGCGACAATCGTGGAACCCAGCTTTTTTCGACCTCTGAAAGCGACGTCTCCCTTGCCCAGAACAATCAACCCTACCGCCACGCCTCGTAATCATCGAATGACAGCGTAATCCTTACAATGGACCTGGAAGCCCGACGACGAAAAGATTGTAAATTACACACACCCCGTAATCCTCGAACTGATGCATCGTTTAACATCAGGTTTCCTACTTAGGGCGTTATGGCTGTGTATTGGATGCCGGTTCATCGGTAGGATACAATTAAAAGCTCAAACTGTGGCCAAACCCGAGCTAACAGCATCCAGGGCACCCGGATTTACATCTACAGATGGCTCGATCATATGACCCAACGAGAGAAGGCGACCCCTGAGGAATTGGATAGCCTTCCTATGATTTCGACGAAGAAAAAGTGGACCAAAAAGATTCGACCCGGTACGGCATCCGTCATATCCCCGTTATACTTCTTATTCAGCCACCTAACATAGTCCTTCTAGGTGTATCATCTTTTGCGGATAAGATTGAAAGCGTGGGGCCGGACCATCTCGATGAACTCTTTGCGCACGCCCGAACGATCATTCCTTCGGACCTGATACCTGATACCCCTTTGTTTCTGTTGGCGACTGCTGGTGTTAGGTTGCTACCCGCCTGGGAACGAAAGGCTCTGCTCACAGAGATCTGTAACTATGCGATCCAGAATACAAACTTCTTGCTCCCGGATTGCAGCCTTCACATCCAGGCCATCACGGGGGAAACGGAAGGCCTTTACGGCTGGATCGCCGCTAATTACTTGATTGGTTCCTTCGACGCGACTCAACGACACAATCATGGGAAAAATCACCACACCTACGGATTTCTTGATATGGGAGGCGCTAGCGCCCAAATCGCCTTCGTGCCAAATGCGACCGAAACCGAAAAACATGCTGACGATTTAAAGTTGCTACGGATGCGAAAGCTCAGCGGCGAACCAGTGGAGTACAAGGTGTTCGTTACGACTTGGCTAGGTTTTGGGGTACATGAAGCACGTTCCCGTTATCTTGAAAAGCTGGTCGAGGCCTCTGGTGGTGATAATGTTCTAGAGCTCCCAGACCCATGTCTCCACCGTGGGCTGACAGCGACAATGGACGGCAAGGAGGTCGAATCCGGTAGCGCCGGGTCTGAGACGCCCCCAGCCTCTGAAAAGAAGCCATATTTGTTTGGCACTGGAAAGTTCGATGAATGCCAGCTTCAAGTTCATCCACTCTTATCTGATGGCAAAATACCTTGTAACGGCGCCGCATGTTTATTGGATGGTCATCACTTCCCTCAAGCAGATTTTGACATCAACCATTTCCTCGGGGTATCGGAATACTGGCACACCACCCACGAAGTTTTCGAAATGGGACACGAAGTAAAAGCGTTTGATCTTGCGACATACTCAAAAAGAGTTCGAGATTATTGCTCTGAATCATGGGAGGTTATTAGGGACAAAGTACACCAACATCAGTGGGGGAAGAAGGTCGACGCCGAGAAGGCCATGTCAATCTGCTTTAGGGCGAGTTGGGTCATGAGCGTCCTTCATGATGGAATCGGAGTCCCAAGGATCGGATTGGATACAAACGGTTCGGGTCATAATACCACCGAGGAGCTGATTGGGGGCGCCAAAGAAAAGGGGTTTCTCGACCCGTTCCAAGCTGTCGATGATATTCACGATGTAGAGGTATCTTGGACCCTCGGGAAAATGGTCCTATATGCAACATCTGTAATTCCTCCGAAACGGAGGCCCCATGATTCAGCGCCTGCCTTGCCTGTCGGATTTGGAAGCAATACCCTCAAAGGCGATGCGGTACCCGCTGACTTCGAATACGCGGGAGGTGACAATCCTACAAAAATACCATCACGGCCTCACAAGCCAACGACCCCGGCGGCTCCCTCCGGGATTGGTAGCTCCGTATCTGGTGTTCCAGTCCCTACAACGGGCAAAGAACCAGAGGTCGAAGATGATTCAGACCACTGGCATGGAGCGCTCTGGAACAATACCAATTCAAACCGTCGGGTCCCTGGAATTATTCTGTTCCTCCTAATATTTTCATTTGCCTCCTACCTTCTATTGGGTCGGGATCGCCGCCATCGATTGGCACGAAAGCTGAACCTACATCGGTTTTTAGGTGGAAGGGGGAGAAAGAATACCACCGCCAGTAGTGGGAGTGTTTTATACGAGAGAATCGGCGAGGACGTGGAACTCGGTGGGCCCTCCACGCCATCATTTTTCGAGCTTGCAGACTACGATGACGATGATATGGGGAACGGGGGTAGTAGTGATGGTGGAAGTAGGGGTGGTACTATGAGACGGGGAGTTTCTGCGAGCAATGTTAAAGGGTTAGGATTGAACCTAGGCCCTTACGGTGGGTCCAGGATGGGTAGTCGTATATCGAGCCGTGAGCATCTGGCAGCGGTGTCGAGGAGTCGAGACGTCAGCCCGTCTCGAGGGAATGCGGGGAGGAGGGTAAAGAGCCCTATGCCCCGGTCTGATCCGTTCTTATAATATAATATAACCAGTTTCCTTGATTCCGCTTGTACGTACTTTGCCTTTGCCTTTGCCGCCTTTGCACTTGGCGTTTTGGAGTCCACCGGATGTCTACATTGATGGGATACTTATATATATACGAGCATACCAAGCCCTGGAATCCGCGAACCAGCGACTTGCCCATGATTCTATTAGTCCCATATATATCTACATATGTGGTGTGGTGCATTGTATCTTATCTGTATAGCTACCTGGCGGATGCACGCCAAGAGCTCCATTATCAAAACTAGGACTGTGACGAAATTTGACCTCTCCAAACTGCACATGCGCATGCTCTCTTGCTGCCGCAAGCCGTCCTCACCGCCTCCAACGAAGAGCCTTCAACAAGCCCGCAATCATGTTCGGGTGCATTTGCGCAGGGCGACAAGGTTTGGGCACCTACCCGATACCCTCGAGATAGCCAGTTGTGAGCATGCATCACCATATCCGTCTCCCAAAAAGCCTGGCTAACCACATCTAACTTCTACCCTCGTAGTTCAGACAAATCTCCAGGTCGTTTCGCAGACCGAATTTCTCTTTTCTCTCCCTTCAGCGCAAACTGTTAATCATATTGTCGTCTTTCTCCTACCGGAAACCGGACTCCCGCCGGACTACGCTGCTACCGTGTATTTCCAATGGCCCGGTAAACCATTTCAGCTGCTCGGCGGTCTATCCATGGAAAAACAGTCTGCGATCTTCCGACTGAAAGGGAACACTGCAAGCCTACCGGGCGGGGCAGCGGTAGCGGGCACCAATGCTTCGGATAGTATGGTTGACGAGCCCAGTTTCTACCCTTCTGGAGAAAATGTGACAGCCCAACTTGGGATATCAATAGAACCAATTGGGCTAGTTCAGCAGAAGCTCATGACACTGCCCGCCCATCTTTCGTCTCTATCTGCTTCGACAAACCCCCAAACAACCGACGGTGTACTAGTCTCTAGAGATAGTATGCCAGTTTCCAAGCCGCTATCACATAGGGATAGTGCTGCGACTTTAACACTGGCTAGAAGAATAATCAAAAACGCATTCAATTATCTGGGATCCTTTAGCTCCGGCCCACCGGGATCAGAGATGGTCCCTATGAGAGAATTTCAGTCGTGGTGGAACAAATTTGAACGGAGGCTTGCCATAGATTCTAGTTTTTTGGAAAGGGAAGAGGAGGCATAGGATTAGAGTATTGGTTTGGTTGTTTTCTTTTATATATATATTTTTAACCTACGGTATATGCTACGCCCTCACATGCGAGTTGCCGACTGAGGAGCAGGTTATACCCAGAGATACTATGAGTAGCCACCATATAAGTACTTGTGCGAGCAACAATGATATCCATGTATAACCTTGAGTCACAGCGCTAGGACGACGACCAGAAGAACGATCGATAGATTACCCCCCAGAAAACAAAACAAAACAAAAAAAACAAGTGCCGCGGTACTGAAAAGGGGAAGAAGAACTGGATAGAGAACCAACTAGCCATCATAAAAAATAAAATAAAAAATAAAGGTATAGAGTAACGGAGAAATTGGATTATGCAGTAATCGTTAAGAAGTAATGGCAAGGCGCCGGGGCTACCATACGTCCGTATGGCCAATAGATAATATACACCAGCGACAGAGGCGCCGGAGTATTTAGTGGGTGGCCTAACTAGTATTATCGAAACTAGAGGATATCTATTCAAGCCGTCTGGACTTTATAATCGCCTTTAACTACGTCACTGTAGCTCGGTGGTGGTTGGGAGGGTCCAGCAGAGGACCCTTCACCGTGGTCCATGCCGTTAGCAACTGGCAAGCTATCCTGCGGCTGTGGCACCGGCTTGTGTGTATCTGCAACTGCGGTTTCGGTTACGGGACGGGACGGAGAAGACGAGGTGGCCGGGGTAGTTCCGTAGTTTTGAGGACCAGTCTGGGGTCTTGGGCTTTGTGGGCGATTCTGGCCCTGTTGGTGATGATGGTGGCAGCCATGCTGCTGCTGCGGTGCGTATGAAGGTTGGGTATGGGAGGCGACGGACGGGTAGGTTGCGGTGTAATAGTAGACTCGCTGGTTACCTCCTTCGATCGGCTCGTAGCTGTAACTGTACGGATCGGGGTATTTTGCGATTATGTACCAGGCGTGAAGAAGGCCGGGAAGGTACCCGAGGCAGAGGAGAGCGATGTTTATGATGCTATCGGCGGAGCATACTCCTCGTTTGACCCAAACTATTTTACTGGTGCTTAGCTAGAGGTCGTGGCAGTGAGAATGCTGAGGGATGATGTCGGCGAATACTCACCAGCGATGGGAGGGAACAAAACAGCGAGAACCGCTAGAAAACAGTCGGAGGAACACATGTTGGACCTGAAATGCTATGCTGTGAATATGTCCAGGCGAATGGTGGTTGGTTCTCCTCCTCCGCTTTTATTCAGGTCTGGGTTTATTAGTAAGTTCTAAGTAGTTGTTCGGTGGAAGGCGATGAAAACGAGGGTTGGGTGACTCTGGGTGACTTTTGGGTGAGGAGGCCCGCCTCAAGATGACGACGCCAGACCGCTTACATAAGTCACCGCCAACCACAGGCCCATGTGTCGGCTGTGCAGATGATTCGCATTCGGCCCCAGCATTCTTTGATCAAGTACGGCAAAGCACGTTCTAGAGGCACGGTTGGCAAAGTAGGGAGGCATCTGAGTTCTTAGTAGAGGGTATATGTATTTATATATATATCTTGCGATACTAATAGCTAACAAGATTTTGGGGGGGTGGTTTCTGAAGGAGAGGAGGTATCAGGCGAAATGGAGGTGCGAGTGGGTGAAAGAAGCCAGGAGAAGTAAGGATGGAAGGGTGGAAGAATGAAAAGAAGGGGTCGGGGATTGCTACTTTGGGGACTTTGGGGCGGGTGCTAGCGGGGACTAGAATTATATCGGATTACAAGACGAAATGAAAGAGGAGACTCCGCACTATATCCCTACACACATGGCTTCCGATCTCGTAGACGTTCGGGAAATCGCGAGAACCAACTTGGCGGACCGGCGGAGTCGTTTCTGTTTCTGTGTTATGAGGAAATATGCTAAATAAATGTAACCCCGAAATCAAAGGCATGCTGTATAAAAGCGCAAAAGACGGCAGAAAGAGGAAAAGAAAGAAGAAAAGAAGTAGGAGAAGAAGGTGCCAGCGACAAGATCAATTTTTGTAAAAGCAAATCGTAGGGTGAGTGCGCTGAAGTATGGTATCCGGGTGAGAAACTAGCCCGAATGAACCACCAAGCGCAAATCATCCAACCACAATCATAACTCTACGATTCATGAGATTATTTAATCGTTAACGCTGCAAAAAGGGAAAAGAAGAGAGCTGAAGCAATTGTCGTCAGAAAGAAGAAATGAGTGCTAAAGTGAAACGTCGAGGAACATCTCGTTGGCTTGGAGAGCACTATGTGGTCAAGCTGCTCAAGGCATGATGGTAAATGGTGTATAATTGGGTATCGGCGAAACGGTCCAGGTAGCTTTTCAGGAGATCGTGGCGGCCGCGAGGGCGCTGCTGACTTTTTCGATATCAGAATGCCCAGCAGCTGTATCTGATCCAGAGGCGAAGTCTGGGGGGAGAACGGCCTTCTTCTTCTTCTTCTTAGGACTACAAGGGAGTAGGTTAATCAGCGCGTGCTTCCTACACGGGGTGTGTCAAAACTTACACTTCTCGAACGCAGTCTACGCATCTGGGGTGGCTGCAGCTTGCACATGCCTTGGTGATATTAGCACTGGCACTGCACTCTGAGCACGTCCATTTCGCGGGCTTCTTCTTCTTGATTTCCTCGATTGGTGTTGGTTTCCGGCTCCTGTTATCTATATTAGTGCTTCTGAAGAGGGGAAAAAGAAGAAAAAGCGCTAGGATTGACTCAGGGACTTACGGTTCCCGGTGACACTTCTTGCAACGGTTGTGGGTACACTTTGGGCATGCTTTCTGGCCGGCGAAATCGGATTCGCACTTGTGACATTTCCAATGCACGCGCTGACGGATTTTGCGATATACCAAAGGCTGACCCCCTGTTTTGCTCGGCATTGTGAGGCCTTCATAAGGGTCGTATTCCTTCGCCTTAGACTTCGCTTTCTTCTTATCTGTCTTCGGTCTAATCGATGCAGGTTGGTTAGTGATCCGAGGCAATATTATCACGATTCCTGGCTGGAAATGAACATACGGTGGAGAACGCGGGCAATCCACGCATCGTTTATGGCCACAACTTGGACAGCTCTTCTCGCTCCCGAAGGCGGTCTGGCATACATGGCAATACCGTCTAACACGCATGCGGATCGGCTTCTCAACCCTCTCGCCAACAGGAGGCCGTGCAGCATAAGGCCAGTCTTCCGGTATTTCTATACCATGCTTTTCGGCTAGTTGTCGGGCACCGAGCGATAACGCCGGTTTTGTTTTCGAGGACCCAACAGCCGTGCTGGCTTCCGGTATTGTTTTCGGTTCAGCTTCTGGTTTCGTCGCCTCTGGTTTCGTCGCCTCTGGTTTCGTCTCCTCTGGTTCAATAGTTGGCTCAGCGGCTGTCTCAGTAGGAGTGGGAACAGCCTCTGTGGTTTTCGCGGCCGGTGTAGCCTCTGCAGCCGGCGTGGACGCAGAGGGACCCGGTGCACTAGCAGATCTAAATGAGGGAAGGATATTGTCAGTTTTTTGGGACCCAGATATCATATGTTTAGTTTAGAGATTGCACATACGAAGATTCGGCCGGAGCAGGTTCGGTCGTCACGGGTTTCTTCGTTTTTGTCGGTTTAATCATTTTCGAGACGAACCGCTGAATACTACGTCTCTTCGACTTGTCCTTCTCAACGGGCGGACCGCCGGTGGTGGGTTGTGGAGTCGACATTTTTCCTGAGTTGTAAAGTTGGTGGGTATTAGGGCTAAGGTCGTTATCGGTCGCAAGAATGCGGCTGGAGAGGTCGCCAGAACCTGTAACGCCTGACTGTCGAGAATGCGAAACCCTCTATGTATTGATTTGAGGACTTAATTGTGGTACATGTACATAGGTTGAGAGAATGTGTCCTTCTAAGGGCGGTTGGTTTACGTCTGTCGACGTCAAAACATCGATCGCATCCGGAAACAAGGAACAAGCAGTCGGTGTCAGCAAGGGCGGATGAGATGGAGAGACACGAGAACCAGGTACTTGGATCGGTAGATAAGTAGCGAAGGGGGTGGGATAAAATACAGTACAGTACAGTACAGTACAGTACAGTACAGTACAATAAAAAATAAAAATAAAAAAGGTTTGAAGACAAAGCAAGTGGATTTTAAGATTCCTGTCCCAGACGGTCGGGTCGGATCGTTGGATCGGTCGGTCGGTCGGTCGTTCTCAGCTTTGACGGGAGCAGGAAATTCCAGCAAAGGGGGGGGGGGATTCGACGGAAAGGGTAACGGGTGGGAAGGAAAGAAGGAAGAAAGAGAGAAAGAGAGAAAGAGAGAGACGAAGCAGTGATTGTGATGGCAGTAGAGAATTAGTTGGATCTGGAGATACTCTAAACCACTAGCGGATGTGTGTGGAATTGGCAGCTACCACTGCTCCGGGTCCAAAGACGTTGACGATGGGAGGTTTTAGTGCGAAGGAAGAGGAGGATTGGGAGGGAAGGGGGGGGAAGGGGAAAGGCTGTTGGATTATTAGTATACTATTGTATGTATGTATGTACCTCTCTCATCCTCGTCTCTTTCTCTCTCGCTCCTCTCTGTCTCTTTTCTCTCAACTTCAACTTATCCCAATCAATCCAAATTCCAACAGAGACAAAAAAAGCCAGCAGGAACCCCAGCCAGCGGAAGGTGGAGAACACGAACGCTGCAGCAGCAGCAAGAACCATGCAGCGAACCGTCTTCCGGACAGACAGGTCAAATCCAAGTCAAGTCAATGGCCGCCCGCAAAGTACATTACATGTACCGGTACTGTGGAGCGGAGAAGGCCTCTTCCCCTTTCCCTCCATCGAATAGCCGCTTTGGCCGACTGAGGAGCAGGGCTCGATGGGGGCGAAACGAGTGGCCCACCAACCTGGGTCTGCATTTCCTTGCAACTTGCTCCCAATCCCACACTTACCAAATGCAAATTTTTTGTCTGAGGCATTGAGTGTACATGTACATGCTGCAGCGCAGGCTACACGCCCTCCTCGTGTGTCCTTTCCACACTGACAACCATGCATGGCGGCCAAGGGCTCGACGGCAATCATGTCACCTCCCGACCTTCTCGCCATGCCCCATCATACATACATACTTACTTACTTACTCAAGTGTGCAAAAATAAAAATACGACCTGCTGCTTTCGAGTTCACTCTCTAGCATCCGGTACGCACTACTGTGTAATGTATGTACATATGTACCATCGGTATATCCATTGCTGCCTCTGCAAGGATCATGCCTCTCCGTAGCTTCCACGACCAGGGACCGCTTCCATCTTCCTGCTGCTCTGACTGGCGATCTGCCATCGCCGGCTCTGCACTGTCAACTTTTTTTATCCCGCCAAACAGGCTCCCGGGCAGGCCCGTTTCCCAGCTGGGACAATCAAAGGGCAAACTGGAATCACCCCACCCGTTTGATTTGCTTTCGACAAATGGATCAAGAACCCGACTTCCCCAGCGGCGCTACTGCCGACCCTTGTCGCCTACTTTTGACGAGACAACTTGCCTTCTTTGGTTCCAATCCAATCCCCACTCCATCACATGTGCTTTCCTTCCTTCATGTACCGGTACTTACCTCGTCTGAGCGTGGCCTGACCGCAAAGAGACGACGGACTTGACGTTACACCTCAACTTACCCCCCATATAAAATCGTAAAACGTAATGTACATGTACTGCCCCAATAGTGCATGACTCTAGCAAACCACGATCGCAGGACTCGGGAAAACTTTAGCTACGCGCGTTTAAACCTCTCAGTTGGTACATATTTAACCGCAGGGATGTCCAAAACTGCTGCACTTTCAAAACACCCTCTGCATAACTACCAACATCAACGGGACCAAATTTAGGTTTACGGAGGGAAAGGCAGGATTACATCGGGGAAACGAGCAACTCGCATGCTGTGCTTGCGTTCAGCTAAATGGCAGATGTGTGTGCGTGTACGCATTAAAACAAACCACTTAACCCATCCATTACCTACTACTATGCATCTACCAGCGTATCCTTGATTGCGATCACATCTTCTTCATCCTTAACCTCCATAACCTTGCCGACTTCGGCCGTATTCCGCATGAGCTCCTTAGCACCAGCATACAACATTCGTAGTTCGTTGTTTGAATTCTCAGGCATATAATAAAGCAGCACATATGGCATGGAAAACCGTCCCGATTTCTAGGCATATACGTAAGTAAAGCCAAGCGAAGATACAAGATGATATGGGAAAAACCAGTAAATTGCCTACCAGCGTAACCGGATGGCTCAGAAGCACATATCTTGGCGTGTTCTCTGGGAGGGCATCCGCGACATCCTCCAAAGACGTATACGTCTCCTCGTCGGCCTCTTTGATTTCCAACGTCTTCCTATCGATAACAACTGCAGTCATATACCGGGTTAGTGGATATATTCCCCGCATTTGCAACGTTGGCGAGTGGGAGGCGGCGGGAGGCGACGTACAAATGCGAGCCTGCGGCGTTGTTGCTCTGGACGTAGAAAGTCTAAACCTCCGTAGTTGTTTCTTCGTGTCCTCGCTGAAAACGTAAAGGCGGGATTCGGACGCCTGGAAGTATTGGAGTGGTGGGGTTAGAACATGCATAGAAGACCTATGGAATGGGCGTTTGATGTCAATACCATGGCTTTGGGTAGTCAGGGGCTTTCAAGACGGGTGGACGAAGTGACAGAGTACAGCCGGGCGAAAAAGGATGTCGGAGTCTATATGGGGCTTAAAGTACAGCTCGAAGGTTATGGTAGGTATCGATATCTCGATATCGATACTCAAGCTTACCTTGGGAGTCAACTAGCCGAAGGGGGATAAGCTCACGAGCCTGTGGCTTTGCTTCTCACTAGCCTCACCGGCCTCAGCCGCAAGCGTGCAACGCTGCTTCCGACCAGATCCTGAGATTGAGATCGGACGAGGGCTAGCTAGCTTGAGTGAGAACAAGGCAGGCCACGCTACGATCACGACACATGGTAAGCTTTCAAGTGCGGTAACTCGGTCGGAGGCAGGCGCGGGAAGGTTATTATCAAGCAATCAATTGCAATTGCACTCCATGCTGAGGCTCTCCACACGTGCACGGATCCTGCGACATTTGCACTCAAACTCCTCCGCCCTCCTATTCTCGAAGCCGGCTGCAGTTTCACATCGTCTTCCCTGCAAAATGTCGGAGGTGGCTGGTCCAGGCACTCCGTCTGCTCCCGTGCGGATGATTCAGACGGCTGCCTGTCTGATTATCGGAGATGAAGTCCTCAATGGAAAGGTGTCCCCATTGCTGCTCCATTCCTGCGTGATCGGAACCCGAAGCAAGAATATTCCCGACCGGTCGGACTGACAAAGTTTGTGGTTTACTACGATATCAGATCGTGGATGCAAATAGTCCCTTCTTTGCGAAATACTGCTTCTCTCTAGGTCTTGACCTCAAGCGAATCGAGGTGATACCGGACGATGAAGCAGACATCATCGAGGCCGCCAGGCGGATGTCCGAAAAGTATGATTTCGTGGTAACTAGTGGCGGAATTGGCCCGACGTATGCTCATGCTCATTTCAAACCTTCGCACATATTTATGCATTTCAAATACTAACCGGATCATTCACCAGTCATGATGATATAACATATCCTAGTATTGCAAAGGCGTATGTCTATGCTCTTCCCTCCTTCTCTCTCCGCTACGTCAAGAGCATACAATCCGAAAAGGAACAATTCGCTGGGCCGTATGTTTAATAGATAGTCCGTCTAGTTTTAATGCTCCATTGGAAATCCACGACGAGACCCGTCAAAGGATGAAGAGGCTCTGGAAATCGAAGAGAAACGAGCCGTTCTTCGATTGGGACACTCCATCTCCTCGATTATCGGCGAAATTACGCATGGCAACGCTGCCGACAGGAACCGGTTGTCGAGCATACTTCCCTTCCGATGAATTATGGGTGCCCATTGCGATTGTGAATGAGAACATTCACATACTTCCTGGTATCCCGCTCCTATTCCAGCAGATGCTCACCGGGTTAGAGAAGGAGCTGATCCCGCGGATCGAGGCATCCAATCGGAATATATTTCGGGTGATGATTAGTACTCCGCAGCCCGAATCGCAGATGGCGGATTACCTCACGTCGCTCCAGGAAAAGGTCCAGGAGCGCGGGGTGAAGGTGGGAAGTTATCCACGGTGGGGAAAGCCGAGAAATACAGTGACGTTGGTGGGGAGAGATCGGGAGTACGTTGAGAGCCTTGTGGACGAAGTTCTGAAACAGCTGGACGGGGCGAGGATCAGCGTAGAGGGGGAAGACGACAGCGAGAGTGACGAGCCAGTAGAGGGTGTGTAGATTCGTTTTAGATGTGTACTTTATGTACGATACCTGAGGCGCGACTCATTTGCTTCCCTTCTTGAGTATATATTTGTATACTGATATATCCTTGGGTACAATACATACTTACATGCATACTTACATACATGCCTACATACACAGTCTGGCAGTGTCGGTTGGGCGCAGGATTGAAGGGGAAGGTGGAGGGTGAAAACCAAGATGCAGCCTTCTGGAAACGTTTCAGATGCGATATGACCGATAGAGAAACAAACGGATGCATGGCATTGTCGAGACAGTCTATTCTTGTACACTTTGTACATACATGAATCGCAAACATACATATGATACATACATACATACATACATCACAAAGATTAAAATGGGTTATACATAAGTATCTATCGATAATGGAGGAGAAGCTTAAGCCCCACGCAGGGCAGGCAGCCAGGCGCATTTGCATCTGAATGTAAGTAAGTACTTATGTACCAGAGATCTGCCTCTGATTCTGACCGACTGGCTGATACTTGCTTGGTAAGTCAAGGTCGGCTCGGTAATAAGTTGAGAAACCAAGACGCATCTGTCGCTAAGTTACCAAGCTAGCCCGTTGCCATTTTGTGTCCAGACAAGACTAGACTTTCTCTCCATCTGGTAGCGCTTGAGGCGTGCGGACGGGTGGTATACTTACCTGTTGGAGGGCGGGGGGCCAAACTGCAACTAGTAGGAGACCGATGGAGTCGCTTTTGGTTCCCCGATTGCTTCTGGCTCCGTGGAAGGCTCTTTTATTCCGTTCGCCCCATCTGAATTGGAGCACATACCTAAGTACTTACTTACTTGAGTACTTGATCTGTTTGTTATAATCGATACCCCGTCGAGTCGAGGCCGGGCAATGCATAGCATGGCATGGGGTCTCGCTTTGTCCGCCGGCGGACGTTCAGATTGTTTAAATATAACTTTTCGACCGAACCTGCCCTTGTCCGTGTCCGAGACCAGACGTCTAAACGAATGGACATGAACATGAACATGAACATGAACATGAACATGAATATGAAGCCCTCCAGACTACCATCCTCAGCAAGACGAGCTTAACAGGAAGGGCCAGTCGATTTCTATCCGCGTCGTGTCGGGCAGCCTGCTCGCTTTAGTTCAGAATCGCCTGCGTTGCCGGTTAGTCTGGCCAGCTGCACGCCCAAATGTGTGCCCAAATGCTCCACTTATTGTCTGCTTCTTCTTCCTCTTCTTCCTCTTCCTCTCCTCCTCCTCCTCTCCGACCAGCCCTTTTTTTTCCCGCTCCAACATCGATCTCGTGAACTTCCTCCTCTTCCTTCTTCCTCTCCTCGTCCGTAGAAATACTTCCTCTCCTCCTCATCCTCCTCTTTCTCCCTATTTTCAACCCCCCAAATTTCCCCTTACGTACTTATATATCTCAACTTCCAGCCGAGAAGGACCGTAAAGGAAATATCAATACAAACAGGCATCTGCCAATACGCGAGATTGTCCAAGTATATACCCTTCCCCCCCTTAACTCTCCGATTCTCCTTTCAACCTCGAATCTTCCTCCCCTCGCCCTTCCCCGTCTCCTTCTTTCCTTCGGGAGTCTCTGTACAAGATAAATAAAGTAGAGACAAAAAATCGAAGGACTTTGCGAAAAGACCCAAAGATACTTGTATATCTCTTTGAGAGTCTTGCCATCCTTTCTCCCTCTCCGAATCCCCCCTTGGCCTTCGCCATCTCGTCCTTCTTTATTTTTTTATTTTTTTATTTTTATTTTTCAACCAGCTTATTCGCCGACGTCCGAAAACAGGCACGCGGGTAACCGTCGATAGATCCCATCCTTACCCATCGTATCTACATTCTATAATCACTCGCATCCATGTCCAAGGTAAGAAACGAATCCGATTATCGCATCATCGCAATCGCCATACCCTTTTTTACTCCGTTTTATTTTATTTTGTTTTGTTTTATTCCCCCCTCTTTGTGTACTTGCAGCGTCGCGGTAATGTGTATAACGAACACCTTGGTGTATCGCGAAAAATGGTCGACCCCGAACAACGGAACTGTTTCTGCCGGAGAAACAGAACAAGATGCAACCTTTTTCATCCCGAGCGACGGGGCAAACATACCTATATATTCTTTCGCGCCGGATTCCGATCCCGATTTGGACGCCGTTTCGGAGGCGAGAGTGACAACCGACAGCTGACTCCAATTATTTCGTCCCACATAGGCAGGATCCCAGTTCCTTCGGGAATATAAACTCGTCGTGGTCGGCGGTGGTGGTGTCGGTAAATCATGCCTGACTATTCAGTTGATCCAATCGCATTTCGTCGATGAATACGACCCGACCATTGAAGGTAACTTGATACCGATATCCGCCGTTCTGCTGGGCAATCCATGACCAACATAATCGCTTCATAGATTCCTACCGAAAACAATGCGTTATCGACGAAGAAGTGGCGCTCCTCGATGTTTTAGATACAGCCGGCCAGGAGGAATATTCCGCCATGCGTGAGCAGTATATGAGGACAGGAGAGGGTTTCCTTTTGGTGTACTCGATTACCTCTAGAACTTCTTTTGAAGAAATTCTCCAGTTCCAGCAGCAAATCCTAAGAGTCAAGGATAAGGACTACTTCCCGTTGGTCGTCGTTGGGAATAAGTGCGATTTGGAAGCTGACCGACAAGTATCCACACAAGGTTCGTACTGCGCAAGATGAAAAAATAGGGTATCCTTCAAGGTATTTCGAACTTTGCTAACAGGTTACCTACAAACAGAGGGCAAGAGCCTGGCCGAGCAGTTCCATTGCCCATTCAAGGAGACATCCGCCAAAGCTCGTATCAACGTCGACGAATCTTTCTATGAATTGGTTCGCGAGATCAGAAGGTACAACAAGAACCCTGATGATCCAAGGGGTAGCAGGGAAAAGCCTGGGAACCACGAGAACGACGACCCTAACGGCCCGAGCCCAGGCTGCAAATGTGTTATGCTGTGAAGATATTTCAATCTATACGGATGCAATTCTAACGATTTAATACTTTGCCTATTCTCTTTCTTGTCTCTTCTCATCTTTCGATTTTACCATACATCCCTTTTTATATCCTAATCCTTCAGTTATCCGTCGCGTCAGCGCATCACTCCTTCAACATTGTGTGTAGAACAAACCCGTGTTCTTTTCTTCTTCTTTCTTCTTTTTTCCCCTTCCCCTTCTTGCACCTAAGAATGTATATCGCCATATATCACTTGCGGTTCGTATGAATGTCTTATTCCCTCTCATGGTGTTGCTAGCAGCTCTTCTCATCTGGTTTTCTTCTCGTGTTTTGTTCCATTATTGACTATTGATTGTGATTATTATTTTTTGTTCCTTATTTGCTAAAAATCCCTTCCGACTTGCTCTCCCCAAAAATATCATATTTACCGTCATTCGTCGCCTTGGTCCCCAGTGTGAGGCCACTCTATCCCCCTTGCTCCGTATACGGGAATCATTGGCCCCGCAGGTTAGATAAAACGCGACAATTCGAATTCAGGATAGGCCTTAGTCTTCTTACGGTATGGCACGCTCATTCGCTATCCGAAACATGTTCGGCAAAGCGGGTCTTACGATCAGTGGTTCAAAGATATAATTTCATTGTTCATCTCATCGTGAAACATGAAACAAATTCATGACGCTATCGCTTTTTCACAAGTTCATGAAGGTCTTCTTCCTTTGCAATGGACGTGTGAAACTGTTGCATTTGGGAAGGACTGGGGTTTTAACACGCTTACTGCCAATCTTTCTTGATCTCAATTACCCAGTCGAATTCCAGATGGACCTTCTTGTCGTCGTCTATGAATCGAGTTTTCGCGGAATAGGTGCCACGGCCTGTTACAAGTCAGCAATCCGTCAATAAATGCGAGATAGCTTTGGATTCAAGGGAAGCCTACCGAGCATCCCATCTGGCGCAACTTCGATTGGAACTGTTTGGAATTACAAATTAGTATCTCTCCGTAAATACGCATGCATCAATGGCAAGGGCCGTCCAGTCTGTTATACGCACGGGTTTTAGAGTAGAAGGGATTCGTTGCGTTATTTGGGCCGTATGATCCCAACATCTCCTCCGTCTTGTCCACCTGGATACCCTTTCGTTTGACAAGCTGGAGATATTTCAACCCGCTGATAACGTCGTGCTGGACTCTGAATTGAATGTAGATCCTGTATTCGGCCTTTTCCTTAACGATAAAGTGATTGTCTTTGAGGGCCTTGATATCGGTTTTGGAGAAGTCAACCTCGATATCAGGACGGCCTTCGACCTTCAGAGAGAGCTTCTCGATGACGACCTAGATGGTAATCAAAAATGAGTCTTTAACATTTTGACCGAAACGGTTGCATTCTTGAGGGTAAGGGGCCGTACAGTTCGAGGGTCGTTTGGGTCTCCGACGGCGGTTCCTAGACCCAATGATGCCTTCCACTTGTTGAGGGATTCATCTTCGGCATCTATGGTGACAGGGATAGTTAGCCTCCATGAGATGTCCGAACAGTGGCATATTTGGCGTGTAGATAGTAGTAAACATACCGAGCTTCTGGTAGTCATCTAGGGTCTTCTTCTCTCCGACTTTGTACCTGCAATAGGAAACATGGTTAGCAGCTACGGTTAAGCTAGGATTGTACCCAATCCACTGCAAGCTCTAGGTGTCTCTAGCCGGTAGCGAGATCGCTACACAGAAACGGCCGGAACAGGCGAAGCTTATGACAGCAAGGAAGGGTGTCACAGAGTATATGCGAAGTAGAACCGGAGAAGGACATGTAGAAGGTTGGAAAGGGATATAGAACAGTGCGCGAGAGGATGTTGGGGTAGATGAATTGGGGACGTGTGAAGGAATTCAAGTGCTTACCCCTCAGTCGAGGAAGGTGCAAGCTCGTCGTCAGCCATGTCTGGTGTTGTCTGCTGCTAGGATCTGGTTCTGCCGGTGGTTAGTATAAGTAGTTTAGGATATAAGCCCTTGGATATCACGGCAGGGCGGAATCAGCATCGGCTTACTCGAACGGTCGGTGGGTTTATAGCTGGTTCAATGGAATAGGATGCGGATGGAGGTGGTCGTCAAGTGTTGGGAGTCGTGTACGTGTATGGGACAGGACAGGTACCCAGGTATATATATATAGCAGCTAGCCCAAACCCGCACAAATACGGTCAAGCCTGGTTCCTCAAGCTGAGGGGCAAAGTGGGTCCACAGCTGGCTGGACCAGCCAGATACACCAGGCCAATTACTCAAGTAAGTACTTGCAAGCATATGTGTCCCAGCCCTGAGCATTCCACTGCACTGCTACAGACGGTGTATCAGGCTATCGATGGAACCTTGCTGGCAGCACGGCGTTTAAACGTTTCAGAATAAACAATTGGTATCAGAAGTGACGACTTCGAGCTTCTATTTTGATGTACACTATACTAGCTCCCCGTCCTATGCAGTGTTTTTGGCTTTCCATTCATCGAGTAGCTCCTTTTTATACTCCTCTCGATAGCCAGACGGGTTGTTCTTCACCCACCTCCACAGGTCCTCGCACGCCTCCTCCAGCGTCTTTTTAGTGTACCAGCCCAGTTCTCCCCGTGCACGGTCTGGCTTTGCTGTCAGGTCCAGCACATCACCCGGCCGTCGCGGTGCCAATTCAAATGGAAGATCCCGACCAACTGCCTTGCTAAATGCCTTCAAGATGTCGAAGACTGTTGAACCTCGTCCGGACCCCAGATTCCATGCCTCGCAGCCTTTAAAGGCGGGATCATATAGCTTCTCAAGAGCGGCAATATGTCCTTGCGCTAAATCTACGACATGTATATAATCCCGAATAGCTGTCCCGTCGTGGGAGGCGTAATCTAATCACGCAGTCAGCGACCACTACCCATTTGCATCCCTAAAAAAAAAAAAAAAAAAAAGAACCATTCATTGGTCGTAATAACAACGGGGGTGTCGTACCGGTCCCGAATACCTGGATCTTCTCTCGTTTCCCAACTGCCACCTGCCCAAGAAGAGGTAGCAGGTTATACGGCACTCCCTGGGGATCCTCCCCCAATAGCCCACTGGGATGTGCACCGCATGGGTTGAAGTAACGTAACAGGGCTGCAGCAGAGCCTGGGTTTGCCTTCACGTGGTCTTCGATAACCATTTCGTTGAACCATTTTGTCCTGCCGTATGGATTTGTAGGGCCGAGTGGGCATTCCTCCGGAATCGGGATCATGTTGGGATGCCTGGTAGCATCACCGTAGACTGTCGCCGACGAAGAGAACACGATTTTATCCACACTGTATTTCTTCATAACTGACAATAGTTGCGCAGTTCCGCCGACATTGATCCGGTAGTATTCTGCTGGTATTTCGTTCGATTCGCCGACGGACTGTGTAACGTTCCCAAGTGAATAAGCATATGCGCAGCAGCATTAGGCCACTGTGAGACGGCACAGCGTCCGACTCACCTTCAATGCTGCAAAGTGGATGACTGAGGATATCTCTGGGTGTTTTTTAAAGACCTCCTCTAAGGCCTCAGCGTCGGTGACATCGACCTTGTAGAAGGTGGGCCGGATCCCACATATTAATTCGATGCGATTGACAGACTCTTCTGACGAGTTGTAAAGATTATCGACGATAACGACGTTGTAACCTGCAACCAGAAGTTCCAAGGATGTAAAGGACCCGATGTAGCCGGTGCCACTGCGGTGCGGTTGTATCAGTCAGCATCTCATCGTGCAGCCCGCAGGCCTGGCCAGGTACAGTGCAGTAGCCCAATGCTGTCCGATGCACCCCTCACCACACCCCGCATATGTATACGTACCCGGTAATTAGGACGGTTTCTTTAGGTATCGCCATGTATAATTCTAAAACGAAAGATGCTGGGGAAGTCGACTCGAGGCTGTCTAAGTAGCTAGATCTGGAGCTGGAGAGAGCGTGGGTGGGCACTTAAGCTTATATGCGTAGTACCTTTTTCTATATCGTCGAGGGATCGGTTAAATTGCGCATGCGTGTTTTCCACAATGCGATGAGGGAAGAGCGGGCTGATATTATATTATAAGGACATCTGCATCTTCACCCGAGCTCGGATTCACAATCCACCAAAGGTTTAATTACTTAGTAAGCCTCGCAATTCCGTAGGTACATGTAACTATGGGTCTTTTTTTAGCCAGAGGTAACGCTACCGGACTCAGCCCTTTCGACTTTGCCGCATATTCTAGATTTCGCGCGCGAATGTTACCATGACATGGGCAGGTAGTTTCGAAATTGTGGATCAAAATGAAACCGAGTTCAATTGTAATGTAAAGTAGGTATAAGAGTCTTCCCGGCTCAGCCAAAGCCTGCCCATTCGATACAGAATGTCCGAACGTCTTGAACTTCTGATTCATCGGCCTCCTTATCCGGCTGCTCGAGTCCCGATATCATCCAGGCTTTCTTGACTCCGGTACCCAGTCGGCCCCCACCGACAAGGTCTAAAATTGAAAGCTCTTCATCCCATCGCAACGATTTCACGAGAAAGTGGGAATGGAATCTCAATGGGTCGCCGGGGTATGCGACATACTGGCAACCAAATCGCAAGCCAGGGGACATAAAGTACCCTAAGCTTTGCAAATGTTTGTACACCTGGTACCGGGCTTCTGGCGGGTTGGGGGCATGATTGGGTTCTTGAGGAAGTCTAAGATGATGTGGGCCTATGGCTGAAGACGCCATAGGGATTATATATTGACGACTACCATCCTCGGGCGAAGTTCGCTGGCCTGTTGAAGCCAACTCCTCCCCACCACCGCCATCAACGATTGTATCCGATGCGCTTGCGAAAAGCGAGCCTTCTTCAGTCCGACTCGTACTAGCTCCGGGGGCCTTTGCAGGTTTTGTTTTCCATTTCCCCGATGCCTTCGCGTTCTCGATAGCGGCTTCCTTTTTCTTCATTGATTCTTCTCGATTTGCCAGCATCAACTTGTCTTGCTCTTGTATCTTCACTGCGAGGATATCGGCTTTATCAGTTTCGCTCAGTGCTTTTATAGCGTCGCGATGTGCGAGGGAGTCATCGACGATCATTGCGACCCCTTTGAAAGACCTATTAGAGCCGGCATTCAAATATAATATTTTTTTTCTCTCTTTTCGCTACGACTCACGTTGGTCAACCAAGAGTCTTGCTTCTTCTTGCATGAGCTCAAGCGGTAAGCCAAGGAATATATTCTGTTGCTGCGCTTGAGGCAGAGTCCCAAAGAGCGTTCCGCACATGTGCCATGTTGTTCTCAAATATGCGATGTCTGTTACAAGATCGCAAGCAATGAAGACGGTATGTTAGTATCACACAGAAGATTGTGCCTAACAAAACGGCACACCCGGCGTAGAAAGAGCTACACGCTAGGAAACCGGTGGTGACCGTACGTGAGAATGTTATGAATTACCGTTTACATCGTAGACCAGATATCGTCCTGCAACATGGTTGATACAAATACGCGGCTTTGAGGTGTCGTCCGCCATTTTCAGGGCCGAAGACCAGAGCAAGCTGAAAGTAGATCTAGATAATCTGGAACCAGGAATTAGAACTGGCTTCAAAGTACTCAAGTAGGTAGTTGGGTAGTAATTGGCAGCGTAAAGTTTTTGCAATGGGATCATTCGATACCAGTTTCTCGTCAGGGCTTTGGAATGTTCAATCATGTATTCCAAGACATCGGGGGATTGACAGATTGATCGATTGAGATAAGGTGATATAATCATTTCCCAGGTTGGGGTTGCAGCAGAAGGACGTTCGGGGCTTGAATGGAAGAACTTACTCAATGGTAGACTTGCCGCCCGGCAGGCTGCGGTATCTCGCCGGTGCGTTGACGCCCGTTGAGAATAATGCTGGTTGTGAGGGAAGGTTTGGTGATGAGGAAAGAAAGTGGAAGAGAAAAGTTTGGAGGCTAACGAAAATATAAGGAGCAGTCAAGCGACCCAGGAAATAAGCAGGGATTCGTCCCTGCACCGCACCGAAAAATCTGAGCCTACAAAAACCACTTGCCTACTACAGCTACGACGTTTGTGAGCCCATATCTGTCTCGATTGCTACATTGATCTGGTGATATTTGTAGTACCGGTATTGACTACGTTTATTCTCATTAACTACCTAGAAGGGCTATTTGTCTGCGACTTGCAGATATTTGTACACTACAGAAAAGTCCCTTCCTTTGCAATCATCATGGGCCTCGGCGCCCTCGTATAGTTTCTGGGCGGGCTCTGCCAGGACGAGCTTTGCATCAGCGAGCTCAGCTGCAGCAATAGCAAGCTTGAGATCTTTCGCCATCAAACTAACTCCGAATCCGCCTTGGTATCCACGGCTTGAAGGCGCACCCTCAATAACGCCGGGGACTGGATTGTTCACCTCACTCGGCCAGCACTTGCCGGTCGAACAGTTGATCAGGCTGGCTAGCGTTTTGGCATCCAGTCCAAGTTTTATCCCAAAGTTCATTGCCTCCGCTGTGGCCAAATTATTCATAGCCAGTAGGTAATTGTTGGCCAGCTTGCCAACGATGCCGGTTCCGGGTTCGCCCATATGGATCACCCGTTTACCCATCTTTTCCAAGATGGGCTGTGCCTTTCCTACTACGGCATTCGAGGCTCCAAGCATGAATGTGAGGGTTGCAGCCGTCGCGCCCACAACTCCTCCAGATACTGGGGCATCTACGAAATCATGCCCAAGCACGCGGATTGCCGATCCAACCTCCAAGGATGTCTTCACATCAATGGTTGAGCAATCTATAAACAGACGAGGGGTAGTATTATCCAACCCTCCTGCGATAAATTCTTCGTAGACCGCCTGCACATGCTTGGGTTGGGGTAGCATGGTAATTACTGTGTCCTTATAAACCAACGCGTATTAGCAACCTCTTCGGCATTTTCTTAACAAAACGATGCGAGAGGGAATTTTGGATTTGCGAGAGAGCTGCTTCAGAGGATTGGCTATTGTATAGTTTGTGAAATCATGGAGAGACCCCGAAACCGGTGCCTGACTTAGATTCATACAATTGGAAAAAGGAAAATATAGTTTCATCATGTGCTGTCTCTTTTGAGGACAATGGAGTCCTGAATGTCTGATTTAATAAAGGGTAGACATATTTCAACTTACTGAGTCACGGGAAACATCTTGGAGGCTCTTCGCGATGGTCACACTGGCACCAGCACCAGCACCATTTGCCTCCTCCACAAATTGGCTAGTCGCAGACTCATTGATATCATATATTGTCATTGAGTCGGTTGCCGGTATCTTAGCTCGAAGATTCCTTGCCATTGGATAGCCTTTATTACAGCCATTAGTTAAGTTGCCTAGCTGGAGACCCGCAAAACCTGGAATCAGCTGTACGTACCCATCTGGCCGAGGCCGACGAAACCCCAACTGGCTCGAGGGATAGGAGAACCTGAAAAATGGCGGATTGGGGTCCATGTTTGTTGACTGCGGACCGGTTTCCAGACACTTGGAATTCGGGGGAGGCTGCGACGGAGGGCGGACATCATGGGCGATTTGGTCTAACGGGCGATGTTGACCGCGAATCGACTGCTGCAGCTGTTCCTGGAGGGAAATGTGGAGAGAACGAAGAATGTGGGGAAGTCCGACATCCTTTCTGTCGGAGAAGACAGCACTGGCCACATGACTACCTCCTACCGAACCAAAAGGCCTTTCCGAGGATGTAGTTGGGCTGAGGACGTTTTGTTGATGGGGAAAGGTTGGACAGAAAAAAACATTTTCTTCGGTTAGAAGCGCTTTTGTGGGCGGCCCCACGGACGAATTTCTTGCCCTTTGGATGCTATCCCGAAAGCGGAATCGGACCCTGAAGGTGGTTATCCTAAGCTATCGGACTATCACTAAGCTATGGAGACTCTACGCTTGTTTCGGGTTTCTTGATACTGCCCGACTATAGTTCGGGATAATAATGTCCCAAATACTCGGTAGCTACTAACACCCGACTCATCTTCCTAGACGGGTCTGCGGTCGTGTTCCTTTCCTTTCATCCGGCTCCGGCATATTCACATGCGTACTACACCATTTGAAGTATTCTGCTCTGGAGAATACGTTATTTAGTGGAGCGGACGCTTGCTTGTGGACATTCGCAAACATTTGCCAGGCTTCATCGTCCTGTGTGGATCATTAGCTTCTGAAGAAAGAAGAGCATATCAGGGATTCCACCGAGAAGCATCTTACATCCTGATCTATCCATTCAATCTCCCGCCAAGGCTCATCCTCTTCCAGTCGAATGTCCTTTGCCAATTGTTCCGCCGCAGTCAATGTCCTGTTATCTCCAGAAGCTGCTTTCACCGACAAGTTTACAGCTCTAGCTTCCGTTGATTTGGAAGTTTGTGGATTGTTCATTTCCCGCATCGCCTTCTGGTTTGCACGTTCCTGCTCCGTCATAATGTCTATGTGATGGAACTGCGGCCGTAGCTGAAGGGACCCTGTCAACCGTGTAAAATGGAGTTTACCTATTGGAAGAAGCATTAGAATCGGTATAAAATTTCTGGAGATAGTTACTAGTGTACCCTCTTCGAACAAACCAACAAAGTAATTGGCGTCGGCGCCCTGCATTTTAGCCCCCAATGTTTGCCGGTTCAATATCCTGTTTCTCCGTTTAGCCTCTTCAAAATCTAGAAGAGTCTCCGGCGTCGGGATAGCACTCTCGTCCTCCCCATCTTCGTCCTCTGCTGTCCTCCGCCTCTTTCGCCTGTCTGAAGGATTATCACCACGGTCTCCAGCATCAGCACCGCCTCCAGTTCGTAGAGATCTCTGGACACGGGATTTGTGCAAGACATCGCCATAAAGGACGCCCTTCTGCTCATCGTAGTTACGTTCGACGTTTATCGGGATATCGAGCTCGAGTACGCCGGTGTTCACTTTCATCCTTGCCTCAACCGGCGCAAACCCTTCATGTAGAGTGTAAGGCTGCGATCTGTTTCGCACAGGATATTGGAACAGGTACATCATTTCATTAAAGGTATTGTTCAGGACAATGTCGTATGATTGGACTATCGGGTCATCGTCTATGTCGCTGTGTGCGGCCTCGTCCTCCTCTGATTCGTCTCCTATATCGTGATGCGCCTCCGGCGGTTGGGGACCTGCATCCTTTGGCGATTGAGGCTGCTGTGCCTGCCGAGCGGCATCCGGTTCTGAGTCTGATTGGTCTTCGATAAAGAGCGATGCAGATTTATAGGCCGATGGTTGCGGCGCCGTCGTGACCGCAGTTGGCAGGCTTGCATCGTCTCCCTGAGGCTCCTGTTTTGGGATTATGGAGGCATCAAGATCAGTAGTGGTACTCGCGGTATCTGCAGCGCCGGCAGCCCTTCGTGGTTGGGGCTTTGGTTTCGCTTTCGGCTTTGGGGGCATTTTGGAGGTGTGTCGCGGTGTGTCGAAAGGTTTCTTGGTCGAGACTGTCGCAGAATTTCGAACAGTCACCCGTTCAAGTTGGCAACGCAAAAGTTCTGGAAAAATACACAGAGCATTGTCTGCCGTCTGCATTGGCCCTGAATCCAGGCGCCCGAGGTATGACACTGCATTGGAGACTACTTAAGTACAGAGCACAAGTCTGAAGTATTCGATTTTACATGTACTTTGGACCCGCTGGACGAACTTCGGTTGCGAGACTTTATTCGACTCGTAGTCCAATATATATAAAATAGCATTATTATTCTTCTTCAAGACCACTTCGCAATCAGCTAGTACATATCGAATACACTGCTGATGGAGACCTAGTAATAGTTATCGGCTAGAATATATCGACATAGGCATTTTCATTATCAGACTATTCAATCCAATCATTAAACTAGTAATTAAACATTGCTTCAGTTATAAATACCAACTCGAAGCGTGTGCATATCCACACTACCCACGCTGCATTGGCGTCCACTTCCATCTCAAACAACCGGGCCCATTGCTAATAACATATGGGCCAACCGACAAATCCGGTCCATAGTAGGTGTAAGTATGGCGGCGGCATACACCCTTCTTGGCTTCCAAAATCAACCTGCATGAGCCCGTAGGTTCATCTGGCGGGGTAATTCCGCAATTTTCATCATGCTCCCAATCGCAAAGCGGGGGACCCCATGGGCCGATGTAGTGCCATATACTGCCGACACATTTGCCTTGGCTTGCTGGAAGTGTCCAACAAGATACGCAGCAATCATACGCATTCATCTGTCCCTCGGTATAGATGGTTGGTTCATCTTCATCCCATCCAGCCCCTTCAAGAAGCCACTGCCGATTTAACAACTCCTGTGGGGGCGCTCTATTTCTGTATCCACACGCTTGATAGTAGGTGGGAGTCGGATTAGGCCTCGTGAGAGTTATTGTTGTGCTATCGAATGCCACTTTGGACATGCCAGTCGTCACTACAACTGTTTTTGCACCCTTTGCTGTAGTGGTATCCACAATTGTGATGAGATGACCAGGTACCGTGATAGTTCGGGTCCCTGACGTCTTCGTGGTTGTCTTCCACAGATCGCTCGTGCCAGTCTTCGTAAGCAGCGTCTTTGTACACGTTACGGCGCTTGCGTACTTTGCCGCGCGTTCAGCGAGTAGTTCAAGTTCAAGTTCAGGCACAGGCTCAGGTTCGGCGTCGCGTTTCTGCGGCCGTATCGTTTGTGCGGCTTTGTTATCAGGATCCTGATTTACGCCGACGATTCCTGGAGGGATTGGGATAAGCACGGTTGTTGGGACGATGGCGGTAAATTTGCGAGTGTGTGTCCTCGTCCCAATCCATATTGTTTTGAACTGGGTGATAGTATGGAGAGTGGTAGTGTCCGTTTGGAAACCCCACGATGCTGATTCTGTGAAAGTTTTTGTAGCGGCGGGTTTGATTACCGTCTTCCAGCGAGTTACAGTATAACGTGCTGTTGTGCGGACGGTCTTGGTAGTCCTATAGACTTTAACAGGGGATCCGCAGAAACGAGTGGTGCATTTCTCAATCGTAATTACAGTGCGTGCAGCACAGAGTGAAACGAGAGTAATGAGGAACGTCACAAGGACGCTAAAGCGAAGGCCGCGCATAGCTCGTATTTGATTGCGCGAGAGCGCGGTGAGGTAGCGAATGTCAATTTTGCAAGTAAGGACAAAATCCAGTAAGCTATCGCGTGGTTGGGGCCCACCGTTTTAATAGTCAGAACGAGCGGCTCTTCTGCCGTCGCACACCTTCGCGAATTCGGGCTTGCAGGCGAAAGAATCAATTATATATTCCTTGGGTTACAATGGGGCTTGAATCCCATGACCCTCCGGTAATACGAAAGGCTCATTCGCTCTGTGCTGCATAAACTATGTATTAAGGTATCTTGAAATTCACATCCTCACAATTCGCCAAACTAGACCGTGAACAGAACATCGTGACAAGTTTGTGGGACGACAACCCTCCGACTTGGCACCGCGGGGTCGCACTGACTTCAGCCGCACCAATGAGAGTACGATTTGGCCGAATTCCAAGCACTTTCATTACATAAGTGCTTAACGAAATAAAATATCTCGCTGATACTACTGCTGCACGTTCGTCTATTGTCAACTAATCGGGCAGAACAATTTTGCAAAATGTGGAACCTATCTTTAGTACTCCGGATCCCGGAACAGATAATGTTATTGTGTTGAAAGTGTGGTATTTGCGGAGTGCAAAGGTGCGAACCACCTGGGTTTTATAGAACAATGCTGTGCACTGCCAGAAAGCTTGAGCTTAATGGATGCCGGTATGCATACACCCATGTGGAAGCTGATATCGTTTACCTGGACTAGAACATGAAACACCAAACAATAAGCCATCCTGCAACGTCGCATCGATTATCGATTACTCGTCTGATCGGTTATCAAGCATCCCCGCCAAACCGCGTGGCGGAGCTAGCGAGACGTTGAGAAACACCTGTGTGTGTAACGAGGCTAAACCCCGAAGTGCATGGCTTGGAGACGTCGAGGCCCCACTACCTAGCAAGTTTGGTCGGCTTGGTTAGCCATTGAAAAAAGACTTTTTAGAATGTGAATACGCAATGATCTTGACTTTCTTCGTTCCAGATTGGCAGAGGTGAGGGAGGTGGGTCGTCTGCAGGGAGTTATTAAACTCTATGCAACGTCCAGCCTGGCACAGACGCTATGTTCGCCTCTCAATGCATGTAAATCTCCTGCGGCTCGATGTGCATGATTCATTGCCCGAGCTTCTCGAACCCATATCACGGAAATTCTTTCAAGAAAGCTCCATTATTGGTTTTCAAAGCTAGCGCATGAGATAAGATAGTGACTGCCCCGCCCCTGAAAGTTTAAAATCCCCATACCTTTTTGCTAGGAGTATAACATGGGTATCCTTTTATCTACAGATTGTGAAAGCCACCGTTAATCTTTTAGCCTATAGTTCCTTTCCTGTTTACTCAACAAGCTCAATGATCAATGGGGTTTAGTAGACCCGCAAGCGCATTATATGTCAGGCTTGGGCCGAACCGCCCTTCCGCTGTGGATACTGGTGTTTTAGAATATCAGATTTACTAGCCGAGGCGTATGCGAGCATCAATTGACCAAAGCTGGCAGAGATGCCCGTGGGGGTGTCAGAGAGGCTTTAGATGTCGACATTGGGCTTGGTACATGGCGTGGGTCCTCTTCACCGCATTGTAGATTCTTCTTTTTTTAAACATTGCGTATAAAAATGCTTATAGGTCATTGCACGGGGTTTTTGCGAGTCCGACAGTGCGTGAGATGCATGGACTTCCTAGTGGCTGGCGAGTCATGATAAAAAAGAATTGAGAAGCAGAAAAGGATACTGTGTATGGAATTGCGAAAGGCAAACTTGATAGAAAATACAGCGGACTGAGCCGCGCCTGGGTTATGGTCAGGTCATCTCGCATTATTGTAGAATCCTTTCGAAAATTTTCCAAGCGGCCACACCATTGGATTGACCTGGAGAAAGATCCTGTGAAGGAGGATGCCTAGGTTCGAGGTCAATGGGAACAATATATTGATATTTTGTCTAGACACAGTGGCAAGTTAAGACTCGAAGTATAAATAACTGCGATCCAGGCCTTTCATCCAGTATTTCACTATCATCTTCACAGTAATATCAATACCCATATCAATATTAATATCATTACCTCTATTGAATCACAAAACATTGTTTCGTTCTATATTATTTTAAACTTCGTCCAAAGTTCCAGTATCCATCATGCGTTTAGGCTCTCACGACTATGTCCAGACTCTTAAAGGTCAGACTCTGACTTTCCCCGACATCGACGGTCTATTCAAGGATTGGCCGGTGGGATTCAATCCCCACTATGATATTCTTAAACAAGTCCAAAACGCAGAATTACTCAAGTAAGTTATAAAAAAGCCGCGATAGATATGACCGGTGAAGATGGGGCTTACAGTCGGGATATAGACTACTCGGACCAAGTAAACGATACGATGCTCTTGTCGCCGCGGATTGCGCCTTTCACGCTGCATCTTGGTGGCCCACTGCAACTTTCGATTCCCTCCGAGTTGTTTCTTCCCTTGTAGCATTTGTGGGTATTTTACACCGTCTTATACGATGGATTCATACTTATTGGTTACTTTGGTATAGCTATACGTCTGGGATAACGAAATAGACAGCCCCGAATTCGGCGACCTCAGCTCTAATTTGGATGCCGGTGAAAGGTTCCGAGAAAGGACTATCGCACACATAAAGAAGTATCTTGGAGAGGATCTTCCTGAATCTGGTGTTCGGTCGGAGCAAGTCGAGATGGCTATTGCAAGCTTCAACCCGGTCGGGGAGACAGCTGGCTTTAGGCTTCCCAAGAGCCAGCGACGACTCTTCCTCGAGGAAAACATTCGGTTCGTTCTTGCTACTGGATACGAGCAGAGAGTAGAGTTGAGGGGTAAAGCCCCTACGATTGAGGAGTACATGCATATTCGCATGGGAACTAGTGGAGTTGCGACTCTATCAGCACTTACAGAGTATGAATAATATCCTTCGATTGCATTAAAAGACACACCTTACTAAATCAACCTTTGGCCGATTCTTAGGTATATGATGCAGATCGACCTCGGAGAAGAAATTCGAAACGACCCGGACATCCAAACGATACACAGCCAGAGTAACGCCATCGTATCCCTCGTGAACGACATATTCTCGCTGAGAAAGGAACTTGCTTTCCCATTCTACTGCAATGCTGTCGCAGTTCTCTACAACAAACACCGGAACCTCCAAGTCGCTGTGAACAAAACCTACCAGATGGTGGTTGCTAGTGTTCAAAGCCTCAATGATGCTGGCGAAAAGTTGCTTACGCGGTATCCGAACCGACGCAGTGATCTGGAGGCTTTTATCTATGCGGCCAAAACGATGTGCACGGGAAATATCGCCTGGAGTAGAATGACGAGGAGGTATAAGCTCGAGGTGGATAAGTTCGATGGTACTACGAGCATTACTTTGTGATAATGGTGTCGCTATACCATTTTTTACTTCTTTTCTTTTTCTTTTCTATATCATTGTGATAGATATCATGTGTCATAGTATTTTGCTCTCGGATTATTGCTAGCTTGTAGAAAATGTATTCAGTTCAGATTAACGCCTCCCTCATTGCATTGTGACCAGCCTTGTGATGAGGTTTGTTGGATTAAATGCGTTGTAATGCCAAGCCTTTGGGTCACCATAAATTTTTTGTTCTGTTCGTCGAGCTCGACGAGTTTGAACGTTTTCGCCATGCATTGGTACATTCTACCCCCAAACCTTTCAAGTTTGACATCCACAAGAACAGGCTGGTAGCTTGATTGTATCCATTAACCTGGTCGCATCTTCATATCGATATCGGCATCAATGGCAGAGCCCGATATTCTCGTCAATTTCGACCTTGCGCCAGCGGGTAATGCCTTCGGCGCATCATCTTCGATAAACGGCATTCGGGGAGGTCGATGGAAGGATAGGTTTAGGGCAAAAAAGAGGTTACAGCATAAACGCGGCAGAGCAGATTTTATAGGACCCGATGGAAACCAGAAATCTACGAATACACAATCTCGTTTCCATTCAAAGACCGACACGCCAGCCGGACCTGATCATGATCGCAGTTCCATAAACCGGTCAAAGGCTGGCAATGACCACGGCGGCGCTCCAAGATCAAATCATGATCAACCAGTTATCTCATCAATCTTCAGCTCGAACCCATTGCCAGTTGCAAAAGCTGAGAAGACGGAGGCTGCGAGCACTGTGCCTGCCGTTCCAACCAATGCTCCATTGCAGGATGGGTCGGCCTTTTCTACGATGGGGCTTGCACCCACTCTAGCATCCCATCTCGTCAACAATATGAACTTGTCCGCCCCGACTTCAATTCAACAAGTCGCCGTTCCCCAACTCATATCCTCTGAGTCGGATGCCTTTATACAAGCTGAAACTGGTTCCGGAAAGACCCTCACCTACCTACTACCACTCGTTCACCGAATCTTCACTGCAACTCTTAACGGTGACAAACTCCATCGAGATTCCGGTTGCTTCGCAATAATCCTCGCACCCACTCGAGAACTGGGGCGACAGATATATACGGTGTTGATGCAGCTCTTATCCCACCCATCTCTCCATTGGTTGGTGCCAATTCTGATTCTTGGAGGAGAGAAGAAAAAATCAGAAAAAGCGAGGATACGGAAGGGTGGTAATATCCTCGTGGCGACCCCGGGCCGTTTAGCAGATCACCTTTCGAATACGACCTCTCTCGACGTTGGATTTGTTAAATGGCTTGTTCTTGACGAAGGAGACAGACTCATGGAACTTGGATTCGAGGAGACCTTGCAACAGATTCTCACCGCTTTGAATGAGAGGGCGCAGCAAGGGTCTGGTAAAAGATCTTTGGCGAATCTTGGTCTCCCGGATCGTAGGATAACAATCCTCTGCTCTGCAACGATGAAAGCCAGCGTACAAAAGTTGGGGGATATGTCGTTGAAGGATGCATTGTATCTCAAAAGCAACCAAAAGTCAAACACAGCCGATGACGGACCCAAGTCCTTCCAGGCGCCAGCGCAGCTGAAGCAGGCGTACATCGTATCACCTGCCAAACTGCGATTGGTTACTCTGACCAGTATCCTCAGGAGGGCATTTATTCGGAAGAAGGAGCATATGAAAGTTATCGTGTTCTTTTCCTGCGCAGATTCCGTCGATTTCCACTACGAAACATTCAGCAAGATTGACGACAAAGGACAGCACGACATGGAATCGGACACATCGTCGGATGAGGAGCAAGAAGTGGAAGCTGAAGTGGTAGAGGATGGGGAAGGAAGCAAGAAGAAACCCAAGCGCCCTAGCCTTGCGGCTAAATCAAAGGCGCCATTGATCGACTCGGCAGTATCGCTGTTCAAGCTTCACGGAAGCTTGGCCCAACACGTTCGAACTACCACTCTTAATGACTTCTTCCATGAAAAGGACGGCGCAGTATTGTTCTGTACCGACGTAGCTTCTCGAGGTTTGGATCTTCCTAATGTCGACCTGGTCGTCCAATATGATCCACCATACAGCCAGGAAGATTATATCCACCGAATCGGAAGGACAGCTCGAGCCGGCCGGGATGGAAGGGCACTACTTTTTCTACTACCAGGCTGCGAAGAAGGATACCCGAGTCAAGTTCTTGGGGAACAGCATCTTACGAGGAGGCTTGCCGACGAGGTTCTCAAGAAAGGGTTCGGGAATGCTCCGCTTCCAGGTACTGCAAAGCCTGTGGACCCATCCTGGAAGAAGGATTTTATGCCAAAAACATCCGGGGCGAAATGGGAGCAGGAAGCCATTGAGTTCCACCTGGATGTTGAGAGAAGGGTTTTAGCGTCCGGTGATTTCTCAAATCTCGCCAAAAGGGCGTTCCAGAGCCACATTCGGGCGTACGCCACCCATGTAGCGGGGGAAAGGGAAATATTCGACATTAAACAGCTCCACTTGGGTCATATTGCGAAGAGTTTCGGCCTGCGCGAACGCCCAACGGATATCAAAGTGCCGGCCCGCGGTAAATCTGGAACCATTTCGGGTGGGTCCGAAGATCGGAACAAGACATCGAACAAGCGCAAGATAGACAGCATTGGTGTCAATGGAGATGATGTGCAGGAGGGCCAAGACGACGAGGAATTACGAAAGGCCGCTCAGATGATGAGAAAGAAGATGAAGGAGCATATGAACATTGCTTCCGAGTTCAACATCGGTTGAACATTTCGGGGAGGTCGGGGAATCAAAATATCTCCCACAATGAGACCCGGCCGTCCTTGGAACCCGCGGCTAGAACGTGAGCATGTCGGGTTCTTTCTTCCCTTTGCTGGCTAACCGTTGTAATCGTATCACTTGCTTGCGCAACCTCATCGCTATAAGCACCATCTCCACCCCCAGCACGCGGTTCGTCCCGTCCGTCAAATATTCTGGCAAATGCGACTGCATAGCATCCCTCCCTGTGCCACTTTAAAACAGCCACCTCCTTCATGTTTTTAGAGGTGTATACTCGAATACGAGAGTCCCACCCTGCCGTGGCGAATATCCTCCCATCGGACCTAAGGCTAAGGCCCTGCTGTCCGGCATGGCGGGTATTGATGGTTTGCGAGGGTTGCGAGGGGTCGTCATCATTTGAGTTTGCTGGTGTGGCATTTGGTTGTATTTCATGTTTTGCTATTATCGAATCCGCGGAGGAAGTGTAGAAGGTCCAGGGCGCTGAAGGTTCAAGGTGCGGGTGATAGTCGAGTGATAGGACGGGCTGGGAGTGGGGTTTGGACGAATAGGCGGTGTTCCAGATATTAGTTTTAGGGTCAAGGGTGAATACAATGGCATGTCCACTTTCATAACCAGCTAATAGAGTTAATTGGGAGTTTATGTTGAATAACCGGAGAGCCATAGGCATGCCTTTTTTTTTTTTGGTGAAAATATATAAGTGTTAGAGATAGTTTATGCATGTCAAAGAATATAATTTTTTTTTTCCGGGCAGTGCAAAATGTACCCACCAGTTTTGAAGTTCAGATGTTGCCCCACAGTGGCATGGACTCTGGTTTGAGAAGGGAGGTGGTATATATCGATCTATGGGATGGAGCGGACTTAGGCTAATAGCTTCGCTTCGCGATGGCTGAAACGGGGGACTTACGGTGTTTGGGTCCTTGGAGCTGGGAACGGCAAGCAATAACTGGGGACCTGTTTGGTCCGCACCTGCAGGTGCCGCTGCTGCAGCAGGGCAGATTGCGAAAGCGCAGAAGTTGAGAGCGTTGACATGGAGGGAATTGAGCAGCCACGGAGGGGAGTGATGTTCAGACGAAGAGGTGGCGGGCAAGCGGGTGTCAAGGCCTGGTTCGTCTTGGGGACGGACTTGCCAAACATATATTTTATTATCCCTTCCATGGCTATAGGAGGATCCTTGAAATGCATTAGAAACAGTTATGCAATGCAGGCATGCATGTCAAGGGGAAAAAAAAAACCAACGTGATGATGTTGGAGTCGTCCCAATCCGCGACAGCCAGGACGGGACCGTCGTGAGCCTTCCAGACGGCTACGGGACGCCTGGTTGGGAGGTCCCAGAGCACGATCCAACCGTCGGCGTCGGCAGAGACGAGGCGCGAGTTGGAACGGTAGAAATGCAGGGCGTGGACGGGCGAGGGGTGGCCCCGGATGACATAGACTGGCTGCTCCATTATAATTATAATTATCGATAACTGAGTACAGTATCGATACGTGCATGCATACTCAGTAAGTAAGTACTTAAGTATGTTAGTAGTAGTGGTGGTAGTGACTAGAGCCAAAGCAGAGAATGGTCCGGAGAGGAAGATTGGAAACAGTTAACAGAAACAGAAATAGAAACGGTCAGACGTGCGCGATGTCATGTCGGTGTTTTGTTTCAGCTCCGCCCGTTCGGTCGACGCTCGGAAACGTTTCACGTCGCAGCAGAGAAGCCGCCGTCGATGAGTGAGAGCTGACTACTACAATTATTATTATTATTATTATTATTGTCATTATTTCTTCAATTCTCCCTCTCTGTCTCTCCCTCTCTCTTTCTCTCTCTCTGACCCTGATCTCCATCACTACCTCCATTTACTACCTCCATTTACTCCTACCACAATACTACAATACCACTACTACTACAATAATACTACTTGAGTGGGAGTGAGTACTTAAGTGAGTACCTAGACCATCACTAGTACAGAGAAGAGAGCAACCCGTCTACGGCCTATCATATCATATCATACATATCATGTCATCGGAGTTGGTTGATTCAATACTATAATACTATACTACACCACGCCAACGCGGAGGATACCGAACCAAACGTCTTGTCCTGTCTGGACCGGGCTAACCAGGTACGTTACTGACTTAAGTAGTTATACTCGGCTACAATTGCCCGCCCTCCTCGAGTCTCTCTCTCCTCTTCTCTTCTCCATCCATCCCTCCCTCCATCTCCAACGGCGGCGCCATAATTACGATTACGATTACGAGCAGCCTAGCCTTGCCTTGCCTTCCCTTCCCTTCCCTTCCTTCTTCCCTCCGAAATCCGACGCCCAGTTCGCTTCCTTGCCAGGCCACTCACTCAGCTCACACCGCCGTTGAAAACTACTTAGTTACTTAATTGACCCCCCCCGTCAACTTTGGCCTTGCATTTATTTGCATCTCCCGTATAACTGCCTCTACCTATTTCTATTTTCTCCGTACAATTTAAATTACGTCCTCGCTCTCGCTCCCGCTGCCGCCCTGTGTTGACCATTCCTTCGTAACCTACACGTGAACTACTGAGCGACTCTGGAAATTTCGCTATTCCGGCCTACGGAATCTTCCAGACCCACGGATCCGTTTCCTTTACCATATTTTCGTTGACCATATAATATACATTATCAAAGTCGGGTTTCCACATACCCACGGAAACCCTTCTTCGTCCCTCTGGCGGGGATGGCTGCCGCCGACGGCAGCACGAGGCCGAAACGCGTGAGAACAGGTATGACCGCTATCCGTCCATACTAGCTATTTCATCTGCGCCCTATTTTTTGCTATTCCTATGTGCTCATTCTAACGCTTTTTTTTGCTACTTCCAGGTTGGTGAGTGATCTCGGAACTTCCATATCGACTTCGATATTGCTATAGAATTCCAGTCAAAAATAAATACTAATGCGACCCTTGTGCTTGCTCTGTTCTCTAATAGCTTAACCTGCCGGTATGCCCCCAGCTGCCCTTTCCAACATTCTGCGATCAATTGCTAACAATTTGGTTTACCATAGTGAACGACATTTAAAATGTTAGAAAACCCTTGCTTACGTTCCTTCCCTCTCTTGCGCAACAATCGCTGACCCGTTGAATCTTGGTACAGGCGATGAAGGGCTGCCGGATTGTCAGGTATTTTATTCCCACGGCGACAAACCGCGTATATACCTATCTCCCCTAACTCCTGCTAATTAATACCCCCCTAGAACTGTCGAAAATCTAGTAGAACGTGCAAGCGTGGCGTACGCTTAAACTTTATCGATACGACCGTAAAGCACCCGCCGATTGTCGCGGCGGGTGGTGATTGGAAAGGTTGGTCGAATATCCATCCGGAATCCTGAATTGGCTGGCTAACTCTGTGTCCCATCTTGCAGTATCATTTCAAGACGAGTCGAGGGAAATCGCTTCTGAATATGAAGGAGGATCTCAGCGGTACGCTCCTCTGGAGGAGGTTGCTCCATCAAACAATGCGACTCCGAACCAAGCCCAGCTGTACCATGCGGCTGGTCTCCACACGGACACCATCTTGACACAGCCGCTCCCGTCGATGCAGCCGCCCGTGCAAGCAGCATCCGCCGAATTTAGTAGACGGCATCGGCATCGTGGTAGCACTAGCAGTTCCCACACCGACAACAGTTCGGCCACGATACGGCAGGCCCCTCCTCCGGCAGATCTAATTCCTACCGAACCGGGCCTCCAGACCGAAGTCCGAAGCATATTAAATAGGTCGGAGGAGACGCTATTCATGCAAGTCTTCGTGGAGGAGGTTGGAATCTGGATGGACACGCTAGACCCCCTGAAACATTTCTCTCGGCTGCTTCCGTTCCACTCGTTAGGCGAACCGATGCTTCTGAACGCACTCTTAGCATGCGGCGCCAAACACCTCTCCCTCGTGAACTCCGCTTATAAAGAAGATCGCGCTCTTCATTATTACGATTTCTCGACCAGGCTATTACTTGATGCACTCCAGAACCCAGATCGTGATACAGTAATCTGTGCGGTCACCGCTGTCGTCCTCAACGTTTACGAAATCATGTCGGAGCGTGCTTTACAGCGAATGAACCATATTGCCGGAGCCCGAGCTTTAATTAAAGAATGCGGATGGACCGCCCTTGATACAGGATTCGGCGGTGCGTGTTTTTGGATCAATGTCACAATGGAATTGCTCAGTTGCCTGCACTTCAATTGGCCGATTGCGTGGAAGCCTGATGACTGGGGTGTCAACATGGACTTTACCCAAGACTGCGAACCGGGACACGAGGAGTTATGGGCTTACAGAATGGTGTACCTTCTCGCGAAAGTTGCCGACTTCCGCGCGACTATCCCGAGATACACCGAGCCTCTAGACCCTATCCTAATCGGCAACAAAACAAGCGAGAGGTTGGAAGAATGGCGATTCTTGAAAGAGCAATGCGAAACCTGGGATGCTAGTGTACCGAGGAGCATGCAGCCTCTGTCCTATCTACTACCTGGAGAGACATCCTCGAAATCTAATTTCCCGAGTATATGGTATGGTAAATTTTCGTCCCTTTCGTTCGCGTGTGCTTGATATTAATCATCTACTCCAGGCTCCTCAAGCGTTCGAACGTAGTCTCGAGATTGTTTTATCATACTGCAATGGTGCTACTGGCCCAAACCCATCCCCTTATGAGTGTGGAGGTTCCGGAAATGAAGGAGATGGCAATGATGCATGCACATACAATCTGCGGCATCGTTGCCCCTCTGAAAGATCGAGGAATAGCATCCGTCGCACTCCGCCCTCTAGCAGCAGCAGCGGAACTGTTAACCGTGCACGAGGAGCAGAAGGAAGTGATAGAGATCGTTCGCCGGATATCCCGCGAAACAGGTTGGGGTGTCAACTTCCTCCTGAAAGAACTTCCCGCGAAATGGGGATGGAACAAGGGAAATCCACAGCAAGAAGCTTCACAAGCCCCACCAACTTCCCTGCTGACGACAACCCTTCTAAATCATGTACCGGCATCCATCCCGCCTCCTCCCGGTTTCAATCACAGCCCTTCACACTTCGCCGTCCTAAAGCAAAGTGCGGTAGACGCACAGTCTCAAGCTCAGGCACAGGCGCAAGCCCAGGCCCAGGTGCATGTACAGGCATTGAAGCCACCGGCACCACCCCGACGCCCACCATTCCCGAGCCCTTACGCCCAGGGAGCTAACATTGACCCTGCCAACCACCCATACTTCCCCCATTACGTCACCGCTCTCAATGTACATGCGGACCGTAATAACCACCTATACTTCTAGGACCATCATAATTCTCCTTTAAAAGATCTTTCGCTACAATTTGCTATCTCTCAGCGAGCACGCTTTTGCGTACGGTTTTCTTTACCTAGATCTATGACGTTTATCGGGCCTGAATGTTCTTTTCTCTTTTCTTTTTCTTTGATATACCATTTACTCTTGGATGGACTTTGGATCTTTGCTACATACCCTGGAGTTTTTGATGTTTTGGACAGGATTCTTGTCCTTGGGAGCAAGGACTAGTACTCTGTAGATGTAATATAGTAATGAAGCGACTTTTTCGCATGCACCTTCCATGCCTCTACCCTTTTTGTGTGTGTTTCCTGTTATTTGTTTGCTTTGTTTTTTCAGGATTCTGTGTATGATATTGCAGGGTAAGTACTTATGTACATAGAGTATGTATTTATGGAAACGTGCTGGGTATCATTGAAAAGCAATCGTTATAGCTGCTTGGTAATCAAACCTCAGCTCGGCATATTTTGACTCTTAACCCTTGCGAACCCGACGATGAGAGCGGTCGGCTTTACAAGGCTAACATCTTATATCCGCTCGGTGACCGATTGATACCTTCGGACGTGAGAAGATAGACTTGTCGACATCGGTAGATATCGATACCGTCATTCTCACTAACTAGGTTTTATAAAAAGCGGGATAATATGAGTAGCTAGCCTCCCGAGTACAGTAACCCCCCTCAATTTCATCAAGAGATTGCGCAATGGCGAGCTTTTGTGGTGGACTTCGGCAGACTTCCCGAGGTTTTGTGTTTCATTATCAATCCAATTTGTGCCGGCAAGCTCGCGCCATAACTATAACGTCGTACAGGACGACTACCAAAGGTGCTTAAATACCGGTTCGAGTTCTCCCACTCCACCCCGCTCTCGAGCTGTAGGGAATTTATAACTTTTTTTCGTTGGAAGGGTTTAGTTAAATTGAATTAATCTTTTGACTTTCTTCTTTTTATTCTACTATAGCATATTATCCTGTCAATCGTCTACAACCAAAATCCAACATGTCGACCCAAAAGGCCGTTCAAATCTCCAGGACCGGCGGAACTGAAGTTCTGGAAATAAACCAGATACCAATCCCAAAGCCGCAGCCTGGCCATATCCTAGTTAAAGCAGCGTAAGATTCCCTTCTAGACTTTTTTTTCAGTTGGAGTATTCGGTATGCGTATTTACACGCATGCATAATAGGTACGCCGGCGTCAACTTCATTGACACATATTTCCGCACTGGGCTCTACCCAGCCCCCTTACCATTCACCCTCGGCTCCGAAGGCTCTGGAACCGTCGAAGCCGTCGGAGAAGGTGTTACAAAATACAAACCCGGGGAGCACGTGGTATACTACGGCTCAGGTTCCTACACCGAGTACCTCAATGTACCGGAAAAGGCCATCTCCCACATCCCGGAAGGATTAAAACTCGAAGATGGAGCCGCAATACTAATCCAAGGACTCACGGCCTTGACAATGTTACGTGAGAGTTATGAGGTTAAGAAGGGGGATACTATCCTCATTCACGCTGCGGCCGGTGGGACGGGGTTGGTGCTTGTTCAGCTGGCTAAGGCTTTGGGTGCGACTGTTATTGCGACCGCGAGTTCTGCTGAGAAACTTGAGCTTGCGAGGCAGCATGGTGCTGATTACCTTGTTAACTACTCTGGTGGTGAGGATGAGTGGGTTAAAGAGGTGCTTGGGCATACCAAGGACGGTGAGGGCGTCGAAGCTGTATATGACGGTGTAAGTTTTTCCCTTTGAGAGTGTGATATGTTTATGTATACTGAATTGGGGGGTGTCTTATAGGTTGGTAAAGCAACTTTTGAAGGTGATTTGAAGGTTACAAAGAGGAAGGGAAGTTGTAAGTACTTGAATCCGATAAATTGGCCGGTCTGCCATTAGATTGTTAACAAAGGAGCAACAGTGATATCCTTCGGAAATGCGAGCGGTGCAGTGGATCCATTCAGGATCAAGTAAGAATCGACTAGATCCCCGAAATTTGGATATGCATACTAACAGACCCTTTTAGCCGTCTAGGAGATAAGAACCTCAAATTGCTGCGACCAAGACTCTTTGGATACGTCGGTAAGTGCATATATCTTCCAACCGTTATAATCTTTTACCCACTTTCCCGCACATTGCTAAATCAATTATATATTTTTACACACCAGCTACCCAAGAGGAGTTTGACCATTACACGCAGGAGCTCTTTGGGTATATTGAGAATAACCAGCTGAAAGTGAATATTCACAAAATATACCCATTGGAGGACATTGTCCAAGCTCACAAAGATTTGGAGGGACGGGTTACAACGGGGAAGCTTGTTCTGAAGGTTTAAATGATATTAAAGGATGAAAGTGGGAACCGAACCTGGAGGACGACAACATGATGCTACTTTAATTTTCAAGCCTGTACTCGTCACCTTTCTTATCATGTTTTAAAAAAGTCGAAATATCATATACTTCGAGGGAAAAAACTTGTCCACCTATATATACTTGGGGGTACGGGAACCTCTTAGATGAAATAAAAACGCCTTATTCCAGACGCTGAAGGAATCATTTTAGAAGCATGGTGCCAGTCACAAAGCAAGAAATTTAATAAAAGGAAACCGCTTCCCATTTGAAATGCCATAGTTAGTAGGATTGTATGGAAACCTCCCCAAAAACGCCTCCCAGAATATAGGAAAGTTGTCGTCAGGATCACCAACGAGTCAAGGATGAGAAAGAATAGGAGGGCGTGAAAGAAAAAAAGATGCAACAAAGCTCTCGTGACGAACGACTAGCTAAAATAATACAGGTGTTATAAATCCTCTGCGCTATTTTCGATAAGCATTCCAACAGCTCGAGCATATGGGATGGTGATTCTTTGGAGTTCGCGGAATTTGCCTAGGAGGTTAAAAAGCGTGAGTTGAAACTCGGATGACTGAGAAGGAGGGGGATATTAAACGTACCAAATATTAAGAGACAACTTTTCAACAACTCTGTTTTGTCCCATCCACATATCATCGTGTCTTCTGCTTTGCTTTCTCCCTTAGACTTTGCAGAGTCATCGATCATCATCATCGATTCGTTAACGTCAGTCATAAGCTCCTTGCAGAGCTCCTCAACTTTGTGTTTGGCTCCTTCCATGGCTATACGTCGCGCATACATGGTCAAGTATGTCTTGAAGTCATCCTTCGCCTGCAGACTCTTAGCGGCTGCGATTCTGTTTTCTAAATGCGCAACAGATACCGTGCTTTCAAAACCCTCCCAGCCCTCACGGGTTGAGAGACGCTTGATGATACCTTGAAGGAATCGTCCACGGCCATGCATGAGGACTTCCGCGGTTGTACGTCTCTCAACGAAGGGGATGATTCCGGAAGACAAACCAGCTCCAGTAGTCATCGCGGTTCCACCACTTGTATCCCAGAATTGTGATCCCGTAGCCCACCATGCTTCGGAGATCTTTTGCCAAACGCAGAGGTCACTCGAGTAGACGAAACCATCACCACTTGTTAAGCAGACGATCACGTTACCATTGCCATTTACACTGGCTTCGGTGATGCTCTCCGCCTTGGATATAGGTTTATCGGCATCAGAGAGAAGACTTGCGAGGTCAAATATGGGACCAAGGCTAACACCTCCACCGCCGTACTTCGACTTCATGGTCTGGAGGTTCCAAACATGACAGGCTCCGACGCTGGTGATCGCCATAAGCCACCAACCACGAGATTCAAGGAAACAAGAGGTGGCGTCCAAGACGAGTGGAGAAAGCAGTCGTCTTCCAGCGGGTGTGAACACATGTATTGTGCCATCCTCACAAGCGGCTGCATAAAAGTTGGCAGTTGCAGTGATGAGTATAACGGGCTTGGGGAGATAATCGACCCAGACAGTTTTTCCCTGGTGTGCTACTGACAATTTTGTGGGCTCATTCGGATGAGGGTATTTAATATTATTTTTGGCCTCGAAGACGAATTCGCCTGCTTGTGAATCCGCGCTTGAGGTCCCATTCGCGTTATCAGGCAAAGGAGCAGGGTTTCCTTGGCCATCCGTTGCTCGAACGACCATATTTCGTATCTTTGGCACGGCAAGCCTGATTTGACTAGTGGAAAGTGCTGGGCTAACAATCGCAGGTCGGAGGACTTCTGTGCTTTCTGCAGCTGACGACGATGCTACGTTGACTGCAGTGACTTTCCTCTTAGGTGGTGAAGAAACACTATCTTCATTTTCCGCCGCTTCTTCGAGTGTTGGGTTTCGTCGCTTGTTCCCGAGTAGAACAGCAGCAAGCCCTCCTTTCGGTAATCCATCATAAGGGCGAGATAGATCAAGGGTGCTCTGAGGACCAAAACCCACTGGCCCGGCGGTGATTTGTTTGGCTAAGAGCTGAGCGTTTGGTAGGTTCGATGTAGTAGCGGAGGAGACGAGCACCGGGGTGACCCGCTTCCTCCCGTCCTTGGTGATTGTGATTTTCTGCACCGCTCTCTTTTCTGGCTTCGGCGGGTCTGCAACAGGTTTGGGATCAGGCGGGGTTGGTTGGGCACTCGAATCCTGCCCGTGGATCTGCATCTGCCACTGAGCCCCGACGCCGTTCTGTGCTGTCCCGCTCATGATGGTGTCCCCATTGGCATTTCCCCCACCGTCCATCATCAGCGCTCCCATGCGCCCTTCCACCTCTCTTCTTTCCTCTTGTTTCCCCTTTTCTTCTAGAACTAAGAAGTCGACGCTCTCTGGGATACCAACACCTTTTCTAGCTGTGCCGAACTTTTGCAGTAGCCTCTCGTTCTCTTCTAGACCGACAACGTACCCAAGGTCTCCTTCCTCAAAAACAATAGCCACGACATTCCCATCCAAACTAGTTGCAAAAAGAGACCTACCATCCGGACTCCAAGCAAGATCTGATATTGTCTTCGTTGCCAAATTCTGAGCAATAACCAACGGCCGCGGGCTGGACGTGTTCCAGAGGGATAAAGATTTATCTTGTCCGGCACATGCAATGACCGTTGTCAAATGAGGCATCTGTCCAGGGACAATGCCGTTTTGGGGCGGCCACTGCTCCCGTGAAAACATTCTCGGTGCGAAAGAGCAGACCTCGACGGGTCCCTCGTGCCCAATTAGATTGATATCGCTATCCCAAGTACCACGGTTGATGATGGCGACTGACGAAACTGGGCCATTCGTCGCGTTCGCAGCTGCGATATGGGCACCGTCCGGCGACCACGAACATCGTCTGAAGTAGGTTGTTATCGGACTTTTCGTGAACGGTTTGGTTATCGTAGTCTCTGTTACGAAGTTTGCGCCGACATCATGCATGCTAGTACTCGCGGCAGGAGGGGTGAATCGGAAGACTTTAATGGATCTATCGTCCGAAGCCGTGGCGAAGTACTTGTTCGCCGGATCGAACGTGAGTCCTTTGACATGGGATTGATGAACGTCGAGGCGTTTCAGGCGCTCAAAAGTGCTGCCTGACCAGATCACAACCTTCGAATCCAGTCCGACTGACACTAATATAGATGAATCGGCGGACCAGCCAACGTCCTGAACATCGTTGTCATGGCCAGCAAGCCTTCGATACGTCCTCCATGTCTCTGTATGACCTGGCTCTGAGCTTCCAAACTGAGGTCGAGAAGGGGCAGCGTTCGGGTCTCGTTCGTAAATCAATACGATCTTATCGTCGGAGCCGGATGCGAGGTATCGGTTCGAGCCCGACCAGCGGACTGCCAGGACAGCACCTGTTTGGAGAATCAATTGACGCCTGGTTAGTTGTCGGCTACGAGGGCATGCATAGAAGATATAATTTTAGTGCTCGTACCGGTATGGGTGTTCATAGAACAGAGCTGCCGAGGCCCCTGGTAGCTCGCATCCCCGGCTTTCAAGATAGCCTCAGTAGACCAAATTCTGACAGTTCCATCTAAAAGAATAATAAGATTGAGTATAAGAATAGACCCCAGTGCCGTTACCCAGGGAGAACCATGGTTTGCATACCGAGACCACCAGTCGCGAGTCGCTCGCCGTCAGCAGACACATGGCAAGTATAGACTTCAAAGCGTCTCTTTTCCTCTAGAATACCATCCCGTCAGCTCTCTGGCCATTTACATAGGGCTGTCGTCGAAGAGCAATGCCACAGACGCGTAGGCGAGTAAGATCGTACCGGCGTGTGCTAACCAAGTAGGCTTTATGATTAACATGGTTGTTCGGAGAAGGGTCCCGAGACCGCGATCATTGGCGACAACAGGACTCGAGGGCTAGCTTGTGTGGAACTGGTGATGTGGGATGAGACGCGACTTTTTGTTGGACCGATATAGGATGGCAGAACAACAGACAGGACGGCGTACGAACGACGGACAAGCAGTGTATGCCTTATAGATGACAATGGTCGCAAGTATCTGAAGTGACGAGCGGATGTGGCAGTTAACCGTGGGCAGGAATAGGAATGGAAGCCTCACTGCAGGTGGTGGTTGAGTTGGACGTGAAGGAGCGTGAGGTTGGAAGTGGTGGAGTTGGCCCAGCCTGTTCTGCCGCCCACCACAATGCAGGCAAAGCTACCTGACCTCTGTTGCACCCACCTGGATTCGATCCATGCATCCTTAAACAGCTATCCACAGCATCACCAGTTACCACTAGACTCCATCATCCATCATCCAGCAGCCTTCTCGCCTTCACATACATCAAAGTATGGCATCTCCACTGTACTGCGCTTAACTCCGGACTCCACCAGCTGACAATTTTGTCGTAGGCCCGATTCCAGCGAACGACACCATCGCTTCCACCTGCGCATGCGCAAGTCTTTTCATCCATAGACATCACAACCACCACGTCGCCGTCACTCTCCCTCAAGCCCTACTCCCCACACTTGAGGCTCCCCTACAAGGTTTCTCCTTTTCCACACAAGTAGGTTGTCCTAGACTTCTCCCGGTTCAAGGTCCCGCCATCAACCCCCGACAGCTTAGTCACTCTTTCGAATCAACCCTGGCGTGCCGGTATCTCCGATAATTTCGCTAACGGTCTCGATTTAGTGGAGGAATTCAACTCGGAGACAGATAGTGACTACTCAAGTTACTGGAGAGATTGGGTATGTCTCATCTATCCGCCGTGCTTCGAGGGAAACCTGCTAATCGTGTGGCCTCGTGCCGTCTCCCCGGGTAGTTTATATCGTCGAGAGGGCACGAATACTTCTGCGAAATCGACGAAGAATACCTTACGGATAGGTTCAACTTGACTGGTCTCAATACTGAAGTTCAATACTATCAATATGCGCTCGACCTCGTCACCGACGTCTTCGATTTCGAATGCAACGATGACATGAGAGAGCAAATCGAGAAATCGGCGAGACATCTATACGGTCTAGTTCATGCGAGATACATCATTACAACGAGGGGTTTACAGAAGATGGTGCGTCACCCTTTCTTCCCCACGTCTACCTCGATTCCTTCCCATTAACTTTCAATTCCAGCTCGAGAAATACAAGAAATACGACTTCGGCCGATGCCCTCGCGTTCTCTGTTCTGGCCAACCTCTCCTACCGATTGGTCTCTCTGATCTTCCAAACGTCAAGTCCGTCAAACTTTACTGCGGTCGATGTGAGGATGTCTATGTTCCCAAGTCTTCACGGCATGCTGTCATAGATGGTGCCTATTTCGGCGCATCTTTCCCTCACATACTATTCCAGGTGTATCCACAGTTGATACCGCAGAAGAACACAGAGAGATATACGCCAAAATGTTTTGGGTTTAAAGTCCATGCCTCGGCCGCTTTGCTCCGGTGGCAGGAGCAACAGAGGGTCGCACAACGACGACGGTTAATAGAAGCCGGTGTTGAAGTCCCAACTCCGGAAGAAGCAGAAAGGATGCAGGATAGTGACGACGGTGAAGAGGAAGAAGTTGATCCTGCAGAAGTTGAAGAGAAGCAGACTAACTGGTAGAGCCACTTCGAGTAAGGATCTAGCTTGCTTTCATGGGAGAGGAGTTTTAAGACGTAGTAGCGTTTATGACCGCTGGCGAGATGTGGCCTCCTTCTTTGTGTTCTATCGCTTCTATTTAGCGCAGGCTAGCTCGAATATATATCTTTAGAGTCTTTGACGTCTCGTTCTCTGGACAAGCAGTAAGCACCAACTTCCCCAGGCTTCCATCAAGATTCGAAGGCTAAGAAGATCAGTCTATTATCTAAGATCGATACCCCCAAATGCAAACACCTATTCAATATGTTTCTTCATTATCGGATATACCCCACTCATAAGATTTGGCCGGCGAGCTTAAACGCAATAGTCTTTATGTCTAGTAAAAGATAACTGGCTGACTTTATGACTCGTCCCTCCTCCTCCTCCTCCTCCTCCTCCTCCTCCTCGCCTTTTATATATCTGTATATCTGTGACTATGGCATGTGGGTTTGCATATGCATTCTGTTGATACCGGCACCACCAGGTAGTCTAGTTATACCTCGGCATCGACCGTGAGATCTGCTCTGCCTGTGTAACCAAGGCCGACGTCCACCGACGGAACGGCAGTGTGTTGCGCGTTGGATGTTTGAACATCAGCCGACATGTTCGTGTGACGTCGTCCGAGATGTCCGGCGGCGTCTCACATGGAGGGGCACCCCGCCAAGCTATCGATAAGCTTGCTCTGTCCCGAACTCCGTAACACCCTCGTTCGATTCGTGCTAACGTACGTTTTCTATTTCTTGTTTTCTGAGTTACAAGGTGGCCAAGTACTAAGTAATGCTTTTTAGCTCAACTTCTTCTTGTACTCTACAATTAACCTCAACCTAAGCCCCTCAACTTAGGCCCCTCAACGACACGCGATCGTTAGGATACCTGGTCAATACATTTAAACATCATGTCGAACACTTCATGGCGGCCTTGGGTCGCCCTTCTACTTCTTCTCTTGTTCGCTGTTGGTCCTGTCGCCGCCTTTGGAGCTGGTAATATTGCCTCGATTTCAAAAGTTGAGGGAAAGAACTTCCGTCATGGTGATATCGAAGATATCCTCAAGGCCCTCCTCTTCCTGAAGGGCGGGAAATGGACAAGCAAGCAAGTCAAGAGAGTCTACTTCGTAAGTCTCGACCCTTAGCATCTATACGTATTTCCTTAAAAAAATCATCTAATAACGCCTCGTAAATAGGGAAACTGGCTGCGAGACTATTCTCAGGCTTTGGATGTCGGAACCCTGAAGGGAGCTCCAGCTGGAACCATTCGTGTTTTGGTATGTAGTACCTCCAATCCTTTTCGCCATTCCTGTCAAGTTAATGGTTGAACTCTATGAACTAGGTTGCTGTCCTTGCCTTCTTGTCATTTGGTTATGGTATGCCTATTACGGCTTCTCACATTCGATCACCTAAATGTGGATCTGGTATATCTGACCTATCGCCTACGAAATTTAGCTACGGAGGAATTCGAAGTTACCGATCAGCGTTTGGGCGTGTATCGCCCAGAAGAACATATCGATAATCCCAAAAACTATGCCGACAACCTTGATGCTCGTGCATATGACCCGAGACTTCGTCCACCTGTCGTCCCCGTCGAGCTCGCCGTCGACCCAGACACTGGTATGAAGAATTATATTGCCAACGAACGTGGTGGCTGGGCTACTTCCGCTGGATACATCAAGTATTCATTAGATCGGTCTATCCACTTCGGAAGGTTGTATACATCAGGTGCCGAAGGATTAAGAGGCAGAAAGGAGGACCTATGCGAAGCTCTGAGATGTCTCGGGCAAGCCTTACATACAATGGAAGACTTCAGCGCCCATAGCAACTATTGCGAATTAGTGTTAAAGGAACTTGGCATTGATGCATTCCCTCATGTTGGCTCCTCTTCGCAAATCCGCCTTACCAACGGACGAACCGTCTTCCCGCTTGTTACAGGTTAGTTGCCCAAATTACGGTGCCACTTCATATTATTCAGAACTAACCTGCTTTGTAGGAACTTTCGGGTCCACTGACTTCCTCCACAGTGTGCGTAAATATCGTCTCGCCGGTGATTTCTTGTGCTAATTACTCTGTAGGTCCTCGGAGAAGCCCAGGATAAGCTAACACAGAATGAGCTCGAAGAATTGGATTTGGCCATGGCTGAGGCCCAAGAAGATGATAAGAAGCGTACTAGTTCTAGCTCCGGTACCCGAGGGTTTGGGAGCAGCGGAGGGAGCAGCAGTGACAGCGAAATTCTGAAAGCCCTGCTTTCCCAAATTCCTGGAACTCAAGGACTCGGAGAGGAATGCAGTCGCCTCCAAGCGGATTCTGACGCACAAACGTTCGCAAATATGGACCTCGGCGGGGGTACTCGTGCCGCGCATGGAAGCTCTTATAGTGGTAGTAGCAGTGGGGGTGGTGGGATGGGTAGTGTGAGCGACAAGATCAGTGCCTACAACCCCGAGCAGCTTATGCAACGTGTGTGGCCAATTCTTCAATTCCGAGACCGAGTTTTCCGCGCGATAGAATCCGCGATCGAGAAAGTCCCGGGCCTTGTTGATGTTGTTGAAAAGATCTCCGAGCTCCTCTCCGTCTTCATCTTCAGCTTGCTAGCTCCAATTTTGAGGCCCGTTATCGAACAGGTTGCCCTACAGCTTAAGATGGGATCTAATGGCGTCCTTGATGCCTCAGCGGTATGCTACCTTCCTACTGTACAATTCGGAACCAAAATATTGACGATGTGATTAGAATGCGCAATTCGAACCTTGGAACGACCCATACTGTACCGATCCAACCCATTCCCTTCTTTCCAAAGATCACTTTTCCAACAAACTCAACGAGCCTGCTGGTCTTATTGCACAGGCTGTGGTGCGATATGTCGTTCCACGTATCGTTTTTGCCTGGGAAAACCCCAATACTCCAGTCCAGATGGTCCTTGATGATGTTGTCCGAGTTTTCCATCATCCTGCTTGCCGCGACCCGAGACTCGAACTACACACTAGCATGTTCAAAGCAGTCCAGGATTGGGTCAACAAATTGCCCGACAAAGGTAACAGACTAAATGTTTGGCTGAGCTCAGAAGGTGTCCGAACTGGAAAGAACCATACAGATGGCGTTGTTGGCGGAGGTCATGAAGGTGGCCACGGAAAAGTCCATGGCAGCGACCTCGATAAAGCTGGGGGCCGTGTGAAGAAAAAGAAGAAGGGTGATACCGCGAACCTGGACCCTTTTGCACAGCTTGCCGGGGCTGTTGGCGGACAGCCCTTACAAAACATCATTGGGACCTTGCTTGGTGGGGGTGCCGCTGCGGGCATTGCCTCTGAATATTCCGGAAAATCTAGCAAGAAAGACAAGTATAGAGATTACGATTACGAAGGCTACGAGAAGAAAGAGAAAAAGAAGGATAAATATGACGACTATGACCGTGATCGACGTGAGAAGAAACCAAAGGATTACGATTATGAGAAATCGGAGAAGAAGAAGCACAAGTCTTCCAAAGATAGAAAGGAGAAGGTCAAAGATGACGATTACTATCGACGTAAAGCAGAGAGGAGAGCTAGGAAGGAACGGGAGCGCGAGGAGGGATACGGAGAGAGGTAAGCGACTGATTCTTTCAGGAAATCCTACTTCCCAAGTCGGACCTTCCGTAAGAAACTTTTTCTAATCAACCATGTAGAAAACACAAACATAAGCATAGATCAAGAGGAGTTGAAGATGATGACGACGACGACGATTCCGATAGCGAAGATTCCGAAGTTACCTATGAGGAAGGGTCTAAGAGAGATCGTCGTAAGTCGCGTTCTTCGAAGGATAGAGATTACGATGAGCCCTACAAATCGAGCCGGCAAGTAGAGGAAGAGAACTACTCGTCTCATCGCGCCTACGAGCAACCCTCCTACTCAAGGGAAGCTCCTCCAGATTCATACAGTGGAGGTGGGTATGGCTATACACCACACGCAGCAGCAGGACCGGGATACTACGGTGGAGAGAGTGGTGGTTATGCGGCGCCACATCACGGTGGATACGAACATCAAGGTTACGGTTCCATGCCTGGAGGGTTCCCTACCGAGGAAGGGAGCCACAATGCTCCTTACCCTACAGGAAACGCTCAACCCTTCAATTTTGGTAGTGGCTATGTCATTGGGTCTGATGGGCAAGTTGGGCGTGATCGGGACTACGATTATGATTATACGGCTGGAAGAGATCGAGGCCTCAACTACCCTGACGAATCCGCTTACGGCGCTCCCCCACCATCTCAAGACTTTGGATATGTCTCGGGCGGCTATGGCGACTACAGCGGTGGAGGTAGTGGCGGTGGTGGCTACACCCATGACCATAGATACAACTACTAGTCCTCCTTCTGTCTTAGCCGGCCTGCTATAGAAGCATGGCTACATCTTCCATTCTCTTTTTATGCAAATAGCCTAGGTACTTTGGGACCAACTCTTGGTCTAGATCAATACTATCGCTTCCGCGCGCAATGTTTACACAACGTCAATTCTGATTGCCTTTATAATGCTTGAATGATTTAGGACGATAATGATCTATCATCTATCATCTGTTCAAAGACTCTAGACAATATACAACACTGCCTAAGAAAGCTGGCTGAATAAAGAAACCACGCTCTTGACGCCATGTAAGGAATTGAGGTCCGGGCCCTGGCCTGGAGTCCAGTCCGCATGCGCAAAATCAATGATTTTGAGATCCTCAACCTTTTTGGGTGGAGGTTTGGTTTCATCATCTTCATCCTCGTCCTCGTCCTCGTCCTCTTCGCCCTCTGCCAGAGTGCCCTTTGAGGCATGTTTTTCCTTTTCAATAAGCAAAGCCTGGTCTAAGGCATCGACATCGCCTTCGTAAACGAACAAAAGACTTGCGGAGTACATCCTACTCTCTTGGTTTTCAAGAATAGTCTGAATTTCTGCAACCTTGTCGGCGAACCTCTTAGCGATGAGCTTTGACTGCTCCTCGGAAATTTTGCCTGAAAACAAATATTCCCTGAACCCATCGACGGCATTATCAACAGTAAATTGTCTGCCGTAATTTTTATCATAGACCTGGTATTCCTTGTTTTCACCTTTCCAAACCTTCATACCTGCGATACGCATGCCCAGAGGCCGGGACGTTGTCTTGTCGGCAACCTCATCCAAACGAGCACGTTTTTCTAAGGGGGCCTCGTCATCCCAAAGCTGGGCTCCGAGCTTGACGTCCATAACACAAGGCTTGACGAATCCGTAGGTAAGGTTAGAAAGGACGATAGAGATTTCAAGAGGTTTCTTGGCCGGAGCACCGGAACTTTCTGAGGGAGGTGCTGCAGGGGTCTGAGAGTTGAGTTGAAGAGTGCCCATAAATGTGGGCATCCATTTGGCGAATTCCGGGTGTGATGCAGCGGATTGGTAGAAGGCTACTTCTTTTGGGAGGCATGGTTTGATGAGAAGGGCACCGGATTCGTCACGTAAGACACCATCGCTGGGATTATAAAATGCTCGTGTTACTTGGGTGACATGTGGTGGATAACGAGATGTAGAATACAAATGCGGGGGTAGTTTGTAGTGGGAAACTTACTGGCCAGCAGCGGCATGGCTGAAGCGTTTGATAAGAGGAGGGGCAATGAATTGGGAGGTTCCTGCTTCGGCTGACATATTTCCCGGTGGCCCTGAGGTTGGATGGTGTGGTATAATAATGTTATGTTGGATAGGAACTGGGTAGGATGAGATATCGATGGACTATTGGAGTGAGCGATGCAGTGCAGAAGTGCTGTGGAGCTGTGGAGGGGCACTGCAGGCGGTCCTGTTGGAGGTTGCACAGCAGCTGGGCAGCCAACACACAACAACAGCTCGAACACATTCAAAGCTAAGCTGGGCTTAAGGGCCTGAATATCAATTAATCTTCAGGCAACTTATCTTCTGTTATGCCTCTTTCCTCTGCACTGGTTATTATTGTTCCTATCCTATCAGTATTGCTACTCGGTGAGTCCTCTAGCTTTAATACGGATGCCTCCCCTCTTTCCCTTCGTTCTTCTTTTTTCTTTTCAAGCTTGTTACGTTACGGCTTTCACTAACCAAGCTAATACGTGAGCAACGTAAAGAAATCCTCTTATCGTCTTCTTCAGATTCAAAATCACCGCTCTGGAAATCATGGCTTCTTCTGATGCTATCGACGCTATCGTCGACCAGCTCGACTCTCTAACTGCTGGAACTTCAGACCGTCCCACTGCTGCTGCTTCTCCTCCAAATTCTAGGGAGCAAAATGCAACCACAGCAACACAAGCTAACGGCGCTGGAGCTGCTACTGAAGTTGCTGATGCCCCTAAAAAAAAGAAGAAGAAGAGAAAGGGAGGCAAAGGAAAGACTCTCCCAAGTGGCTTTGAAGAAAACTTTGCCGAAGCCCCCTTGACGGTTGAAGAATACAACAAAGACAAGGAGCTTTACGACACTCGCAAGACTGTGGCTGAACGCATTGAGACCGCAGTCCAAAAGTACAAAGCGAAACGAAAGCTAGATCCGCTTCGTCATCAGCTCCTGGAGGCTTATTACCACCTAGGGGGTATTAAGACCGGAGCCAAAATGTTTGGAGGTCTGGATCAGAAATTCATCAAGGAGAACGACACAGAGGAGATTGCCAGGTTCAAAGCGACTGACTACGTTCCCGAGTCCATGAAGAATGTTGGCGTCGAGCGAGTCGAAGAGTTGGATGATGACTATGAGGACCCGGAATATACTGTAGACTTTGACTACGTCGTCCGGGCCTTCGTGTGAGTATTTGCTTGTCAGCCTTCATGCTTGAAATGGGATTTCAATATACTAACAGCACGAACAGAACCCACAAGATTCCTTTCGACTTCGGCATGAAAACCCCGGAGCAAATTGAGAAGGCGGTCAATACAATCAAGAACTTTCTCAACTATATTCTGTACCACGATGTTTGTCCTGAATTCACAGACAACATCAAACAGGCTGTTAAGACCTGTGACAAGGCAAACGAAGAGCTCCCTATCTGTGCCGTCCTTTCGGATAAGCTTCCTGGTGATTTCAATAAAGCCTGTTCAACCTTGTTCGGTGGGTATTGGAGCTACATGACGCCCCGAGAATGGGCGAAGGTAGATGGCGAAGGGGATTTCAAGAAACCGGAGCCGGGCTTCAGCAAGGATAAGGCCTTAGAGATCCATCGTGCTCTGATTGAAGAGTTGCCTCACATCACATACAACCCCAATAAACCCCCAAAGGAGATCTACAAAGAATACGCTAGTTTGGAGGTCATTTCAATCTGGCTTCCAGAGCCGGGGAGCCCTCTCAAACTTGGGAAGATCGTTTGCAAGTCATGGACGCCAGAGGAATCTCTACCGATAGCATCGAAGTGGAGTGATCCGGAAAGCCTCACACTGTACTGCGAGAAAACCATCACCCAGTATGCTTATCCGGAGATGCACTTTGGTTGCACATTGCATGAATTGGATAACGGACTTATCTACTTCGATGAGATATCCGGGATCATGTGTTCGAACTTTTTGGAGATTCGGGACGAGAAGGAGCTTGAAGTGGATAGTGATGATTTGGATTTCGATTAGTTGCGTCTCGTTACTTTGTCATAAACAACGGCGTTATATTCTGGGGAGGCTTGTCATCGGCGTTGAAAATAATCGAGCTAGAAGTCTGTGCGCGCGGCACCTGCCTTTTCCTTGAACTGTTATTCGCCACGGGCCCTCACTTAGGAGGCAATGAAAAATTCTAACTGGGAAATAATCAGACCAGATCACGATAGCCATGGTATTATAGTACACTGATAGTCACTGCTAGAGCAGAAATCTTGCTGTAGGATCATGATACATTGGATTAAACAAAGTCGCCAAACTCGTCGTCAAACCCGGTTGACCTTGTAGATGTTGGGGGAGCAGGGATACCAACGAATGCAGACTCCGCTGCCATCTCGATTTCCGTCATACTTTGCCTCTTTTTCTTTACAGCATCGGCAGTGGGTGGTGGTGGTAGGAAGGGTAATGGGAAGCCGTTACTAGAGTCCGGTGCTGGAGTGGGAGAAGCTGGAGGTCTACGTCTACCCTTGTTCTGTAGATTTATATAGGCTTCAATTAGCTTGTGCGCGTCTTTACGGACCTTTGGGCACGAAGTAAACATACCCCGATAGTTATACTTATCGTTTCGCCATCTTTTAGCGAGTAATCTTTCGGTGGTGCGTTTAGTACGGCCGCCGCCGCCGAGGATTTCGCGGGTTGGCCAGGAGCTGCTGCACTTCTACCGGTTCCATAGGATGTTTTCCCAGCCGTACTGTTTGCAGGCCCACCGGGCTGGTCTTCTAGGTTATTGTGCCGACGAACTTCTTGCAGACAGACATTGAAATCAAATGCATCGGACCGCTCCTCGAAGCCAATTCCCAAATAAGCACGACGAGCTCCGTCTACGACGCGCACAGCGAAAAAACGGGAGGAGTCGGTCACCGGAGTGACACAATAAGGACCCTAAAGAACCCCAGTCGGGATTAGACTCCGTCGAAACTGTTGAGTTACTAAGAACGGGCCGGGACGCGCACCTCATACGGACCATTGGCGAACAACTCGCCAGATTGAGGGTCCTCTAACTTGATATTGGTTTTGACATTTCCACCATCAATGTCGGAGGTTTCTATGACGCGGATGCGAGCTGTGAAAATGACGGACTTGGGGTCCTCGATGCGCCATTCAGCGGCCTTGTATCCCTTGTTTGCGGTGAGAGGTGGGACGGCATAGCAGTGGACTCTGCCGAGGAAGAGGACGTTTTCGATCTTTTCGTCGGCCATTGCGGATTCGTCGCAGTTCGCGGGGTGGGTTGGTTTTACGTAGGCGGCATGGTAGGGGGGGGAAAGGTAGAAGAAGAGAGATCTTGTGGATCAAGATGGAATGTCCATCGAAAGCTATTATAGTAGTACCTAAGGCCTAAGGGACTAAGAAGAGAACTCGGGCTGCGAATGGCCCAACATGCAACCCAGCATGCAAGTGCTGGCACTGCTGCTGTGATTGGGTAGTCGTCCCAGGGCAATGCTAGCGTGCATGCCAGCAGGGATGCTTGGTGGCGGGGTATATAAGTCAGTCGGTACAATGAGGAGACCAGACGTGAATAGTTGCCGGATATTTCCAATGCACCGAGCCAAACGGAGCAAGGAAGCTTCGTCCAAGGCCATTTTATCTTATGTACATGCACATTTGTCTGTCTTCCTGAGGATACGAAGATGTATGTTTTATATCCTTCCGAGGACCTCCCGAAACAGGCTGGCCCGAATGTGTTGATGTGTTGAGGTGAGGTTGTTATCGATAAGCAGCCCACCAACAGCCGCTTTGCCGTTTTCGGAAAGGTCGTATTTTAAGCGTGACACAAACCGGCCGACCTGTGGGATGTGAGCTTCAACGAAATTCAATTGAACTGCAACCTCATCTATATTTAAATCGGCATCGCTCTCACCCCAGTCGCCTACCTACTACATCATCTCTACCATATACCAGTCGCATAACTGTCCTGATACTGCTGACATCACGAACAGCGAATTTGAGGAGGATTACAAGAATGGCCGCTGTTGCTACCACCCGTGAGTCATGAGAGCTTCAGCAAAGTGATGGCTTCACTTGATACTGACATCTACCTCTCTCAGCGCTTCCAAAATTGGAGGTTCCCGCTCCAATGGATGGAGTTTCCGCTCCCATCGACCCGTCTACAGCAAAGCCAGGGGTTGTCCAGTTGAACAGCGGCGAATTTGAGTTAGTCGCTCTTTGTTTGCTTGGTTCAACAGTCTGGAATGGCGTTATCTAACGGGATATACCGTACATGTAGCATTCGAGAGGTGTACCTCACCTACCTACGGAATGACCATGATCTCAGTGAGTTCTCGCTTACTTGCGTCGACCTTGTCCGGACTTTTCTAACGGCTGCAATGTTGTTGGGGATAGCTATGCCGGTTGCCGCGATCAAATCACTCGTGGACCTCGTCGAACGTATCAATTCGCAAACGACGGCTGAGTTCCTCGATGTTCTCAACAGGGGTATCGATGCCCTCAAAGAGTCAATCCGCAACCCCATTTCCCTCTCGGCCGGTTGCGACCTCTTCCTCCGTTTTATCGTCCGATTCCTACGACATTCCCAGTCTATGCCAAAACTTGTCGCACATCTCAAGCAAAGTTACAAGCTTTTCGACTCGAGAGCTAAGGACTCCCGAAAAAAGCTCGCTAAGCTCGGATCAAGCTTCATTACTGATGGATGCACGGTCCTCACTATTTCGTTTAGCAGAGTCGTGTTGGGAATGATGATGGATGCTCTGAGAAACCATATCAGGTTTCAGGTCATTGTTACCGAAGGCTCTGGTGGAAAGAGACTGGCTTCGATTTTGAGGGAGAGAGGGGTTCCAGTCGCTATTATCCCGGAAGGAGCTGTTGGTTATGCCATGAACACGGTTGATTTCGTCCTCATCGGAGCGGAGGGAGTAGTTGAGAACGGGGGCATTATTAATGGTACGGGTCCTATCCCGAGGCAAGTTTCTAATTGAAGGCTGATTTGAGTGGGAATAGTTCTCGGAACGTGCCAGATGGCAACTCTCGCGAAAGCAGCAGGCAAGAGCATTTACGCTGTTTGCGAGACCCACAAATTCGTTCGCTTGTATCCCATCGACTGTAAGCTGAGGCCTTGGCCTGCACTGTATCCTCCAACATAGCGACTAATCTTTCTTGGTTACAGCATACGATCTCCCAATCACACAGACTGTTGTCAACTTCTCGGTGGACGACAAAGAGGAACAAAAGCCAACTAAGAAAGATACGATTGAGGAAGCGGAGCGAATTGGCAACGACAGATTCGTAGATTTTACGCCACCAACACTGTTGACCGCAATCATTACTGAGGCTGGTGTACTTACACCCAGGTATGCCCGGAATCCTATACTTTTTTACTTCGGAAGCAAAATCATACTGATCATGCGAGACAGCTCTGTAAGCGAGGAACTCCTCAAGATCTGGTTCTAAGAGCTCGGGACGGAAAGTGAGCGATGGGAGACGTGGATCCTGGCGTTAGGAGTTTCCCTGTTTGAATTCAATGAGGCTGAATCCTCATCCAAAAGCCATTTGTGCATTTTTCCACGCCTTGGCGTTCGGCGAAGAATACATACCTTCATGTAGATACATCGCGAGTGATTACTGCTGGGCTTGGGATATCCAGCAGCTAGACAAAGAGACTATGAATCCCTCCCAGGCCGGGTCAGCTGCGCGAACGAGGGATCTATCATCGATCCGTCAACAGCCGCTGCACTGCGTTGCGTTGGGTTTTGACTCACGGCATTGCTTCTTCTGCGCGTCATCCAATTGGATATAAATTTCCATGTGCATTCTCCTCCACCTCGACTCGTCTGCCCCGCAGTCCCGCCATCGACATCAATCATAATGACTTCGCTCGCCCGTCCCGTCACTCGGGCGCTTGCCTACCGTACACAACCTTACCTTTTAGCTGCTGCGACTAGAGCAGCTTCCCTATCAACGGCTAGAACCTTAAGCCTAACCAACTACCCCTCGAGACCTCAGAACACTCCTCCCGCGTTAAAGTCTACCCCGTCCGCCTCTCTACATGGAGCGAACACAAATTTAGCGGCGTCTCGTAGTTCGTCGTCCTATGTCTCCGGTTCTAGCAGCCTTGGTTCCTCGTCATACTTTACCGCGCCTAGTCTTCCCGCCAATACTATTATCCGGTTCGTTCTGATATCATGACCACGTGGCGATGGGAAAGGGTTAACAATTGGGGCATAGATTCGTGCCTCAACAGACAGCATGGGTCGTGGAGCGTATGGGAAAATTCCACAGGTATAGATGTATTCTGTCGTCATAGATGATGGTTAAGCTGACCGCTAGATAGGATCCTAGAACCCGGTCTAGCAATTTTAATACCAATCATTGACAAGATTAAATATGTCAAGACGTTGAAAGAAGTTGCGATCGGAATTCCATCTCAGTCAGCTATTGTTAGTTTCATCGACGTGCCATTGGCGAAATAAAAACTGACAGCACAATAGACAGCGGACAACGTGACACTCGAACTCGACGGCGTACTATATATCCGCATATTCGATGCCTACAAAGCTTCGTACGGAGTTGAGGATGCTGAATACGCCATCTCCCAGCTGGCACAGACGACTATGCGTTCGGAGATTGGTCAATTGACCCTCGATCATGTTTTGAAAGAACGTGCCAACCTTAATACCAACATTACAATGGCGATCAACGAAGCTTCGCAAGATTGGGGTGTCAAAGTGCTAAGATACGAAATCAGAGATATCCACGCTCCTGAGGCTGTACTACACGCTATGCACAGGCAGGTCTCGGCCGAGCGATCAAAGAGAGCAGAGATTTTGGAATCTGAAGGTCAGAGACAGGCGGCTATCAATATTGCAGAGGGAAAGAAGCAGAGTGTTATCCTTGCTTCTGAGGCTTTGAAGGCGGAGCAGATTAATAGAGCGGCTGGTGAGGCTGAAGCTATCCGATTAAGAGCAGAGGCTACAGCGCTTGGGATCGAGAAGGTTGCAGCCTCGATCCAGGCTGGTGCGGACAGTGCTCAGAACGCGATCAGCTTGTCGGTCGCTGAGAAATATGTGGATGCGTTCAGCAAGCTGGCCAAGGAGAGTAACACTATTGTCATCCCCAGCCAGATGGGAGATGTCGGAGGTATGATCGCTGGCGCTATGGGAATCTACAGCAAAATCTCAGAACAGCAATCAAAGAACCAGTTGATTCTGAACACAACTGCTGTTGAGGAAAACCCGGATTTAAAATGGAGGGAGAACTACGAAAAGAAGAAAAAGGAGACAAGCTTCAAGGACGCTTTATTAGAAGAATTTGACTCTGCGAAGGATAAGGACAAAGAGAAGAGGAAGAAGTAATCGGAAGGAGCAAGGCTATGAAGCCTAGGTACCAACTTTCCCAATACAGTCGGTCGTGGTCCTTGGGGATGTGATACCAACAATTTTCCTCCCCCCTTCCCTGCATGTTTCTTCGGCGTCCGTCGTATAATCCCTCTGCCCTGACATTTTTTTGTTCTCCTACCCTTCTCTCATCATCACGTTGCCCCCCAGTCGAAACCCAACTCTGCTCTCCTCTCTGCAGACTGTTGCAAAATCTCGGCTCTTTACAGCATCTAGGCGTAACAAAAGTTGGCGTGTGTCAGAAGACGAATTCTTTGGACGATTGTATATATGTTCACCAATATGTACATTTTTTATATATAATTTATCCTCGACTTGCCATAGAATCGATAGCGATATCTGGCTTGCTACGTGGACATGTAAATACTTACATATTCGAAAGAGAGAGAGAGAGAGATGAAGAAGAAAACACCCGCTCGTCAAATAATTTTTTACAATAAGTAGGCATGCTCTTTTGTGTCAAGTACCTTTCTAATTAAATCCTAGCGTCCCGCTTAACCGCTGGTCAAGATCCACATGAATACGAACTGGACAACATAAGAATATATGAATAAGAACTGCGTCCTTCGGTTCCTTTGCGCCCTCGCCACGGCTTGTACGGTCCCTCGCGGGTTATCGGTCGAGGTTTCGGGGAGAAGGACGTATTTCAGACTTCGTAACTAAAGTTTCCGAACCGGTTAGTAAAGCATACTAAATGGAAGGGTATAAATGATGATCTCGTTAACCCACCAAAAAGAATGCGTTTGAGGAAAAGAAGTAAAAGAAACCCAAGAAACGCAGCCATCCATTCGAGGACAGTTCTTGTATCAAGATTGTGGCGATTATTCCGACAAACTTATAACCACTGTACGCTACTAGGTCTAGCAGCTGGGATTCGTTGTTGATATTCAAAAGATAGCAACCAAACTTCAACCCCAGGATTTCTAATAAGACTATCGCGAATGCCGTGGACGCAAGCTTGCCGAGAAGTTCTGGGTGGAAGTGGCCACGGATACCCGCCAACATGGTATATAGCAGGATATAGGTCACAAACGCCATGACCGGAATGTACATATCTGGGCTATTTAGATCGTCCCTTGGCGGCAAAAACATTCCATCGGCCTGACCTGGCCCTACTGCCTTTGGGATTCGAGTCCACGGACGGTGTCTCCAGGGGAATACAACTAGTCGGAGCTTGTTAAGGACGTAGGAATTCGAGACATTGAAGTAGTGTTTTAGCGCCGTGTAATTAACATATCGGTTCATCTTCATAAAAAATCTGTTAGGCTGAGGATAATAACACGTTACTGTTTTCCAAGCAATGGGCACGTTACTAACATTCTGTTCGATGTAATCTCGACTATTTCTCATCGCCGACGCACCCATTTGCAGGCCGATCTGGGCGGCCGGATCTGCAAGAAACCCGCCATAGGCAGGGTGGAGGCCGTGGCCTTGGTTATGCATCGGCACGCCTGGCTGTGGTTGGTATGGTGATGCAGCGTAGGCGGAACCGGATGACGTTTGGGAGAGGGGTGGAGGCGACCGCATTGTATGGTGGGGTATTGGATGTTGAGGAACCTAGATAGAATGTGAGCCGGTGTACTTTCCGTAGTTATCTTTGGAGAGTCGTCTGAACTTACGGGATGGTGGAGAAGGGGAGGAGATGCAGCTGTAAAAGCAGGTCTCTGGTGCGCCATCTTTCAAAGGGGGTCGAAAGACCACTGGGAGCAGGGTAAGGGCCAGCAGAGGACAATACTGGACTGGTGGCGTGTATGCGTAGGGCTATAACCGGTCTAGCTGCTTGGGATATGCCTGTGAAACTGGAAGAGGAAGGATGCGTAGACGGGGAAGTCGAATGACGTTGATGGTAGTGGAGATGTGGTCTCGTCGAAGCTATATAAGCACTGTGTCGTAAGTACTACTTTACTTAAGCCACACGCTGGGCTTCCAAACGCGCCGGCCGGGTCTGGAACGGGCAACACAACCAACCATCCATCCATCATCAACCACCCCCCAATTGCATCGTAGCTACCTGGAGTAGTCCGTACCAACTGGTTCTCAATTGCACAGTATCATATCACATCAGAGACCCGCCGTTCCCTCGAGCAGGAGGGAGCAATGTTGCCCTTATAGGCCGACGACTTCGCCAACCAATTGCAACCATGTACTGGCCACTCAACGTTCCCAGGGTCTATACCTCCAAGCTACCCCAGCATGCCCTCGATGATTACGCCCGGGAGACAGTACCGGCGTCCCCTCTCGCGTTTTCTGCAAATACGCCTCGAACCCCGGCCAACCCCGGCCAAGATGATGACATCGGGGAACCGTATGTAGGCGATGCGCCGAATCCCCTGGAAACTGTTCCAGAGCTCCCAGACCTGGAACCCAAGGAAGACCCGATAGCCGATAGAGAAGGGTCAATTGAGGAAGCCGATGAGGAAGCAGTGCTGGTAGAGAGATATGAGAAGTCTTCGGTTGAGGATTGGGAAGAAAGACACACAGACCCGTCCAAGCTCCCCAATCGTGATGTTCTAGCCATCAAGATATCACGGAGTGGGTCGCTTTTCGCTACAATTAGCTCCGCTGAGCTGGTGATCTGGCAGACACGAGTAAGTCGGTCCCGCGATATCTAATTTTGAGTTAGCATAGCTTCCTCATATTATATCGATCAGCTAAGTTGATTGACCAAAGTGCCCAATATCTTCTAGCCTACTGCCGTTGTCGCCCAAGTCCTTCGTTCTGCATCGTCTCTTAAACTTTACGGACAGAACGTCGATGTCATGATTCGTCCGGACTCGCAGGTCTTCGTAGTTCAAACGGCGGAGGGATATTTGATCACCTATATTTTGCAATCCGATCCATCAAGTAAAGTCTACCGCCCGTCGTTTCCGACCAAATCCCACGCCCACAATGCCATGGGAAATCATTCAAACGTATTAAATGGCGCTACGGATGGTGGTGGAGTCAAGGAATATCTGATACGATTTCGTATGGTCATTAAGATTGATGCCGGGATATCCAGGTATGACATCCTACTATCCACAGGAGGACAGAATACTCGCTGATATCGAGAAAAGGGCATTGGCCTGGGACGACGAATTAATAGTAGCTACCTTACGGCCCCCGGCGGTCCAATGTATTCGCTGGACGCCTGACACCACATCCGGGCAGCAAACTAGCACAGAGCTCCTTAGCAGAATGAACTGGATACAAGGTAAAAAGGTCACAATTAACGAAATGATCCACGATCGCCCCATGAACTTGAGTACTTGGGTGACAAGTGATGGAAGAGCTTATGCTGTCCAAAGGCTGCCGCATACTGTAAGATTGAGAGGCCAAAAACCTATTAACGTTCGAGACTAATGATATCGCAGGAGGCCGAATCAACGGGCCGTTTGTTCAAGGGATATTGTTTCCATACTCCGCAGACTGAGGACTTCATGGCAACGAAGGCTTCGATAAACGCACGGTTTTCACTTATAGCTGTTGCAACGGTTGGGTATGTGTTTTCCTATATCAGAACGATTCTACACACGCTAATTTTGCTTAGTGGGCAACTTTGTGTCTACAATGCTAGAGACTACGTTGGAAACATTCCGCTATCCCACACGATCATTCCCCCAGCGTCAAAATGGTCATCTGGAAAGTTGACGTTTCTTGCATGGTCACCGGACGGATATGCACTATTCGCCGGGTTTGAGAGCGGATGGGCACTCTGGACGACATACGGTAAATTAATAGGAAGTACATTTTCTACGGACAACGTGGAGAAAGAAAGGTTCAATGATGCATACCTAGATGGCCTCACCGATGGAGCATGGCTCCCTGGCGGAGTAGAGATTGCTTTAGTCAGCGGGAAACGGATGTCCGATGAAACCATACGGAAAAGCGAAAACATATACATTATGGAGTTGGCCCGAAGTTCGGTGACTGGAATGTTCAATGCCGTAAGCCTGACCTCGTACCCCTGGTGAGACGATATGGCACTGACGTTAAGGTAGCAAAATATTGCAAGAACGGTGCTTCAAACACCCTCAAAATTGCTAGTATACCGCGGGTATGATCAGTCTGACCTCCAGACTTTGTCCACGGAACAAACGTTGTGGTATCATGTTCCGATACCGCCCACATATTTGGTTGATAACTACCCAATTCGACAAGTCTCGATATCTCCCGACGGCAGGTACCTTGCCATTGCTGGACGAAGAGGGTTGGCGCATTATTCAATCCATTCGGGGCGATGGAAAACATTTGTAAACGAGTCTATGGAAAACGACTTCGTCGTGAGGGGTGGGATGTGTTGGTATCACCATATCCTCGTCGCTGCTGTCGAATCTGACGAAATGTATGAGTTGAGGCTATACTCGAGAGAGCTACAGCTCGACAATACGTTGATTCTACATGTGGAGACACTCCCGAGTCCTGTGGTTCTAATCACATTAACTGGTGAAGACGGGCTATTGGCATACACGCACGACAATGCGCTGTACCACTTCATTTTTACAACGACCAAAGACACAGTGATGCTAAGATTGGTTGGCCAAATCACATTCCATGGCATTGTGCGAGCGCCTGCGAGAGTCCGGTCCATAAGCTGGATCCTACCAGAGGAGCAACTACGAGAAGGCGATCCATCGCGAGATGTTGCGTTAGCCACGGTATTATTCCTGGTTGACGGGAAACTGGTGGTCCTGCAACCCTCGACAACGGAAGGCGGGGAGTTGAAGTATGAGATGAGAGTACTCTTCCAAAACGTAGAGTATTACATGCTCATGAGAGATCTCCCAGTTGCACAGAGGCAGTACATAATGGCCCCAGAGGAACTGAACGGATTCCCCGAACAAGATCTTAATGATTCTTTATGGGTTTTCGAGGGACAGGATTTAAGGGTCTGGATGGATGTGAAGGACCTCTTAGCTGGTTCGGTGGAGTCAAAGGAGTTGCCACCAGCCGTGAAAGTTCCCGTTGACTTCTACCCTCTTTCAATTCTGTTGTCTAAAGGTATAATCAGTGGTGTCGAGGTTGAGATTATCGAAAGGAGGGATGTTGCTTTTTCGTTCTTCAGACTTGGGTCAAGGGTAAGAATTCAACTCTATCTTCATATGATTCGCTATATCTAACGGTTGTTTTCATTAGACACATCTCTTCTTCAATTATTTGCTTCGTCATCACCTTCAAAACCGGAATGAAGCAGCTGCTATTGGCCTGGCAAGGCAATATGAGGGCGTGTCCTATTTCGAGCATGCCCTCGAAGTATTACTACACGATGTATTAGACGACGAAGTTGATACACAGCCGGAACAAGAGGGTAAGTCTTACTCATTTCTGTAGGAATTCGATCAACAATGCTAACCTCTACTAGTTGCCGTCCTTCCATTGGTTGTTCGCTTCTTATCAAATTTCCCAGAGTATCTCAACGTAATTGTACAGTGCACAAGAAAAACAGAAGAGGCATCGTGGTCACATCTGTTCTCTGTCATTGGATCACCTCAAGTACTGTTTGAGGAATCTTTATCTCGAGGCTTGCTCAAGACTGCCGGAGGGTACTTACTGATCCTCCATACGATGGAGAAGCTCTCTTCCTCATCACAAGATATGGTCCGACTCTTCTCAAGAGCTGTTGCGGAAGAGGACTGGGATCTTTGCAAGGAACTTGCGAGGTTCCTTACTGCGCTTGATAACAGCGGCAAGACGCTCAAGGAAGCCTTGGAGCTAGTAGAGTTAAGAAGCCCGGGACATGATGAAGAGAAAAGTTTTATGTTTGAGAGTGCGAGGCGATTGGAGCTACCGACAATCTCAGGCGGTAGTAGTCGGGATAATTTGAGCCCAATTAGTGCATCGTCGAGAGGTGGAAGCCCTGGTGGAGGAAATTATCTTGATGTCCCCTGAGGTCGGGGATGCGGTCTTGGCCCGTAGGCGTTTAACTAGAGTTTTGGGTAGCCTTTTGTGGTATAGTTGTTGGGACAATGTTCATACTCATTTGACTTGTGGAGTCGTTTCCTCCCATTTCATCATAAGGTAGCAGGGAATATCATAGGGTAGCAGCTTCGGTCCGATCAACTGGAGATATCTAGACTGATTATCCTTAAAATAGCAATTTTTCCTAGGGATAAACGTGGTAATGCTATAATCCTCTTCCACTAGCATGCAATCTAAACGAAAAAGCCTACCTGTGTTTCCTGTACTGATATTGTAATAAGGAATGGAGCAATAAAAGCCAGAAATCCGAGGCTATAACGGCCCGGGCCGCTAGATAACCCCAATAGCCCTGACCATATCCTCCCATTTAATCCCGCTAATGTTAGCACTCCATCGACGACTGTCCTTGCACACCTCACTTTCAATATGTTGGACAAGCCCACTCAGTACCAAAAACTCCTTCCCGCAGCGTCTACAAATGTAGTACCTCCCCTCTCCACGTTGCAACCTGCTACTAACCCCATCCGCGGAGCCAAAGTTCGAATCAAAAGTTGCACCCCGCTGTCCCGAATGATAACCCCGCCTCATATGCATTTCCATGTCCGCCTTACTCTAAAAGCCGGGACCTTGAGGACATAAGAAGCACAACCAAAGTTTTTTGAACGGGTTTTCGCGCCTGAGATTTGGATGAATAGAGTGTGAGAAGTTATTTAGAATTCACAGGACAGCCAAGGAATATACCTGAATGGATGAGGAGGGGTGATAAGATTGTCTTCATCCAGTTTCCGAACTATCTCGTAGATTCGATCTCTTGATGTCCCACATCGAGAGTTCTCAAGATGGTGGAGATAGGCGGACGTCTTTGCAAATGAACGAGAGCACCTATGGCATGATCTTAAAGCAAATAGATTGTGCGTATTTGGCCCGGTTTCGTCATAAGTTTCATCTGTCTGCAAGTGGTGGAGCTGGGCTGTTCGAGGAGAAGACTGGCTCATCCCGGAAAGATATCCGGTGTCTTCGTCTTCGTCGCCTTCATCAGATCTAGCCTCAAGCTCTTCCTCGAGCTCACTGAGAGCCGCTGAGAACCGGTGAATCTTCTGGTGCTAGATATTTTGAACACAAGGTATAAGTTCCCCAGTCTATTACCTCGATGAAGGCCTGATAACGTACCAGCTTCAGTCCTCCACTTGACCTGCACTTCTTCTGGCAAAAGCTACAGGGATACCCGTGGACAACCTTAAAATGTTCCTCTACTTCGAGGGCGGAATAGAAGACATTCCCACAAACATGACAGGGATGGTCGAGCTGCCTGTTATCACCCTCTGGGTTTCGTCGGCGAGATCGGCGGCGACCTTCAATAGATGGATTCTGGCAGCAGTAGCCGCAGCACGGCATCCTTTTTTAGGTTCTAGCGTGGTATAGGAAAGTTGTACACGGAGCACCGAAGACCTCCTTGTGAGACTCCGACGATGTTCTTGTCGAGGCAGAGGATTTCTTGTAACCTGAGTCGTGATAAGTCTTCGAGCGAGTCCTACTGTGAAGGTAAGGAGAAATAAAAGTCGAGTGTGCGAACCGAGTTTCCTATCATATGTTATGTCACAGTGATATCAAGCCGCCGAGTATAACTTGCGTAGATTAAATGCGTAGTATTGCAGAGGCTAATGTACATGATCTCGGTCATCAAAACGCCATAACTCCACTTCAAAACTGGCGTTCAGAAGGCGACATGAATGGGATATCAAACCACCCGTCGAAGCTACTTCCCCATTCCAGTCGAAATACTTTGTTAACAAAGAACAGCCAGAAATTGTGGTATTGATTTCTTTTTAGTTCAAAGGTTGGAAGGATATGTCTGACCTTTTGGGAGAAAAACAGAAGCATGTCGGAATTTCAGTAAATATAAGAATCCATCCCGCGGAGAAGTTTATATCTTCTTCTTGAGAGGGGCTGGTGGAGGCAGCATCAACCCCGTTGTCTTCCCTTCTCCAGTGTCGACTCTCTTGTTGCCAAATTTCGATTGATCTCCAACCTGCGTGAAAGTTCCACTCTGAAACCACTTGTCTGACTCGGCCTTTCGTTTCCGCTCCATCTCCAGCTTGACTTTCGGATCAACAAGCTCGATACCCTGGACTGGTGTAAATGCCAAACTACTCGCCGTACCACTAACACCGGCAGTGCTGCGAGCACCAAACGAACTCATCATACCGCCAGGCGTGTTCTTGAATGGGTTGATAACAGATTGGTTTCCACCGGCCGGGGTACCCCATCCGAGATTGTTCTTGCTAAGTTTCGCTCTAGTTCGGGGGTCAACCTTTGTCGCTCTGATCTTCCCACTGTCTTGCCTTCCGATCATGCCCATTCCCTTTGTGCTGTCTCCGTAGGAAACTTCCTTCTCAGCCTCACCAAACGATATTCTGTTCTGCTGTTTACGAAGGTCCGTCATTGCGGTTGCTGCCTTCGCATTCCTTACTCTCCTACCACCACGTTTCCGGGCAGGCTTATCATCTGGTGCGGGCAAAGCCTTGGGCCCCTTGTTCGGTGGCGGCTCCGTGAGCTTATCTAATCGCTCTAAGATTTCTTGTTTGAGAGTACTTCCCATCGATCCGTCGGTATGCTCATGCGCGAAGTCGACCCGGACGGCGAGAACAATTTTACTAGAAACTATTCGCATGGCTTTAATCTTCAGATCGTTGGGAATCTGTCGGATGATAGGCGAGTGGTATAAAAATCCTTGCTGTCTAATGCCAACATTGGATGCAAGGGTGACTGCAGCCCTTCGTTTTGTTCCCAGTGCCGAGATATTGCAGGCTGGCATCTTTGCGAGGCCGGATAAACCACCCGCAAACCCAATCAACTGGGCGGCCGTTGTAGAGCCGATGATTGCTGAAGTATTCGGCGCGAACAATGCCATTCGTGAGGAGACGTAGTTTATAATCGTATGCTTTGCTCGATCCAAAGCCGTCGTCATCTCGCAGGCACTGACAACAGTTGCTAATTCCTTTTCCGAGAGTGGTCTTCCCTTCGAGGTTGTAGCTTCTACGGTCACTACCATGACCGTCGCGCTATCCAAGACAGCGCGGAGTTGCGACTGCATGGGTTGTAACTGGAGGTCGTTCTTGATTACAGCGACGGTTTTAGCATAATCTAGTGGGTTGGTGACCAAGTTTTCGAGTTCTGGGTATCTTGGCGAATAGTGGTCGCGGATGAACTTGTGGACAAGAATAATCTCCGAATCGATCTCTACAGAGTGTTTGTTGGACTCGACGATTAGGTGGTATTCCGGGTTTTGTTCGACGGATCCAATGATCGAGGTTGGTGTGGGCTGTGATTGGTAGTACGCGATTTTCTATGTAAAAGATCTATTAGTTTCTGCGCAAAGAGGTATATCAAAATAATGGAGATAGACACACCTCTAGAACCGGCTCGAGGACCTTCATCAGCTTTGCGATACTCCTGACATCGTCCACTTTACCGAGCTGCATCTTCTCTATCCGCGCTTTCGTTTGAGCCTCATCCTCGCCGTCGTCCCCGCCCCCTCCTCCAGCGTCCGCCATCTCCTCGTCTTCGTCATCCTCCTCATCCCCATCAATATCCATTCCATGTCTAGTGCTTGAATTGCCATTTGGCTTGTCGGTGTAAAGATCAAATGGAGGGTTCAAAGAATCAACTTCCTTTTCTTCCTCGCCGTCGGACTGGTCGTCGAAGTCCGCGAGAAGCTCGTCCGCCAAGGACATGATGATTGCAGATAATCCGAACGAGTGGGTGTACGGCGTTTATGTTGATGCAGGAGCTATGATAGTGGCGATGGTTTGTGAATGACGCGAAGGTTGAATGAGGACCAAGGTCGAGTTTCGCTTGCTGCCGAAGTGGGTTTTGACGCCAAGACCAAGGACGGTATTTCTTATAAAGTAATTTTGAATCGTCAAACACCTCCAACACCTCCACGTTTATGTCTGAGGAAGTCCTGTCTACTCGCGCAAAGTATAAAAATCCAAAATTAAGGGAAAGATTGAGATTAGCATGTTCTAAATAGACATCGAAGGAATTGTTATTCACTTGGGGCTATAGCTAGTCTAGTTGTCTACAGTGGCCACGATGCGAAGAAAGAGCAGCCCTGTTAAGGAGGGCTACGGTCACTAATGCACAGAACGACGATTACGGACATACAGTCATGATGAAAGGGTAGCCCGCACGCTACAGAGAAAGGCAAATAAATCAGCAGACACCGTAAAAATATCAGGAGCCAGTAGTCATAAACCTAATAGAGAGAGAGGTACCAGCAGCACTCAACGTGAATCAAAAGTCAGACCCTACCATCCCAACAACTCCGTTCAGCGCCTCGAAACCCACCAGGCATGCCAGAATGCGGTGGGAAGTCGTCCTACCGTTTCCCTCTCCCAGAGCCCTGTCCACCAGTGTTGTTCCATGTTCCAGGGTTGCCCCAGACGTTGTTCTGCCCAAGCCCGGAGTATGAGGAACCCATGAGCGGTGGTTGCCCTGAGTAGCCCGGGGCCCCATTCATAGGATTCCCATTCGGAACGTTGCCCCAAATCTGCGCCGGTTGCTGGGTACCAATCGGGCTAGTAACGCCCCAAGGGGCAGCAGCTGCAGGACTATTAAAGCCGGCACCTTGGCCGCCGTGCGGGTTCTGTTGGTTATTCCCAGCGAACATTGGATTCGGGAAGCCCCTACCTTGCGGAAGGGGTGCAGGATGCGGCATAATACCGGACCCTACAGCATGGCTACCTCCACGACCAGCGAAACCAAAGCCGCCACGGCCTGTGCCATCCGGTGCCTTAGGCTCTCGTACAGGAAACTGCGCTTGTGGTCCATTGCCGGCATTTTGGTTGAAAAACTGTAGATGCCCCGGCTTCTGGCTATAATTGGGATCATAGAGATTTTGGGCCGGTTGCGGTAAACTCTGGTTCGGTATATTCATAGGGCCCCCTTGCTGATGGAAAGGAGGCGAATACGGGGGTTGGAAGTTTGGCGGCGATACTTGGTGCTGTTGTGCTTGATAAGGGAGCTGATTTTGGTTCTGGAATTGATTGAATTGGTGAGGCGGTGGTGGCTGCATAGGTGGGGAAGAGTATGCATTATTCCACGGCGAGCCCCCTGTATTGGGCGGTTGTCTTTGTGGGAAGTTTACGCCCTGACCGCCATTGAAGGGTTGTTGCTGTTGCTGAGGTAGTGGTGGGAATCCGGATTGGTTATTGTAGTTAAAGTTTCCGGGTCCCGGGGGAGGGCTTGTGTATTGAGTTTGGTATCCCATATACTGAGGCTGGGGCGCATTTGGCTGGAAATGGGCTGCTCTCGATTGCATTTCTCTCATCTGGGCTTCTGCCTGTAGTTGCTGGTCTAATTGATAACTTTCAACAGTTCCGGCAACCATAGCACTCCGAGGAACAAAGTCATCGTCTACCCTTTCCCTCCTTCGCTGCCTCGAAGATGGTGAAGTTTTGCGCGAAGGTATATTCTTATTTTGTTGAGTGGTGGTCTTAATACCAGACGGAGTAGCAGTTCCACTATTCTTGCCAGTTGAGGAAGGATTCTTCTCCATAGAATCCCCACCCCCGTTGCCGGAGGTATCGGGCCCAAACAATCTCTCTCGTGCTTTGGCATAACGTTCCTCCTTCTCTTTCCTCTCCCGTTCCATCTTCTCCTGAGGTGTCTCCTTCTTCCCCTCTACATCTGAACCCGCATCGCTTTTCGGAGTACGGCTTCCAGTCTTGTTAGGGTCGCGTTCAGGCGAGTTGGTATTCGTGGCTCGCTTCAAAATCTTGAGTTCAGGTCGGTATAAAGTCTTCCCTGGTTGGGCCGCCGCCGCGACTACTTCAAAGGAAGCTCCTTCATTAGCGGCATTCCAGATTTGCATGTTCTGCATATGTGTAGAAAGGTCTTCGGCAGAGCCCGGGTTTGGACTCGGGGTAGGTTTCTTTGCAAGGATGATCGGAGGATTCCCAGTTGGTGGTGGAGGAGACTTTTTCGTTGCCTCGAGCTTATCTATGGGCTCAGAGGTAGCTGGTTTCTATAATTCCCGAGCTTGGTTTAGCTAAAATAATAATTATATGCATCTGTATCGGGATGTTTCCTACCTTGCCAGTGCCCCAATCATCATCGTTCCAAGCGTCTGGTACAAGCGGCCCCCCAGACTTAGTGCCGATAGCCGCCATCTTTGTAGTGCAAAAGTTATCGTCTTTCGTAAATTAAGATGGATTTTGTGCTGTAGAGTTAGGAAGATGCGTTCTGGATCCTTGTAATCCCAAGAGCCAGATACCCCCCCAGACACCCTAGCACGGGACCGTGTATGCCCAGCAAGATCCTCAAATACGGGGCGATACTATCGAAGGAGCAATATGTGGCCAGAACTAGCTACCCCAAATCAAGCAGATACCCGTTTTTCGCTTGAGACGAACACTAACGAAGTTTTTTTTTGTCGCAGCAAGATCCCTTTTAACTCTCCGTCCGGGCTGGGCCTATTGGCACTGTTAGGACCGTTGATATGCGCAAATGCCGTGGATAGTGATGATTAATGCTGACAGGAACGACTGAGAGTGACGAAGTGATTGAGGAAAACGCGGTACTGAATGGATTATCAAGAAGAAACAACGGAACGGCAGTCAACTCGGATGTCGCAAGCTCGGAACAGAGGCGCCATTCTTTCGTCGAAGCGATGGAAACGAGGGCCAGATCGTACGTCCTGATTGCCGGAACGGCTTGTATGAAGAATACCAAAGAGACGTTGGCAGATGCACAGTGGCGAGTCGGGACGGATCTATTGTCCGTGGGATGAATAAGTTTGGCGGCCACTGGTGATGGTGGAGTTGGATGGTGGGTTCGTCGACTTGCCATCAAAAAGTTGCCTTTTTCGGGCGCCGGACGCCACACCGTCCGACGGCCCCTACAGACCCGGTGGCGGGTGAGCCACGCCACACCCGGTTTGAAATACAGCATACGGTAGAACGACTGCACGACGTATGAAGATAGATTGAATTTACTTGGTCAATCTCCGCTAGTTCTGGAATAGCTCTATGGTACTATTTGGTATCTAATATCAATATCAACGAACGCCGTCAAAATGCCCTCTACAGCTCCAATAATACAACATGTAACATCCACAAGTATCCCAACAGAATCACAATCTACCACCCGCCACCAACCTTCTGCGCCAACTCTGCCGCTTGAAGGGTACTCATCTCCCCGTCAATCTTACCAACATTGCTCTCGACAGCTCTGTATGTGGTGTACGCTAGCTTCTCTAACAAAACACCACTATCACTCGCCCATTCCTCCAAGAAACGTTCAATTCCGACTATTTGAGACCGAGCTCCTAAAGCCACGCCATGATCCCCCGTTATGTCTTCATCTGCAGAGAAGTAGGCTTCATCGACTCGGTTAAGCCAGGCTTTGGCTTGGGACCTGAGGGCCACGGCAGCACTAGCCGTCGCTTGTGCCACAGAATCGACGATGAACGAATCGTCCGGCTTCAACTGTCCTCCACCGTTGGTACATCCTCCCGGACAAGCCATAACCTCTGCATAGCAGTATTCGCTCCCAGATGACGACGACGCACCCGCCCTTGCTGTTGGTGTACGACCAGCCTTTCCAACTACTCTCCTCGCAGCTGCACCAGGTAGCATCCTTAACTTTGCAGGCTTTAGTTTCCGAACAAGATTCTGAATATTTCGAAACCCATAGAACCGAGCCATCTTCAATATCTCGGTCTCTCCGTCAGCTGCAAGCAGTATGAATTCCACAACATCGGAGTTCCTCCCTTTTTTCTCAATGATTTTGCTACCAGCATGCATTAACTGCAGCTCTTGCATTATGCTAACAAGATAACCACCTGAAGTGCCGGCTTGCAATCCCAAAGACCGTTCGTCCTGCGTGTCCCGAGCGTTCAGCAGGAGTTTTTGAAGGGCAGGGATCGGAGGCAGCTGCTTATTCGGCAAGGGTTTTGGAGACAATGTGCTGAAGTCCACATCGCGAGAAACAGCTAATTGTAGTAGCTCCCTGGTTGTTATCACACAGTCCACATCCCTTGTAGGTGTGATATCACCAACATCCTTCCAAGTTGCATCTGTGAGTTCAGCCCGACTTGCCTCTAGCTTTTTATCAAAGCACGGCATGACAGCAACATGGTATATATCAACGTCGTTTCCAACATACTTGGGCAGCAGCGATTTGAGGAGCGTCCCTAGTAAGGCCTGAGGCGACTTTAACCTTGATAGATGCGGAAGAACTGCAGGATGCGTCTTTTCCAGATAGCAGACAAATCCAGGGCACTCAGAGGTCAGAATTGGGAGTTTGGGAGCCGAGTCGGAATTGGAATGGTTGGATGCATTTGCCAACGAAGCTGCTAGCTCCCGAGCTGCAAGGTGTAAACAGACTGACAGCAAGGGTGCAGTATCGAGGACATAGTCGAACCCTCTTTTCTCATTTGAAGTTATCGACTCGAGTAGTAATCGATCTATCATATGGCTTATCTCCTTTGTGGATTTTCCCATCGCTGCCGCTAACGAGGCCCTGGTTTGCGGGGAAATAGAAGCAACGAATATCCGTTTCCGCTTGTTCGGAACTGTTGCATCGTCACCCGCGCCGACATCCTGCAGGGAACCGGTGGAAGACCCAACCGAGTCGTCTGAGTCTAGAACGGTAAGAACTTCCTGATGAGATTGAAGAGAAACAAGGACGGCTTCAGCGGATGTGACGCAGCCCGAGCATGCCAGGCAGTCGGTAAGGGATATTTGGGCGGCCTGGAGTTTTGCTTCTGTCGCTGCGACCTTGTCCTCTGTTGTCACTTCGTAGGGGTTCTAAAAGATTATCATTGTGGCGAATGGTCAGCCCAGTTCGGTAACTGTGATGAAGGATTGTGGGTTGACCACGTAGCAAGCCAAGGAGGAAGAATTGGAGAGAGGAAACATACCGAAGGCTCGGATGCGGCAGCAGGGAGGGTTTCAACCGGTTTGATGCAGGCCACACCAGGACTGATAAAGTCGTTCAGGTCGTCGGCACTAAGGATGGCGCTCATTGTAACCGGTAACCAGGAATATTCTCAGCGGTTGCCGTCGGAGTGTGAGCTAGAGCTGCAGCAAGTGAGGCGGGCTGGCCACGACAGCAGAGGTCCACCACGTATGTAGCGTCGGCTTCGTCTTCGTCCTGGTCGTGTGAGGGCAGCAGAATGAGAGTCCGGATCTTGCATTTCGGGTGGAAAGAGGCAGCTAAGTAATCGATCCTGCTTCTTGGTAGCTTTTTAGTAATGCAAATGAAAGACAGGACCAGCTAACTGACGGAAAAGACCTCCAGTTCTGCGTGGCGAACACTCATTTGTCCCTGCCGAAATCGGAGCCCTCTGATTGGCTGCGGGTCCACCGCCAACTCAACACACATGCAACACATTCCGGCTCCATGACAAGGTACCTTGCCGCTGTATCACTTTCACTATCACCCTCATGTACCCTTTAATATCCCCCTCCACTCGAGTACTCGGATTGTCAAGAAGGAGGAAAGAAAAAGGAAAGAAGGAGGGTGTTCCGTCATATCATAGCTTGCTTCAAGGCTAGACTTCTTGGAATGCCCAGCTGAATCTGCAGTTGACTCGCGGATGTCATGTCATGCAATGGACAACTTGCCTTTTCACACCTCGTCTCGCGCCTATAGTATACATTACAGGTACATCACTTTCGCGCAGGTTCATGCGATACCAGATGGCCTGTAGGGCGGGGTAGCCTGAACCGTGCCTTACATCCTCAGAATTTCTGAACCCTCATCATGCTTTCTCGGACTTCATGACAAGGCCAGACTAGCATTCTGGCTTTCCCTGTTTGGATTCCTGATGACCTATTCCTGCATTGAGGAAGAGTTATAAAAGATGTCTGGGCTTCCCATCTTCCACACGGCTTGACCCTACAAGTCAATCGCACCTCCTTCACTAGAAGCAATCTCTCCAAAGAAAATCGTCTTGCTTTAACTTCATCTACATTTTAAACCGTCCCACCTCCTATAGCAGTGATGGCTACATACGAAACCGAAAGTTATAGGCCAACAAGTCGCCGAACCATGCGCTCTTGGAGCTCGAAGTCTAGTCGACGAGCAAAGGGGCTGACATTTTTTGCCTGCCTGATGTTTTCCTGCCTTCTCTGTGGCTGCGGTATTCGTCCGGATTACGACCTTGACGATGATGTTTATGACTACTACTAAAGTCGTTTCCATCTGTCAATTGCTCGATGACATATAGGTAAGTAGCGGTTGAAGCAATTGATCTTAATTCCTAATTTTGGCTGGAAGTCTAATCCTTCAAGTGTAGAACCATGCTATTCTGGGCACTCAGCTTGGGAAACCTCGATTCTATGAGTAAAATTCAAATGCTTCACAAGCGTGGCCCTGGAAGGCCACGGCATTGAATTTCCCTAGAATTAGAGGCCGGCTACGAATTTCATGAAATATACCGAAATGACGATTCCACGATTCACAGCTTGTCACGACCCCTCGGACGCCGAATGAATCACCACTTATGCGAAATGACGAATTTACGAAGATATCAAGTATCCGATATCAGATACAAAATTTTTGCAAAGTAGAATTGCCCAGTTTCTGCAACATTTCCGCTGCGACGACTGATTGGGCATCACATACATGCACGAAGAGATGCAAAAACGAATTGCACCGCCAGCTTATACTTCTCACATATGCAAGGCATTGCGCGATGCGTGAAGTGAATCCTGCGCACAGTTCTTAATCCAATCTTCCACACTCATTTGTACAAACCTTTTTCATTTGTCACTACCATATTACCGCACCACGAACAGGCCCACTATACTATACTTCTTACATCTGTATGCGATTAGACTTAGATCCTACTTCCCTTTGTTATACGATGGAATATACATGTATCATAGTTAGAGTAATACGCGGACCCAGCCGCCCAAGACGTATATATCTTATATATAATTATAGACATATCACATGATCCAATACCCTGCACGACCTCGTATCCAATTGGCTATGATCTAAGCTGCATGCCACTTTTTTTCGAATTCATTTCTATGCGTGAAATTCCGCTAAACCCATTCGCTTGACATACAATTACCATAAGCCGCCCGCCTGTCGTGTCATCAGAAAATCATTACTTCCAAGCTATGGCATCCAACCACAAGTAACCGCCACCCATTTCATAGAGTTGCTATCCTAGTAAAGACCCTTCAAAAAAAACCGTGTAGAACACCGTCGTTGCGATGACAGAAAAATTAGAACTGATTAGTCGCCCTCGGGCTTATTGGCAACTGAAACAAATCATCATCGTCGTCATCTTCCTCCATCCCGTCCCCCCTCACGACTCGTTCATCATTCTTCAAATTCAATCCTTCAAACCCGGGTATCAACCCTAGTCCGTGTGCTCCTCCAGGCGGGGGGATGGCTTTAATCGCATCCATGTGCAACATCGGGGCAGCGCCCTTTATATTCGGCTGATATGCTCCAGCCGGGTACTTTGGGTTTGGAGACGTAGGCCACGGCACCGGCGGATCATCATATCTATGCCCTAGACCCGTGGAAGCCAACGTCGCCTGCGACGTCCATTCTTTCGCTGTAGCCGTGGGTGATGTAGGCGTATCCGTTACTGCGGACTTGATCGTGACATCCGGTGTTTCTGCCTGTGCAATCCCACTAACAGGTCTTGCTTGTGCAATTCGCTCTAGTGTGATACCAAACTCTTCTTCTATCCATGCTTTCTCCTCTTTCAGATGTTTAATACTCTCACCGGGCCCTATCGCCCCAGCCTTGAGTTTCGTTTCGATATCCTCCAGTCTTCGGACAGCAAAGACGGTGTGCAAAATTCCGCGTTTGCTGCCCCGCGTCTTGGTCGCCGAGCTTTCCACGTCCAGTAATATCAGATCGGCAATGTACCTGTAATTCGCACCCAAAAACTCCGAAGAAAGCGGATATGTTTGTGGTAACGTCTTGACAGGTATCTCCAAGGGTGCAGAGTGCTCTTCCTCCCTTTCCGTCCCCGCAGCGATGGGTGGGGCAATCGCCGCCCGCTTCTGCCGTAGATATACCTTTGATATGTGGGGTACGGTACCGGGTATCAGGGCTATAAGCATGACGGTATCTTCATCGTCGGTTGGGGTGGGCAGGTTTGTAAGTTTTGTTCCATCGAAGGTGATTTCTTGGGGTGCTTCGATAGGAGCATCCCATTCCCATCGTTGTTCTTCGAGAAGAGGGAGGACGATGGGCTTTTCGTCCCATTCGAGGGTGTAAGTTGTTGCACGGTTTGGAGGAGGAGGGGGCGAGAGATCGGACCAGGAGAATTCGATTAGTAGGGCTTTGGAGTAGGCTGTTCAACACATTCATGAGAGGTCAGCACTTGATATTATTATATGGTGGTAAACGGGGAACGGGAGGGAGAGATAATATAATATGGTTGGAAGTGGAAGACCGTAGCTTACCGTCCAATTCGTCGTTTACCGGTGTACCGTTCTTGGACGACAGCTCCAGTCGAGCGATTGGTATCCGCTGGGACAGAGGCGGGGATGCCAGGCGTTGGTTGTTGTCGGACGCCATGTTTGGGTAGATGTAACAGGATACGAGGTTCTCGGTGGAATACGAGTTCAGTCGAAGCTCGAAGGGATGAAAGGGATGGAAAGGATGAAATAGACGCAGTTCGATTCGAGGAGCGGGGACCGAAATGACGATACGATTCGATTACATTAAGGAGACCGGTCGTGCCCGTGTGAAAGGCCGTTCGTTCATACAGCGGGCTGTTCCAGGTAGACAAATACCAAGACCCTTATTAGAACATCAGAGTCGAGCTACGGCGAGAGAGCTTAGCGCCTAACTTAGGCAGGTACTCGATTATATCCTCATATGCATACCATGACAGACACTTTACTCAGGAAGGATACAATTCCCGGTTCCAAATCAATTGCAATTGCAATTGTTCGAATGTCCTCAGCTGGCGATGTTACATGCATGGATGGATGGATGGTGCAAACGTCGTCATTGCGCAACCCTACGTCTGCATGTCTTGAATTCGGATTCTGGTGCCCGTGTGCTATTTCAGGAGATTCCAGCCAGTTCTTAGAAGGAGAGTACTTGAAAGCAAAGTCGTATATTACGCTGGTGAGAGCTCGACCTGGCTGTCAAATGCAAATGCACGAGGCTCAAATAGTTCGGCGGGATTCTACAAATCCAACAGATTCAACGCAAGTCTCTGCACTCAGCTGTCACGATAACGAAATATATAAATAAGGACATTCGCTATTCATATTATTAAGGAATAGTTTCTACTCTGTTGAATACAAAAAAAAGGAGAATGGATATCAATGGCCGGTCAAAAGAACTTCTTTTTTTTGAAAATCGGAAAGCGAAGAATGGGGATGTAAAGGAACCCAGAATTCAAGAAACGCCAATAGTTCCCCGCAAAAGACCATAAGGAAACAATAATAACACCAGCATCCCGCCCCATCTACCCAGCTTCCACGAAGATAGTACCGCCAAAGTAGTTTATCATAGTATACCGTGATTTGCTTTGTATAAAGAGCATGGTGAGAAGAAGAACAAGGAATCTATTACACTTGCTTACAAAGCAAGGGCAAGGCCCAAAACACCGGCAAGGCCCATGGCACCGAGGCCGACATATGTCTTCGACCCGGAGTTGGGAGTTTCGCTGGTAGTTGGAGCAGAGGTAGTACCGGTACCGGTACTGGTCTCAGTGTTCATCCGAGTGGTCTGCGAGCCCCCGGTGGTGGTCCCAGTTTCGGTGGGGGCAGATTCGGTACCGGTGTTGGTTGGGGCGGATTCAGTACCGGTGGGGGCGGCAGTGGTAGGGCCCCCAGTCACAGAGGTCAGGTCGCCGATCTGGCTGGTGAGAGATGCCTGGAAGTCGCTGAAAGAGGACTGGAGATCAGGTGGAAGCTGAGAGACAATAGAGGAGATGAAAGATGGGTAGGCGGAAGTGGGGAGGGTCGCGATGACGCTCTCGATCTCGGATGCGAGGGATGGTGGGATGGCAGTGATCAGTGGTACAAGGAAACCGGTGACTTGGCTGAAGATACCCTGAACCTCAGTTGGAAGATCGGTGAAAATGCCTTGAATCTCAGTTGGGATCAAGTTATCCGGGATTCTAATCCATACCAGTTAGTCTGCGGGTTCACTTAGATACTAATTGCAATAGCTGGAATGGATAACGTACTGTCGCTCTTGGACAACGGCAGCGCTGCCGAGGGTGGCGAGGGAAGCAACGAGGAGGTTCTTGAGCTGCATTGTGATATATATATGTATAGTTACTGTTATATAATTACTATTGGCGGTGGAATAGAGTGAGGTATTGGTATCTGGAGCGGATAGTATGTGATATGTATATATATATATATATATCGACGGAAGAGTAGTGGAGTAGTGGAGTAGTGGAGTAGTGGAGCTGGAGTAGTCATGATTGAGGGGGTGCGCGCAGAGCTTATATAAATAATCCGCCATCCCTTTTGGGGCGACGCAATCGAAGCAGCCAGTGGATGTCTCTCCTGCATACGTACCTACCTATCATACCTACAAATTGGAATTGGCATTCCTGGGTCCCTCTTTGGACAGCCCGTATCGTCTCAAAGCAGTTTAGACCGTCTTGACTTTTCGTTTCCAAGAAGTGCCGGGTCTTCGCCTTGCGGGTCCTTACAAACAGCCGCTGAATGTCATCTTTTGATGTCTGACAAGGTTAACGGCAAACCGTCCGAGAAACTAAACTTCAATCTAAGCTTTGACGGTACCACTACCCGACAGCGTCCTCCCTTCCTCGGAAATCACCAGGAAAATTCAAGAGAAAAATGTCTGGGCCCGGTACAGGTACAACTGCTCATTTACTCCCGACAGGCAATAGCAAGCAGGTGCATTTGGTGTTGGTGAAGCTGTTCCAGGGGCTGTGTCAGGCAGGTTTGATCAAACACGCGCCAGCAAGGCAGATGCTGACAATTGTCGACGAGCAATTAATTGCGGTTTCACACCAGGCATTCCCAGCCGATCGACGAGGAAGATTTGGGTAAGTCCCGTTTACGGCTTGCCTCTGAGTGTTTTCTGTTTGCAGCGGTGAGTGGAGGGCGAGGCGACGTAATTGCCGGTGGCTCGACGGTCAGCCTCAGGATTATCGGGTTAGACTTCAACTGGCAAGTAACTAACTATCGCATACAGTGTGGCAAGGTCACCGCACTAATCCCAACTCTCTATTCTTAGCAACCATCTTGGGCAGTTGCTTAACTTAATTGCGGCTGCTGTCTTGCAAACTTTTGACGTCGGAACTTAAATAATTTCCTGTCATGTACATTTGTGGCACACACGTATTCCGCAGCGCTCCGTCGAACGTGTTGGTCCGACTTTGCTGTGGCAATATCTTTATTACGAGGTATCACAAGCAAGCGCTAGTGCGGCAAAGCGGAGCTGCAGAGATTCGTCGATATTTTGATCCAAATTTTATAATTAGCAAATTCTATATAGCCGTGTCGTATCCGCACACGATGGGCATGTAACTCATATGTACTCAATTCCTGGCTTGATTGGCCAAAAGTGAAGTTCTGCTCAAATTCGATGCGAGTAAGCTAAGTAAGATCTATAGATGTATACCCCGTTCGGGCCCAATGTCACCCATCCGTGTACTAACAAAAAGCCAAAGGATGCCAACAGGAAATACGTGAATACAGTAGCATCATAAGGCTGAATTCCATAAGAAACGACAACTTTTCGCGTCGCCTAAAATCAGTTCCGATCTATCAAAAAACAAATGTCTATACTATTACCAAATATACTAACCGCCTCAAAATAAATTTATGAAAGCTGCTGGTAGTTCGACGTCGATACGATACCCTCCCGGCTGTCATAAGGCGTCTGGCTCTCCAATACAACATCCTGGTTTTCCTCTGCAGGTTTTGGTTCTGGCAAGTACTTCGACGGATGGAAGATATTGAAGATAACCAGGCACGGGAACATTGGTAAGGCCTCCAGGACGTAAAAGTACACCTCATGAGACATTAGGTAGCCATCCCAGCCCTGCGCGAACTCGACGATTCTGTAGATCGAACGAATCTATTATAAACACGTTAGCGGTTGAACTCTCACAGCCGGCCCTCGACAGGATCATAACTCACGAGAATACAAGCGCAGCTGAGGTATAGACAGTATACCAAGACACGCCACTTGACATTCGGATGCGACTCTCTGGTCTTAGTATCGAATCGGATAATGGTACCAATAAAGAAACTGAAGAACGCAATCTGGATCGCCAGACCGGCCATGATGATATGTTGTCCTCGTAGCTGAGCCGCAGGGTTGCGTCCGTCCGTATTTGCGGATATAATCCTATATTTTTAATACCGCCAAGATTAGCATCATGATTGTTATGCGACATCCTCTCGTAAACGAGTTTGTGGATCTCTGGTATCGCAACGACTATAGAACAATATGCATGTACTTACGCGGCACCAATACCCTGCATCACGAAACTAATCAAATCACTCGACACGAAAATCCATGTAATCCACCTCGCAGGTAGTCCCAGCGCCTTTGCCCGGGATCCACCAGGTAAGACTCTCTCCAACAACCTCCCCAAGATGATATAATCACCTGCTGCGGTAAACACTGGTGCCAGAACCACTAGCACAAACTGTGCAATATATAAACCTCGGTCGTGGACGTCCCTTGCGGAGAACAAACGGGCGAGATACCCGAATGTCTGCATTATACCTGCAACTAACAGGACCGTAATGTACCATGCTCGATAACGAAAGTATTGGAAGAAGTGGGCGAATGTCGTGATTCCCTATATGCATGGTCGCAATATGGTTGTATCATTAGAAAATAGTCCGTGTGCGGCAATAGAACACAGGCAAAACATCTTACGTAAAGGACTAAAGCGACGATAGCCACTACTTGAGATGGATCATAATGATAGTATGACCGCAGAGCCGCTTCAGGGATCGTTTAACGTTAGCATACCCAAGTGCGGGCCGAGAAGGTGTAAGGATGTTCCGAATTTGCGACTTACGTCTCTGTCTGTTTTGGCGAATCTCCAGTATCGCAGCTTCCATCTTTGGTGAAGCTGGAATATTATACGAAGTACGAGATTGATGATAGCCCTTTCAAGTTCTGTGGTCGAATATTTAAAACCCGGGTTCCAAGTTTTCAACCCTTTTTGCACCAAGGGTTATTGGTTGTGTCAATGTGGGTATTTGCCCCCTCAAGCACTTTTATAAGCCTCCTCGAACCCAATTCTGCCCACAATTGCAACCGTGGTGATTTTTTTTTATAATACACCGGTTTCCTCCAAGGGGGAATCAAGCGGAAACGCCAAAGAAGCAGCACTTTTTCGAACTTTAGTTGTCCAATTAATCTTATATAAGCCTACCACGTTTCGCCCTTCGAACTTTGCTTACATATTCCAGCGGGCCTCTTAAGTTTTCGGATCATCCCTAATCCACCTCTGCATCGGTGGTCGGAAGGGAGAGTAACCGGGCTCCAGTTTCGGACGGGGTCGTTAGGAATCTAGCGCTCTGATTGGTGGTCTTGGATGCGGCAAGTCCGAATCGGGATGCATGACACGAACAAAAAGCCAACAAACTGGGCAACCCCTTGTTAAACGTCCTTTCGCCCAGATATGAATCTTCGACTGCGCCCTCGGTCGAAATTCGATTTCATTGTTATCAATGCCATTGGACCTTATTCACGCCTGTTTCTGCAGACACGGATTACGTATACACCACTAGAAATTTACACTGCACTGCCTCGCTAATATAATACTATAATATAACCTAGCAATTAAGGCCCGAGATACGACCAAAGTAGGCAATGGTGTCGGGTTTTTCAGATCTTGACGCCGACTCCGGGCGTGGGTTTAAGCTTATTCTCGTAGGGCTCGGTCAAAAATAGGCTCCCGAGTCCTAGGCTCGCTAGCCGTTTTACCGGAGAGCGATCACGAGGGTATAGTTAATACATCGGTATGGTGCTAAGCAAATTCCGATAATTGTACGTAGTTGAGCCAACAGCTAGAGCTACATGAACAAATTCGGAACTCAGACTGGTATCTATGCAAATGCGACAATATCACAGCGAGTTTAGGGTTCTCACATCGTCCCCTTCTGAGAAGGCTAGCGACTTTGTAGGATATTGGAATGTATGTGTCATAATTTCAGAAGTTTGTAGGAACAGCAACTTCAGAGCCTATAATTTCTCCTTCGCCTCCCGTCTCCGTGATAAATATATTTTAGAGCTTTCAAACGTCCCAAGATACAATCCGCTCCCCAAAGACGTCCACACAGCCCGAAGCAATCCACCTCTCCAGATTGCTTTGACACCTTCGGTTCTAACGATTGTCTTTGCGGTCTCAAACATTCCAGCGGAACTATGTTTGCCATTTCGTTTCAGCAACATCATTCGTGTTTTTATAACATCTAATGGTGTGGTTACTGTAGCCGCAAAGCCGCCAGCCGACCCGGCAGAAACGGCAGTTATCAAACCGACTTGAAGGAGTGAAGGATGTGCTATTCCTTTGCGTTCATAGATCCTTCTTCTTATCTCTTCGTATAGCGGGAACTGCATGGCGGTAAATGGGAGATTGCGTGAAACCAGTGCAGAGTAGCCTCTGAACAGGCTTTTTGGTTCCCTGAGCAGCGCTCGGAGGGCTGTGAGGGATGATGAAGTTGTGGCCTCGGAGGTCGGCGAGACGATTTGAGCGTTCTGTTTTATAACTTCGGCAGGGGTGAGAATTGCACACGATGCAGTCTCAGCAATTGCTGAGGACACAGAGTGTATTGCGGATTGAAAGGCCTGAGAATGTGGTTTATGAGAAGGGAGGAACGTCGATGAGAGATGATTAACCAGGAAATTATAAGTGAGGAAGAATGTCGCAGCTAGATGTTTTCCATGTGATGAGTGTGTGATTTATAGACAATGCATACCTGTCATAGCTGCGATCCCGTAGCTGAGAGGTTGCAAAATGGAGTAGAGCTATAGGGCTCGAACATACAAGAGGGTAAAGTCGCAAGGATGATGCTACCCACGCCCTGATAGGCACCTTTGAACAGAGCATTTCTTCCACCAGTCCATTCGGACGAAGCCTGTAGTCGGGTTTTTACAGTGTCTAATGGGTAAATGATCAAATCAATTGTAAACGCAGCTGTGGCGCCCGCCTAGAAGTTTGCATTATCATATGGTCCGCTGTTAGTAGCCTCATACTCAGACAGAACGGATGTATGCCGCTGCGAGAAGACTTACAAGCACAACATCTGTATGCGACATCTCGAAATCCGATGTAGCGAACTATTAGGCAAAAAAAAGAAACACTAGGGAATGAAGGAACTGAAGAATCAATATTAAGCTGTATAAGATTGGTACCAGTGAGGTACGAATTGGACGTCAGTATGTACATGTTAAGCGGTACGACAGGGCCCAGTTACGTTCTTTCGAATTCGAGGTTGATGTCATCCTGCGTTGTGTGTGTGTGTTGCCGAGTTCCAACTACAAAGCGGTCCGAACGCGTTCCTTGAGATCTTCAAATCAAGCCACGACAATGTCCTCAGGATTCGTATCATCAGGGCGACTAGAATCTGCCGACGCCGACGAAATCCATAATGCTGACGCCGGAAATACCCACGAACCTTCTGCGGTAGACGCTTGGGCGGCAGCAGATGCTGCTATCAAGGAAGCAAAGGAGAAGGCTGCCAGCTCTTCTAGTCTTGTAGGAAGCCAGGACGGCGGGAAATCGCTTTATGAAGTCCTTCAGGCAAACAAAGGTCTGCGGTTTCCCGCGCATGGTAGATGTTCTGATATATCCTGGCAGCGCTAACTTGCCTTGCAGCCCGGAAACAGGAAGCATTTGAGGAGAAGCTAAAATTCAAAAACCAGTTCCGTTCCCTCGATGAAGGCGAGGTTGAATTCCTCGACTCAATTGTGAGCGAACAACGTGCAGAGGAGGAGGCCAAGAAAAAGGAAATCGAATCTCGCCTTGACGACTTTCGCAAGTTACAGTATGAGGCAGATCACGATCCCAATGCTACGACTCCGATTGCCGATGAGGCCAACAATACTTGGGCAGTATCTGCGCGCAGGAAGCGGAAGAAGGACAAGGAAAAAGACGTCCCAGTTGGTGCGAATATCAAACTACGGAAGATGAGTGACGGAACCAAACGAGAGAGCAGTGATGCAGCAGCATCTGCGAAGGACGGTGGGAAAGAATCCGAAGCACCTAAGGCTCAGACCGAAGCCTCAAAGCCAAACATTATCTCGCCCGCCGAATCAACTACTCCCTCAGTGGCGCCTGATCCTGTTAAACAAGTCTTTGCGCCCTTAAAGCCTGCTGACAAGGATACAACTGTCCCCAAGCCTGGTACCGGTTTGGGTGGACTAGTCGGATATGGTTCTGACTCTGACGATGATTGATTCTCTAACTTAAAAACAACGGCTTCTGCCTGATGTGCTGATGATATGGTACAACTACTTTATACCGACGTTTAAGCAAAAGACTGCCTATGACCCTGTGGTCTATGGCCTGCCGCCACCTCCTGCCAGTATACTCTGACCGGGTCGATATCTCCAAGTTCTTGCTCTGATTCCCAGGTATCCTGCCACCTGACATGATACAAACCCTTTCCAGTTATGTACGTCGACTCCAGTACCTCCTTCACGGTATATTTTCCCGATTCGGTCGCCGCCCTCATAGAAGCTTTGCTTTCCCAGGTATTTGCCCACCGGACTTTGTAAAAGCGACCTTCGGCGCTTTCAGAGAAGGAGCGTACGGCCTGGATTGTGAAGTCGCCATTGACATTTTCGATTACTTCCGGAGCCGACCCTTGGACATAGCTTCGGCTTGAGGCGTATGAGACAGTGCTGCCCGGGGATCGAGGCGCCGGTGGCACGGGTGGTGTGTACTCGGACCAAGATGTATTTGAAGAGTCGGGCGTCGGCATGTACGAACTTTCGGACCGGTAGTACACGGGCTCGGTATTCGATGGCGACGGTACTCTTCGTGGGTGATAATCAGCGATTGGGGAAAGGCTTCGGAACCTATTGGAGGGTGATGTCGGGCTGGTATGGCTGCTGGTCCTCCGCCTGAACTTGCGAGGGGATGGTGTGGTTGGGATATCCACTGGGTTTTCATGCGGTGGCGGTGGGCCAATCGGGAAACTATCAGATTGGACTGAACGGGTAGAAGCACTGGAGTTCATTGAGCTTCGGCGCATGTTCCGACGGGCTCTATATCGAGGATTCTCAGGCAGAGGCGTAAACTCAGTTGCAGTGTCATCGAAGGTATCGAATGTATCGAATGTATTATTGAAGGCACTAGAGTCGGGGAGCCCATCTGTACTTGTAGTTTCCATGAAATACTGAGTGTGGTTTCGGCCCTCGAACCCATTCCGAGCTGGCATGCTGCTCATGGAGTATCTTGGTTGTCTTTTGCGGTGCTCTGAGAACTCGTCCCGTCTATGGTTTGGGTGGTGTTCGCTATGGCGTCTTGTTGGTGCTTTCTTGGGGTTTGCATCTTGAGGTTCAATCTCGAATTCGATAACTTCGTCTGGTTGAATGCCTTCTGACTGTCCCCGGGAAGGTTTTACCCTTTCATGGTGCTTCGGTTTCTCTTCAGCGTACCGAGCAGCCAAGTCACCCACATTCATCCTAATCACAGCCAAGGTCGGATCTGAAGATTCGTCATCTGTCAAATCTTCGAGAGTCGGACCCGTCCAACTCTGGTCCTTCCCAGGGACCCGGAAATATTTTATCCAGTCTGCTCTCTCATCGCCCGATTGGAGCCTGATGAACGTCAGGCCAAGGAATCCCAAACAAATGAAGAGACCAGGGACCGGCCCCGGCCAACTGGTATAAAGCCCCTTCGACTTGGGGTCGCCAAAGAAGCAGATCAGGAACCGTCGGTGCCAGCCGAGAGGAAGTGAAGCCGGTTGGCCATGCCTTGCGATAACCGACCTCATTTATTCAAAAGGACGCCGAAAGAGTGCGTTAATGTTATAAGATTCCAAGATACGGGACCGGCCAGCGTTCCGTTGAAAGACTAGAATATGGAAACGTTCGAAACTACCCCTCTCTATGTAAAGAATAGAGTTGAGTCGAGCTCCTTAGGGAAAGGCTTCCTGACAATATATATTGTGTATATATTATATCGAGGAAGACCGAACCACAAAGGGGCAACTGTTAAACTGTTGGTGGTACCAGAAGAAAGCGGTTGAGGAGATCAACCTTGGTCGAGGAAGGGCACCATGGCTGGGAAATATACATTCCCGTGAGGGCGTTCCGATCTCACAGGCCTTGTGAACCGCTTCTCCATTTTTGGGATGTGCTGTTCAACTGATTTCGGGAATAGCGGGGTTCGACAGTACAGCCAGGACAGCTGACATGTGTGACATGGGCAGGACCTCCACGTCGTTCAAGCGTTCAAGCGAAAAGCGCCAAGGTCTAAACCTGGAATCCACAATCCGAGGTCACCTTTGCATGCCTATGAGAGCCAGCTGAGCTCTCCCGTGAACGGAGGTCCCCCCAAAGCCCTCCGCTCTCGCGCTATCAGATTTCCAAAATGCGGCTCTGCAAAAAAAGTGGGTCGCGAAGCCGAGGCTGAAGTGCGGCTAGACCCAAAGGAGCTAGGATCCAGCGAGATACTCCTTGGGACGACAGTTTGTAAGCGGTGCCCTGAATCTATAAGTTTCGACCTTTCGGCCTTGTGAGTTACTAGTTAGAAGCGGACGATTTGTCCTACAGCAGCTCCAATCTTCCGCGATTTCCCAGCTATCCGTTCCCAGGAGCTTTAAGAGCTGACCGAAAGTTGATAACCCATGCAAGAACATGTCCGTTCGCCACAGCTCTTCCAGTAAACCGACAACACCCAACCCCGCCTTCACACGATCCTCAATCCCTGGTCTCGCCGTTTCCCGCAACCTCCAGAAATTCGGTGTATAGCACACCGCCGGTCAGCCGGGGTCGCACAGGGGAAATATGGGAGTCCCTGTCTCCGACTTGTGGACAATCTGAGGCAAATTTCTATAAAACATCAAGACGTTCAGTTCTCTTGATAGTAAAACTACCCCGCTAAAAAATGGCTATGCCCATTCAGATCGGCGATGTTATCGCCCTTGCAAACATGTGCTATGGTATAGCACAGGCCTTTGGTTCCGGTCGGAAAGCGGCCCCAGTGGAGTTTCGAGAGGTTCAGAATGAACTCTATGGGCTGGGGCAGATGCTCGACCTACTGAAAAATTCAGTAGAAAGTGGTGCTATTGGTCCTACCGTTCCCAATGCTGTGCCATCTCCTCTCGTTGAACAGGCCTATGAGTCTATCGCGCGGATGATAGAAAATTGTCAGGCCACGATTTGGCACCTGAAAGAGTTCGCTAAACGGTACTCGCCGTTAGCAGGAGTCGAGTTTATTGAAGACAGAGGTGTCGTAAAAGTTAGGAAGCTACCTTCGAATTCCCGCCAGAGAATAAAACTCAATTGGAAAAGGATTATGTGGGTGAAGGAGACTTCGAATATTCAAGGAATTAGGGATCAAATTAGCATTCACGTTCAGAGTATCAATGCGGTTGTCTCTCTCGTCAATACGTACGTCCCTCCTGGATCGATGAAAGTCGATGGAAGCATTGAATCGGCACAACCGAAGCTAAACGTTCTGTCAACTCCTAGACATAAAACCAATGCTGTCCAAGAAGAGGTTCGAAATCTTGCCGGATATGCTGAGGGACACCGTATGGACCTCCATGGCGCCCGGACGGAGATACATGGTGCAAGGAGAGAGATTTACAATGTTCAAATGGGGGTGTCAGCGGCAAATGCGGGAGTCCATCATGTTTCTTCTGAGGTGAATTTGGTTCGCCAGGACGTACAGTCGTTGAATCACAAGCTGGAAGCAGTAATAGCATGGCAGCAGCGTGATATGCCGGCGGAACAGCTCAAACAGCAGCTATCTCACCTATTCATCAAGTTGGAACAATTAGAAAGGATGCCAGCCGCCGCGGCCCCCAACCCGTGTCCTCCACTGTCTACAGGCATACTCCCATATCCAATGGACGATTCTCACCTTGAAATGCCAAATCCTTTTGCGCAATCGACAACATATCTAGCGTCGTCGTCGTCGTCTGCTGCTGCTTTCTACAACTCGTCAAATTCTTCTATGCCAAACTTTTCAAGCCAGAACCAACTTGCAGACCTCAGACCACAGGCTACTCGGACGTTCGCGCAAGTTACGGCAGCAAGTATAAGCATATCGCCAATTGAGTTGCCTACCCGCCGACCGACTCGCAAAAATGGGTATGTGCCGTCACCGTTCGAGGCTCCAACCCCAGCAGAACCGGAGCGGATCGTACCGGTAAACGCAGAACCAGTAGAAATTGCACAACAGCCTGTCCGAGAAGAAGATCGACCCCCACGGGCCTCGCGGGCAACGCCGACAGATATGTAAGGGAAAAGAGATATTCGATTTAAAAGCGCTTGCTAATCGGTTTATTAGTGTGTTTGAACTATGCCTAGAGACCCGTGTTGGTGACGGAGTGGCCGTCTTTGAAACAGTATGTCTGCATGCTCGTTTCCACGGGAATTGGAAAAATGCAATCGAAAACGGCGAATACAACGAAGGGCTTTTTGCTTGCTTGTGTGAGCCGTTTGAAGACGAAGATGAGGATTTTGAACCACATGCCCAGAAGCTTGAGAGATTTACCTGTATGGCCATTCTCAGCGATGTCATTGTGCGACTTGGTACTAATAAACTTCACAGTAACTAATGGTACTATTGGCTGTCATTATCATGGGAAGGTCCAATGGATATTGCATAATGTTAAAGACTCTCAGGCGAGAAAGGTTGTCACGCTTGGAATCAGGGACTTGAACATGCATAGTACGTATTGTGACCCATATCGCGTCTGCTTGAAACCCCGTGGATTATCTACTTACCTAAACAATATTAGACGAGATGAAATTCGAGAGGGCTTTTACAGAACCAATTGCATTTAAAACGGCGAAGGCCATATCAAACGGGGAACCGGGAAACTATTTTGCTTATGAAGTGGATAGCGAAGTCGACGGCAGACAAGTCGCAATCTTGAATTCCATGGCGTAAGCACTCTCTGCCGCAGCATGATGTTCGGTGCATTGGTTCTAATTCCTCCAGCGACGACTCTTTTCAAGCATATCTCGAAAGCGTCACATTCATGATTGAAGATGATCAAGGCTCCATAGATACGATTGTGAGGCGCAATGTTACACACACCAACCTCCTTCACTATAAGACAATTGGAGTCCAAGAAATTGCGGACAATCAGACTCTAAAGCGAGATGCGTTCAAACATTCTGAACACGTTGAGATGCTGGTTCACTTTCGATCGACGAGAGCGGGTGAAGATGAAGTGGTTGATCTGAAACTACTTTGTGAGTAGACAGGGTGCATCTACAATAGCTCTAACTAATTTATCGTGGGATCTAGTGGACGAGGTCAATCTCGAGAGCAATAGTAGTGAAGACAATTGTATTGTCACTATTACTATGACGAAAGGCGAGGCGGGTTTCCGTAACCGGAATCCGCGATTACAGAAGGTCTCTGGCGCCGCAGAATTTACGTTTAAAAAACGTGAAGGTACCAAACCTCGCCATTCGAGCGACTAGAGCTTATAACTAACCCTCTCTGTTAGCCGCTGATGATTTTCTTCAACAGTTGAAGCATATGAGCAATGAATTGCATGCTCTAAAGATTCAACATGCGAAGAGAAACGAACATGTAATGGTCAAACTCTTCGCGGAGCACATTGCTGCCGCAAATAACGTATCCATGAACGACGTAGAGATCGTTGTGGTATGGGACGAAGTTCGACGCAAAGGCAGAATCCTAGCACGTTCGCGAGACGGAAGCTGCTATTTATCTCAAACACGTTAGTTATCCGCAAATTCTCCGCTTTCATACCATGCTAAACAAGTTCCTTTAACAGTGCACGCCAACTTCTTTGAGAGGTTCGCTGAATTGAAAAGAGGCAACCTTTTCAACGGAGCTGCCGAGTTTTACCGGCCTACGAGGCATGGTGAACAGAAAGTGGAAAAGTTGCCAGAGGGGGTTGGACGGATCCAATTCAAAGATTCTACGAGTAAGAGATATTTGTTCTTGAAACAATGGTCGAGGATGTACTAAACCCACCTTCTAGCCGACAACATGTTCTACGCTAGGTTAACTGAAAGCGCTAAGCGGTTTGGCTTCTCGATCGAGCCAAAGACGATTGTTGAAATGCCCAAACCGGAATCGCAAGTTGGGAACTCTGACGATCGGTCTATTGTACAGACGAGAGGAAAGCAGCTGAAGAGATCACCCACGACCAGGAATTACTCGGCGGAGCATTATAAGAGAATTGTTATGGAGACAGCGGCTATAGAATATGCTCTTCCAACGCAGAAGTTGACGAGGCCGTTAGATGCCGAGGAGCTGCTCGATCTTCTAAACCAGACGGAGGAGAAGATGCTATACGATATGGGGGACCCAAAACCCCCAATAATCGAGGGAGTTATAGAAGACGACCCACTGAAGCCTGAATCTAGCAGTGGTGGCGCCGTTCTAACCCCTTCGCAACCTAGCGAATGGACTGCGGAAGATTTAACCATTCCGAAGAGATTTAGGAAACAACTTGGGCAAGCCCGAGATGCTGAAAAGAAATCTGTGGAGGAGGGGGCGAAACAGACACCTCTAGAAAGTACAATCCAGGAGGAACGCAGGGTTCCCCAGACCGCAAATACCACTCCAGGGCTCTTAACCCCTGATAATGAGACCAAACAGCAACTTCGAAGACCGGCATCGTTTGATACACTACGAAGAGACAGAGAATCACAGAAGGTCTTCATTCCCCCGGAAGCATTAGATAAATCAGGAATTGAATATCTATTCCCCGGGCCAGCAAATCCGAAACATCAACGGTCGCGATCCACTAGCAGTTCGCATCCTCTTCCAGATACCTCCTTAATATCCAATTCCGGGACAAAGTCGCCTAGTTTGGTGGTCGCACCCGGCGAGACAATCACCGGCGAGCGGGATCTTGTACAATCTCCCGAATCCTATGACCCTGGCTACCGGCGTTCAACCATCGAAACGGAGGTGGATTTATCAAAGTCTGTGGACTACACTCCAGTATCGATACCGATACCAGGCCACCATGAAAATTCCGTTGATGACACACTGGGCGAACGAGAAATTTCGCCACCGCCCTTTGACGAGCAAGAGGAAAGCATATATGATCTGCCATTTTCGTCGGGCTCATCCTCACTGCCAATAATCGCGACTGAGAGGAATATCAGAGCTTACCGGCTCACGGCTGACTATGATGATCAACTGCCTCGTGGCACCCTTGTCTGGGTGGACGAGTCCGATAGCACAGCTAGTATGTACTACTCTAGTTTCTAACCCCATTTTCAAAGCTAACCTGATGTGCCTTTTAGAAAAATTTGAACATGGTGTTACTTCCATCAAAATTACACATTTCCAAAAAGAGTCCTTCGAATGGGTCCCGAAAGGGATGTTGAAACAAGGGCGCTATTACGCCATGAAAGCAAAAGAAGGTACTTATAGGACAACTGATGAGGATGGATCCGTTGTCAAACTCAGATCAAACCAGATTGTGGTACCTCTGGAGGACGAGGCCGATGGTAAAGCCAAAGGCAGTGAATTCCGAGTGGTTCCGCTTGAAGCTCGCTACTCAGTACCCGTTAATAGGGAGTGGGTGACCGAGGTTAATCTATCCTTTCAGATGCCGCGGTCGTAACCTTCGCCCGGTACGTTGTATCCTTTTATGCATTATATATCATTGTCATTATTAGGCTGTCTTATCCTTTGCCGGAGTTTATATCGACATCATTTATTCTTTATACTTATTTACGTATGTATAGACGCTTTATGACATTATATGTACTAACGGCCTAAAGATGAATGTAGTTTCGGCGTTTTCATTTTGGTGGTGTTTGTATAATTGTTTATTCTAATCTGGAGGAATTGAAGCTATGGCTGTATTGCTAGTTTTATTATACCCAAAATACATCTTCCATTACATAAAACTAACAAATTTCAACCTGTTATATTGCTGATGGGTATCTATTATGGATCCACATGTGTAAATCGAAAAGGGTTAACGCAGCAAAACTTTGGCGGGACTTGATACGTCTTTGGATCGGCCTATAGGCCTACACCCTAGCTTGGAGGCCAAGCGGATATCTTAATTCCGGTTACAGGCGCCTGCTAACAGTACCAGCTGGTGGAGCGTCCCAAACATTGACCTGTAGTTTCATATTCGAGACATCTGAAGACTTATAAACGCCTTTCCTATTCCAACCGAACTTGTCCCCACGACGGGTCGTGGCCTGGAACTGTCCATCAAACGGGACTTCGATATCATACGTTTGGAAAACGGACCGACCCTGACAGAACTTAAGTGCAGGGCATGTTAAGGTGAAAAATGTACCTTGGGTGATTGTTTCGGTATAAGTCAGGGTCGTGGACTGATAGAGCATGGTGTTAGTAGGTACGTTAATTAGGGGAGGTTGGAGCAAGAAAGTAGCATACGGCGGTAACAGTTAACTGCCACTGAACGGTAGCAGAGGCAGTAGCCTCAGTGATCAATGGGACGGCAAGCTTTGTACCGAGAGTGACACTGGCACCAGCCATAAAAGCAGTTGAAAACGTAAACGCAAAACTCTTCGCGATAGCCTTGCTGTTAGTCAATTGGAAGGTCTGGTTGATAGTGGAGTTTCTGTTATCTAGAATTTGTGTTCCTAGAATAAGGCTTTATTCTGCCTTAGTAATGCAATGGTCATTAAATAGGATCTAATGGAAGAGAATACCTTTTCCCGCCATCATCAGGGATAGCAGACACGCCCCCTTTAAATCCAGCGTAATCCGCGGAAACCTAACTGAAGCTTCAGTACATCTTGTTGCAATTTAGAACCATCTGTGTTGCGGCTCACCATGTCGATAGACCTCAGCTCGTCAAGAAATTCAATTCCGACAGCAACGATTGAGGAGGCCGCGTCTTTTTCTTTGCCTAACTTCTTGGTGATCCCGTGAAATCGAATGGGATATCCTGAGCCAACAAACTTTTCAACTGATTCGTCACCGCCACTTTTACTCGTCACATTGTATTTATTTTCCTTATTGGTTCCGAAATGAAAACCAGTGACATACTTGTCACGGCTGAAGAAATGCTCTTTCCAGGCGATAGTGAAATCAGTAACAACTTCCTCGTCACCGAACTCGAAGGACCCAGGTCGTTTTGCACTCTTGGAGTTCTCAGCCTATGGGGATATACATTTGTGTCAGACATGTCAACCATGCTTTATGATTACCGGCACCCACCGTTCCTATTATGGTCTCTTTGCCGTCAAGGTCCTTGAGAATGAGTCCTCTTAGAGCTTTATCTCCAACGAAAGCCTCGATAGAAGAAAAGGGCCCGTCAACGGAAAATCTTTCGCCATCGGCCTTGATATCTCCATATAATTGCGGAATCTCAGCGAAGGGACCTTGAGAATCCGAAGAATTATTCTGCCGTTTTAAGATCCGCCCGGACTCAGAGGAGAGTTCTTCGATTTGTGTCTCCGTAATGGCACCCATGTTGACAATCTCGATCTCTGGTTCTTTGATCTTTTCGGAAAGTGAGCCTGGCAGCGGAAGTCCGGAGATGATTGGCGAAGAAGACGCCGCATCAACCCTTGGAAGTGCACTGAATCTTGGTAAAGCAAGAGACGGAGTAGCCATCAAGGCGGTCAAAATAATGGTGGCTTTCCAAACCATCTTTATGAAATCGAGAAAACTGAACTTAGCAGGATGACTAAACGAATGTCTGAAAGTACCAGAGAAACAATTTAAAGATAGTACCTCAGATATAGGAATACCTGAGGGAAATAAACGGATCGTCGTGGTGGTGGTGAAGAAGAAGAAGAAGAAGAAGAAGAAGAAGAAGAAGAAGAAGAAGAAGAAGGGAAAACGGCCGGGCCTACGAGCATCAGCGAAGTTTATATGAAGTCACAACCCTCTATTGAGGTGACTGTGGTGTGTATCTCCGGGAGGACGGGATGATCTTGCTCCGCAGATGGTAGTGTGACCACGCGACCAGGAATCGGCGACTGTTTCTGAAGCCTTTCTGGACGGCTGACAAAGAATTTCACAAGGCAAACGAAAAAGAAGGTACAATGATAAACTAGATATCAGATGTGGGTTCTAGGTAACGACAGCAAGTGAAGACTGATTGGAAATACGAGATGAAACAACTTCAGATGATCGTCCAAATCCCTTAGATAAATACGCAAGTACATTGCAGGTATCGCATATAGATATTACCGTGTTAGTATACTTTACGCGAGTTTGAGATCGAGTATTTATGATATTTTGACTTTGCTTTGAAGTATCTACGTTCTGGGGAAAGAGGGGAAAGTTGAAGCTTTTCTTGGGCAAGCCCTCGTTTCGAACATTATTTTGCATTAACCTCGTTATAAGGCTAGTCCGAACCCCTTTTGAATTTCACGAGAATATGTAATTTGTAGAAGGGTCATCGGAGATCTATGCTTCGAGGTTGTAAACAGGCAGGTAAAAAAAATACGCAGTTTATGCGAAACAGATCCATCGATTGGCTTGCTGTGTTCTGTTCTTGTTACAAGGGTATTTTTTCAGATACAAGATAATATATGATTTGCATAACAAGGTGGTATCCCGGGGCCTTGATTTGACGTGGAAGAACTTAAATGTTTTAAGAACTTGGCCAATTGATGTCGGGATGCCGCAACGCTCGCGAGATTTATGGCTTCATATTCGAAATTCTAAATTCTCCGTGTGGCTTTTGCAAGATTATTTGGATAGAGCTTTGATATTGCATCCATACCGAAAGCGGACCCTATATCTCAGCTTTGAATTTAGGGGCGTATATCGATAGGTCATCCTACGGCACAACCAGGTCGCAGCCATATTGCGTATATGTACTCTATAGAGTCATATTGAAATTTAATACTATCTCCAGTTTATTATACGGTGTAGATCCAGATCTTGGACCAGTTGTGGTGAATATTATGAGAAAGTTGAGCTGTAGCCATCCTGGGGAGCCGCATAAACCTTGGCTTCGTTGCCTGAAACAAGCACTCTGCTACCTAAATGTCCGTACAGAGCTTGCTTGTAGATATCGACATCAAGCCAGTAGACCTTTGGAGGTGACACTATAAGGCGCAAAAAAAGGAAAAAGGAGATAACTATTATTTTCAATATTTTGCAAATAGCCTTCTTAAAACGTTAGGGCTTTAAGCATTTTGGCATTCAGGGGTCCTGACCTCGCCAATGGGATTAACTAGTGTGTCAATTCTTGACAGAAAATTCTAGCTTTATATCGAAGCTTTAATCCTGGGAGGTGTACTTCGCGATCACAGAGGACAGCACGAGCTAACTGACAATTTAAACGCGTAGTCCACCGCAAGAAGATAACACTCTCTCACAAATATCTGTGGAAGTGCTGAGACCGAGTGCATGAGCCCTTTGTTCTGTGTATATGTTGCAACAAAAACAACACAAAAAACCTCACCTCCGATGATGCCCTGAAAGCGTATCCCTCTAGATTTCCTCACCTCGCCAATTACCTTGACTGCGGCGAATTTGTTATCGGTAGTACATAGAAGAAAGGCAATGCTCCTTCGTCGGGAGTAATATGCAAAAGGCTATGGGATACATCTACGATCAACACAGTGTGTGCCCATTTGAAACGGCAACAATGTCGGCAAAGACGCTTGGTTTGGGAAGCAAAAAAAAAGAGCAAAAAGAAAGACCGTATCGGTTGGAGACACAGGGAATTGAACCCGGGACCTCATCCATATTGTTATATTACGCTAAGGAAGCGCTCTACCAACTGAGCTATATCCCCAATTTGATATATGTCACTCCTAAAATGCATATATGAGCATTTGAAGATTGAGATTGACGGTGTGAGCAGGCCAAACGTGATTTCAGAGCCTCTGACTAAGAATACTTGCTATCTAAGTACATGGCTTTCGTGTAATATAAATATAGCCTACGAGTTATGACTGCCATGTGCTTACCGGCTCACACGTTATCAATCTTATGGCCGAGAACTTCCCAGGTTTCGGCCGAAGTTGCAGGGCTTGCGACAATGCCGAGTCACGGGATTGGCAACCCTGCACGGGGAGGATAGCCACTTGGGAAAGGGCTGATTCTGATTAGCAGACCATTCTTTCGGAACCCCGAATATTTAAGGGAATTTGTTTCCCCATACTACGCTGTTTCTAGTTCGGATCTTCATATTCTACTCCGGCTGGCCCTAAATGCTGGGACCTACAAGGCCAGTTTCGAAGAAATTACTTTGGGTACTTACTAGCAACACACAAAATACCACACGCCGAACTATCTTGACCCCTAACGCTCTCAAAGTTGCGACTAGCCCACCCCAGTTTAAGATTCTTAGAAGGCTAGTTGTGACGAATAGTTCAAGAGCAATCATGTCGGACGAGGACAAGTTGTGCGATCAGCTGAAGGTGGTGGCCGAAGATAACGCCAATATGCTGAATGCGGTCTCCAAAGAGGAAGAACAATCTCCACTTCAGGCGGAATCCAGTCAAAAGGCAGAAGAAAAGGCATTACCGAAGCTCACGCCTGCAGAGTTTAAGGCATACAACAGGCTAGCAGTTGTGATGGATCAATATGTATGAACCGGGTCATTCTACTGCAAGCTCCCGCTACAGTTTTAATATCTAACTTGTCATCTACATGTAGCACAATCACTTCCGCGCAACGTGGACCGAAATTATTACAGGCTTAAGGAAATCGCGGCCGAAGAATCAGGTAAAGTAGTTCCAAAGCTATTTACCGAAAGTTACTCATAATTTTGTCTAGTCGCTTCGCCAGTTTCTTAGTATTGCGCAAGGGTTCTGTCGGATGCTAGGTATGCTCTATCCTCGGCCGGTAGCACTTTCTCAAAACTAAACTCTAATCTTCTCTCTAGACACACACCACAACATAGAAGAGAGCTACGTATTTCCTATCCTCGCTAAAAAGAGTCAGCCTAACCCTGAAATTCATTCTTGAGGTTTTTCGAGCGGGTTAGCTAACATGTCTTGTTCAGTGCCCGCTTTCCAAAAACACAACAAGGAACACGGGGAAATGATCGCGCATCACCGCCAAATACACAAGGTATAGACGAATGACTTCCCGCGATTGCCATTTATTAACACACTATATTACAGGGCCTCGAAAGGTTCGAAGACTATGTCAATGCATGCAAAAGTGGCGAGAAGGACTTCGTTGCGTCGGATATGCTAGAGCTAATGGAGTCGTTCGAGAAGGTACTATGGCAGCATCTAGACGAAGAAGTCCAACAACTTGGTGCCGAAAACATGCGAAAATATTGGACCATCGAGGAGCTAAAGATGCTCCCAATGTAGACTCAGACATTAACAAGGAATGTGACTTTGGTGTTGCTATCTTCTCACTTTCTATTTTCCCCATGCCCCAACCCATCGCCCAGTTCTCTGTGAAGAATATATATACAGGAAAAATATTTGGAATACCGGCTTGATTATATACATTTGTCAAGTGATATGGTTAAAGCAAATGAGGTTTTGTAATACTTGAAATATCAAGAGTATGTCGTGCTCAAACGGTGGGTTCGTACAAATAAACCGAGCCCTCGTGGTTATTGAATTTCGAAATGGAAGAGTGTTCATCGGCGAGTGTATACAGGCACTGCTGTTAAGTAATAAATTAAACTGGCGGCGGTTGATGAAATGTTCGCGCACCAAAATATTCTTGTAAAGTCGTCTCGTAAGCCGGGATTCTAGACTATAATGGAGTAATTATCGAGTGCCTTCGACTTTGCCTCGAGGCTGACCGAGATTGTGAAAATATGCGTGATGCCCTCGAACTCGACCTGGAGATTGACCGTCGTATCGATTGCCATCTAGTAGGGAGTTAGAGATGACACAAACATGATATCAAAGTACAACATACCTGCTCTTTGTAGCCTGGCTGAACCGTGAAGTAAGGGACCCTTGGCTACTACTGGTCCCCGTTGGCGATTTAGGGACTGGTTCTTCATGGCCTTTGAGGAAGCATACACGTCGCTGCTCCGCCATTTCAGCGACAGTTGGTGCCTCTACAAGGACTTTCTCGAGTAGAACAATCTTCTGGACTGTTATACCAAGAGAAAAATCGCCGTGGGAAAGCGGGCTCGGCGGGCCTTTCCTACGTCTAGATGATAGACCGCTACTCTTTCCTTTCACGGACTCATCGCCACTGTGGTCTTCTCTCTCGAGGTCACAGCTACTTTCACTTCTTACACGAGCTTGGCCAATTACATGACACATCCAACTGGCACTTTTTAGGTCTGTCTTCACAAACTCGTCCCACTGTAAGAAGAAACTTTCCATATCCTCCTATTACGTTCTTTAGAGAAATTTCCTAAAAGTAGTTGATGATCGGGTAGAACTTACGTCAACAAGCTGAGGGGGATACGCTGGTGGAGGCCGCGCGATTATCCAAAAGTGATCCCCCTTTAGAGTGGACCGGCAAGACCCAAGTGGTATGGAATGCACTTTGGTAAGCTGGTGAACCATCTCCACCATAACTCGAATCGGGATTCCCAGGCTGAAGAAATCGCGTCTATGAATTTTTTTAGAATTAACAAACACCCTGAGATTCGTACCCATTGGCCATTCGTACCCATACCGGGAACCATTTCTGGTTCCTGCACTTTCACCTGCCTCTCCGGACCCCGATAAAGCTATCGAGCTTGGAGCTTTCTGAATGATGACATTTTGAAAACAGAGGTAAGGGTTACTATCGACGCTGATCTCCTTGTAGAAGGCGAATTTCTTGGGAGGCGGACTTGCGGTATTCGGTAAGAAATTTGGCCATTCCTTCTGCCGTAAGGCCCAATCATTCGAAAAATCTGTCAATGGCCCCACATCGAATGTCAAGGACGAGACATTATATGGGTTGACGGCAGTAGGTGTGTTGGATAATATCGGCCGAGCCATATTGAAGGTAGATTGTCGAGAATCCTTACTTGTCCCTGTAGCAAATATATTATAAAAGCTACGGGATCGCAAGCTGCGGCGTTAATGGTTGATTGAGATCACAACCTTTGTACGCTTGTCTCTTCTGGGCTCCAAAGCTGCATAGCGCAAGCTAACGGAGGTGGCAGATCTGTCGTCAGAGATGCTGCAACAAATCTAAAACGAGATTCGTGAGGTGGATGCCTCACTACTTTATAAGTGCCGACTTAGCGAGGTCCAGTTCGCTGCGCTGTTTAGAGTGTAGTTGCACTTGCTGCTAATTTTTGGTCTTCGTGCCATGCATCTGCGTGCGTGCAGGGTGGAGTCGTTGACCAGCCTCCCAAGCGCTGTTTATGAGCTTGCAAGGGGAGAGTAGCAGTTGACGGTACGGAACAGAAGGGAGATGTCCTTTATTTGGCATCGGAGGACCGGTGCAGCTTCGAAAGTCCGCGCTATGGTGGTAGCCCGCCTGCCGGATATGAAGATTCGGTTGGGAACTAATACATTAGCGGAAAATGTACCAGCTCATACATGCTGCTGTGCAAAGCTACATGCATGATACATATAGCTCGAGCCAAAGGATTTCGAGAGTCCATCGCCCCTGAGTGTCAGACGGACGGCAGAGCGGGGTCTTCGCGCTGGAGGGCGGAACCCATATCCCAAGGCTTCTTCTGAGTGGCTCGAGTACACTGCGGAGGCTCAACAGGTGGTGGTTTGCTCGATTCCAAGGTTGAGGTTATGGTGCCGTGACCCACCCACCAAGGTGCCCAATTGTAAGCGCGCGCGATCCTCTGCAAGCTAAAATTAGGTGGCTTCTCATTTGCTGCAGCCAATTAACGAAAGACACCATTACCGGGGTTATTTCCCAGGACCATGGTACAGGCGTTGAGTTAGTCTCAAAGCGGTCAGGCATGTGCTTTTGGATCAGTTGACAGCTGTTACCAGAAAAGCGCATTCCAAGATCGATATCTGGGTGCCCGCCATTGCGATTCATTGGATTCGATTCCAATCTATCGAAGACACGGCTCGAACTCTGGCAGTACCGACCGTACTAGAGGACTCTGATGATTTGGCTAGAGATTGCAAACAACTTGGGTTATGAAGTAAGTTATTTACAAAAGAAGACTGTGCCTGTAAGCTAGCGCTGCTACACAACAACAACACACAACTTCCAACCCCACAGCTCAACGAGACCAGGTACATGATAGTCTAGATAGTAAGACGGGACTGTGCACTACACACCAAAGAATGCTTAAGAACTTCAATGCAAGGTCGTCTAAGGCTATCTGTTGGTTACGTCGTGAGGCTATCCGGGATAAACACCGATTCGTGGACAAAATCTACTCCTACAAGCCAGGGTACCGTTCCTGTACCCATGTTCGAAGACTTCGAAAATACAGTTGCACAGCCAATATCTTCTCCCAGACCCACCGATGTGCCCTTTCTAGAAACCTAAAGGCTTGGACAGCGGTTCGGTGGCTTTCCATACGAACTGCATACAAGGTTGCCATGCCTCTAATTCTTTCCAACATCCTGCTTTCCCCGACTACCTGGACCAACCATCGGGCCCATCGGGATAGGCTTTCCCAGACCTTTCTCCCAATCTGTAGGAATCTAAATGATCCGCCTTGTAAAGCCCAATTCCCTGCCCCAGAAAAGGGGGTTCGAGGCGAAGTCCAATTCCTATCTCTGCATTGCCGCAACAAGCATGCCAAGTGGTCCCAAATTATCAATACCAGACTTCGGATTGTTCCCCAGATTTTGGGCGCATAAACTCGTGCCACTCTCAGAAGGTTTCCGGGTGCAATATATTTTTTCTGGAATAAATCCTGGAATGAAATGCCTGTTCCTCTCGCTTTACGGATCCACTGCCGTGCAGTTCTCTTTGCTTGTTGGAAGGATCGTAGAAATTTGTCCCGTATTCCAATAATAAATTGCTTCACAAGGATGTATATGAGCATTGGGAGGCCAATAATCCATTCTTTTGTGAGTAAAGCCCGGTTCCTTCGCCAGATATCAGGTGTTTGTTTGATAGCTCTGAAAATATTTTCGCACTGTCGGGATGTCCAACATTTGATGTTTTCAAGGCTGAGTCTGATTGCTGGTAATCCTCTTGTGGCGAAGACGAAGATCGTTAACAAGAATAGACACTTCAAAACCATATATGGGATGCCAGCCCATAGTATGTTCTTTACGCCACCAATGTACGTGTACCGACTAAATCTTCCGAGTTCGTGGAATGAAGGTTGGATATTGCTGCCATGGCCAAACCGTAGTCCAGGTTCAGCTTTGAGTTTCCCTATCAAGTCGAGTGATTGCCACCAGACCCGCAATGAGCTTGGAAGCCACACGGGCACTTTTTCCAAAGCGAGTACAAGGTAGCTCTTGAAAGCTGCCCAGAACCTGGTATCCCATGATAATGTTCGAATTGGTTCAAACCGTTCCTGACTCCATATCCAAATCGTAGCCAACCTAGCCGGCCAAAATAGGACACTCAGAACGCTAAAACACACAGCCGAAATCCGTAAAACCTTCTGTTTTCTATCTCCTCCTTGGTGTTTCCCAATCCATGTGGCAATAGAAGGAGCATAGAACAGGATGGCCGTCCCGGATATAATTGAAACCCCGATCGGTGGCATGTGGTCAGCGAATGCGATACTGGTGCTGAGGATCCGATTCGGAATCGTTGAGCGCATCTATCGAGTAGATTAGTTTCATATTATTTATAACAGTCTCCGAGGTAGAAAATTTCAGGTGTATTACTTACCCTGGATTGCATGATAGAGCTAAGGGCTCGTCTACGCTTGAGACAGGTCTGTACCCGAGTGGAGAACGAACCCGCCAGGAAACCGGACTCTTCGGGGCAGAGGAGCTGGATTATTAGCTCCAGGCTGTTCCCAATTCGACCCTCAGTCCCACCTCCTGTGCTAAAGAATGAAGGGAAAACATTCCACCAAGGATCGCTAGAGATTTTGTCTTTGCTATTGAGGTTCAAGGACTTGGCAAGCCTCTGCGCAATTCTATCCACGTCTTTTTCCGTCAATACTGCAGCGGTATCACCCTAGTGTCTTCGTTAGCACCCAAACATTGAACTCGTAGTAGATAAAGAGATTTATTACCGATGCTCCAAAAATCTTGCCCACAAACCCCCTTGATTGATCGGTTTCCTTACCCGTAGATTTGTTCGGGTAAACTACAACTTTCGTAGATACCACGGGGCGAGGGCAGACCGTTTTGTAATTTGACCGGAAGACCGTTTTGGTCATTTTCGTAACTGTATAAGTCGGTCTTTGTTTTATGATTATTGGCTTTTGCGTAGTCCTCGAAAACATATCTTCGTTGCACTGCTTGATCTCGTCCTTTAGTCTATCCACTTGTCTCTCCATATGTTTCCTATCCCCAACGGTAGAGAAGGCGAATTTCAGATTACGGATTTCTTTTAGCATATAATCCAATACTATCGCGTTGTCATTGAGCTGCCTCTGTACTTTATCATGCAATTGTCCTTGTCTTTCCTCAATATTTTGTAAGTGGTATAGGATCTTGGCATCTATAATCGTTTGCGAAGAATTCTTTGAGAATAATAATGTGATTATATCTCTAGGATCAGGTCTCCAAGCATTATCTAGCTTCGTAGATGAGAAGAATGTGAGCCTTAGTCTTGTTTTGATTAGCTTACAGATGAAGGTATATCGTTCATTCACTGACCTGTAGTGGGATAGTACCGGTGGTTCTTCCACCTCAAGTCCGGGTTTAGGAACTCCCAGGTATCTACTCGTAATATTTTCGTTTGTGCGAGAATAAACATGGTACACCAGCTTAGGAGGATGAACAGTACCGTAAATTTATTCTCGCAGCTCCATTCCCACACAGTACGAGACTTATCCACGAACGTTTGCTTTTTTATGACAGTTCTCGCCCGCTGCCAAATATCGAAGGCTCCAAGTTGTTCCGCCTTGCTTTTAACTCGCTCTAGTAGTGTTTTCTTTTGAGGTAAAGCCTGCACGGGTTCACTTGGAGTTGCGATTGGGGGAGTCGGTCTAGATTGATTTCGGACGGAGCTTGCTCCAAAGCTACTATCCACCCCTCTCCTTCCATTGAAAACTCGAAGTCCGGTCTGAGCTGGACTAGGATGTACATGCGATCGAAATCCAGTCCTATGGCTGCGTACTCTAGGCTGCGATTCAAACCTCTCGTCGCTGCTTGGGATTGAGGAACTGATTGAGTTCGCCCGAGTCGGCGAATAGTCAGGAAAACCAAGCCAGGGGTTCCTTCTTGATTCAATATCGTGACGAGTTGGGGTGGCGACAGGTCCGAGATCGCATTCGTATTCAAAATCGATCATCCGAGGTCGATATCCTTCCCATAGTAGGTCTAAAGCAGAAGGCTTCCAGTCTACTCGTGGAGGGTACGACTCCAATTCTTCGTAAAAATTGACCCACCTACGCGACGAAGGCGTATTCATCTTCGAAGGGTGGTTGGAGGCTTCGTCTTCGATATCTTCTCCAGAATTTACCTCAAGATTCCATCTATATTCATCTCGTGGTGCCACTGGGATACCCCTAGATCTTCTATAGCCTGAAGTTGATCGAATCCTGACATTCGAGGCCGGTTGTCCCGACGCGGCGGACCGAGTCTTAGTGCTATTAATCTCCGGACAAGAAACAGAACGCTCTCGACCTCTGGGAAATTCCATTTAACTTGAAGATCGGAGGTTGCTTTGAAGTCGAATAATATTGTAGCTTGCCCCAGACAGAAATGCGACAAATATTCGGATCACTACCACGTAAGAGAAAAGGGATGAAGCAGACGGCTCCTAGGCCGTTTTGTTGCAAAGGAAGAGAGATCGGGATGATAGAGGTATACGCTGTAGACAGGCGCGATCTTTAGATGTCTGGGCGGGAGTTGAAAGAATGCGAGTGCTCCCGGCACCGACATCGATGCATCATGATAGAAACGCCATGCGTCGCTTGGTGCTCAAAGCAAAATCATGTGTTTCTACGGGTCTACGAACAAAGGATGCCTTAAAATGTTTCCCGAGTACTTTATCTGCAGCTCAAGTTAATGTTGGTTTTGTTTCGAAGCTAAAACCTCCAACAAGAGCGCATGTCTTTGTTGGACTCAGACTCAAGTGCAAGCTCAAGCTAAGGATTGGCTTTGCCTGCTACGCAAACAGACTGCAGTACTGTATAGATGCGCTATCCCGTTGCCCTGGGCTTATTTCTCTTTATTAGATTAAACCAGATGCTGCACTTCTAGTCACGATGTTTTGACTAAGGGAAACTCTTGGCCGGTTAGACGGAACTATGATTTCTTTCATAGAACACTAAAAATATCACGACTCTCTTGGCCAGTGCCTTCTAGGTGATGATTATTGTCTATACAGACAGACGATACTCCGCGTGGTCCGTGCGTCATATGGTGTGAATATTGGGAAGATAATGTAACACTCACGGCGGCTTCCAACCCCCGGCATTGCTGGGTCCACAATTGGTATCCACAAAACATTGGCCGGAACATTATGCAACTAATATAATTATGTAAGTATCTATTGGGTATCTGGCTGTCGTGCTAATAAATACGCGTGCCGAACTATGAAGAAAAGCATAAAGAAAATTACGCAGACTCAATCGGTCTTAGTCGCACTCCTATTGATCGTACCACTCATAGCTCTCGCTCCATGGCACCTCTAACCCGAATCCATCAAATACCGTCGGCGCGAAAATGTCTACATGCTGTCCTGGCTGGAAAAGTGCGTCTTCAAAATTCGTTTCCAGATAACTGTGCCGCAGAGGCTTCTGTGCATTTGATTCGGGTTTTGAAGGGACTGTATCACCTCGTCTCTGAGAGTAATGGTCTAAATCATCCCGCGTCTCATGCGACATTGGGATCGGGATCCCGTAATATTGTATATTCGAATCTTGGTAGTCTTCTAGGTTCTGACTTGAAGAGGTGGTAGACTGGGCTGACATAGAAACTGGGCTGAAGCCATCTGCTAGGTCGATTTGGTAGCCACTCCGCCGGGGCTTGGCAGCCTGGTTATCGCGGTGCCCCTTCCTTTTTGCAAAACCCTCGTCTTTGGTGCTAGGTGGCCTTGGGCTGTCCCTTTGATCCTCCGTTGAGGATACAAATTCCACTTTCGTGCAATCTTCAACAGTTAGCCCTAAATCCCGTCTCATCAAATGTCCGACGACCCAGACCCAGTTGGGGCCGTATTTGCGATACAAGTCCATCTGTTTCTTATATCTTTCCTTGTCACGCTCCATAGCCTTCTTCCACGGCTCTTTACTTTCGTCGTCCATTTGGTCCCATTCCACGGATATGTCGGACTGGATCGCGGGGTAAGGGCGGTCGGGATAGAGAGCCTTTAATTCCTTTCTTCGAGCATTGGCGAACATAACGAAAGAACTTAGGTTTCTCCTAGGTGCATCTGGCGGAACTTTGTTGTTATGTGACTGGCGACTCTTCTTGACCCCGATCTCCGGATATTTGCCGCTGGTTGCCATCATATAAATACTTGAATCGGCAGCTGTATTGTCTTCTTTTGCTTCTTGTGGAGCTCTGCTAATAGTTAAGGTATCCAGGGTGATATCTAGGAATCGTACACACGAGGTAATGTGGTCTACTAATAAGTCGATCTATAAACGTCGAAAATTTCGGGTCGGCCTTGGACGTGTGGAAGGGATATATGACTTTGATCAGATGTCGATGGAAACTAGTCGGGCTATATATTCCATAACAGTAGTAGATGGAAGAAGAGGTCGATATACCCCTATTGATAGAACCATTTCCTTATGCTCAGCGCTTTGAAATGGGAATGCTGCATGTTTCGACGCCCAAGTTTGCATTTCCCAGACCCATCCGTATAGTTGAGTAAAACCTGCAGGAAATTGTTGAGTTTACTGTGAGGCTACAGAATTGCCTAGACCCCGATGTTTCGCAGTTTCATATTTGCGCCAGAGAGCTAAATACCACGACAAAAGCTTCTATCAAAACCTTTGGACGAGCTGTCTGGGCTCCTAACAGCTCTAAAACCCATAAGAGCCGATAGGTTAGAAACCTTCAGTGAATGAGTTGATATTGTTGCAGGAAATAGATCAATCGCGTTTGATGTTTGAAGATTTTCTATATTGGGACGACGAGACCGGTTTGGGACAACTGGCAGGGGTACGAAAAATACCACACAACGCGGTCCCGACAACATCAATGGGTTTCGGAAACCTTGGAAACGTGGAAAACTAGCCGACCCTGGCTCGAAACACTAAATGGAGTTGCTCTGCAATCCATAAGGCCATGGATTGCAAAAGCTCACGATGTTAATCGATAGGCCAATGGCTAGTCACCTTATCCTTTACCTGTATTCCAGTCAGTTTACTGTATACATGTAGTGAAGCATCGGACTGGTGGATCGCACAATATCGATCCGTCGTTATGCTAAACGATGGCGTGCGTTTCCTATATCTACCAGGTTATATCGCACAAACTGAGTTTGTGTGACATGAATGGCATGGCGTTCACACGCAGGACAGCTAGCGCCAGAAACAAAGCCTCAGTTTGGTAAGGTTCCGGCCTGGTGCTACCGCCGATGAAAGTAACGTGGGACGAGACGGCACACCACATGGAGTATACCGTATTTAGCCATTTATCGTGGATCTAAGGTAGAACCGGAAGCATATCCATCTACACTAAATCCTAATTGAGGTACTTGTTTCTCTACTTACAACGGTTCAACTGACCCACCTGATCTGTTCAAGACGGGATTGACGGCAAAACGTGTCGGAACCGCAAGGGGCAGATACAGTCGCACAATATACGTCGGCATTAGAATAGGATCCATCGGTCATTGTGTGGGTACTATCCCAGAAGTGACTTTCTTGGACAAGCCGGGTCTTTGCTATGCTCAAGTTTCGAAGATCCGCCCCAAACGCACAGGGACAAATCCGTAAGAGCGCTTACGCGCACTGCATAGTCTTGTAGACAGACTTATTTTTTTAGACTATGAACTCAGATTTATGGAAACCCCGGGGATCCGGCGGCGGCCATTGCGCACCATGCACCCCACCTCACCTTCGTACTGCTTCAGTTGTATGGCGCGGCCGCATTTAGTATTGTCCTAAGAAACAGCATCCGGTACTCGAGGCGCTTTACTTTCTTCAAAGGATATATTAGAAGCCATCCAAACCCGATTGACGTGACCATCCCCGCCAATACATATCGATATATTCTTCAATAATCCATAATTATAAATCCATTTCCCTAGTAACCATCCCCACAAAGCTTTACATAATCAACCTGTCTCAGATCTCACGCCGAGCGTGATCTGTAAATAGACGATAAATATGGGTGAGTCGGGGGTTAAGAAAACCTTGGGGGCGATGGGCCGGAGGATTTTGAAGACTCTTTCCACTCTCATCTCCATAGCTACTCACCACTGCAAACTCACCAGGGTCGATTATTCAGTCTCGAACGGGACTTTATATACGACAATGGCTACCAAACCTGGAGATAGACACGCTGCAGCCCTTGAAAAGGTGAGTTTCTGTGGCCAGGTCCAGATATACCCAGCTTCACTCTGGAACCTACCAGGCGCTAACGACGATAAAACAATTTAGCTTCGTCATAAACTTACCACCACCACCCTGCAAGACGTTATTCGAAATGTCACAAAGCTGGATCTCAACAAGATTCAATGTTGCCATAGAACGCAAGATGGCGAGAACTCATGCGGTTGTACCGGTATGCATGTCTAATATATTCCCCAGGGGCCTATGTAGGAGAACTATGACTAAACCCTTACATCCACAGCTGCCTGTTGGGAGACACTTGCGACAATAATTTGCAAGTATAACATTCACGACTCTATGGAATCGATCAAGGTTCCCATCACCTCCCACGCAGAGCACGAACGGATTATTGCCTGCGGCTCAACCAGCGACTTGAGCTTTACCAGTGAAAAAAGTTCTGAGTCTAGCTTCAGCAATGGCTGTCAGAGTCATCATAGTCACGACTCAGATGACCGTAAGTATTTTCAGATCTATTCCAAGCCGTATTCAGAAGCTGACTGTCCGGGAGACAATGGCCACAATCATAATGGCTCGGAATGCACTGGTCACGATCACGGTCACGGTCACGGTCACGATCATGGCCACGATCACACAGATCACGATCATCATGATGATGGCTCGGACCAGAGCCCAGAGTCTAGCTCTGATACTGAGAAGACACCCATCAATGATAGTCTAGAAACTTCAGGGTCCGAAATGGAGAAAAAGCATGGACATGAAGAGATTATCGACGCCCGGGTTCCCGACCCCCTTAGACAAATCGTCATGCAACTTCCACATGCTCTAGTTACTGGGCATCATCACCATTTCCAAGTCATAAATCTCCAAAACTCTTGCGAATTCCATCAGGAATTTATAGCTCAAAAGTTGGATGACAGCCCGGTCGTGTGTGCGTGCTCATGGATCAAGGGTACTCTTGCTCTAATCTTTGAAGCTACTCCAGTCGCCCATCTCTGCTGTAAAATTGGCGATGGAAAACAAATCGCGACAAGGGATTGCTGCCTTGAGGATCATGATCTGGATGCCGAACGTGAAGATTCGTTAGAGTCGCTATTCTCGGAGACCTCTGGTACGCTTATCCCGCCAAAGGCTTTGCGATACCTGTCCCTAGGTGTAACTGGGATGACTTGCACGACGTGCGAGACGAAACTCACTAAGACCCTCCGAAAAATTGAGGGTGTGATCCCGAAAGGCCCGAAGGGCGTGAAAACCAGCTTCATGCGAGGAAAGGCAGAAATCTGGTACAACTCGTCAGTCATCTTGGACCCCAAGGAACAAATCTGCTCGGTAGTCAAAAGAATGACCGGCTTCACTTGTAAAGTCCTTAGTGATACCGACAAGCTGAACTGCAATCACTCAAATCAAATTATCCGGATCAGGCTCGGTGTTTCCAACAACATGGACTCTGATGCGATTGTAAAGCATATTCTTCTTTTGAAGGGAGTTATCGCCAGCAGGGAAATTCCTAACTACGACGAACTGGTACATATATACCGAGCAAAAACGCCATGGGCAATCTTCAAAGCCATAGCCCGGCATTCGTGGGGGAGGAAAAAAATCCAAGAGCCCGACCCAGAAAAGGGCATGATCGGGAAAACCTGGAAAGTATTCGATGTCAGATACGATCCGCAACAACTACATGTCCGAAATCTGTTGCAGTATATGAAAACGTCCTCTCAGGGCAAGCATACCGTCGAGCTCGTCGATGAAGAAGGCGCCGAAAACATCGTGGAACAACAATCCCGTAACGACCTCCTACAGTTGTTATGCCTAACTATTGCGGCTGCTACCTTAACTTTCCCCATCCTATTGATTACTTGGATTCCAAGTATCAAAACTCAAGTCCCTGCTGCCACGGAAATGGATCCATACAGACTGAAGACTTTCATCGCCTTGCAAATCGTTTGTTTTACTCTTGCCACGGTTGTTCAAGCGCTTGGGAAGAGAATCTATTTGAACGCCTTCCGTTCCGTTTTTTTCCAACGTCGCCTCGACATGGACTGCCTAATTACAATCTCAACTACAGCAGCTTTCTTTTACTCATTCGCCTTCTGGGGAATGAATCTTTCTCGTGAGCTTATAAAGCTTGCTTCTGGTCAACCTCCCAAGGACGCGGAGGCCGAGCGGCATGACCCAATTTTCGAAGCAAGCAGTTTGTTGATAACCCTGATTCTGGCTGGACGTCTATTGACTGGCTATATTCGACACTGGGCGGCCAATCGCATATCCGTCGGTACTCTTCAAGCAAGCGTTTGCACTCGCAGTACCAATAGTTCGTTCAAACAAGTTCGTAACCGCCGCTGGAAAACTGAAGATGTGCGACTTTTGCACTACGGGGACATTCTTCTCGCCCAAACTGGGGAAGTAGTTGTCACTGATGGAGTTGTCGTTAACGGGGATGGCACAGTAGATGAGAGCCATCTAACAGGTGAATCTGAGCCTGCTCAGCACCAAAGGGGTACCACGCTCATTGCTGGTTCAAAGGTCATTGAAGGACGGCTTGAGTACCGAGTCACAAGATTGATACCCGAAAATACGATATCATCAATGAGCAAACTTGTGACGGCGGCGTCAAGTTCAAAGCCGAAAATACAAGATTACGCGGATAAGGTAGCGGCTTGGTTGACCCCGATTGTCCTTCTCGTCGCACTAGTAGCATTTGGCGGCTGGTTGGGCTATTACAGAACCGTCAAGAGAAACACGGAAGATCTCAGTGCTGCATTCGCGAAAGCCATTACCATCGCAATCACCGTTTTGGCAATTTCGTGCCCCTGCGCTATCGCTTTGGCAGTCCCAACCGTTTTGATTTTTGCTACACAAGTTGGCATGAAATGTGGAATTGTTATCAAGTCCCCAGAATCATTCGAAAAGGCTAGGAAAGTCCGGTACTTTGTTGCAGACAAAACAGGAACCTTGACAACCGGAAAGCTTCAGGTCGCGGCGGCGAAATATTGGGTACGTGGCGAATGGGTTAGCGATATTAGCGATAAGGATGTACAGGAAACCCAGCACCTCATCTACAGATTGATCGCACGAGATACCCATCCTGTTTCTAAAGCAGTCCTCAACAAGTTGAAGGAGCATCACACGAAGGAGCTACCAGTCCCAGATATCGAGAAGAGTGTTAAATCCGTCGTCGGAAAGGGAATAGAGGGGATTTTCAACGGCCGGCGGATAAGGGGCGGGAGCCCTTCGTGGGTCCTAACGGATACGATCAAAAATTTCAGTAAGCCGGTCTTCAAAGAAGTTGTCGAGGACGCCGCTCGTACTCCATTCGTCGTCGTCGATATAAGGAGCGGAAATGTGCTCGCGATATTTGGACTCTCCGACACAATCAGACCCGAGGCTGCATCCGTTATTTCCAAGCTGCAAGCCCAGAATATCGAGTGCTTTATTCTTAGTGGTGACCAGTTGGCAGTCTGTAAACAGGTCGCGGAGGCAGTTGGAATCCCTCCGGAGAATGTTTACGGGGAGTGTTCACCAGAAGATAAAGCAGAGCGTATTCGGCTTCTACAAACGAGAGCACAGATGGATCTGGATCTCCTTCACCTCCGGGGCTGTTTCATTCGTCGGACTATCAACAGATTTCGAACTGGACGTCGATATGTGATGTTCCTTGGCGACGGGACAAATGATGCGGCTGCACTTACAAAGGCGGATGTTGGTGTTACGATGAGCAACTGCACTGATATCGCTGCTGGATGTGCAGATGTGGGAATTCTGTCGTCTTCCCTTACGGGAGTTCTTGCACTTATCGCCTTGAGTAAGAGAGCCACGAGCCTCATCAAGTGCAACTTCTCATGGGCTTTGAAATACAATTTGGGAGCCATGTTGATTTCAACCGGAATCATTCCATGGACTCTTGCTCCACAATACGCCGGTATTGGCGAAGCTGTGAGCGTCGCACCGGTTTTCATTATCGCAAGCACTATTCTTTGGTGGAAATTGAAGTATTAAGAGATGGTTACAGACGAGTTTGATATGGTTGTTTTGGTATACATGGGGAAGATGCTGACCGTTCTATATATTTGGTCGGCACCTTTGACGTCGTACGATTATTCTGGGTTGGCAGGAGTGTATGGTTAGGGTTACTGATATCCGCATGAAAAGGCTTTGGGACGGGCGAATACTGCCTGGCCTATGTTGCAGAAAGGGCGCTACAAGCTCCATTCTATGACAGGCTTCTTTTTTGAGTTTTTCTTTTGTTTGGGTACTTCTGTTTGGGTATTCCGGTTTGGTTATTCCGGTTTGGTTATTCTGGTTTGGTTTTCATGACATTGGTCTTGGGTTCTTTTCTTCTTGGTTTTTTTTCTTCCTGGGCTCTTATTCTTCTTGGGTTCTCTTTCTTCTTGGGTTCTTCTTCTTCTCGGGTTCTTTCTTGGGTTCTTTCTTGGGCTCTTTCCTGCGGGTTCTTTGCTCTCTATTCACACTGTCTGACGTATTGAACCGCACCATGCAATGAAGTCACATAATTCTGACAGACAGCCGACCTATTACACTAGTCACGAATATATAGAAGAACTCTATATGCCCAAAAAGTGCGAAGGTGAAAACTCCAATTAAATTTCGTTGGTATGCTAGCTAGATTTGAAATGGCTGAGACGAAAATGATATCATGACCATAGAGAACAACTCCTATACATACATGATGGGCGTAAATAGAACAATTATGGAGGAATGCATGAGAAATGAAAAGAAAGAAACCCCTACTCTTATGCTCTAGGCGTTTTTATATATAACCTGTAAAGATTACGGAGAATGACATGCGGTGGGTGATATTGTTTTACTCGACATACTTCTTCTTCCGTCCCCAACGTTTCTTTGGTTTCTCAGGCGTTGCTTCCTCCATAGGAGGATTTGCCTTGTCCTTTACCACCCAGTTGTCGCTATCATATGTTGTGGAAGTTGTTTGGGGTGCTTTGGGAGTAGAGGCGGCGTCCCGCTCGATCGTTCGATCCCTACTTTGACTCCTATCTTCTCTTCGCCTTCCAGCACTGTGGCGCCCATCTTTGTGGTCTCGCCGACTTAACTGACTCCTACTTCGAACTTTACTCCCACTCCTAGCGTCGTCATTACGGCTCCTGCTATTCGTTCGTGAGTGTTGGATCTCGTTCTCTATCACCTTGTACCCGCGACTACTTTGTCTACCATCTTCTCTGATCCGGTTCAGACTCTGGCTGCGATACGATGCGCTGAGTGATGAGTTGCTTCTCTTATCGAATCTTCCATGGTTGATGATTGGGCTTGTAGCAACCGCCGAAAGTGGACTAGCGACACCATCTGGCGCATGGCTTCCGCAATGGCTGCATGCACCAGGGGTTGCGGTAGCCCCTCGTGAACCATACCTTGCGATAGAGGCATAATCATGGCCATTGACGGTACTGCCATTTGCAACCGAGCGGGCGACAGGGGTAGCATTTGGATCCGTCCGGTTAACGGGCGTGGAATTGGGGTCCCAACGATCTACCGGATTCCCCAAGTTACTCACACTGCGTACAGACCCAGCCGTGACATTACTGTTCCACGTGTTTATGGCGTGAGTATTGACCGAACCTGGATTGAACGGGGACCCGACAACGCTTCTGTTGACCCCGCTGATTGGGCTAATCATATCCATGGGATGGCCTCTGGCGAGACATTTGCTGCGTTGGGACTTAACATGGCTCCAGTCCGGTCCGCGCACGTTGCTTTCCGCAGTGACAATTATCTCTCTTATCGAGAATCCGAGCGAGAAGTCGCCTTGTGCTGGAGAGTCAAAGGGAAATTCTGCGGTCGACTTGGCGTAGATTTCGGTGTACAGGTCTACGGACAGGGACCTAGTCTCTAGCAAGGAGTAGAATCTCGAATCCGGGAGCTCCTTGTATACAGTTTGGCGTTCTTCCTCCTCTTCGTCCCCAGAATCATCAATGACACTGTCATCATCGTCTTCATCCTCTTCTTGAAGATCGTTGAGATCAGCAGCCGTCTTTGGAGTCTTTGAGTTCGTCCGGGAAGGAGCTTGCACATTCTTTGGAGATGTGATATACTCTCGTTTGTAGATTTTGGTGAAGGCTCGAACCGGGGTATAGATCCAATAGTAGTCGCCATGCAGGACCATCTTACATTTGCCCACGCTGACCAATTCTTTTTCCAAGTGGTCGAGAATTCCAACGACAATGCGGGTAGGGATCCCGATGTTGAGAAATGTCCAGCCGTGTCGACGAATGCGGGGACGGGGTGCTAACCTCATCTGAACGATCACATTTTCGAACCTGAGGATGTTGCTCGGATGAATGGCGGACCTTGTGGCCGATGCTATTGACGCACTATCGCTTTCGACGTGTGCCTTATCGCAAGCGCAGAAACTAGCGGGGTCGTTCAATAAGATCGGGATTATGTACATAATTTGCTGCACATTGCCGCCGTTGGAGTGTTTTGGCTCTGCAATCGGGTCGCATTCTTGCTGTACTAGTGCGGTGTTCCCACTGATATCGATCATTTGCTGAGGGCTAAAATCCATAGCTACGACGGAAACTAGATTGACGTCGATAACGTGGGACGGGATTTTGAACTCTGTCTTGGTGGGTAGCGCAGGAGTAGCTGGATCCGGGATGGCGCCGGCGATCTCCTCAGGAAACGTTGCACTAAGCGGAGAAGTTACAACCTCGGACATTCTTGATAGGAAGCGTTCCATTGTAGGCGATAGAGGGGTTGGATGCTGTGGCATCGGCATGACAAGCTCGGTGGATACGAATTTGGTTCGTGTCGCAGATGTCGGTGCTGTGCTTCGGAAAAGCAGATTGCGACTTGTATTTGCTTGGGGTGTTTTTGAGTTATCGAAGTAGTCGACATCCTCGAAACCGGTGTCCATGAATGGAGTCGTAGGGTCCATATCTGTTGCAGTGGACATGGAAAACCTGGACTTGTGTCGAGCAGTCGAGTGGCTTTCCTCGGATAGCACGCTGTCCTCTGAGAACATCGTCTCTCTACTCTCACGGTGCCGTAATGACTGCTTGCTGGGCTTCTTGCTCGATTTCTTCATTACCAAGCCGCGGTAGCCAGGAGGTTGTGCTTGCGAGAACCCAAGATTGCGGGCAACATACTCGGCCTCCTCTTGCCTGAGTCTTTCATCCTCATAAGTGTCAATTTCCTCTTCTTTACCAAGAGCTTTCCTGATCTTGTTATTGTGGAAATCAGCGGTAGGGCCGGGGCTGTCTATGATATCACTATCATTGTCATTGTAGCCATCGTTGTCCTCTTCTGTGCCGCCCGCCGAATTTGGAGGTGTTATTTCGAATGGCGTTATGGGTTCAAATCCTGGTGTAACAGGGTCATTCTCTAGAAAAGAGAACGGCCGCGGGTCGAAGTCTTCATCTTGAAGGGAATAAGGTTGTGTCGGCGCTCCGACCTTCTTTTTCAGTTTGATGGCCGAAGCTTTCAGATTGAGTGGCTTTGGTGTGATAACCTTGCGGCTCAGGTTCGACGGCCGCGAGACAGCTTTGATTTTGATAGATGTAGCGTCCATAATGGAATATTATGTCTATATGTCTTGGTCGCCCAGCGACTATGATCTAGATAGATGGGTAAAGGAAGCGCCGCGAGATCGAAATCCCTGTGGCAGGAGTTCTATAGCAAGTCGGAATAGCCCAGCACGTGGAATCGAAGTATGCGAAGTCAGGGGCGGAGACGAGTATGCGAGATGGGAGTTTAGATGCAATGCGTTCTGTTAGAGATCCGAAGTATTGCCGGGCCTAGCCTGTAGGGATGCGGCGAAGCTACGGGCAAGGAGTATGTGTGTATGTACCGCTGCCTTGGGCGTGCAGCATAAAAAGCTCAGTCTACTACAGAATTCTAGTAGCTGTGTTCGGAAGGGATGCAAGATACTTCTACCACGAAGTGAAAGAAAGAAAGACTTGGTGTCGTTATAGCGTCAGCGAACGGGAATGACGAATAGCAATAATGGCCAGTTTCCGGAGTACGGACAATATTTAAAAGGTGGAGCTGAAACCAAGCTGAGAATTCGTCTGAAATTTCTGGGTTGGTACACCTCCAGGAACCGATAGACCCTTTGTATGCGAAAGGACTTGCGATAACAGTTGCCAACACCCCAAATGCACCGCAATGGGATGAAAACGTTGAGGAAAAAAGAGAAAGGTGGTGTGTATGTGAAGGAATAGATCGCGTCGACCGGCAGTCAATTAGACTATTACTACCGTCTTGCACAAGCAAAGTATATCGACCATTGAGCGATTCTGCAGAAGGGCAGTTTAAAAGGGAGAAACCTCTGAGTAGTTCGTGAGACCCGGCAAGATGTGGAGCTGGGCCCCAGTCACGTCTGACCAACCATGTTTCGAAGAGGCTTGGTTGGTTTCGACACCACCAAGCCGAATCAAGGTGCCCCGGCGCTTAAGGTGGGCTACATATAAGCTATAGAAGGCTTTCGATCCCATCTTTCGCCGCCTTCTCCCAATTTCTTGGACCCGCTTTTCCGTCCTTATCAAGTCGGACTCGAGGGCTCGTTGGGACAGAGCGAATATGCTAGTTGATCCCGCCCTGCATATGCATGCATTGCATTTATTCAACGTGATGTTCAATTAGAGGCTTGCCGTCTCTCACCCAACGGTCGAGATTGGGGACACGGGCTCATTGAGACAATGAAATTGTCCGCGGGCTGCTTGTACGTGTACTAGACTCCTAGTTTAGCTAAAGGCTCTCTTCTTGGAGGGGTCGCAATTTTACTTACGGAATTCGCTCTTGAGATCTTATGGCGGCTGAACCAAAAGAAAACCTCGGGATGGTGATGAATGCATGGCTAGAGGTGTTGTGCAATTGTAGCGGTGGTGAAAGTAAGGATGCCGATAAAATGCAGGTATTCTCCAAAGTGCCTATATCCCAAAGTGATATAGCCCTCAACCTGCACAGTCAGCATCCGGTATTTCGCGCTCTCGAGAATCACTTAGCTGCTTGCTCGTCATGCCGGTAGAATGCTTACTTTAAGAGACATATATCATCCTATGGTTATATTGTATCTTCGTGAGTGTAGTGGTAGTGGGACCTCGCCATATTCGACCCGAGCGACGTCCCGTGTCTTCTTCATCCTTAGCCCGAAATTTACGCAAACTCGACTACGGGTAGGGTACGGCTAGCCCACCAGATCATCACGACTTGGAGGACTTTTGCTCTCTGACCAACAAAAGAATCTTCCATCTCTCGAAATTTACCGTTTACATACAGATATGACCGCCGGGTGATCAAAATAAATCTAAGCAGACGGGATGGTGTAACCCGTTCAGTAGCCAAGCAGCAGATATACTATATCGTACAAGTGTATGAGGACTGAACACGGCTTTTCTCGTGAGCCAGCCTTACTAATTTACTCTTGTGTAAGTAGCCTTTTCATCAAGTTCGGTTTATTTCAACGGACATAAAGAGAGAAAAAAAGCAGAAAGGAAGAAAGAATGAGAGAAGTCGAATGAGATATCCAAATGAATAGGGTATATAGCAGGCAATACAAAGATATCCGAATTGTCTTCCCAAAAATGAAACATGAGGCAAGGACGAAATCAAACAATAAAGTGATGACGAGTTTCAGGCGCAAAACGTTGTCCAATTTACTCAGCGTCTACTTCAGCCGAACGGTCGTGGCTCACGTCAAACCATCCAGGCTCGCCACAGGCCCAATCTTGCCATGTCTTGCCTTCAGTAAACCCAACCAAATCAACCTTGGCAAGCCCAAGGGTTCCCCAACCCTCGAATGTAATTGCATCCTTTTCGTGGATTTCTGACGACTCAGACGGTGACCCAGGCTTAGTGGTGTCCTGAACAGTACCCGAACCATGATTGGTAGCGATGGCCTGACTTAGCGAAGTAGTGTTTCCGTTCGATTCCGAATGTTGAGCTGCTTGGGATGTTGGTCCTTGAGGAGCTGGATTAATGGAACTGGCAGGATTTTCGACTTTCAACGCCGGGCTCTCAGGCAGTGCTGTATCGGAGTGTGAATGGGCCGTTGATCGCTGAGCTGCTGCCGTTTCCGTAGCGCCCCAACTTGACGGGTTACTTGTCGGAGGGGTTGGTACATTCGATGACGGCTCCGAGCGTTGGTGTAGTTGGTCTTTGTTGCTCTCGCCAGCTTGCGCCGCGGCCAACAGTCCATGCAAGGCGCGATTTGGATCCCTATTCACTGCCACCCAGGAGTCACCAGGGGTTGGTGTGCTGATGGAGGGAATGTTCGGCACCGGGGCAGATGCCGGCGGTGCATTTGCCATCTCTGTGTCGGACCCAGCTCCCCCGGAACCAATATGACTCTTCGAGCGCTTCGTTTGGCGGTGCCCATCCCGAGATGAATTCGTACCACTCCCGAGGGATAGAGTAAGGAAATCAGTTATTGTCTTGTTGAAAATCTTCATTTCCTCGTTGAGAGCTGCTGCTTCTTCTGCTCCAGGGGTAGCAGACTGCGGTTCCGGCAACGCGATGTCGTCACTTCCAACGGAACGTCGCCTCTTACGACTCGACGCCATATCTGTAGTCTCAGCAGCCTTTTTCTTCCTTCTCAAGAATGAATGAAGAGACCCAAGCGCTCGAACCCAGCCATCCGCAACACGCCATTTAGATCTCCAGCTTTCAATGATGCAAAGGAGGAACGTAGGATCTCTGCTCCCCATTCCATTACCCGGAGGACCGGTCATGTGGGGGTAATGAAGACCATACGTCCCCACCCACGCCGTTGCGTAGATTGCAAAGCATATTATTGGAGTAAGAGGAAGTGACAGCCATGTGTTCATTTCCCGCGCAATTTCTGTGATTTTCCGAGCAGCCGAGAAGCATTTGTTGGGAGTCGTCGGAGCAGAATTCGAAGGAGGTAGGACAGGAAGGGATTCTCGGTGTAGTAAGAGTATCGATAGGAAATAGATAATATGTAAGAGAGCATATGATGAGGAAGATCGTTCGGCGACGTGTGCGAGGAGATTCTTGTGGCTGTAGGCAAGAGATTTCGGGAGCTCTGACTTCCAACGCTCTAGCTCTTGCCCGAGGGTTTCTGCTGTCGAAAGTGAGGTTGTGGGATTGCATAAGTATATTGTCACTCGGCCCCAGATGTCGACTAGTCGGATCAGACGCGCATGCACGCTCTCCTCTTCTTTGGGAAACTCAACTACAGGGTCTGTGACTCCGTTTTTGTGGCTAGTAAACGCATCGCTGCCAAATGTCGGCGCAGCAGCGTTTGGAGCTAGAATCGGGGTGTCGAGGACTCCCGCAGTAATTCTTTCGCTGAAAAGCCACGATCTTTCGGAACATGGTAATGGAACTCCCCGTACTCTTTCCCAACCATATGTAAATGCCCTTCCACCGCTTCCGCCGGTATTACTTAACATCCTGTCAAGCATTACAACCGCCCACCAAGTTCGCCTTTCCGACTCCTCTGCAATCCAACCTTTCACGAGATTCGGAGTTTTCGGAGGCAAGTTTAGGACTTGACACATCCTAGCAGCAATTCCAAGCCATTGCCAGGCACTCTTACCATGAGACTGCCCAAGTTCGTGGACAGCCAGCATAATCAGCCCCTGCACTTTCGCTACAGTCGGTGTAAGGAAACCGTCATCGTCTGGGTCGTTCGCGTGCGGATTCAAGGTCATCAACCTTGACTTTAGGGCGGTGGCATAGTACTCAGAAGTATTGATGGCCGTCGTGTTGTGATGCTTAATAAGCTGTGTCGAAAAACGTGCGGTAAGGGTGAGAACACCAAGGAGAACCAATGGCGAAGGCGATGGAGGCGGTGTCGCAGATGTACTATTTGCAGGTGGAGTCGCTATGTGAGAGGTCTCCGTGTCGGCTGGAGCCTCTGTCAAGGGCCTTAAGAATGTAGGCCGATGCTGTCAAACTGTCAGCTTGTCCTTGAAATTATGGTTTGGGGCCTCGGTCTTACAAGAATTGGAAGATGCGGGTAATGCATTGTAAGAAGGTCATACTAGCAAATTATTAGAGATACCAATCACAGAACGAGGAGGGGGGACGAAGACCTACGATGCCGGACCAGACGGTAGGTGTGAGGACATTAGGATCCAAAGCTTCCGCCAGGGGCCTCTGTGAGCCATCACGCGGGTAGACCGCCTGTACAGCTGCTGTGTAAGGATGTTGGGGACCCGCTGTGGGCTTCTTAGGTCTCGATCTTGGTTTCTACGGGCGAGAATGTGGTAATTAGCCCTACAAATCTTCTCATGAAAACGTCTAGACCCGAGGTCGTGCGCCAAGTTAAAGGAAGGATCCAAGATTCCCATTACCTCCTGACTAGACCCTCCAACGCCATGCGAACCATTGACGGCATTGTGATGTATTGAGTTCGAGGGAGATGAATAGGATCCCGTCGCCGAAGCGGGGGCGAGGGCGTGCGACTGTGAACTTCCTACATGTGTGTATATACGCCAATGTAAGCATTCTGCGTAAAAGCCAAGGATACCATTAAACTACTAGTTAGTAGACTGAGAAGTCGGTATTACCAGGTACTGCAGGAGGCGGATAAGTGCATTCTCGCCCAGTAGCCTCACAGGCCCGGCACGGTGTGTTTACACCGTTGTTGAGGCATTTGACCTTCGATTTTCGACATCGCGCGCAAGCGATTGAACTGCGCATTTTCACGGCCCCGGTTTTCTCCATCGTTGGCGACGAAACGGCACTGGCCAGGAAAGAGGTGAAGGCCTGTCCGGGAAGACTGATGCGATGCTGAATGGCGTGGAAAAACTTCAAACACGAATCTGTTGCAGTCGATGCTTTCTGTACGAATGACCCCCGGGCGATTTTAAGCCTACCAGCATGCGCGAAATGGCCAATCAAAAAACGAGTGACCTTCTTGTATGTAATATGTAACTAACGTGCTGGGATCTGGGCCGTTTTTGCGCCGGCCAGAATCCGTGGCTGGAATGCCGAACAGGATAGTCCAGGTAGCGTGAGCGAGGCCACTGTCGATGGCCAAGGACGCTCTGCAAACGCAAGTGGGATGAGTGAGAATTAAAAGAGAAGAAAGGCGGAGACGGCCAACCAGAAGGGACGGAATGAATTCTTGGGAGAGTTTCGATGTAGTGGTTCCCTAGCGGCGGGAGGATTGCATATTATTATTAACGGCCAACGGCCCTGTCAAGGCCTGCCTGTTCTTCCTGTTCCTCGTCCCTTCTCTTCTCTTCTTGTCTGCTTCGAACCAGCAGAGGAACAAGAGCACGAACAGAAACAAGCGCTGTTGGGCCGATTCGGCTCGCACTTGGACTTTTGGGAAATTGTCTCGGCTTTACGGCAGAGTCGGCTTCCAGGTGCCTTGTTTCGCAGTGCCTTTTCCCTTCCCTCCCAACTTTTTCCTTGTCCAGTGGTTAAGCTTTATATTAGCTTCCCTCGCTCGAATTGTCGGGATGTCGAGAGCAAGTACGTTGTGGCCGATGATTCCGTTTGTCGGTCCGATTTCTCCCTCCTGCCACTTCTGGAGAGTTTCCGGCGTCCACGTTGAGTGGCTAGGTAGTCTCTGCAATGCAATGTCTGTAACTATAGTCTGATATCGAACCCAGGCGGTATCGATAAGGTAAGAGGCCTAGAGGAACAGCACCCGATGATGCAAATGTAAGGTGACAGCAAAACCAGCAAAACCAGCCAGATCGCGGAATGGAGGCCCCCCCTAATTGAGAAGCGGATCGTGCCCACGGCCAATATTAATAGCAGACGACAGTTATACGAGGACGAGGGAAGGTTAACGGGGCGAAGGCCTTTTTCCGGGCGAGTTGCTTCGGGAGGTCAGGCTGGCATTCCGAGCCGGTAAATTTGAGAATGCGAATGTTAACTCAACGCAGCGCAGCCAGTATGAGCATGTATGTATTCGCACTGTACTGCTGCTATGCATTGGCCTTACAGTGCAGAGGGTTCTTAATACTTGCTCCCCTTCGGATCCTTTATACCAGGTACATACATCGCATCTTACAAACTTGCCCGCTATATACTACCATACCATAGTAAGGTGGACTTCTAAGCTATGGCGGCACTGAAGTCCTGATCGGGTCATCCCGCCGCCAACGAGGAGTCGTTCCTCATCCTCCATCGAATCAACCCCGTCAAAGGACAACCACAACCCCAACACATTTTCATCCAGAGAATAGTGGGCTACGTAGAATTCGAATGCATGTGCCTCTGCCGATGAAGCAAGCAGTCCTCCTAGGACCTCTCCCGCATTTTCCCTGGATAGACTGTGCCCCATACGGCCCCGTCAATTGAAACGGCTTGCCGTAATTTTACGGTCGTCCTTTCTGCGTAACCTGAGCGTTCGAAATCCCATCAAGTGTCGACATGCACGAACGGAATTCCGGATCTAGACGTAACGCCGCAGGCATTGACGTATTTCTAACACTGCGTGGACACGGGCCTATAGCACAGGTACCACAAAGGTGTTAATGTGGACCGGCATCTGTCCTTCCTCGTTATCCCGTTACGACCCTGCCCGACGATTTCTAAAATGTAAAGTGATCCTTCGAGGATGCCACACGGTTGTTCATCGCGATCCTGGCTCAATGAGCTTTACACGGCAGTAGACATGGACTTCGCAAAGCAAGGGGCTATTAAATCCTAAGACGGTATGAACAAACAGGTTCTCCGATGCAATCTACTCTTGTGACACCGTCAAGTCGAGGCTATAATTCCATGGCTTCTGGAAGCTGAGGCGAAGCTTCCTTGCAGTAGCAGTCTCTCAACCTTGCTTCAACCATTCAGTCATGGTTGCACCTTACCGAAGAAACCTTGATGGACGACGAGAGGCCCGGGCACATACGCACGCTTTGTTCCGGTCACCTGGTTATTTTTAACACCGTCGAGACCGATCAAGATCGCGGCGACAAGGGTATATATGGTGTCGACATGGCCTCGACGGGACAGGGGTCTCAAACACGGTGTATGCCGCTTCCCGTCAAAACTGGCCCCCAGTGATTCAAGCTGACCAAGCCAATTTCGCCCCTCGGACACATCCATCATCGCGGAGGGACATCAATCTGATCTGGTGATACCCGAACTCGCGAAACCTGTCGCCGACAAGGCTGCTTGCCTCCAGTCTTCTGGCCGACCTGTAGACTCTTCGTCAAGGAGGTGATCTATGCCCGTAGTTGATACGGGCGGGTATCGGATCCGAGTTTCGCACAAATGTTGCACAATACTAGGATACCACTCGCTGCATACGGGATCCGCGAATGTTCGAAATTGGGGCACGCCATATTCCGAAGTGGTCTTCTAATCACCCAGTAGCGTAATCGGGGATGCGTACCGAGGTACTGACGACAGTAGCCGAAGGATCGAACCTGTTACACTTTTACTCCCCGTCATTCTCGCAAGTATCGAACGAAACCTGTGAGCCAGATAGCCGAGTCTTGACTTGAAATCTACTCGAAACCGGATGCCTTAACTTAGGACAGCTCCTCACAAACAAAATTGCATCGACAGCAAAGCATGCATGAGGAACCAAGCAATCCAAACCACCTACGCCTCGACTTTAAGTGAATAGCTCTGGACATAAAAGCCTGACTATAAATCTGCATATCTCTTTCAAGTTTTCCCCGCTCCCACCCTGGGCGGATATGCAAATATCAAATATGTTTGCCTCGCCACTGACATGCTGGTAGCAGCACGAAGATATCATGCAAATTGGGTGCGGGGGGCAATACAAGAAGAGCTTGATACCGAAGTATACTCCCATATTCCCTCCGTTTTATGTTTACCCATTTACGTTCAGGGCTTGCCAACGTGTACGCTGCCGCCGCCGTCGTAGAAGGCTCCAAGACTGCACGCACTGTGCCTGTGCAGAGCATCTCAATCTCGCTACAGAATTGATACAACAGCCATGCAGCCGGCCCGTTTATAAAAGCAGCCTTAACCCTCCACAACACATCTTCTGAGCAGGATGAATCGCCAATGTCACGCAACATCGGTTGAATCCGGTGTGGAAGGTTTAGGCTTTATAATCATTAAGCCTTGTTCAAAAATTAAGGAGGCGGCATCTCCGTCGATGGTTCACGGTACGGAGTATCCAACAATTTCGCCTTTTTTGTACATACAGCTGTGCCTCCGCAATACATCAACACTGCATCAGGCCGTTGGCGTAGTTAACTCGCATCCACGCCTCGGATCCGGAACTATGGTTCATAACTAACAAACTAGGAATAGTTGAGATATTCGTGGGGAGTTGACGTATCTCTTCCCGGACTGCTAGAAGATAGGTGTTTCCAAGTGGCACATCGTCAAATCAATTCGAGCTCTGTTCTCACCTCAGCTCCCGCCCTTCCGTTGACTCAATATTGATGCACAATGCAATGCATCCGGTGAACAATCTTTTGTAGGCGCTAATCTTATGGAGCTTGGTGTACTTTCTGTATTCACTGCACTGCCAGTCAAATTGGCAACCGCCACACCTGGATCGCTCCAGATCCCATGCTGCTGAGCTGCTGGAGCTTAGGACCGGGAAAAAAGCAAGGACATTCCCTTCCTCCTGCACTTATAAGTTCTAAGGCGCCGCCAGTGGATAGGCTCCCTTTCTAGCGAATAGTGAAGCTCTCCTCTTCTCATTTGCATATTTCCGGTGACGGCATTTTGTTTTTAAACCAAGAGGCAATATCTCTTTCGTAATCTAAAGAGATCCTAACCCACATACCGAGGACTGGAAGAAAGTTCTTTGCTTCCTCGCTTTCTGAAATCCAGGATCCAAGCACCAGTTGGCGTGTCCCAGTGTATCGGGTCCTAAAATCGCCGAACGATCCAGATTCGCCAGTTCTCACTTTTCTGTCGACCCAGCGCCTTGGGTCTCCGGAACCAACTCCTTGCACCGTTTACTTTTTCAATACGATTCTGTTCTCCAAACCATCGATATGAGCAGAGGACTCAAAATATCCGATCTTATCGAAGCAGACGTAAGCCCCCAATTCATTGTTATCCCTTTTTTCTCCGTGGGATAGCATGGCGGGGTTCCTGCCTCATCTAGCATCCTCAGGCCACCACAGATATCTCCCACAAATACGGTTGGCAATGAGGGGCGGTAAAAAGTGGCCACCACCACCACCCACATCCGCAATGAACACCCGTTGACTGACGTCGATTCGTCTTCCCGTCTAGCCGGCCCCTACTTCCTCGGATGAAGATTCGGAAAGGTAAGCCTATCATTTGATATTGCTTGTGTGTTGCGGTTTTTGGGAAAGTCCGCCCCTGCCAAATTAGGGCATGTTCCAGTCTCGTAACCAGACAATTTTCATGTTCTCTGAAGCCTCAAGATTCCAACATAACAACACGATGGCAGCGAGAATGCGAATGGCTGGAACTCTTGGGCCGCGATTTTCCGCAACCGAAATGCGAAATATATAACACAATAAGCTGAGATTACTTACAATAAATCCAAACGATAGTTTTGCCGGTTGGAGTTTAACTTCATCTGTTACTGATTATGTTTACGAAAACGGAAGGCGTTATCCTGGGTATGCGCTCCATCTGATTCGCGGGGTAGCTAGAATTCCTCTAACGTGTCCACAGTTTCGGCCCCGAAGGTTCCTACCTATACCCGAATGATGAAAAGGAAAACGAGCGGCTTGATCTTCAGCACCATCTCTTCCGGATATTGAAAGGGGGTGATTTACACACCATTCCGAATCCAAAGTTTCGGAAGGTGTTAGATGTAGGAACGGGGACAGGTACAATAGATCTTTTGCTCCTACGGTTCATTACAATATAGGGGAATTGACAATATGGGATCGAAATCTATATAGGAATATGGGCAATTGACTTTGCAGACGAGTATCCCGATGTCAAGGTATGTGCATATTTATACACGGTCTATCTCCATCCCCATAGTTTCTAACACCAACCTCGTAGATTCGAGGCATTGATTTAAGTCCAACCCAACCTGAATGGGTTCCGGAAAATGTCATTTTCGAGATTGATGACCTTGGTAAAAGAAAATACGCCCTGTCACTTCCTGCACTCAGAATCTAACCCCAAGACAGAGGAGACATGGAATTTCACGTCACCGTTCGACTACGTGCACATGCGCATGATGTTAGGTAGCATAGCCGTAAGCTCTAACCGAAGACTCCGTATACCTAGCTGCGCAATGCTAACCAGATAAGTAAAGGACTGGCCGCGTCTAATACAGCAGGCATACAAGTAAGCACGCCATTCCACGGACTAGCTGAAGCACCAAGTTCTCATAAAGATTAGCAATCTCACACCCGGCGGTTGGCTTGAATCTCAAGAGGTTCTTACACACGCCTTCTGCGACGACGGGTCACTGCCCGAAGACTGTAACTGGAAGAAATGGGAAAAACTATACGTCGACGCTGCAAGAAAATATGGCAGACCCATAGACATCGCTCACAATCTGAAAGGATGGTTTGAGGATGCTGGATTTGTCGATGTTGTAGAGGATGTTGTTAAATGTCCTTTGGGGAATTGGCCTGTGAATAGAGGACAGAAAGAAAACGGAAGGTACCTGAGGACTGCTTTATCAGAGGGTCTGCAGGCCCTGTCGCTTGCGGTTTTCACGCGGGTGCTTGGGTGGAAGGTATTTTGACGAGACCAGTATTCCGTGAATATGGCTATTTTCACTGGATTTTGGAGCTAACGTTGGGGAATATAGCCCGATGAGGTCGAAGCCTTCATAGCGTTGTGCCGCAATGATCTCAACAATAGGTCATATCACGGATACTTCAAGTTGTAAGTTTTGACAACATTTTAAGGCCCATTAATATTCTTGACGGCACGCTTGGATACTGAACATATCCCCTTGCAACTAGCTATTTCGTCCGTGGCCGAAAACCCGAATCGACCGGAAATCGTCTGTCCCACCAGTCCTCCAAATCCCCTGCCCCAGGCCTGGACGATTATAAGTCGTCGACTAGTACATTCAGTTCAAGTACCGAAACCCTCTAGGAGGGCTCTCTCTCCCTCTCTTTTTTTTTTTTTTAATTTATTGCAAAAGAAACCATAGGTGTTTATATAAGGGCGGTTTTCATATTAGCGATCTATGTCTGAATGGTAGCGAATGTCTTGGGCTTTCTTCGACTGTTCCTTCTTTACTGGTATATTTCTCCGAACGAAACAATTATATTTGAAATGCCCCGGATCACCAACAAAAGTAAACAATTTAAATTTTCGAAAAGCTTAAAAGCAATCGATCTATCTACTTATCAGAACTTTTATTCACCTCGAGTGGTGATGCGATCTCGAAGACCCCTGCATTTTGTCAAAATCTTCGACCCTGTTCTACTCGCTTCGAAACAAGCGAAGAACAAGTTCCACGTTAGATCCTTCACCGCTGCTGGCTTCTTCGCACGTAAATGAGTACACAGTAGCAACTACGCGGCTACTTTCGCCATACTAAGTCTGGGGAAATGAGCCGCGACATCCCATATTTCCACCTTAACCAAATTTTGTTATCCTCAATCGCATATAAACTCCATCACCTGCCCCGACTAGAACACCGAAATGTTCGTCCGGGCAAACGGTGCTCAGATCCGCACCTCAAACCCTATCAACATCTTTCGCCACCAATTCATTGCCCTTCTTTCGTTACCAGCCAACGTTACCTTTTGGCCGGCCCAATGTACCCATTTCTCTTAGATTGAGCTACTATCATCTCATCCTATAATATCCAGTTCGAAGCTTGTCCTATGTTGAGAGGGTGATATAATCCCACTAGAATGCGAATGCATTGGAGGCAGCGCGACCCCAGGCACAGGCAGCGCAATCCTCACGCCTAAGCACTCTTTGAAACCTAGACAGCAGATGTAATTGTATCCCCTCTTTATAAAGAAGCTCTCCTTATATTCCATCTATCACCATCCCATCATCATCGCCTGAGTCCTCCATTCCCTGTTGTATTTTGGAGGGACAACGCATATCGAGGGCTTCCAAAGCCGCGAAACGAGACCTTCTCCTGTTTCCCTGGATTGCTGGCGTTCCATGGTCTGCTAAGCGCGTCGGGCTTAATTATCCTTCTTTCTGAATATCTGTACCGTCCCTTTCTTCCTTCCGACTCTCTATCCATTTAAACCAAACCGTCATGAATTCCGACTCAGAAACCAGCCTGCCAAACTCGTCAGAGTCTCCTGGCGTTGGCTTCAGGCAATACCGTCAGATCGATGGCCCCGACCACTCTTCCCCCTCGCCTGCGACGGCGGAACAGAAGCGTAAGGGTCTAGACAATGCAAATCCATTGAACGCTTCCCATATCAGTTCAGTTCCTCGAGATCAAAACCCATTCGACTCCACCAGCCAAGATCACCTCAGGATGTTACTTCAGGCCACTTCAACTGAGCATCATCTTCGTAACATTCTTTCGAAGCCGGAGTACAAGTTTACTTCACAGGAAGAGAAGCAGCGAATCATTGATGAATCTCTCAAGAAGATGGTTGATCTCAGAGTGATCGATCCTCGAATCTTGGATTTTGGAGGTAAGCCCTTTGAAGGCCATCGAAGTGCAGTGTCAGCCTACCTGGGATCGCTCGTTGGGGCGATATCTGGGGGCTCAACCGACACTAAGGCCCTCGAACAAGGTTCGTAGACCATGCCTAAATTTTATCGCTGTCAGTTAGAAGAAATCAACTTACCAACACTCTATTCCTTGTGGACAGCACTGCAACGCTCTGGCCTAGAGCCACCAACTGGCTTTCGGATTCAAACCCCTAGGATGGGCTTGGAAGCACCGGGAAGTCAAGGTGATAATAATTCTGCCGTCTTCGGACCTCGGTGGGAAGACCTGAAATGTTTAGGTAGAGGAGGATTTGGTAGTGTCTGGTCCTGCAGGAACCTCCTTGACGGTGAGGTCTATGCAATCAAAAAAATAATCATCACCGAACCATTCCTTCGGGCTGCTCGTATTGTCGACGAGAAGGCCCGCGAGGGTGCCTTCGCAGAGTTGCATCATGAAGTGAAGGTTCTCGCAAAATTGGACCATCCGAACATCGTCCGTTATTACGGCTCATGGATGGAGAGGATCGGTCGGGAGCAGTTTGAGAAGATCAAGGCGGAACTTTGCCCAGACCCTAGTGAGCTCGAGGACTATACCGAGGACGGCACTTGGGATTCGAGTGTTTCCGGCCAAGTCTTCGGGAAGAATTACTCTCAACAGGACAGCCTGGTCGACGCGAGCGAGGACGACGATTCCGATGGAGAACGAGGAGAACAAGAGAACTCCCAACTTGAGAGTTCTGAGGGTGAAGAGTCCGATGAGGAGTCATCGGACGAGGAATCCGACAGCGAAGAAGCTTCCTCCCAGTTTGATTCGAATGTAGGTCGAGTGCAGGGCGATATGAGGTTGTCCCGGTATTATAAACCTCCCGGCACGAGCGTGGATTCAGCTGGAGATAGCATATTCGAGGACCGATCTCACCAGTCATTGGCGAGTAGTAGTGGGAGTGCCGAAGTTGAATTCGTTCAACGAAGAATCGGTCAAATGGCATTGCTACCTCCTCGGCCGAGTACCCATGTGCATATCTTGAGCATCCAAATGGCTCAGTACTCACTTTCACTCGATGACCTCATCGGCACCCCTCGAGACAATCAGTCTCCCCCCAAAATCTTCGAATTCGACTATACATTTCACCCCAAAACTGCCGTCGAATTTATGCTAAGGATCGTTGACGCTGTCGAATACATGCATCATCATAATTTGGTGCACCGCGACCTCAAGCCAGCTAATGTCTTTCTCAAAGTTGAGAAAGGCCCCATTGGGGAGATGAACGGAAGCATCCGTGTTGCTGGCTGCAAGTGCAGCCATCGTGGACACACCTGTCCAGAGGGTGGTGATTGTCTCCCAGGGGACCTCTGTTGGGTCACGCCAAAGATTGGAGACTTCGGTCTCACGGCCGACATCAAACGTGCGCTGGGAAGCGAAGGAAAGCCGGCGTTCCAAGGACCCGCTGGTGGCGGTACAGCCCTATACATGCCGCCACAATGGGCTGAGGAAGCGTGCAGTGACATCGGTCAGGTCTCCAGGGGCCAGAAGGGTCTCCACCTTGGTGATTCCTATGCTCTTGGAGTCATGTTCTTCGAGCTCCTCTACAGCTTCGGCACCGCTACCGAACGAACCATCCTAATCCAGAGGCTCCGGGAAGCCGAGAGACCAGCTGATCCCTTCCCATCCGACTTCTGCAAAAAATACATCTCAGTCCTTGGGGAGGACACCATCAACAAGGTAAAGTCAATAATACTTCGTCTTACTTGCAGGAAGCATAATAGACTGTGCATGTCTGAGCTCAAAAGGGAGCTCGAGGAGCTTGTTCCCCTTCTTTGAATATCACCGTCGATGCATATCTATCTATTCACACAAAGCTGTGCGATTATTTTGCATAATTACTAATGATTCTAGTACCATTCGCCCACAAATCGGTGGGGTTTTATTACTATCCTACAGCGGGCAGCTTTGTGTTATACCACAGCGTTTATAATCTGTTTTCATCTAGTTGTATGGTCCTCACGACCTATTATCTCCAGCCACTGCTCAAGATACGCCGCGCCAATGTTTCTTTGCAAGTCGTTTTGAACTTTTTATCGCATATTAGCATTTGCCTCCGCATTTCTACGTACATCCTGGGACTGTGTAGCAGACTTACGATGATGTCCTGCTCCTTCTACCACTCTGTATGCAATGCCATCTCTTATACCTTCAAATCCGCCAAACTTGGTTCTCCCACTCTCACCAGAAACCCAGCCTTGGTCCGTAGCTTTGCTATCTCCTGTAAATACTCCTGAGCGGACCATGTATGCCCTCTGCTGACGATACTCCTCGGCCATGCGTCCCATTAATTTCAAACTCATAAGTCTGTCGCGCTCGGCTGCAAGAACAAATACCCTCCCACCGCCCCAGCCAGTGAGGTTAGAAAGGACGTTCTCCGTTTTAACAAATCTTCCCATGATCTGAATCGGCCACCAATAACTTAAATATGGCGACATGCTATTTTCGAACTCTTGGACTTCTTTTCTTGGGAATTCATCACAGAAGAATGCCCGGTGGACAAGGCTAGTCTTCGATAAAGGCGATCGAGGGTGGAATAAATCCCGAAAATACATTCTAGGAAGGAACCATGGATCGAAAGTTCCCCAGTTCTTGTAAACTCCCCATCTATAGAAGCAGTTAGCCGAGCATAGGAGCCGAACAGTGTATAGTACGAAATACTACCCTCCAAAATTCGGTGTCCCGGCCAGAATGACCAAAGCAGAAGCTTGAGCATATCCACGATCAAGCAACATCTGACTGAGCCCACCTCCATTACTATGTCCCAGCAACACTGGTAACCCACCACCCCGTCTCCTGACTGAATCCGTTTTGTGTAAATCCGTAACGTATCTTACTCCAGCCGCTACATCATGTGCGAGCATAGGTGCCGTAGTCCCAAACACCATTTTGTAATACGAAGGGCCCCAGCTATATCCGTGGCCTCGGATCGATAGCGCATAGCATGGGTAACCTCTTTTCGAGAAGTATTCCATCCATGGGATATACACATCCGCACATCCAAACCCACCATGTTGGAAGAAGAGGGGTGGTTTGTCAGTGCCAATAGATGCTTTCGATGTAGTTGTTAAGAGCTCGAGTCTTCCATCTGCGGTCTCAACGTATTCTCTTGTGAAGCCGGTGGGCGGGCTAGGCGCAGGCCCCGTCCTTGGTGACCATTCGAGCTTCCATTTTCTATCGGTAAGGCCGGTTGCAGTTGATCGTTCCGTTGCGAAGGCACGGGTTTGAGATAATAGTCTCGGTGATATACGTTTGAACGGTTGCATTTCCGTGGTTTCAGTTACTGGTAGAGATATTGGAATTCTAGTTAACGTTAGACAGAACCTGAATACCAGCCAACTGGTACAAAGCGCACCAACTGCTCAATTGTACAAACCTAACTTCTTAGTTGACCAAACTGTCAAAGAGTTTATAGATATCGTGAAACTTAAGTCAAAGTTATCGAAGCTCATGAAGTACCCCCTTAGTTTATATTTAGGAAGCTCTCAAATCCAGCGCCGCCAACATCACGACGTCGAGATACTACATTCGGCAAGTGTCTAACGATTCTAGTTTTCCCAATAGGGCCAAAAATTCCACGCGCTAACGAATCCATCTCGAAATGGCAATATTTTGGGCTTTGACAGGGAATCGGTAGCAACAGACCCTCCGAGTTACGCCGACGCCGTGCAAAGCGACGTGCGACAGAGCATGTTTTCGGAAAAAAAATCACTGCAACGGTTTATCGAGACCATAAAGACGCGTTGGTGCTTTGCCCATACTAATACCGACTAGTATATGTAAATTCGGAGCTGCGCAAGAAGGGATATCCGATCCATATGTCTGCGGTGTGGACCTTCAGAAAGCTTTAAAAGGGAAATTCGAGGCTACGAAAGGAACCGCCAGTGACTATCACAACACAAAATATGCAACAAAACTAACCCAGTTCTCAAACCAGGAACTTAGGCAGATGGGCATCCAGAATCAGATGAGATCAAAAACAAATCCCATTCTACCATTCCATGGCCAATGCAAGAGATGATGGACGTGTGCAGTGCCAGAGCATTGCGATGTTCGTGCGGGGACATCGGATGATGCCGTGCGTCAGTCTGAGCTGAGGCGAACGAAATCGAAGGCCTCCTCAAAGACCCGGTAAATCAATCTTGCAAATTAATGAATCCCCTCACTTTTCCCCAGCTGAAAGATTTTGCCACCTCAATTTTGCGGGGAGAACGACAACGGCACAGAAATCAGGGAGATTAATGAATTTTCAGCGGCGCCAGCAGAAACCAGGACAGGCTTCAGTAGAGGATATCACAAAAACGACCCAACCTGCATATCAGCAAGCATAGATAGCCATCGGCTAACCTAGCCCCGATGTTTGGCATCTTGTTTAGCGAACCCAAAAAATCCGTTATGTACCTGGGTCTACCGCTAACTCTGTAGGGGAGGCTACAAACCCTTGTCTATCTATATAACTATATTCAAATCGAGAGATGTAAGAATTTTACACATCACTTGACAGGAAAACGTCTCAATATTGATCACGATAAAACGACATGACCATGTCACTTGCCACCGACGGGTAAGACATTTTCTGCATTTGCATCCGCCCTCGCCCGCATGAAACTGCATAAATCGAGTGTGTCAATATTGCAATGGGCGAGAACTTTTTTTTTCAGCTCATCGTTTAGCTCCAGAATCAAGGGCACGCTGATCGAGATTGCAATATCGACGGAAAAGCAAATGGCACCACAGACAGCTCACCCTCATAAGACGTAACGCTAAAACCCTCACTGGAGACGGCCGATCCAAAGCCAGGTTCTCCGCATTTCTTATCTGGGACGGTCTGGACAAGTTTATGGGGTCACCTGCTCCTGCCGTGTCTACATGCATATCGTCTATACACTTATACATATTAAGGTGCAAAGATCAAGCAAGTGAGGTAAAAATTTTCTAGTCTTGTTTTGCAAGGAACTCCGGCGGTTTCCTCGCATACAGGCCCCCCCTGTGAAAGCCCGGACCTACAAGCCAATCAGTGAACCAAACGGAGCGTCGAGGGAGGTGGGGCGGACCCTGGAACGGATAAAGGAAGATCCAGACCGATCATGCAGGCCAAGGCGCCATTGTAAACTCCAATTCTCCTCTGATAGGGACTGGTCATGGGACTCCGTGCAGTCATGGCTAGAATTTGAAGGACACTGAGACGAAGGCGAGAAGTAAGGGTTCAAGTGGCGACTGAAGATAGCATTAGCGTATACGTAGCTGACAGTTGCCGCGTGTCATTTGTCTGGATTGTCCAAGGCAAATGAATCGCTAGCATGTTGATCTTGACTTGGGTCAGATGCTAGGTACAGGGAAGTCATGCTTATTAGAGCTGAGTCAATACGACCCAAGAATTGCCTGACAGTGTAATATTATGCCAAATAAAGATGGAGGTCTGGCTAGCAGGACCAAACAAAACTAGCAAGGCAGAACCGCTGTCGGGCGGCAGGGTTTCTAGCTTGGGTTCATCGACGCCGGGAACCGACCATCCATCAATGTCAATAATTATAACGACATCGCGCCGCCAGTTACCAAGGGTGCAGTTGGAGATGAAACATTCGTGTGTCTGTTCAATATGGATGTATTCCTTGGAAAGGGCCATGGGAGTATGACCAAGAGGTTAAACGACCTGGTACCAGCATGAAATCCGGCTCTGCTGTCAAGCATTCGTTGGTGGGAAAAAGCAAGAGGCGCATATACATCGATGGAATGCAATACCGTCACGCCATTAATGTAATAAGAAATAAAAGGAAATATGCTAACGCTGTCTGCATGTCGACGAGCGCGAGATATAACCCTTGTAGTGAGGTGAGAAAACCATGTTTCTCTGCAAAACGAACACCAAGAATCTTGTACCTAATTAGACCTAGTCATATCTTTATCGCCGCTGTTGTCAGCCATTTTTCAGGTAGAGCCGTTCGGATGTTCTCCGTTGATTGTGTTCATCTGTCGGAAATCTGTCTACCCACCCATATAGGAAATGTAATGATATATCCTCACCCCTACCCAAATAAAACGGCTTATATAATGTAAACGTAAACACTCACTTCCCCCCAATGTCAATCTGAGGGATTTCAATGTGAATCAAATTTATTGGGGGGAAACTACACAGCAAAATATGTTAAATTTACTTAGTGCCAGATACTCGAGCAAAGACAGTTATCCTCCTTTCCCCTGCATAGAGGATTCAAAATATGGAAGAGTCTTCCTAGAGAACTATGGCTTGCAGCCATCTGACAGCTCCTAACCATTTCTGGATTGTCGATAGATGCTCGAAATCTTGGTTGACACCGTTGGAAACCAAATTTGCAGCCAACAAGATCTCAAAACAATATGCAACACCCGGGTAAACGGGAGAATCAGACTTCCTATATGAGTGGCTGGTGTTTTGGTACCTGAGCAGGGACATTTCACAAACAAGCTGCTATCAATGCACTATGCATATGTCATAGTGGAGACATATGATAGGGCAATACGTTTCACCTGGTCTCATGGCGTCGAACTGACGAGTGAAGTGTAAATTCGATTCAGACCGGGGCCTACGGCCCTAGGGTGTTGATTGAGCTGTCATATTCAAATTGGGCTGAGTTCATCAAATGAAATATCTCACTGTCTATAGGCTGTAGATTGCCATTGAGACCAAGCGAAGTCGGCCCTTGGGTATGCATATGCTATAAATGCAGAAATATACATACTCGACTACTCGCTCCGCAAAAATCGATGCAATGGAGGGTGGCTGATTGGACGGCGTGGATAAACGAGCCAACCAGCTTGACTGGATGTCAAAATTGAATTGCATAAATGCAGCTACGCTACTGCAGAGGCCTCAACAGTTTTGTTAGATACGTATACACGACACCACATCACTCCACATCACTGGAATTCCGCGATAGTTTGCTCGAGTTTACAATTTAGGCGCAACTATGTTGCATCACGGCATATCCAACCTTTCAATCATTCTCCAGGCCAGTTCTTCGGCGCTTACAGCTTCTTGAATCGTGTATATATGTATATTATGATGCAGCTCGGATATAGAGTATCGTGACTTGTATCCAGAGCTGAAAATTTAGCGTTAACGTACTGTACCTGCATTCGACAACGCCAAAGGCTTGTTTCAATACCCGAATCCGCACAGAAGAGTCTTCGTTATTACCGTTAGTTAAACACTAGTTCGCAGTGGAAGGCCAGTCCGAGCTTGGAATTCCTCGACCACGGGAAAAATCACGCGATTCTAACCAAATTGAACGTAAATTGACTATTTGTACATGATGGTAAGATTTAAGTGTAGTCTTACTGAATTGGTGATGTGGAAAATGTGGAGCGGTCTTAGTTTGGTTCTGGTATTGGAGTAGTGAACCACCCACCACCACGCAAGTACATAGAATGCAACACCGAAAATTGTTGCGTCCCGGAAATATCTGATTATTGATCCGATATCAATTAAGGGAGATTATCTTCAACGAGGCTCACAGATAAAGGGCATTCGGTAGACTTGTTTGATTGGATTCAAGTTCCGGGGAACTCTCGGAAACCCTCTTTTGGCCAGTGTCTGCACGAACCAAAACCGAAGCGATATCGCAAGCTAGCAGACATTTGCAGAGTGCGTGATGCACGGACCATCTTGCATGCGTGATAATAACTTAACTTACTTTGTAATAATATAATAGAAGGCGCGATCAAGCGTCGCCCGAAACAGCCATCCGAACTCCACGGCTCCAGAGGCTCACCAGGGCATGTGTCCACAAAGTGGACCTGAAGGCTGGGCAGTTGAGACCTGAGAATTGAACTAAGGAGAGTTTGCGCTTTGACGAGGGCCCACAGCTTCTAGAAACACTTTATGTCTCTATTTCATACAGCTTTGTATATACTTAATATCAAGGCCTGAATAAATCATGGAACCTTGGTGTTCGAGCCTTCGATGCCGACGCTTTTTGCGTAAAAACATTCCTCGGGTTACCCAGAAACTCGGCTCGGGAGGGAGCCCGGGCCAATTTTGTCTCCTCGGGATACCAAGGCCCCAAACATGATTTCACCCGCGGATAGCAGTTGAGCGGTTACGATCTGCGGGATCCTGGTTCCGGAAAAACCTTCATCCATGAATCTTATGGCGAAACAGGTTAGTGCGTGTGTTTGGACACGGCTCACGCCCAAATATGCGCCTACAGAACGCTTTCACAAGGAAAAAGAAATAGCGTCAAAATGATTGGGGTAAGGAAGGAAACGGATTGGTGATCTGGGAAAGCAAGGAGTTCTCTTCCTCCCACCATCAGATGATCGATAGCTACTATGTATCTCCTGTTGGTGACCCGAGGTAGTGGTCGCTTGGGTTGGTGACACCTAAGGAGAGAGGTTTTGGGTTCTGAAGGAGTAAGGAGTGTAGGCCCGACGATTCCGTTAGTGCCGAAATCCTTGTACCTCACGGTGTGACTTCGAGCTGAGGTGCGTTGACGGCAGAAAACTTCGAGCAAGCATCACCTTCACGGATTCGATTCAACGTTAATACGGTTTGCATTGCAGCTTCTCATATTCAGCATGGACTTTCCGGATTCGAGGGTAACCGTACTGTCTGGCATCCTGCCGATTTGACAGCAATCAAGTCGACGTCCCGCTGCTGTCGGCTTGCAGCCAGCCAGGTGTGGCCGCGCCGGCTTTTCGGCGCAGTCAATAGCTACTCAAGCCGTGCAGGAGGGTAAGATATGTCAACTACCAATTTGCAATTCACGGCATGACACCCACCCGTGGAAGGAAAACAATTACAGAAAAATATCGCATACGAAAACCGAGAGTCCTTAGTACGCAAGTTCGTATGGTTTTCTTCTGAAAATGCATGCCCATTCGTATTCCAGCCGTGTCCGACATAGGCGCATTTTTTGATGATGTTCCGTCCGAGATGTTTCGTCGGCAGGCAGCATCATTTATTTTTGATTTCTCAGGTAGCCACCATGAGGAAAATCCTGGCCATTTTTTGAGCAGTGGAAAGGTTGCAGAGCCGTGTTAATCCCATGATAGAAAAGCGACTTCTGCTGCACGCCAAATTTCGGAATCCGGTGCATCCATCGAGCTCGCATGCAAAGTAGATAGATTCGCGGTGGATAAGGGCCGTGTCGCATATACATTACTTGGTAGCTGCTCGGAAATTGGAGGGATACAGACGGCGCAAACGGATGTCGCCCAATATCAGAATGCCGTCAGGCAAGCGAGGAGAAGAACAAAGTTCACACAGTTCGTCGCCGTACCTGCGCACTGACCTTCTACAAGAACATCTCGTGGGATGACTAGGGAAAACGTTGTTCCTGCTCATTTCCATCCGGGTTCTGGAATATGCATCGAAGCTTCTGTGACAAAACTGTTCGCGAATGTGGCGCCATCCTCCAGACAGCCGACATCTGATACCCAGGGCATCAGAAGACTCTGAAGTGACACAGAACTGGAGGCTGGAGGTGAGTGGAGCGCCCGGGCCTTCTTCCCGCTTCTCCACGCTCTTCTGGAAAACTTCCAGAATGCGGCGCAGAAGCTTCAGTCTCCCCGGAAGCTATTACGAGATAGATTTTGGTATTCCGGATGAACTCATTACTATCCTCACCATGACGAAATTTAGACTATCGAAGCGCTTGACAAAGCTTGCAAAGCCCACCCATATTAATATGTGATACGATGCTGGAGTGGGGATTGTGGGTCCACGTGAACACTTCCTCTCCGCTTCTAGAAAAGTTGAAGAAGAATGTTCGAGCTCGCAGGCCAAACCCGAGGGAATGCCTCGTATACCCTTCTATTCGTGGAAGTCCTGCGCCAGCTTCTTTTCCTGACTGTTACAGAACTCATCAGGTGTAGGGCCGTGCTCGTGCCAATGTGAATTAGAATTCGCAACGCATTGATACAGTCCCCACCACCGTCGCCTCCGCGAGCCGTATCTTTAGAAATTCATCGTAACAGTCCCCAAGGCCTCCGTCTAAGTTCCATGCTTCCCTTCTTACCTTACACTCGGTGTTTGAGAAAGGTCTGTGCAACTGAGGCGGCATTTCGATCATCGGTGACCCTGTCCCCAGATTCGTTTTAAATTTCACCAATGAATTCAAGCTCGACACAGCCGTATCCGAGGGTGCGCCTCCAGGTTCGACATTCTCTGGAGTTTTGGGCCGTCGAAACCATGTGATCAAATGAATACATACGTATTGGAGAAATTTGCTCGATTCGAACACAAGCGGATAAATCTGATCTTATGTTGCCCGCATTCCCTTCAATTTCACCGCGCGACATTCTCTTATGCACAAAGGTGCAGCCCCTTGTCAACTTCGACCCCTCTTTGAGCGGGTTGCAGTGCTGACTTGGGGTAGGATTAACGAAAGTTTCCCAACCCCTGTTTGAACGGCCGACATACGGGCCTATCCCTGCCAGCGAATGCTTCTATGCATGCAACGGAAAACGAGAACGAAGCTCAAGCCTTCTGTGATTTCGTCCAACAAGCTTGGTTCTTCGCATGTCTTATCTGACCGGGGCTTTCTCTGCTTCCGATAGGGCCATTAAAATGGAAACAAAGAAACAATGCACCCACATATAAGTGTTTCGTACAGGCGCAGGGCGATTTATAATTGCACAGTTGTGACAACGCTCAGATATCGAGATCAGATTCTCGCACCGATCACACTACAATCGCGGTGCTCATCGTCATACTCATGTCTAATTTAGATCATACATATGTGCAGGAGGGTTTGGGCCACCAAACGGAGCGTTCTACCGAATCTTTAAGGTACATGCCTGCGAGTAGCTCGAGTTATAACTAGCTACCTATAGGAGTGTGCCTCGTAAACTGTTCCTCATCTGGCAAGATGGCGAGTCTAAATATCGTCATCCGTGACGGCCAAGACTATCACTAGATTGTCACCCATCCTTCTGCTAAAGACGAATTTCATGGGGTTGGTGCGCTTCACATGTCCCGTACGTATTTTATTGGATTTAATATTTCTCTTGGGGTTGAGCGCTTCGGCATAAGTAAAGAAATTTGCTGGAGGTGCAGCTACTGCATCTCTAGTGCCGCATGCAGATGCACATGGCTCTAAAACGCGAAGACCACGAAATGTTGCAGTCGCAGCACAACCAAACTCCAACGAGACAGAATGTGAGATCTTAGAGGTTGCACGACCCGACCCGGATTAGATAGCCATTTGCATTTTATCTGTTTGGTATTTACCTCAACCGAAATTTGATCATGCAGGGTGTGTTCCCACCCTACCCTGTGGTGCAGATATGTGGGCCGGAAGAACCTTTCTGGAACAGCTTCAGAAGAAACACCCATAAGGCTTCATCTGACGCTCTTCTCGTGGCGGCCCAATGAAATCGTGAATATGAGAGACGAAACAGTCTTAACTGCGTGAGTACAGCGTGGGCTTGCGCTAGTTGTTATGGTTCCTGTGGATCTCAATATCTCGTTCTGTGTGTTTCTTTTTCTTGTCTGATGCTTCCCCAAGTTTTCCCCAGCTTGACCTTACATGAGCGTACATGCCAAAGAGCCACCAGGTACCCCGCTGGGCCGCCTATCAGGGAGCCAGGTTTAATCATAAGCCTCTGCCAAATAATGAACACCTGGTCAAATATCGACCAGCAACCAAAAGAAACAAAAAAAAAAAGCTCATGGTGCCACTATGCGGTCAAAGCCCAAAGAATCAAGTAGAAGCAGGCATATTTTGACTAGCGAACGTAAATCCTTCCGACAATCCTCAAGAGAGACCCAAGAGCACTTGCAGAATCCGAAGTTAATGGGATCATTTACCAGGGCACCATCTGGATTCATCCAATTTTAAGGTGCAAGGAATCCAATCATGTATGTTCGACGGTTCAATTTTTCGGATACCCCCAAGCATGGTGTTCCCAGTTGATAACGACAAAGGGAAAATTAGGTAAACTAAAAATACAATGCATAGCCATAACTATAGTTTGTAGGCTCTGTCCGGCTTGCGGCCAGGTAATTTTGCGGCCAGGTGGTGTACCTTGAGTAGATCTCAAGAACGGCCAGCGTTCTCCGGATCAACTATTTTTCGGTGAACGCTATGCATGAACGGTGCTATCCGTCTGTGGAGACCGCACTCCGCTCACCGTATCAGTAAAGTACAGGCATTTGTAGACAAGCTGCCAATATCCACTTGGCCCTGTTGCATACTGAAAGAGAAATAATAACCTTGTAGTATATAGAATTTTATACTATATTGGATCCCGCCACAACATTTTCTTTTGAAAGAAAGCCTCCATCCAGACCATCCCCTTAAAAAGATCGATGAAACGAACCCTGGTATCAGCTCTGACCTCATTACTGAGTTCGACGGTATGTTAATCTGTCGGCAACTTGATCTGTTTCTCCCGGTAGTCTGTCGCTTTCACAGGAGCTAGCGTTGAAGATATCATTCCTTCGAGGCTTCGAAATTGTCCATCCTCACGCTGGTAGATCCACTACCAGGATTCCATAAGTATGTCGGAAAAGACCCTTCCCCGTATTTCATGGCCAATCCCAACAATCTTATCTTTTCTGAATCCAGGAGGAATAGGATCAAGGCTTGACAAGCAGGGCATACACTTTCCACACTATCGGAACACAGCATAGTCACGACCTAGACGATCATTCTTATCGACATTTTAATCGAGTCGGGCCTTGAAAATTACATTTGAATTAGCAAGACTTAGCTATTCAAACAGATATGTAAGTTGCAGGTTGTAGAGACAGCCGTGGTGTGGTCTTGGTTCGCAAGTTTGTTCATTATGGCGTTTTTACCAAATGTTTGTAATTCAGTCTTGGTGATTCGGATTCCGCTATGACACCTTGAAATATTCCGAGTTTTGTTCGTTTCTTCGGACAATAAAAGGATCGGGATTTACTGGGGTTCATCAAATGGCATCTGTGGAATCATGCGGGTTCAACACTGCTGTTGCTCCGAATCTGCAAAATGCAACATCATGCTTTGGTCTCAAGTTGAAGCCCAAATTCGCAGCAAAGAACGCACAAAAAAATATCAGGCCTTCAGGAAGCCCATCTCCAGGATATGGGTCGCTTTGAGGAATCAGTCCAAAAGGCCCTGATATTCTGAGGGTGTGGGTGGGAGGGAGGCCTCGAGGGGCCTCTCCTTGCAGTGTGCACCACATTTCAGCTCCGAAAGTGTGTTGACGCCAGTCGCATCACCGTTACGTCTTTCTTGCGAACGGACCATCTTGATATCAGAATCATGATATCAAAAAAAAAAATAGTACCCCTTCTCATCCTTTTCTTTCTTTCTAAATTTACGATGAGGCTCGAAACAGATGCAGGAGGAAACGAACGTATGACATGACGATTCTGTGATCCGGACACTGGCTAACCAAACCTGCGACAGAAACCGAAGCTTGAACCTAGCTTCGCCCTCCCCTCCCCTCCTGCAAGCCGCTCCTGCGCAGACCACCATCTCCACCGAGGGAGGCGTCAAGATCTCTCGGACCTCGCATTAATTCCTGATCAACACTTTCATCGGGCAATCCAGCCTCTCCAGAAACGAGCCCGGCCGGTTTTCCTGCTTCTGTTGAGGCGGGGTCACAAGGGATATCGTCTCTCTGTATTAGCGCAGCACACCAACTTGTCTGGAGAAGCCGGCCCACAGAAGAGTGACATTTTGCAGTCAGACCCACTCATAGTCGGCCGTGATATAGGACGAGACTTTCTTCGTTTTTCCTCCCCCGTCTTTGCTTCTTCGACGGTTTTTACACATTCCAGGGCCTGGCTGGCAAAAAGTGTGGCCCGGCAGGAAAAGACCTAGCGTGAGTTTCTGCATGGTGGATCCACCCTTCACCTTCACCCCCAGCGACCCCAGGCCAGCACCCCAGGCCAAGTCAACGCACAAATAAACAGCCAGTCCCTTCTGACCAGGGTACTTTTTTCATACAGACGAGAGAAAGAAAGAAGGAAAGAAGAAAGAAAGAAAGAAAGACAACTGCAGATTGACCGACTGACAGGAAACTGTAAGTTGCTTTGGCTGTCCTCGATCAAATTAGCTTGCCTTGCCTTCCTCTGCCCTTGTCTTGCCAATATCATCCATCATTGCTTCCTTCATTTCGTCTTTCTTGGGCTTGCTCGTCCTCTGGCTCACAAAAGAAACATATCCTGCCCTTGAATTCCCTTCCGTCCCTTCCTTTCTCTTCACATTGCTTTTATTGTTTTCTTCATCCCAAACTACATCCACATATATACACACATCCCTAGGTATATATATACACACGTCTTCTATACGAACAGGCACATGGTCTGGGGCCATATCATCGATACCTCGTTTGAGCAGACTTATACGCAAGCCTGCCCATCACTGCGCTAAAATACCACACTCCGACCAACAACCCTTCACACACCCCACCGTTCATTTATATATACTTCGTATTGGGGATTCGACCGACAGTTTGGTACAACCTTTCCAGCCTGCTAACATCCAGCAAGTTCGCATAAAATTTCTAGTCTGTCTTACCAAGTCGAAAGCCGAAAAAGCTGGTTTTTTCGATTAGCGTGTTTCGATACTGTTGTGCTGCACTCGCACTTGATCCCGACCCATCTGCTTAGGCTTTCCCCACAATTCGATTTGGGGTTCGGGGCACCAGGTCAAACAAGCAACAGGACCGGACGTGGACCCGCCGCCTAACTAACATCCCCATCCTGCCTTATTATATAAGGCCTGGGTAAATTCAAAAACAAAGCGCCCTCTTTTTTCCGCCCTTCCTTTTGAAGATGCTCTCCACAGGCATACCTCACCATAGCTACATTGGTGCTCCGACGTTAATGAACAGTCATACGTCCACCATCGAGTCTTTGTCGTCAAACGGACTTTCGTCGTACTCGTTTTCCCATCACCCGAAGTCAATGATGAATAAGCGACATCACCCCTACGGTTCCCCAAGCCCCGGAGGGCTCCATGGCCAACCCCTGGGTCATCTTGGTAGCGGTTCACCAACAACAGGACCAATCCGTCGCAGAATCAGCAGAGCTTGCGATCAATGTAACCAACTGAGAACAAGATGCGATGGTAAACAGCCATGTCAACACTGCCTCGGTGAGTCCGTTATTTTTCCTTAGGTTTTCCTACCGGCACAAGTCGAGTCGCAACATGCTTTGCGGCCGGCCTGGTCAGTGGGCACGAATCATACGTATACTTGAAAGTTAGAACATTGGTTTTAACAAGCGAGTCGGGTGCTCTTGTAGACTTCAACCTTGACTGCAAATACAATCGAGAACGTAAGAAGCGAGGCAAGGCATCGAGAAAAGATATCCAGAATGCAGCTGCAGCTGCTGCGGCCGCTGCCGCTGCCGCTACCTCTACGCCCACCACTGGTGGGTCTGTTGAGGAAAATGGAGACTCCCAAACTCCAGTTGCCATGATGCCTACATCTGCATCAAGGGAATCTTTCTCTGAGCTACCGCCACCACCTCGTCCAGACTTGGGGTTCCCAAGGCCTAACAGGTCATCTGTTGGCTCCACACACACAGCATCCAGTGACCAGAGCGATTTTTCTCCAAGCCAAATGCAACAGCAGCACCATCACCACAGACTGCCATCTCAACATCATCATCACCTGCCCACGCCAGACTCGCCTACCCATATGGCGCAAATCAGCGATTCATCTTTTGCGCAGGTGCCATATGGAAGGATGCCTCAATACCAGCCTCAACAGAATGGCCTGATGACCGGCGCCAGAATGCTCCCGCACCCTCAACTACAGACTCATGCTGCCCAGCCGATGTCAAATCAAAGCTACGGCCACGATTTCATGATGATCTCTCCTCACAATCAAGCCGGGCCTCAAGGTGGTTTGAGTCTATCGAGTGCAGGCATCTCACCACTGGCGGGTCTTCTGGGCCAATCTCCGGACAATCAGTCCCCTGGCTGGCTCTCATTGCCATCGCCACCTACTCCAATGCACTCGAATCCAAATCATCTGAGGTACCCCGTCCTTTTGCCTATTCTCCCCCACTTGCAACAAATAATTCCAACACATCTTGCTTGCGAACTTCTAGATCTCTTCTTCCTGAATCCGATTCTCTCATTCTTCCAGCCGGCGTCTCCGTATGTTCTATGCCACGTCTTGCGGAAGAAGTCAGTTCTGCATCCGACACATCCTCGATTGACTACGCCGGCACTCCTGGCATCGATGCTCTGGATTGCGGCTCAGACTTCGGATGCTCCAGCCCTTACGGTTTCTCCCAGTGCTCGGGGCCGGATCTGCCAGAAACTGCTGGAGATGTGCATTGGTTTTCTGAGACCGTTGGTCCATATTCCCCTGGGTTCAGTGGCGGTCGGCTCCTCCCACTCATCGCATGAGAACGAAAATGCGGGAATGGGACTTGGGGGGTTAGCCTCACCAGGTCCAACAGGTAGAGAAGGTGTTGTGGGAGCTGCTGGGACTGTTGACGATGTTCTTACGTATATCCATTTAGCTACAGTTATTTCTGCTTCGGAGTTTAAAGGCGCATCTTTACGGTGGTGGAACGCGGCGTGGGCTCTAGCGCGGGAGCTCAGGTTAAACAGGGAAGTTAGTGACCAACCAGAATTAGAACAGGAAGAAGGGGTCGTGCCAAATACACGATCGGCCATGAGCGAAGAAGAGAAAGAGGAGAGACGCAGGATCTGGTGGTTGTTGTACATTGTCGACAGGCATCTTGCCTTGTGCTACAACCGACCATTGGCTCTTCGAGATATCGAATGCGTTGACTTGCTCCAACCAATGGATGATACGAGATGGCAGAACGGGGATTTCTACGGGTCCCATGAGAACAGCAATGGACAAGACCTTGCGGACCCGTTCCACTCCTTGAATCAGGTACCTAACATTTATGCCTCCAATCCTTCACCTCCACCATCCATCTCATCAAATCCTCAACAGGCAAATCGATGTGCGGGACCAACAATCCAGGTCACGGGACCAAGTCTCTTTGGTTTCTTCCTCCCTCTTATGACTATCTTGGGAGAAATCGTGGATCTTCACCACGCGAGGAACCATCCAAGACTTGGACAAGGTTTTGGCGGCTCTGGGGCAGATTGGGAAGACCAAGTTGCAGAGATCCAGAACCAGCTTGATATGTATGAACGAAGCTTGTCAGACTGGGAGCATAACCGCCTTGATGCCGATCAAGAAAAACCGCGGGACGATGCCGTTAACCTTAACGGCCAGCAACAAGCAACCGAAACACTTCCCGAAAACCCTGAGGCGCGCTTGCAAGTTGGCAATGGCGATGCGTTAACAGATCCTGCCATCGCTCCTCCAGCAGCTCCTGTGACTGAGAAGTCTTCCTCCCCCCTTTCTGGTGATCAAATGCAGAAGAAGATAGCTCTAGCGTATGGGACTCATGTCCTCCACGTTCTACATATACTTCTCTCTGGCAAGTGGGACCCTATCAGCATGCTTGATGATAACGACCTATGGATTTCATCTCCCGGTTTTATCTCCGCTACCGCTCATGCAGTCTCGGCAGCTGAAGCGATAGGCAACATCCTAAAATACGACCCTGATTTAAGCTTTATGCCATATTTCTTCGGCATCTATCTACTCCAAGGCAGTTTCCTTCTTCTCCTTATCGCAGACAAACTTCAAGGGGAGGCGTCGCAGGCAGTTGTTGGCGCCTGCGAAACTATTGTCAGGGCCCACGAAGTGTGTGTGGTTACCCTGAACACAGAATATCAACGAAACTTCCGCAAGGTCATGCGATCCGCTCTGGCCCAAGTACGTGGCAGGTGCCTACCCGAAGACATGGAAGAACAGAAGCAAAGACGCAGAGAAGTCCTTATGCTTTACCGGTGGTGTGGGGATGGGCATGGTTTGGCACTTTGAGCTTTCGTTTGTTTTCTGCTTCGAAGGAGGGCGGCATCCGGCGTTTTGTTTCACTTCCACGGGTTGGTCTTCTCTCTTCCTTTTCGGTTTGCAATTCATATGGTTATGCTTTTACGATGACTTCATGGGCGCCTTTGGATTTCTTTTTGTGCTATTTTATCTCCCTTTTTTTGTTTAACTGTTTGACATATCTACCATTTGGTCCGCAGCTCGATGCTCCTCCTCCTTCTCTGTACTTGATTTGCCTCATACATTTTTCTGCTTCTGTTCTTTGCAGGGTCCGAAGCAAAGCTGCCTTTACCATGATATTTTACCACGGCCACTTCTCTTCTTGTATATACTTTTTGGTCATCCCCATTTTATCTGGTCTGTCCGGGTGTCTCCTTGGTCTGTTATCTTTTGGTTCTCAAAAAGCTCTTGCACAATATCCTGTGTAGAATACTTCTGCTTTTTTTTTCTACCCCCATTTTCTTTAATTTCCTAGTGGTAATTTCTTTATCTAGACCAACCCTCTCGAGCACTCTTTAGAGTTGACTCAAACCATCATCTTTCATTTCATCCCTGTACATTTTTTGTCCTATGATGTTTTTACAAACATATGTTATATAGATCATAAATTCTTCAAATCGAAAAAGAATTGTACAAACGGAACCAATATCTTTGCCTTTCCTTCCTAGCCACGATACTGTCCCAGGCAACTTGCCCTGTGGTGTGCAGGCGGTGGAAGATAATGTGATACGTTATCTTTTTTTCGTATCCTTCCATCGCAAGCTTATTCTTTCAACATCAACCCTCTACTAAGTAAGGGATCAACGGTGGGGATATTATGCGGGGAAATGACACTCCACAGCATCATGTGGAGCTTGTCCCTGGTCACAGTTCCCCCATCTTCTGGTCTCCATTGGCGAATACATGCCCGCGCACATCGACATACACGTGCAGCGCGAAGATCAGATATGTCATTTTGCAGTGGGATTTCTGGATTTCCCTCATCTCCTCCACCTCTGATTGGTGATTACGGAATCCTCGATATCTTTTATCGGAATCGACTGTTCGTCGCGACGAGCAGGTTTCTCTCGTTTCGTTACGACTGCGGAGCCCTGTTGCATTTCTGCGTTGCGTTCTGGGGTAGCTTTCAATTCTCCGGGGTTAATCCGGCCATGCTCCATTCCCCGAGCGCCTCCCCGGAATATTCTCCCCGAGGACATAAAGTCCCGAACGACAGAAGACTTGGCGAAACGGGAAATCGGGCGAAAAGCTTCGACAGAAAGGGAACCGAGGCCCCCTTCCTATCCTGAAAGAAAGGACATGCATGATATCACCAATCAAAGCGAGTTTCCGGAATGATCAGGTGCGCTCGACACTGCACGCTCGCAGGACCTGTCTTTGATTTCGTGCGATTACTCGATCAGAGACATCATGCAAGCAAGAAGGAGGTATAATTTTCCTGTGTAAGGTCTTAATATCGTTACACTTCCTAGGTACGTACCGAACATACCCTAGCTGTATTTTCAATAGCAACAACTCTAAATGCTTCAGTTAGATTCAGAATCGCCCTCATAATTTCTTAACACCGTTCAGCCTGTGAAGATTTTTACGAGGCGCAAGAGTCGCCTGAGCGAAGGCCGATGCTTACTTCGAGCTAACTCGAATAGCTTCTTCTTCTTGGGGAAGAAAACCCACTTTTTTTCTGCAAGCAACAGTCCCACTTTACGAAAAATGTTTTTAATCAAAGACAAGTGGAGATTCCAAATTATTATGCTCAGTATCGAAACGGTAAAGCCGCGAAGCTAAAAAGAACGTTCGAATTCGCAGAATGCCGTAGTGGAGTTGTCGATGGTACCCACCCTCGAAATCCGAGCATTAGATGTTCTCACCATCATCCCAATATTGACAAGCAATCCGGAAAACGACCAATGAAAGAAGTAAGTATCCTTAGGTTCTGCATTCCGTGATAACATGCTTGATGCTTGCTGGAGTCTAACGTAGAAAGAACGAAGATGCAGGTGGAACCAAGTTTTTCCCTCCCACATCCTGCGGGTGGAATACGAAGCATCCAGTCGGGAGGTAGTCGTTTGATCCGTGGTAGCTACTTACAACGAGTGTGAGCTACATTTGCATTCCCTCCAATCTGCAGCTCGGACGTATTTGCAGATTATGTACTTCCGCGATTACCACTGTTCCAAAGTTCAAAGACAAAAAAAAAGTGACGGCCGATGCGAAGGGACAATTCTCGATCGCAAAAACGAGACATTTGGCTGCTCTTAAACACAGCCAACATGTTGCATACGACCTTTTTGGTGGTGAAGTCTTGTCTCTGTTATGTGGGTGTGCGTGCTCGCCATGCAACCTTGAGAGATTCCTGAGATATTCCGTCCAGCTTCTAGCGTCCAACCTATGTGGCCCCACTTTCACCAGCTGAGGAACTTGAAAAAAAGGTGGTGTGCTGAAAAATGGTCAAAGGCCATGAGCTAAATGATGAATTGACCAGTCGGCTCATTCAGTGCGGAGGCCGGAGGTCCAAAGTGGTGGCGTCCCCAAAACCTTAGCTAGTTTCCTCAATCCTGACGGCGGTGAAGAGAACGGTTTTCTTTCACACATAGAATTGTCACTGGTGAAATCAAGATCAAGCACCCATCCATCCCATATGGGCCCTACCCGACCCTACATACGTACATACATCATCATCTGGCTGAACGGGACCGTCTCCTGCCGGCTAAATGCATTCAATTGGTGCGAAAATAAAAATGTTTTACCCAATGATAATTAGCGCTAGCAACGTGGGTTTAGAGTTTACCCGGCCTTTACCCGGCTCTTCAATCTCCGCCGGCCGCTGCTTATTCGCTGCTTCCTTGCAGTGAGATTGGGCATTTACAGGGGCGTTCCCAGTTACCCCGGTCCGGGGGCTCCAGCTTCCGGGCTGTTCAGGCCCGAAGACCGGCCTCTGGGAATGCAGCACGCTAGCCCTCACTAGTCTAATATTCCGGACCGTCTACATCGACACACAGACCATCATCCACTGCTTCGATCGCCACAGGAATTTCCACATGTTCTCTTCTCGAATAATATTCAACTGTCAAAGCGTCAGGCACCGCATCATCACGCCTCCACACCCCCTTATTCCCAATATTAGGTTCCCCTTTGCTGCAAAGCTTGCGTAATATAGGGACCGTTTCCCCGAGTTGCGTTTTATCATCTATTTAGCCTGAATTGCTCATTCCCCCATCTTTTGTTGTGTGTCACAAGCCCAAAATTTACCGTATTTTACCCCAAAGAGAGCGAATTGGCTGCGATATTGGATGGAGCGATTTTGTGGAGCTATGGTTTGGTTGAGAATAAGGTACCTGCAGAATGTAATGTACATGTACTGCTACATGTATCAGCGTATGCAATAGTACTTTACATGCGAAATATTAATATTTTGTGGAGTAACAGAGCTTCTAATCCGAATATAGCCCGTTCTGCAATGCTCAGATGTCCGTAGCAAGGGATCAGATAGCGTATTGCGGGGTATGTAGACTAGTATCAGCCAGAAGGGAAGAGTTGCGCTAGCATAGAAGAAGAAGGCTATCTTCTATGTAGCATGTAATCTGTGGGCCCAGTCCATTCGACGAACCAGGCAAATGTTATGATCCTTGCCTTGCTCTCTCTTTATGGCGAAGTATGGGTTAGAGATCATGGTCCAAAGATGATGCATACATATGTCGAGCATGGAGATAGGAGTGACTATCCGTAGAAGCCCCACGGATCGCCCTCTTGAACGGCCTTCTCGAAATCGGCTCCGTCCTGTTCAATCTGGCGTAAGAAATCATCTTCGTGGTTATCATCGTACGCCTCCGCTTGTTGCCTGTTAGTTTGGGGTTCTTGCTCCGCCGGTGCGGTCGAACCCTGAGCAGGAGCCTGGGTAGGAGCAGGAGGCTGCTGCTGCTGCTTCGGCTCAGATGGTGGTTCTTCCACTGGCTGCATAGCTTGCTTTGTTTTCGTGCTAACACGCTTTGTGGTCGTTTTACGTGTGGTGGCAGCCTTCTTTGTCTAAAAACGCCATGTTTGGAGTTAGTATTACCTTTCTAACGCGCCTGATCAAAGAATTATGCATGCTAGTGGTTCGTAAAACCTAATTCACAAAGGAGTGGGCGTCGTACCGGTTTTGTAGTTTCAACTACGTTTGGGGCCGTCGGAGCCTGCTGCGCTTGTGCGGGTTGCGGCGGAGCTGTAGCAAGAGTCCATTGCCTAACATCATCCACGTACAACCTTTTCCAGTCATCAATATTAATCCAACCGGCGGGTTGGTTGTTAGGTAGATGCCCGACACCAAGGACATGCTCCTCCCGATTCGAACTAACTCTCCAACCTCCACTATGATTTGGGATATCCGTATTGTTATTAAGTAATACACTGACATCGTAGTATGTATTATCTGGTGGCTCGGCAGTAGGGTTTATTATGGGTCGTAGGATTGAAGACGGGTACCATCTTCCCTTGATTTCCATGGCACTGATCTGAACATTTTGGTATTTCAGAAACCAACGACATCCCATACTCGCTGCATCCTGCTGCATTCTGGGTGTCGGCGGGGGGTCCGGAAACTGCTGCGGTGCCAGAGGATGCAGGACCTTACAGTAGACGTTACCCTGGAAAAACAGACCGTTGTTACCGTCTCGGGTGATATTCTTAATCACAAGAACGTCCATCCCTTTCTGGCCTTCGACTTCGGGGGTCATGACGCGGACTTCTTCATTCCGCCAGATCTTCTCGGCCCCTAGCCATAGACAGGGGATGATGCTTTCACCCGTTTCGGTTGTACACGTGGTGATGCCGATGTTGCAGGCGATGCGAATGCTGGCGATGATGCTTGCATCATGCAGTTCTGCATCCTGGCGGGTCCATTCCTGCCAATTGATCTCCGCCCACTTGACTTGATACTTCCGTTGTGAGATCGATGGCTGCAGAGGGTCAGGTGGCGTGTATGATAGCCAAGGACGGAGTCGGCTCTCTGGCAGGGTGAAGGGTGGCCGATTGATAATGCGGGGAGACTTGAGAGGGACTAGCTGATATGTTGGTTCTGCACCTTCTGCTATAACCCTGCTCGCCACGATGGAGATCACAGGGTAAGTGTCGTTGGGATTTGCCCATACCATCTCACCAGGTCTATACAGGCCGCTGGCAGGGTTTGCATCGGCTTGCATGAATTTAAGGAGAACGGGATAGGGTAGCTGCCCGTTGATAAGAGCAGGTTCCGGGGGCTTGCTACAGTGACGGCAGACACATGCCTTGCTCTTGTCACTCTCTAGCCAGATGAGATGTGGTAAGAAATCCTGGGGCGATTGAAACGCCACGTTGTGATTACCAACTCTCAGGCCGAAAAAGAGACCTGTGGATGCAAGCTGCTTTGCCGTCTATAACCATGCATAAGGGTCAGTCATTATGCTTGTTGAACGAGGGGAAATAGAGCAAGGAATACTAACCAGTTTCTCGGGATTCAGCTTACGGTGTGTATAGAGTTGGTAGCTTGCAGGCAATGCCTCGAGAACCCACCATTGGTCTATGAATCAGGTCAGCACTTCAAGATTCAAGCTCGCAAATTGATATCACGACTTTGGTAGTTGACACGTACGTTTTGCATGCTCCTCTGGACAAACCTTCTCCATGTATAATGTTCCAAGCATTTGTCTCCATAGTACATCCAGGATCATATTATGGGATACTTCCGCCAGGTGTCCTGCAGCCGTGCCCGGCTTCAGTTGCTGGGGATCTGGTCGAGCAGACGTATCGCCATCGGACTGACCAGAGGACACCAATATCCTCCACTTAGTCGCCTCTGTATCTTTAGCCATATTATTATTGTAGGAGTTTAACAGACGAACAAGGAGAAGAACGAAACGAAGGAAATGAGAGGCAGTTTATCGCTGGATAAGAAGTCGTGGTCAAATCGACATTTCCAATATCAATATCGCATCTATACTCAAAAGTTTGTCGTTTCTGAGTTGTTCTTGTTGCGACCTTGTCGTCGCCCAGACTGAAATGCGGCCGGATGCAAAAACTACGAGCGCGTCTGACAGACCACAGCAGGACGAAAGAGCGACGCGGAGGAGGACAGGATTCTCAAATGGCTTGTTCGAAGCCCCTGATATGGGTACGGACTTTGATCGGGTTAGATTTCGAGGCTTTGATGCATGTGGTCGCGCGCAGAGGTTCCTTGATAAATAGGTTTGCAGGCGATGGCGCGTTTTGTTAGGAGACAGAGAGGTGCCGCAGATGCCGCACAAGATACATCACCAAGACAGTGCTAATTAAACCTCATTCTCTGGAGCAATTTGTATAGGTCTAATTATACGGCAGGTTCCCGTAACACAGAGAGAGATAATATCCATACTAAGGAGCTAAGTATGTTTGTAACCCGTAGTATCAACTTATCTGGAAGCTACACGGATATCAGTGGCATATAGTAATGTGGTGCGGCGGCGACTAGACTGTGGGGCAAAACGGGCGGTCTGGACCTAATCTGCGCGCGGTTGGCGGGGCTCTCCAATGCACTGCACTGATACAGACGACGGGCACTTTCCGTCTGATGTCTAACTCCAATTGAACTCTAAACCAAAATCCATATCTTCGACTTGATATCGCGAATACCCCGCTTCGGATTACAAACTACGGCAACTAGGTCATTGTATCTTCAGTGGTGATTCACGCGCGGACTCGACTCGACTCTAACTCGAATAATCCAACAATCCCGATATCTCGATAGCCAACATGTCGAACAAGCCTGTACTAACCACTATTTCCCCGATTACCCAACAGCCAATCCACACCAGGGATGAATTCACTCCTGACCAGATCCCGGCCTTAGTGGAAGCCTCGAAGAAGGCATTCACCAGCTTCAAGGCTTCCTATGACCTTCCCGCCCGCCAAAATCTCGTCGCTAAAGCCCTAGATATCCTCGAATCCAGGGCCGACGATCTTGCTCGGGATCTCACTGAGCAAATGGGCAGGCCCATTCAATATTGTGCCAAAGAGGTTAAGACCGCCGTTCTTCGTGGGCGGTACATGCTTAAGGCATCTACCGAGGCACTTAAGGATGTTCCTGGAGACGAGGAGGTCGGCTTCAAGCGATATATTCGTAAGGAACCCCTTGGTACCGTCCTTGTGATATTTGCCTGGAATGTAAGTTTTCTGAACGAAATCTGTTTCCTCCAGTAATTCAATCGCAGATATTTCGGGTATCTGCGATGAAAAATATATAATGGCAGAGTATTCTGATCAGGATAATAGTATCCATATCTCATTCTCGTCAACTCTCTGGTTCCCGCGCTGCTGGCCGGGAATGCTCTCATCTTGAAGCCGTCTCCGCAGACCCCTACGGTCCCCGAAACCTTCTTGTCTGTCCTTGAGGAGGCGGGATTACCGAAAAATGTGGTCCAGGTCATTCACTGCGGAAACGCAGATACTTTGTCGCAATTAATATCGGCGCCCGGGATCAGCTCCGTTACTTTCACGGGTTCCGTTGTTGGAGGAATTGCCACTCAGCAAGCAGCCTCGAAGCGTGTTATCCCGGTGGGATTGGAATTAGGAGGAAATGACCCCGCATATATCCGACCCGACGTGGATATCAAATGGGCCGCGGAGGAAATTGTTGACGGTGCTGTGTTCAACAGTGGTCAGAGTTGTTGTTCGATTGAGCGAGTTTACGTCCACCAGGACATCTATGACAAGTTCGTGGATGAAGTCGTTGGCGTAGTCAAGAACTACAAACTGGGAGATCCATTCACAGGCTCGAACCACCTTGGCCCAGTCATCAGCGTCAGGAGTGCACAAACTATCAGGAAGCATATCGAGGGGGCCTTGAACAGCGGAGCGAAATCTTTGACGCCTGACATCTTCAAGGAGGGTGAAGCTCTTGGCGAGACATTCGTTAGACCTGAGATCTTGGTCAATGTCAGCCACAATATGCGTAAGTTTTACCCTATGCATCAGAGTGCTTCATAAAGAAGAAAAATTCTGACATTAGGACTGTCTTGGGTTGTGTAGAGGTCATGAAGGAGGAAACATTCGGACCAGTTATTCCGATTCAAAAAGTTTCTTCCGACGAAGAAGCAATCCAATTGATGAATGACTCTGACCTCGGTTTGACCGCGTCAATTTGGACTCGCGATGTACCAACTGGAGAGAAGCTAGCGGAAGCGGTCGAGGCCGGTACTGTGTTTGTCAACCGAGCTGACTACCCAAGTCCGGTGAGTGCATAACCGAATTGACTTTTGACTGATCAATCTAACGTCTTAATTCTTTACTAGGATTTGGCATGGACTGGGTGGAAAAACTCCGGTAGAGGCCAGACATTGTCCAAATTCGGCTTCGATCAGTTTGTCAGACTGAAGAACTTTCATCTCAAGCAGGTTTCTTGAGGTTTGCGAGGGTATCAACAGGGGGGTACGGGGCAGGTTTTGCTCACATCTCACGTTACCGTCCGCGGAGAAGGCATGTGTATTAAATTATGATGCTCTAGCTCTGTGTTACCTTTAATTAGTCTAAGACAATAGGATATCGATTGCAGAGGTCTTAGATCATGAAGGCTTCCTAGACACGTGCACGGTTATCGATAATTACATAAGTCCCGCAAGCATACGTTGGGATCCAATAGAAGCTGTACTTGCGGCAGGCTGGAGATTCAATACCGGACTTTTTAGTTGAATTGTTTAGTTCGAGGGCAGGCCTGAAGACGGGTTTGGATACTTAGCCCACACGGTGCTAGAATTTGTATCAGAACGCTAGCAAATTTTCTTGGGCTACATCAGAGTAGCTTTGTTGATCTGATGCCTAGAGAACCAGAAACTCCAACGATCAGACCGTGAAACTTTCTTTCGCAATTAATTATCAGGCCACTTCTATGTGGCAATCTAGGATGTGAGGCATCGACGACCAGCTGCAGCGTCATCATGAAATACCAAGACACCTTATAGTCCCGCATTGAGTAAGCTTCGGATGGTTGGATTGACGGATACAGATTTCACTCCCAGAATCAAAGGAAAAGAATAGGGAGCTGCTAGCTATGTCTCAAAGCATACAAGCCACCTATGCTCATTTACCGACCGTTTGGTAGTATCTAGATGCAAAACAAGGGTTACAATGCGAGCAACTTTCAAAGCCCTCCACCAAGTACGCCGCCCCACCATCCCACTCGCTTTTCATCGCTTCTTGCAAGCCCCTCACCGCCATTTCGATAGAAATGGATAAGAAGCGCTTAAACTAGAGGCTTGTCCCGTGCTAGGTTGCACAACATTGACCATCCATTTCAGGATATCTTTCGATTCCAAGTGGAATAAGTTTTTTCGAACGGTCAAAATTTTTCTGGCATGCGATTGCGATCTCAAGTGGGTTGCATCGGACTGTGCGCTCAATCCCCCCCTCGATGATACCTAATGAAGTAGTGTTCAACGTGACCATCTGATAAATTAGACTGATAATCATGTGCGTAGTCGCATGATTCGACCCCTTACTCTGTGATACGAGATATTCTAATCGATCCGCGTAGTTTGTGGTGCGGATAGAAGACGAAGAGCTAGGATGCTAGGAGGGGGGGTTAGCGGGATTGTTTCGATCCTTAGACATTCTTCCCGCACAAAGGGATCTGGTGTCGGTTTACTGGCAACGTGTTTCGCATTAGATAATTAACTCGGTATATTCTTTTTCGCGAGAACATGGGGGGATGGCCAAGATCGGTAGATTCTTCCAAGTTCTGGGGGATGATGCAGATGTTCGTGCAGGTGTTAAAGTATTATAGGGCTGTCATGTCATGTCTTAAGCTTAGATACCGACTTTGACTTACTTATGCCTGCAAAATCTGTACCCATGTTATTGAGATAGCGTGTATATGTACATTATCGCTGTAACGTGGGAGTTATCACCAGTATACTTGGTGTCAAATACCCTCCACTATCGAAGTAAGGTTGTCTTGCATCTGCAATTTCTAAATTACTTGACGTCACTTGAGCTCGAGGCCAGCCAGAGGGTGCGGATAGCTAGACATGCGCAGGGTGGAAATCTGATTCCGATGGTACATGTATACCCCTGATAACAATAGATGGCAGTCTAGAAGATTCAAGTGTATTATATTTACGATTCTACCTAAACGTTTGAAGAGAAAATGGAGAACCCGTGGCCGTGCCTTTTTAACAGCGATCGGGTGGATTCGCTCGTCTGTTTGGGCCCTTGCATGGGCATTAGAACAGCCCAGCTCCAAGAAATTCCTCTCAACGTTGAGATATTGCAGTGATCTTCAAAACCCCTTAGCCTCCTTGCCTCCGGTGGAGATTCTTAGGCCCAATTCAAGTTCTTGTCCTAAACCTGTAACGGAATTGCAAATGGAATGTCAGCCAGCCAGTATTCCGCATGCAAGGTTCCTCTGTTGCATTCTGCGAGCTAGCCTGTTTGAGCGTTGGGTAGCACAAAGCCCGAACGTCGAACGTCGAACGGCCAGCGTCAAATTAGGCCGCTAACCGTCAAGGCCGAAGCTAAGTCGAACCCCACGGAGTCGAGTCGTGATACTCGGACAATAAAGCATCAGATGGCCGTTTCCAGACCTGGCCGTGCGTGCGGCCTGCAGGGAAGGTCGAAGATCATGACTATTTTCTGCCAGAGCTCTGTCCAATTAGCCCGTCCAGACTGTGATATCGGTACATGTACATGTTACGTATACCAGCTGGCCTAGCTATTGAAGCCTCCTGCCGCACTGTACAGCATCTCGAGTCGACCAACCTCTCAAACGGCAGCCCCTCCACCGGGATGGCTAGGCATATATATGGATCTCCATGTATACGTCTCCCCTTCCCCTTCCAATGCAAAAGTCCCCCACCATCTCTTAAGCTCTTGCATTCTTGCAACGCATTTCCAACCGTCGTGGATTTTGGCTCCCAAACCAAGCCTGGTCTCCTCTTGCTCTGCTATGCAAGGGCGCATTTTCAGAAGCGAGGTATCTGCATCCCACGTTATGCCTCTACCTCAATGACACACGGCGATTCTCTCAGTTGCCACTGCTAAGGGAACCAGAATAGGGGCCTTTTCTAGTCTAATTCTTATTGTCTCCCAGTCCCTCATATTTTCTTTTCCCTGCATTCGAATTTCGAATGTCCGTCCTATGACCCTGCTGCCGTATATAGTAATTGGCAGATCCGCCTGCTCTTGACATCAACTGGTCTTTAGATCCTTCCCCCTCGTCGAAATTGACGTCAAAAGGACTCCTGGATTCCTCTTCGCTCTTTGTGGCAGTATCCAGCTCTATATATCCCCTTCCAACTCGCAGATCGTTTAGCCAGGGTTCTTATTTGATGCTTGCATCAGACCACTAAGCTTCAGCTGTAGCTTCAAAGGCTCCGTAAACATCAAGATATATATAACACACACAAACACCCTACTCCCCCTCTCGATCCCGTCCTAGGACCTGGGATCACCTTAACCGGCAAAATACCACCTTCGATCAGATCTTTAAGATCTCTCTTTTGTAGACCCAAGATGGGCTGCGCGCCATCGAAGCATACGATGGGGAAGAAGCTAAAGAGTGAACGGAAGCAGGATGTTCAAATCGTAGGCGCAAAGTCCTTATATATAATTTAATGCCAATAGCTATACCAGAAACTAATATATCTGACTGTATTGACAGGGCTGGCCAACAGACTTCCACCATAACTCGCTGTCTTACCCATCGACGCTGTGCGTCGACTGCGACCTACCGTCGCGCACGTTGCTTGCATCGCTAGGGAATACCGATATGTTATGCTGCAACTGCAACGACCCGGATAGCCAAACCCTCGACTTCAAGCTAGACTTAACACCTGTGTCGCCCATTAGCTTAACACCGAAGCCAAAGACACCCCTTCCAACAAGCTACAATTTCCCACTAGGCTTCGAGCATGTGAGCAAAGAGTCGAACAAATCTTACGACTACTACGGCGAAGAATATGACGACTACGACGAGGAAGAAGAAGCTGCGCCGCTTCACATGCAGCACAAAAGATATGCATCCTTTTCGTCTGGAAAGTGGCCATGGAAGGTCGACCATAACGTCGTGGTCACTACACAAGAGGTCTCGAGCTCTAGATCAAACTCTTATGCTTCGAGATCACGGTCGTACGCCTCAAGCCAGTGTCTTAGATCAGCCTACGAAGCCGACATTCGCGACAGGGATACCGATGCAGATACCTTTGTCGACAACTACGTGGACGACGCTGCCTCCACACTAGTTTCAACGCATCTGCCGGAAGTCCAGTCTTTTGAATTCCCTTCTACACTTGGGAGTGAAAGCTTTGGCCCGAAGCTCCTGATTCGGGAACGGCTTCCTTTCGAGACCTTGAACCAGAGCAGTCCCGATCTACGTTCCGCCTGTGCGCGAACGTCACAGCGAGTATCAAAAGACCAGGTCAAGGTGATCAGGATCCGAGGCTCCAGATCTACCAATTGGATCTAAAAGAAAATTGCTAGCTGCTGTACAGGTTTGTTATTCACTTATTTAGCGACTTGGGATTTCCTTATTTCCAATCTGATCGGGCGTTTTATAATCACCAATATACCCTCTTGCTGTGCATCTGTTCTATTATTTAGAAAACCCTTTCCCCTATGATTTCTTTTGGTATGTAAAAACAATATGTGTGTATGGATTCTCTGGCGACGTTGTGCCAAAAAAAACAACCAACCGACAGCTCCATCCAGTCCTTACCGTCACAGAATCTTGTATGTTTCTGCCCGTCTTCCCACCAAAAAGGAATCTCGTCACACCTTCGCTTCATTGTATAGTGTATTTTTCTCTGGATCTCTTCTTTCCTGTACTCTATTTTTCTATATTTTCAATTCCCGAAAAATGTGGCTATCTAGAAGCTTCCAAGAAAGCTCCACTTATAGCCCCATCTATGTACTCGAATAGTATGCATGTTCAAGAATCAATATCTACGATTTTGAGCGCCGGCGTAGCTCTCCCTCCCTCCTCCCATCTCCATGTGATCATGACGATTGGCCGGGACTCTCGGATCCGAATCGTAAAAAAAAACGTCTATTAGCTTAAAAATTAACAATCTGGGCTGCTAACTAATGTTAGTCCAGAACTGGAACATTAACCACACCACCTCACGCAGGCCAGCCCCTGTGAAGGCTCCCCCGCCGCGCCGGATTGAGCACTCATTCTCAAGCCGCGATCCCAGATTCAGGAATGGAATGTTGAGACGCATATGCGGCACTGGAATGGAATGTTGAAATGAGAAAGAAGAGAACAAAATGAAACGAAACGATACCACAGAAAAGTTGTGTCAATCATGCAGCTAAAAAAAAAAATCCGTGAACCGGTTCCTTAAGCTCCCTGCGTCGTCCAGGTACTTAAAAGATACATTAGAACGCTTAAGAATCAAAGAAAGAAAGAAGAACACCCCAGACTCCCGTAGACTTTGGTACGAATCGAAAACAAAAGTTCCCCAAGCAAAACCATGGTATCCTTTTTTCGCACACGGAGAAACCCTGGCATACTGCATGCGTGTCAACGCAGGTTCAGCATTCCATGCTCGACATTATTGTTTAGTTATAATGGTAAAATTCGCCTCCACGGATTAAACGTATGTATGCGTTATGTATTTTTTTTTCCTCCGCATTTCCGAGCGATTCGGTTACCACCGCGAGTTAAAAATTGGAGTATCCCGAAAGCCACTGCCGTTCTCCAAAGCCTCGTAACGAGATCGATGCCGTCCATCCCGTTCCTTACTCTTTATCGTAAGCGTGTTGGACTTCCTCGACCAAATCCTCCTTTTTGCCTGTGCAGCCTTTCCATTGTCCGTTATCCCTGACACATACTGTCTTTCCGTTAACGGTGACGGTGCAGCTGGTTGAAATACCCAATTCGATCGCCCTTCGTCCACTGGCTCTCAATAGCTCCATCCCTCTGTTCTCATCCTCAGACGCCGCACATCGTTCCAGCTGTTCGAAGCTGAGCCCGTATTCTGATGCACAATTGGCAACATATGCATCTTGTGGGATATTCTGATAGTTCTGCCCCATACAATTGATAAACCCTAGCCACATTTGCGGTCGGTCCTTGTGGAGCTCGTAAGCGCATAATTCAAGTATATCGCCGAGACACTCGTCGGGGCCGTGTTTGCAGGCCATGCCGGCATTCGAGTCGTCTGGTGTACCGATGTAAGTTGGTCGTAGACTAATGATTCCGGAATCGTAAAGCTGTGCCATGACAGGGAGGACGAGGTCTCTAACGCAGTCGCGAGCATCGGGGCACTAGAAGGGGTAGAATACCGTTAGAATTCGGCGAATTGATAAACGTCTATTGCATTATCGGAAAAAAAGAGAAATATGTGACTATGCAGCATCCAGCTTGCAGATAAGGCTAGACAAGACGTCTACGTCAACAAAAAAGATTCACAGGGTAGCATACCTTGCTCATGACGAACATTTCGACCTCGACCGGTGGCTTTCTGGTTTCCAAGGTTTGTAATGGCTTTTCCAAACCTGGTGCTGAATTCGCGAGGACGGGTGGACGAAGCTCTTGTACTTCTGGTCCTCGGAACACCCTACGGGGGAGGGTATTCGCATCTACGACGCTGGCGAACTGGATGGCCGCCATCAGGCAGACGGGGTATCGGGCTTGGAACCGCATTTTAGTCAGTTTTGAGGTATTTGGTACTCGTGGATGTTTAGTCAGGTAGCCCGTGGAGATGTATGAGGAAGCTGAGGTCGGAGAAGATTGAGGATAAAGTCGTGTGAGCATTTGGGATTGCTTAGCTAAGCTGAACATCCGGAGATTCGACCGCAGATTTGCCGCGACGATGCGCGCGTGACGTGATTGTGATTGCGATAGCTATCGCTCGAGGATGTTCCAATCAAGGTAGGAGACTTGGCAGGGATGTCTGCAACGCACAATTTGCAACAGTTGTGGCGCAGAGACGGTGTTGGATTCGGAACAAAGGGACAACCAGAATCCAACATGAAGCCATAGTAGTACTGATGATATTGTGCCCGTTGAAAGAGTCAGGAGTTTCAAAGATGATTCGGACGATTCATGGATGTGAATGTGACCATACGCGTTCGTTTTGTCAATAAAAAACCCGCACATCTATGTCGGATTCTATCCCAGACTTCATTCTTCAGCTAGCTATTCTCCCCACGCAAGCCACTTCTCGTAGAATTTCTATCCGTTTTCTTCCTGTTAATTCCCTTATATACCCTCGGCTTCTGATTTTACACGTTGGGGAATATAGGGTGATAAAGACTCGAAACCATAAATTTTCCCATTTACTCAACAATCGCAAATATATAGAAAGTCTACGGTCACAGCCTTGTCCAAACCACTTAAAAATGAGTAAGAACTATATCAACCACCGCTGTCTACAGGATACTAAAACCTAGTGACATATGTTGATACAGCTGATACGTGGGACGCCGCCGCCTTGCAGGAGGTCCTCAGCGGAGAGCCCACTCGCAGAAATACCGGCCATGTCCCCGATCCCGAGCTCAAAGCCCTGGAAAAGCGGGCCATGGAAGCAATGGAAAATGTCTACTACCTTCTCCAAGGAGCCGATAGGCGTGACGTAGCAGCTCAGAACTCGGAACCGGGATTTCGGGCTAAAAATACCCGACCAAAAACACCAGATACTGACGAATCAAGCTCGGAAACAGACTACTCAGACCTAGAGGACACGGAAGAGTCAGAAGCTGGTGAAACAGATCCGGAGGAAGATATAGATCCGGAAGGAGAATACAGGCAGGAGGACTCAACTCCAGAATCGAGCCCCACACCAGAACCAAGTCTCGAACCGTCAGCACTGAGATCGGAAAAACCGACGATGCCAATCACCGAACAAAGATCCATGATAGGCCCCAAAACAAAGGAGGAAGCCCGAAAAATCAAACTATCAAAGGATTTCACCAAATTTCTCAGTCTCATAATACCAGAGTTTGAACATATAAGGGATTGCCACCTAGGCAAACCAATTTCTAGTCTGAAAACACCAATAACGCAAATCCCACTACGAGATAAGAGTGTGGATAAAAAAGAAATGCATCAATTCGCCCCAAATATGGAGAGCGCAGGACTAGACTTCGATGACGGCCCGGATCCAGAGCTGCAGTTGGAGACTACCTGGATACCCTATGCCCTTGACCGAGTCCTCGCCATATCTGCTCAGGTGTTAGGCGTTGACAAGAGCTTGTGGCGGGAAGATCCCAGATATCACGATATCAAGGCACTTTTCCCGAAAGAAGAGTCGACGGCGAAGTCAGGGCTCCGAGCCACAACGGCTACAGAGACTACGACAGAAACAACAACCAAGCCAGCGATCCTTAGATACGACGCCGATGGGAACCTGATCGTCTCTAAGGGGAAGGCAAAGGACGGATATGTTAAGTGGGCACGCAACTTCCTCCAACCTTCTGGGAAAATGCCAACCTTCATCCCTCCTCCCGAAAGCTCCAGGGACTTTACCGTCAAGGAAGAATGGACACCACAGGAGTTCCAGGCCGAAACGTCAGGAAGGCATCCCTTCATCGATCCAGAGGTAAAAATGGTACTGCTGTTGCTAAAACAAGAAGCCGAGGAGGCATACGAGGAAAATGGAGTATGTATCTGGGGCTGCGAATACCACCCAGATGATCTCGAAGATATCACCATAGATACATTACCGTCCAATGGAGAATACAAGCCCGCGCACAGAGGCCCAGAAGACACAATGTACTACCACGAATTTACATCCAGACTCTTCGCCAGCATCAACACTTGGATCGAAAAATACATCATTCCCACAGGCAAGGAGACGTCAATTGACATCAAATCTCGCCAAGTCCTCCCAGCAATCAAACAAACCCTCAGAAAGCTCGACTACTTCGAGGATTCAGACTTTATGATACCAGCAGGCGAGAAGAGCACGAAAAAAACCAATGCAGAAAGAAAGACCAAACGCCAGATGTTCTTCCAGTACATTTTCTACCAAGTCTTGTACCATAACATCTGGTCACACTGGCTGTATGGGTTGAGGCGAGATATCGAAGATCATGTCCTCAAACTAGCAGATCTCAAGCGCGGCGAGATGAACAGTAAGCTCATATTCAAATGTATAAATATCTATCCCGGTTTTGGGCGCTGACGCTTCAGAACAGCTAAGGAAGGGCATTTCGCCCGCGGCCGCTGGTTCACCGATAACATCCGCCGCAAACCCACAAACATGGCCCAGCTAATCCTTGAACATCAGGCTCAGATTGCTACGACCCTCAGACAGATATTTGTCCCACTTCTCAATCCCAAAAGTGCCGGAGCCGACGCATCCAAACGAAGAATGCCTCTAAGTGCGGAGAAAGAACTATATATGATCATCTCAGATGCACAGGCGTTGCAATTGATGTTCCAGTCCGAGGTTGGAGTTCATATGATTGTATTCGATGAGCCAGGGTCATCATTTGAGAAGCCTTGGATGATCAATGCGGCGAGCGCAGCCGCTATGGAGCCATTGAACCGAGAGCCTGTGCCCGGAAAGAATGGGGAGCTAGACAAGAGGGATAAAATCTCTTTGGCCTTCCAGCCGGCATTGTTTATTGATGAAGAAACCGATATTTACGAGCACATCGTGGTGGTTTGAAAAAAAAATATTGGGAGAGTATTACGATATATGCTGTAGGCGACATAGAAGTATCGATTGATGAAGCCATATCTATGGGGTAAATTTGTAAAGTATCTATCATTCTAGGAGTATATGCAGAAGTGGATTCATAATCGAGAAATTATTTGATTAAACTTGTGTGTATTGTGCATTGTCAAGAAGAGAGGTAACCGCTCAACCCCACGTGGGAAAAACATGATTGGATTCTGCGCGGTATTTTTCAAACCAAAACCTCAACTACTGATCCTGGATCGACTCTAATCTACATTTAGGCATACAATGCTCGCTCGTGAGCAGCATTATAACGTCCACCTATTGGTTTGATGCTCTTCAAAACCTCATCAATCTCCTCCATTTCCTCAGGAGTCAAGCTTGTCTCCTGAAGGTTTTCTACTACTTGGGATTCCTTGGTAGCACCACTAAAAGAATGGATTATTAGCAGCTGGGCGATATATAAAGTAAATATTCGAGGAGGAGAGACTTACAAGATTGGAATGACTGTGCATCCAAACTTCTTACCCTGCTGAACAACCCAAGCCAAAGCAAGTTGTGACGGTGTAACACCCTTCTTCTGTGCGATTTTTTGGATGGCTTCGACGAGCTCAAGGTTCTTGCCAAAGTTCTCCCTATACAGATTTGTTAATAAATTGCTTCTTCAAAAGTATACTTGTATGAAAGAAAGACTTACGGCTGGAATCTATCGAAATGTCTCCTCATATCGCCCTCCGGAATATCCTCAGGACGCTTCAACTGACCCGTCAAGAAACCACGTCCGAGAGGCGAGTAAGCCGCAATAGGAATATTATTCTCAGCGCACACCTCCGCCAAACCATTTTCAAAAATCTCAGTGGCCCAAAGCGACACTTCAACCTCGAGTACCGAAACTGGAACAATCTTCAACGCCTTTTGGAGTGTAGCAGCGGATACCTCCGACAGGCACAGGCTTCCAATTTTACCGGTGTCGATGTATTCCTCTTTGATTGTCTTCCAAGTAATTTCAACGGGGTTAGAAGCGTCAACTCTGGCGATAGTGAAGACGTCGAGCTTGAGTTTTCCTTCTAGTTTGTCTAGGATATTGTCGATGGACTTTCTGATTCCCTCCGGTGAACCGTCGGGAAGACGAGCGGCCATGTTAACACCTCCTTTCACGGAGAGAACAATCTTCTCCGCGTTTTCTGGGTATTTCGAAAGGTATCTGTTAATGAGGAAGAGATTGTCCTGTGGATCCTGAGTGCCATAGAACTCGCCGGAGACGAAGAAGTTGGCGCCGTCGGCCAGAGCGGCATTCATAGCGGCGAAGGCTTGTTCGTCTGGAGTATTTGTGGGGCGCCATGTGAAGTTCATCAGGCCGAATCCTATGATATTTGAGTATCGTAAGTATATATGTATTGGAGTAGATAGAGTGATGCTTCTGTAATCTGTCGTGCAGATTCGAAGCTAATGTACTCACCGAGAGAACCGACATTGCGGCCAGCGATTTGAAGTGGAGATGTCGCAACCATTTTTTTAGATTTGGGTGAGGTTAGATGTAAAAACTACTGAAGGTAGAGCTGTATAGATTGATGTTTGTCTTGAGAGTATTTTAAGATTTTGAACTTGAAGCTTGTTTGATGTCTGGTAGAATGATACTGATACTAAAATTCCAGGACTTCGAGGGGGGCATCACAGCTCCTTAAATACATTTTCAATCATTCATAATTGCAAAGAAAATTCAATATCATACAATCAATGATATTACCAATATTCAACTTGGGAATACATGGCGTGGAGTGTGTTCACCACGGAGACGGAGTTTAGCATTTCGGCCGCCGTTGAAGCCCGCGAAGAATTATAACAGCTGCCAGCTAACTCTATTCGTTAACATCGAGAACCCCGCAAGACGCCACCTAACCGTAACTGGGTTTTTTTAGACTAGGGCTTTCTACTATAATTTTTCGAATTTTGAATTTGGAGGACATATTATTGCTTTTCTTACAGCGAGAGAGTAGATGTATTTCCAATTTGCGGCAGAGGTACATGGACATTGTATTGTGTAGCACTTTTAATCGATCACTTAAGTGCTCGGAGACTTGAATATTCATCTGTTCTCTATCAACGAAGATAGTAAGAGCTGCACCAAAAAGGTTGGCCAAAGCTTGACATCGCAATCCATCTCAAATCCATGCACCGATCCTTCTTTCTCATGGTGAATAGTACCAAAATCCGCTCGTCTTTCACCAAAACCCTCCCTGCGGAAAGGCAAAGACCATTCCCAAAACGGATAACAATCCCCAATCGCTAATTGTATTCCCAAAGCGGTATAGCTCCAAAATGCCACCTCCCGCACCACACCCCCAACACATCCCACTATCTCCACGACAATATCACGACTTCAAAGCCATCGAATCTTTTCAAATCTCAACCAATTTCCACGGCCGAAAGGCGCTTCAAACCCGGAATTAGCATCTTCCACGTCATCAGATTAGAAATCAATGGTTCAATTGCGAATTTTCTCCGTTTTTAAAGCCGTTATGGGAGGAAAACGGAGTTTGGAGTTTAAGTCCGGGACGTAAAGTCCAGTATGGGAGCAGTGTGACGGATGGTCTTTTGTTGATAGCGATCGAGGGATCGGGGGACGTGATAGTTACGTGGACTTTCGTGTCAGGAACGATCCTGGATACGGGACGGTATGGAATGGCAGAGATTTTAGACGGAAAGAAGTGAATTCTAGGTAAGAACAGGCTAGGAAACAGAACGAGGAAGTGTGGAGGTTGGATGGGTGCATATGGGTTGAAGACATGCATCGGGATGAGATGAGATAGCTTAGGGCCGTAAATATGCAAGGGTGTGGGTCCGGAGGGCGTCCGGGATGCAGGGCAAGGTACGGACGGCGCATGATGCATGCTTATATCATTGCATTTTGCTTCCTTCTTAGTTACGGCTACAGATTATGATACTAGAAAAAATAGGGACATTTATTCTTCGTGTTTCTACACCTAAGTAGTTATTCTGAAATAGAAAAGTTGGAGAATCGGGAAGGGGAATGTGTGTCTCGGAAAGAAGGGGAAGATAGCAAGTCTCGTCAGATCAAGTGTAGATTTGGTCCGCAACAAACCCCTAAGCAGCTACTCCAGGTTTCACCTCGAAAAGTGAACCATAGATTCACACGCATAAGAGGTCATTTAGGTATTGCAGAATTCATAAAGAATCATTCATCATTCGAGAGCCATGTTTTGCGTTTGACTTTGGGGTAGGGGGTAAAAACCAAGAAACGAAAAACGCGTGTAAAGGAACTTAACCTTGATGCTAACAGAACATAGTAGCTTATGTTGGCTCAAGTTAAACAAAGAAAATGAGGTAGGAAATCCCAAATCCCCTGGTCAATGTAGCCTGCGTGATCACGTTCTACAACGAGCCGAACTATCAGGACGACAGCCATTTGAAAAGAAAAAAGATCCAACTCCGTCATATTATGATCATCTATAGGAGCGAAGATATAGACACCGTGAAAGCACTATTATACCTAGGTCTTTATTTCTTAGCGCTTGGGCCGCCGGGGCCCATAAAGCTTTTAGCCCTACAATAGAAAGTGTTAGTAAACCAGCGGAAAAAGAAGCAACGCTAGAAGGCTTCTTACAGTTCAGCAATAGAAGGATCGGACATCAAGGCGCCAATATCTGGCATACCACCAGCACCACCAGCCCCGCTCATCATGTCCTTGATCCTATACGCAGCTGTTAGCACTTCTCGTATCTAAAGATCTAGGGAGGGAAGTCGAACTTTGGGTTGTTCATTAAGTTGTTCATCAGAGATGGGTTGGACATAAGACTTTGGGCCATCTGAGCAAACATCGGATTGCTCATGATGCTGTTGAAATCCATTCCACCGGGGCCGCCACCGCCGCCACCGCCCATCATACCCGCAAGAGCAGAAAGATCCGGCATACCACCTCCACCAGCACCACCGAACGGGCTACCGGCGGATCCTCTGCTAAGAGGTTCTTCTGGTGGTGGACTAACAGGTGTGCTCTCATCTTCCTCAACTCTCCTCTTCGCGGTCTCGTAGCCTTTGCGCATGGCTTCGCTGCCGCCCTTGCCCTCAGCCTGGATACCCTTCTCATATGCAACCATCGCTCCCTTCGCATCTCCAAGCGCGAATTTGGCCAATCCTAACCGACTCCAGCCTTTGGAGTAAGTAGGATCCGCCTCGACTGCCGCCTGTGCATCGTCTCTAGCCTTATCATGTTGCGAGGACGCAGAGTATGCCGCGGCTCGGTTGGAAAGGTAAATCGGGTTGCCTGGAACCAACTTGAGGGCTTGCGAGTATAGATCGATCGCCTCGGGGTACTTCTTCTGCGCCATAGCTTGGTTTCCACGGCCCTTGAGAGCTTCGGCAGCAGCCTTGTCCTCTACAGTAGGGGCAGCTGGGGCTTTCGGCGAAGCCGCGGAGGCGGAACCAGCAGGAGAACCGGCACTAGGAGCACTGGCACCAGCACCCTTCGCCTTCATCTTCTCGAAAACTTCGTATATCTTAAGCAAGCTCTGGCCACCGAGGGCCTCCTTCATAGCGGCTGAGTCATTCATGCTGACACCAAATGCACCGGAAATCAGTTCCTGGGCTGCTTCAACTGAATCTTTTTCGTCTGCTGGGAGTGTGCCATCGTTGACAGAGGTCTGGAGGAAGTCGATGATGGCTAGTGCCAGCCTTTTCTTTGTTTCGGACGCCTATAACCATTGTGTGAGCAAAAAAATTTGGTTGTTGCCCCGCAGTCAGCTAGATCATGTAGCCAAATGCGGTCAAAGTTTTTTTTCTGCAGAATGAGAAGGAAAAGCTTACCATGGCTCGGAAGTATCCGTATGTGAGAAGGGATAAGGTATGTACGTGTTATCTGAGATCTCAATGAGGCTCCTGGTGATGGGAAGGATATTGTCAGGGAGGTTGAGACCTGAAAGAGAGCGGAAGGGGGATGGAAGGTTGAACGAAACAGCCCTGGTCAGTTCGCCTTCGTTCCATCGACTTCCACAGCGGGGAACAAACACCGAGGCTTCTTTCGCAACACACAAATAATAGAATGGACACGACGCTTCGGGCTTTTTATAGCACAGCTCCTCAATAGCTGGGACAGCTATAACTACACTGCAGCCGACAAGTTGGTTGCCCTGCTGGGGCAGGATAGAATAGGATATTCGGGTCAAGGCATCGCAGTGCCCGGGACTCGAGTGTATATACAAAATGTGTACAGTACATGCATGCTCACATGTTAGGACATTCCCTTGTGATAATACATGGCAACTAAGCTAAATTTTTCTCCAGACGAGAACATCGAGGCATCCCTAATACGAAGGATGCCTGCTGGTGATAGTGAATTGGTGGTTTGAGTGACTCTCGGGCAAACCGCCATTGGAGCCGCAGACAGGTACTCCCATACGAGCCATAAAATGGTAGGTATAATCATATACATAAGAAGTGAAAACGGCGCACTGGAGGATAATAGAGTGGTGAGAAGTCGAACAAAAACGCCATGCCGGAGCCCCATGCAGTCAGAAATAGTATATGTACAATGCAGTCGGGAGGTTGGCCTCTTTGTATCGAGAACTTTTAGGCTGATAAGAATTGGTGGATGAAAAGGAGAGTCTCTCTAGATGGTACTTAAATATAGTCTCGGCCGGATTTCCTGTGGTATGATGTTAGCGAAGCCTCCTAAGTACCATCGGAGATATTAGACTTACTGGAGTTCGATCAGTCGCCAGCCACCAGTCTCGGGGTTAGCAATATCCTCGACAAGCCTGGTCATGCCAATGGCATAGGTGACCTGCTGTACACGGTCCTCCATACCGGCTGCCAGGTTGCCGGATTTGATGTCTCGATAGACATGCACTTCTTGGGCACGGCAAGTAACGATGAAGACAGGGACCTCGCCCGGCTCCAACATCTTCGCGGTCAATATATCAACGTTTCGGATATCCAAAACCCTTCCGTCAGACCGAAGCCCCGCTGTCTTGTACTGGTTCGAAAGAGCAGAGTAAACAGAGTACTGAGCGGCAGAGAGCCACTGTTGCAAAATTTCGGCATCTCCCTTGACATAGGCATCCAAAACTTCTGGCAAGATCCATTCTCGGAGTTCTCGCAGGAATGGTTCAAGCTGGAAACTAGGATCTATTTCCTTGAACTTCTTAATGACTTGAGCTGTCTCATTTTCAGCGAAGAAGCCAGCTACTCTGTCTGCGATGTTCCTAGTTGTCGATATGAAGGGGTTTTCAGATTCGTCGTATTGCTTTCGGAGGCTGAAAATCGATTGCATGAACTTGTTGCTGTCTCTGAAATCCCGCCACGATTCTTTCCAAGCGGCGTCTTTGTGGAGAGTGACATTGGTGCCAGCACTATTGCTATTAGTAACAGCTCTCTTCAAGAAGTTGTATAGAGTCAGTCCACTTACTTGGGGTCCTCCACCATGGGCTCAAATCTCCTGCCAGGTCCCTTCTTAGCTTCCCGAAGCTCCCTCTGACGCATCCGCTCCTCTCGTTCGAGATAACCACCATATCTGCTACTGCTGCCGTCGTCGATGACCTCTTGGACGTTGCCTTTAACGGTTTTGTAGGTTTCCGTTTCTCTGATAGGCCTGGTCATCTTTTCAACACCATGACCAGTAGCCTTCACTGCGTCCCTACCCGCCTTCATTACGGGAGTCTCCCAAGTCCACTGGGCACCCTTCCCGATGGCACCACCAACCTTCTTCAAAGTTTCACCAGTAGCCGATGTCGCTGCACCGGCAGCCTTGGAAGACTTGTCATATGCCTCTCTAGCAGCCCTCACGGCATCCGATTCAGTGAATTGCTGTGCCTGATCTGCAATGGCTTTCGTCGACTCGTTCCACTCCTTCGACTGTTTGAATTCGCTCCGCAGTGTGTCCATAAAGACGGCGAAAGGCGACTTGTCTCCGTGGGGTGGGGGTGGTGGAGGCTCCTCTTTCTTCTTCTCTTGCTTCTTTTCGCCCTCTCCCTCTCCTTCTTCGGATTTCTTACCAGCTTCTTCTCCGGCATCTTTAGCCTTGCCATCTTCCTCGGCCTTCTTACCGCTAGCATCGGATAATCTCAGAAATGTCGAAGCATGGAAGCCTCGGAAAGTGACCAAAGGGAAAAACTGGTTCAGATACGCAGCCTGGCCCCGCTCCGGTGCAGTTGGGTATTTGGAAAGAATGGTAGATATGGTTCGGACATGTATCGAACGGGGTACGGAATACTGCCGTACAAGGGATGATGTGATGAAGCCGGAATGCCGTTGGGCACGGCCGATGGACCTTGTGAACGGTCGCATCGTGAGAGAGAAGTCGTTCTACCGGGTTATCGGATATCCGGACCAAGTATTCAGTTGCAAAGGGTGCGGTGGTAAGTTAAGACTCGGCTTCGTCAACGTTGGTGGGATGTTGATACCGATATATCAGAGTTGGTTGGTAGCACAAAGAAATTTTCGCCCGCAAGGATGTCTTCACAGGCAGCTAAATTGCAGCCGGTAAGAACCGATTAAAGGTAAAAGTAATAGAAATAGAACACAAAGAATGGGGCAAAAGGCAAAGGTGAAGCAAAGAAATTGCAGACGACGTGAAAGCTTTTCTGGAGATGTGAAGGTTCTCAGTGAACAAAAGATTTGTTAGGCCCGAGCTCTCACGTCGCCGACTTTTGGTGGTTGACTTGAACCCAAATGGTGAGGGAAATGGATGGAAGGAACTCGACCTTCGTTCGTTCGCTCGCAGGGTTTGTCGGCCCAAGGAAGGGGAAAAAAAAAAAAAAAAAAAAAAAAAAGAGGACCGACCCTAAGGAAATGTTGAACACACCGGCCAATGGAAGACAAGAATTCGAGCCGATTCAAGAGGGTCCTCCAAATGCAAGCGCAGAGTCGGCCGGCCCGCAGCTGCAGGAGAGAGAGAACGTTCTCTTGGAGGAAGAAAGAAGGTAGGTCTTCAGGATATTTGGCTGTCACTTTATGATAAGAAGAGTGTTCGAGTGGGCCCTTCCGCGGGGTCCGCGCAGGGGTTTTTCTTCACGACTTCAAATAACTACATGCAAATGCAAATGCAAATGCGAACATGATCCGATTCTTTATCGATAAGACCCGACCAACCGGTCTGGTTATTTAATCCCACGTTGATTACTTAATACCCAAATCGCGATCCATCCATCCAGCTAAACCACGCTGTTGTTTAAATTTCTGTGGTGTAGAATAACTACCTTCTTTCGGTAACGACATGCTAGCATGGTATTAATAGCCTGAACGGAACCGGCGCCAGCTTTTGCTTTGCTTTGTGACTCGACAACCTCCTCGTCCTCCCCCCAGATTCCGCCTCGAGTCCTCCGCATTTCATTCCATAATCACCATATACGGCCCCATATATACATACATATACTCCTGCAATCGTATTTATATTATATCATGCCTTGCTATCGTAGCTTCAATCCCTGCCCTCTTCACGATCTTCGGTATTGAACTTGCCTCTAGTTAATATAATAGCGCTCCCCCCAAAAGGCCAATTCTACTAAATCTCTCCAAATCCGATATCGGTAACCTCATTGACAATTGTTAACAAAGAATATCCGATAAATCATGTCTTCTTTCTCAATCACGCCGCTATTAAAACTCCTGGCCCAATACCAGGATTCTGAGCAAAAGGTCGTCACCCAGGATATTGTCAGCGAAGTCACCGCTGCATTCGCCGGGATCTTGGGACAGGGTGCGGTCGAGGAAGGCCAACGGGCTGCTCTCCTCACAGCATTGACTTTCTCGGGCTTGTATTACAAGTCCCAGATTGTCAATGCTGTTGTTAAAGTCATGCGAGACGCTGCCGTCGCTGTCCCCATTGACTTCCACGATAAAGACTTTGCGACAAAGAGGCGCTTGTTGAAGCGCAATAATTACCACGGTGGCTTTGTAGGTCCTCTTTTGCGTAAACACTTCCAAAGGCCCATTGACACGGCTAATTCGGGTTATTGGCTACCCACAGGTCGACATTGTTGGCACCGGCGGAGACGGTCATAATACATTCAATGTATCCACCACGTCTGCCCTCCTCGCGTCCCCCTACCTCCTCATTGCCAAGCATGGCAACCGTGCTGCCACTTCTGTCTCCGGTAGTTCAGACATGATCTCAGCCCTCGCTGGGGGGTCTTTCATCCTCAATATCCCTCCCGAAGCTGTCGGTAAGATCTTGACCGACCACTCCAACCTTGCCTTCCTGTTCGCCCCAACCTACCACACCAGCCTCGGCGGTCTGGCTCCCCTCCGGAAGGAACTCGGCTTCTCCACCATCTTCAATGTCGTCGGACCACTCGCCAACCCAATTGAAGGAATCGAAGCTCGCATACTCGGTGTTAAGAACCGTGAACTCGGCAAGGTCTTCTCCGAAGTCCTTCAGCTCATGGGCTGCCAAAAGGGGATGGTGGTCTGTGGCGATGTTGGAAAGGGTCTTGACGAAATCTCTCCATGTGGAAAGACTTTCTGCTGGAGACTGGTCGCTGCACCTCCCGGTTCCCCGCCTGGCACGCTAGCTACCATCAATGAGTTTGAACTCCACCCTGTCGAGGACTTTGGAGTCGCCTTGCATCCATTGGAAGAGTGCAAGAGCCGATCACCTCAGGAGAATGCGGACATTGTCAAGGCCATCTTGAGGAACGAAGTACCAGCTGGTGACCCGATCATGGACTATTGTCTGATCAATTCGGCCGCCCTATTGGTTGTTGCCGGCGTTACGGACGAATGGAAGGAAGCCGTTGAGCTTATCAAGCAAGGGCTGAGGGAACAGGCATCGCTGAAGGAGTGGGAAGGGTATTTGAAGGGTTGCAATATCTACAAGCGTGACGATGCCGAAACGATCAATGTTACGCCTGTCGCCAACGGTGCCCCGGCTACTGTCGATGGCGCCAACGGAACGCATTAGAACCGCGTCTGGGGTAGAACTTTCATCTGGATAAGTACGTGTTTTTGCTCCCTTTGTACCAACTAAGTTTTTTTTTTTTTTTTTGCTGGGGAGACTGGGGATACAGGCCAACCCTCGATGTCTGGTTTCAAGTATCATTTACCTTTTTTCATGTACATGTACATACAGACATTCCCCCCTTACCAGGCTGCCCATGAGAGGCAGGTTTACACGGTGCATGTAGACTTTTATTGTTGTAGGAATTGCAGTGTCATGGGTTTCTTTATTAATGATTGCGGAAGGAACAAGGGACCGAGACGTTCGACACATTCGATTATTAAGTATTTCCTTGATATTACCATTACTCTCATCTAGCCTTGACTCTCATATCATCGAACTAAACACCGCGCCACTTCTGTAAAATAAAGAAATAACAATGAACAACCGCCCTAAAGGGTCAACTCGCACCAGTGAAATAGAAAAGGAAAAGAGATCTCGATATATTAAATGAAGAAATTTTTGAGATTTTTTTTTGATCACGCTCGAAGCGCCTGTACATTTCAGGATTTTGATGTAAAAGAAATGATAAGAAAAATATACAAAAGGAACAAAAATATCTATATACTACTAAATGCCACCCAGGAAGAAATGCCAAAAAGAAAACCAATGCAGTATCATCAAATGCCCAACCATGCAGAGAAATCAAAATACCACTCGCTTTTTTTTATTTCAATGCCAAAGAAGAAGGAAAAAATGGTCGTCGTTCATCAACGCTAAACTGACTTTGTTTCTTTTCAAAACCCGATTAAAGATGAAGCACAAAATATATATTTACAACAGAAAAGGTTAAAAAAAGGAGAGAATAAACATCGAGATCCGTTTAAAGACTCGAGGGTTCACCCAGCTGTCTAGGCGATAGCGGTGAAGCTGGGATAGGGATACCGCTCGAACCGGCAAAGTTGACGCTCAAGAACCTATTCGGTGTCGACATCTTTCTGTGCATCGAGTAGTTTGTGAAGTTACCAGGTGAAGAAGGAGTGGAAGAAACGTTATACGTCGACCACTCGATGGTAGGGATCTCAGCCTTGGATGGCAGACTTGGAAGAGGCTTCAACAAGTCGGCTTTCTGCTTGCTGTACAGGGCGCTGGCTGCGGATACAGACTTCGACCGTGTCTGTCTGAATCGTTCCATGTTCTTAAGTTCGAATGGAGCGGCTGGGTGACCGGTCAAGCAGTTTGCAAGGCTGGCCTTTCGTCTGGCCATCAAGAGAGGTGCAACGATCGAGTCGCTTCTGGGGATGTAGACTGGCTCGTTGGTATGTCGGGGAGCAGGAGCTGGAGCGGTTTCGTTGAGGCCCATGATGTCGAGGAAGACTTCATCGAATACGATATCCTCTTCCAGGTAGAGGTCTTCGAATAGAGATGGAGCGGTAGAAGTATTTGTTGGGAGAACTGGAAGTGGAGGAAAGGACTCTGGCTTGCGGGGAGCAAGGAAGGTGTGGAGGGTGAATGGCATCTTGAACATTTTGGCTGGTGGTTTTTGGGACGTTATAGATTTTGTGTTGTCTGTGTGTGTATGTCTCGAAGTTGTCGATGATGTCAAGCCGGCTGACAAGATGATATAAGGAGTGTATGAGACCTTTCGGTTCTTTTTTAAAGATGTTTTGATTGGATTTGTAAAGGAATGGACAAAGTTCCGCTCTGCGAAATACTTTAGGGTTGTAATTGGTAATTGTTATTTGAGGACTGTAGTGAAGTAGTGAGAGAAGTATCGTAGGAATCTGGAGAGGTAGACAAGCACTATTATATTTATTTTTCACTCTGGAATGAAAAAGCAAAAGCAGTTAATTAGGGAAATAAGTCAAATCCCCTCTGACATGCCTTGCGCCTCCTCGTCCATACAAAAGATCAAGAAAGGATTAATAACTATACAAAACAGCCCAATGACCCAGAAAGTGTGCGCCCTTCGAAACAATGCACGCAAGGTGTCACAGAGTGGTGTACTGTTCCTCTTCAACTCGGGTAGGAAGCGAGTCTCTGCTGAGAAGCGATCTGATACATTCAGTACAAGGGGTCACAATGGCTCGAGGCGCTAGATGTTCCCAGGCAGGTAATTGACCGGTGGGATAAGTGGAGTTCTTTCCCTCTCCTCGGCATCATCGGATTAATTGTAGGACGACTGCGTACTCGAATATGCCATCATCTTTGTTCATGGCAGGATATCGAGGGGGCTGTCATGCAGCAAATAAACGAGGCAAGGGCCAACAAGCCCGCCGTTGGATTATGGGAGGTGGAGCAGGCATCAGGGGTCCCCAATCGAAGGCCGCTAGAACGTTCCAAGAAGCTCGCTGAAACCGTCAGGGCCCTTTTTTCTGCAACATGGGCTCGACAACATCTGCACGACTGACCCCTTGCTCTGCCGCGCCTGTGTGTGAGAGAAGACTGCTCCACTCTCTCATCAGAAATGTGCAATCCAGCCTCGGAGCTTGCGCAGGGGGTGGACGAGCGCGGTGCAGTTTTGTTTCTAAATCTGGAATCTCGAAAATGGATTGGGTGGATATCTTGGGCGGTTTTTATTTGTGGAGTTCGCCTGATATGATATAAACCGGGCATGAATTTATCCAATTTTAAAATAAAATATAAGAGAGAATAATAAGAGCCATGCATATTTTTTGCTAAAATAACTTTCCTGTTTGCTCTTCCATTCTCATCGGTGGAGATGATTTGATGCAAGGGTGACAGCGTCGAAAGTCGTCCGATTCTGTACAGAGTGTCGAGATTTTTCCCCGATTGGTGTTGGTTCGCAAATGCGGACCTCGTCCCTTTTCCCTTGAGCTCTTCAACGCTAGATCGTACCACCTTTCACCTCAACGTCAGTCAATCAGGTCCATTCTAGAAGGAATGAATGTCTTGGACTAACGATAGCGATACTAGTTAAAACCTGCCAATTTTACGCATTAAAGAATGCTTTCAACTTGCTCGTTAAAGTTAGGGCAAACGCTCCATTAAGATATTGATTCAGACAATGAAGAGAAAAAATAATCCAGCTTTTCCATTCCATGATCATGATCTTCGTCCACTTTCTAATAGATATTCTCCACTAAGCTGTATCCAACTTTTCAGATCCGTTTCAATCCATCAAGAATTCACATGCGCATATGCGTTGGGCGATTACATTCGGGTTGGTAGCAAGTATACACGGATTTGTGCAGTTTGACGCCATAATGGCAGGTGTCTAAAGGGCCCCGAATCCTATATTCATTCCGACTAACAGCGGGCGGATAATTTGCTATAGCTATCACAGCAATGAGAGGCGATATTTCCCCGCCAGCCGTTGGACGACCTGGGGAAATATGCTAAACATAAACACTTGTTCTTTTTTATTTTTTAATTTCCCATCGGATCAGTGCGACAGGTTAGCCTTTTCCTGCTTCATCTTTCTCTCTTTGCATGTGCAAAGACATCGTGTGAGAGATTAACAGGTGGGCAGGGATTTTGGGGAATATCTCAAGCGGAAGCGATCCCGCGTCCGAGAGACCCTGGTACCTCAGTTGAGGGTTTCATGCCTGCTGAGTTAGGATGGTATTTGGCGAACAACGAGATGGTATCTTGAAGATACTTGATGTGGAAAGCGGTAGTGTTAACATTTTGGCGATGTCTATGACCGGGTATCGTCCTATCTAAACAGTGTCTTGCGGAGAAGATACGCAAGTCGCAACTGCCTAGTTGATGCGAAATGTGGGTTTGGACGGTTGAAGGGCGATGGGATAGGCTTTGTTGCCTGAGACGTCAGGTCTCACTGCCACGATCGTTGTCCGTTCGAATACCTGCTCTTGATCCGATGGAGATGGATTGTATTGTGGATTAGGGTACTCACTGTGGTATTTAGGATGGAGCATATCCAATGTCCTGCATAAAGTGTATCAACTCGCTTGCGATTGTGCAGATACGGAAGACGGGACCGAGTGCATACCCATCCTTGAAACAACAGTCCTAGGGGTGGCCGTCAAGGCAGCAGGATATTTGAGATTTGATATTCAAAGTTCGCGGGCGAGAAGCCAAGGGAGGGAAGTTCTGGTAACGAAACAGCCAGCATCAAGGTTTTGAAGGGAAGGGCGTACGTAGGTAGAAACATATGAGTAACGGCTACGGGGGCCGGCTCATAGAATCCTAGGCCGGCCAATCTATGTAGACATGGAGGGACCCTGATATCCTTGATTGGTGATCATCGCGCATAAAGCCGAATTAGCAGGCCCGATATCGCACCGGCTCCTTGATTAACCAGCCACAGGGATCGATACCCGAGCATTGATTTGGAGCTTCCTTGAAAGCTTATGGTTCTCGATTCCTGAGATCCCTTCAGATTGAATCTGTGTTTCGACTTGCAGTTCATGGGCGAACCTCGTCCCGAGGGCTGGATTGGGCATAGGTATCGCTATCCGTGGGAAGCCGAAGCCATGAATCTTCCTCAGAGATTTATTCTGTTCGAGATAAATTTATAAGCAGAAACACAGAGTATGGCCGTGCAGATTTCCGCCATGCGAGTGGACAGTCCGCCATGTGTTGCTGTTGGGTTTTGACCGCAGATCGGTCGATCCTCACGAGGCCTGGTCCGAACGGCAGGTTTCTGTAGCACAAAGCTGAGACCTCCCTCAACTTCGCTCTATCTTTCCGAATCGAACGAACGAGAACATGCATACGTACATGAACGTCAACAATTGTTCTCACAACCGCTACAACTTATAGTAGAAACTACCTGCGCACATGCTGGCCAGGGCTTCACTAAGATAAGGCCTGCCCAGGCGCCCACGGAACATATTGAAGTAGCAAGGGACCATAAGAATTCCCCGGATTTTGTGAAACCGTGCATGGAAATATTATGGGGATCGGGAACTATTGAATATTTCAAGGGGAAGAAAAGACCCTCTCTAGTTCTCCGATTTAGATAGGACAAGTGGAGAAATTTTCGAAAGAAGGTTTCGAACTGGTGGGTGCAGAAGTTAACGGTGAGAGTATTATTATAAAGCAATCGACTCCCATTTGATCTCAGGCATATATGTGCATGTGAACATGTGCAGCAGACGACATTGCATTTTGAACAACAGGAGAACGCCGGCGTCCCTGCCGGCGCCCCGCAGTTTCTTATGATCAGACTTATGTAGTTACATAATCAGATACACGTTGATTGTTCTTTTCGTAGATATCAGGACGTGGGCAAGTGAAGGGCTAGGGAAGGGTTGTCTAGCCGTGGAACTGGGCGTTGATTGGTCAATGCATATGACCTCATTTGTCTGTCTATCGGTGTCAATATCAGACCATTGATACCGACCGAGGCCTCTATCTCAATGCACTTAAACTATCATTGCTTAACCCCGGATACAACGTCCCCCTCAGAACCGTAGCCGCCATTTCGTCGGTCAGCCCACATTCTCGGAACTTCCACTGCATCAGATATCAGGGTCCAGCCAGGTCCTCACAAGTGAAACATACATTGCGTCTAACCCCACAACCATGTCGTCGTCGTCAACAGAAAAGATCCAGAAAACATATCACACCAAGGCCACGGGGAACGCCTTGCTTACGGTTGAGAAGCACTCGCATGATACTCAATTGAAACTCTACGGCGGCTGTTTCTGGTAATTCCAGAATCTCATGCCCAGATACCAGATGTAGATCAAGTTTAACTAAAAGCTCCAATCCTTTCCCTAGTCCCTTTGTGCAGGTAAATCCCCTCCAACTTTCGCTACCAGCCGCTATCATCGGATCTCGATCTTCGAAGCTAAAACAGAATCCGCCGTAAGCGAGTTTGGATCGCCCTGGAGCTTTCGGGGTAAGTAATTGTCGGCAATTGATACACCTCACATTTCCAAATTTGATATCGTATTTTTTTAGGTTGGAATATCAATATATTGAGGTAGTAAATGCCCCGTCCAGAGGTGGAGGGTGCACGTATGCGGGACTTGGCTGAACTAACTGAGATATTAGGTGGACCCATACAAGGTAAGTTGGTCGGATGGCTTCACATCCGTTTTTATTTTATTTTATTTTTGGCGTGATGAAAGCGAGCTTGGGGAATGCGTATGTACGCTGATAACTAGGGGCGCCGGAGATAGAAACCAAAAGAGCTTTTGGATGTCAACCCAAGGGTATGGATTTACATATGGCTGAGACACAGATAACTGCCTCTCGCTAACTCCAGGATATTTACTTCTTTCCCTTTATCTTTTCAGGGACTTGGTAAGTCGATTGTGAGGAAATTTTCCCGAGCTGAAGTCTTGGGGGGCTGATATCATAGACTAATATTATCGACTTGGATTTTTTCAGTTCCTGCTCTAAAGCGTGGAGAGTGCGTCGTCCCGTCCATTGGAGACCCAATGCTGAAAGTTTATTCGAAAACTGATTTTCCATTGGTAATTAATTGATAGCTGGGGCTGTTATGAATCGACGGTGCTCATGGAATATGTAAGCCTCGAACTCAATTGTTCACCAGTTGGCAAGGTGAACGCCGCGAAAAACGCCTCCGCTAAAGATCTATGTTAGGTAGACGACATTTCGGAAAAAAAGTTGCTACCCCAAGACCCAAAGCAGAAAGCGCATACCAGGCTCTGGGCAGACCATGTATGTCGTACCTTACTCCAGATTTTCTAACGTCCAGCTTCTGCATTTTCAGGTTGCTGAGCTCCTATGACGATTGAAAAAAAAATAATGTTTCAACGACTATAGATATCGCGAAACATTGTGCCAACCTTTTATCGGTACCTTCAAGCTCAAGCAGTTGACAAGCAAGCCGAGCATGGGAAGGAGTTTGAGAAACAGGTTGGTGCCCAGCTGTAGCTCTCATTGGCTCATATACCCGGAGCAGAAAACCCAGCACTAATGCACGCCGACTCTCAGGTGAACACTCTGCTGGAAGCAGCAGACCCAGAGGGTCCATTTTTCGCGGTATGGTTTTGGAACCACCCTAGTCGTATTTGATATTTCGCATCACCAGAAATATTTGCTTGCCTAGTGATTTTACGGGTAGGGCCGAAACTAAGAAATTGCGTTTGTCAAAAAACTCGGAACAGGGAACCAAACCGTCCTTCGTCGACGTTATGGTAGCACCATGGATCCTGCGCTGCCCAAGGGTTCTGCAGCCATACCGAGGCTGGCAACCGCCGCCCGCAGATAGCAGGTTCGGCCGTTTCATAGCTGCATTAGAAGGTGAAGATAGCGTCAGAGCTACCACTTCTGACGACGAGCTATATCTCGACTCGTATGAGCGTTATGCAGGTAATGTCTACCGAGATTGCGGGATCTATACGATCGAAATCTCGAATTTCGAAAGTTTGATATGAGATCGAGGATCTAGGGCAAAACCATCTAACTTTTTTTTTTTTCTCGGAGCAGAGAACCGACCCAACACCAGTCAAGTGGCAAAGGCGATCAATGAGGGCCGAGGATTGCCTTGAGTACCTAAGTAGTTAGGCTAGGGTCTGCTGCCGGAGAAGTTGATTCGAAGAATGCTTGATATTGACAGAGAATGAAGGCGATCCGGCGAGGAGGGAAAACGGAAGACGGAAACCATCGAGTTCAGAATCAAGGGACTGCACGCCTTGTATTTGTTTCTATTCTTATGTCATGATGATCACACTGGAAATGCGACAGTGAAATTAAGCTCTTAGCCAGAATAGTTGGTTAGATGCAGGGTACGTCGGTTGAGTGAGGACCCCAGAACGGGGCCATATGCATGATATCCCATGCGCGTGTGTGCAAGTAAGATCTCGGACTGTGAGTAGGATAGTTATAACAACGACCGGTAAGCGGAACTGTGCCTGAGCTTTTATAAACCAGACCCCCATATAAGGATGGAGGGAAACAAGCAGCATGCGGCGTGATGTCATCTGTTACAGGTCCCTGGAGTCGTGCTGGCGTGTGAAAGACCCGGGACTGAAGGCTAAAGGGGCCCCACCATCCACAATCGACGGTTTCAGTGCGGATCAGGAAATCCCGTTGTAGGTCGTAAGCGAATCTTCGATCCAGAAGCATCGTCCGATGAACCTGCGGATGTGCCAGCAAATTCTGCGCTGAAGGAAACCACCTAAGTGGCTCGTCTGACAAGCCATATCCGGGCGCATGAAATTAATTAACCTCACCTGGTCGATGTATGCCTGGACGTGTGGGTGTATGGAGGCAGGTACGTTCATCCATCGACGCACCACGGAAGGGGAGAATTCGAAATTATCACCAGATATTAATATATCTACTGCTATTACTGACGTCAGATTCTGCCAGTTTCAGGGCTTCGTGAACGGGAGGCATACCGGACGATGATATATACTTTGGCATATGGCATATCCACCACACTTCTGGTCCGTCGACCGAGTTTGAAACGTGTGACCACGATAAGACAATTGATTAATCCCCAAATCGACGCCAGGAGGACCTCGAGAGTATAAGGCAGCACCTGCTCTTTCTCACGAACTCCTTCTCGAGTGAAAACGTAAATCATTCTCTCAAATAGAACGATCACTCTCACGAGCATCGGAGGATTCTCTTGGGATCGGGCCAAGACCAGGTCTGGAAACCAGAAAGCCCCCATTCCTGGGCAGGCCTTGGGACCAGGACGTTGCTTGATATTGGATTAGTCCCTCCTCCTCCCCTTTGCATAGTTTTTCGCATGGGCGTGGGTTTGTGGGTTCCAGCTTGCCATAGAGGTCCGGTACTTGCATGCATGTTCATGTTGTACTGGCTGGGCTTATACATAAGTACTAAGTAAGTACTTAGTTGAGCGAGGGCGAGTCCTCTCCCCCACCCTGGGACTCGGACTCGAGCAGAGGCATGCTCGAGCATGGGAAAAGCAACAAAGCCATTCTCACACGCCTCCGGCATGAAATTCCCAGGCTCCGTATCCGAGACTCGCTGATTTCCCACTAATCCGTTGGGTCTAAAGTGGCTTTCCAATGACGCAAATGCCCACCTGTGCTCCTTCTCTCCTCCCCAGCCCTTGTCTCCTACACACAAGGTACCCTGTCCCTTACCCAGCGGCTCTCTTGACCCGTTCGACGGTACAAACGTGGAGTCCGCAAGCACACACTTCATACGGTATTTACCTGAACACACTGACGTTATTACTTTCCTCCCTCTGTTTTCTTTTTTTCGCTCATGTACACCAAAGTCACTTAACTCTCACCCTAAATACGGGCGAAGACGCAGGTTGGATAGCAAGCCCTCTCGCCTGGATGTCGCAACCGAACCAGTCTGTCTGAGTGTGAACAGTTTATAATCCCAAGATCTCGCAACCTCTACCACCTTTTTTCTTCTTGAAAGTTTCCCTTACACAGATCTTTCAAGCCCTTTGACTTTGAAGATTTTATCCACACTCGTTCGGATCTGAAGCATCTTATCAGCCCTTGTCGCCTCAGCTTCGTGTCTGCTGTTATCAGATTGACTCCGTGAGCTACACTCAGTCGACAGTTACTACTTATTATACCACTTCCGAGTCCATCAACATCGAAAATGGATCCACTCGCAGTTACAACTTCCGCAGGGCGCAGAGTCTCAATCTTGTGTGACCAAGCCCGGCCCGCTTATCACTCATCCAGATCGGAGCCTTATTTCTCACCTTCATATGGCCGTCGATCTCCCACTCCACCACTATCTCCAGACATGCGCCGACCATATCATTCTGAACGATCAGATTCGTACAGTTCGACAGGCAGTATATATAGCGATATTTCATCCCCACGCACCCCAATTACGCCTGATAGCATGAGCCTTCCATCATTGGGCAAGTTGCTCAACAATTGTCCCGAAGGCTATCGTCCTTCGATGTCTTCTAGGAGCTCATCAACATCGTCCTGTGCATCCTCAGTTTCTTCTGCGTCCCCGGTGCTGTCAACAAAATGTATCGAGGAAGAAGAAGACGACGAAGACAACAACCCTGCAAACCCTGCTGTCAAGAAGTCCGTTAGAAAATACACATGCCACTGCGGCAAGTCATTCACAACGTCTGGACATCTCGCAAGGCATACAAGAATACACACAGGCGAGAAGAACTACGAATGCCCACAGCCGGGCTGTGGTGCTCGGTTCAGTCGACAAGATAATTGCATGCAGCACTTTAGAACCCACCAAGGAGGTGGTGCAAATAAGAGGTCCGCGAGGAAGAAGAAGGTCGAAGCTCCTGTGATTATTGCGGACAGTAGCCAATACCCGCCCCATGCGGTTCACTACCTCCCAGACTCGACATTCTCCCAAGAAAGCGGTCTTGCAGCGTTAGCTAGTATCGCAATGGATCAGTACTAAACGGGTCGAGCCAACGAAAACTCTATAAACGCCACCAGTGGCCAAAACGCCAGTACCACCCCTCAAAATCGATACGTATTGGGATATGTACGAAATCGAAAATCGAGAAAACCAGATTACCACCGGAATCTCCCTTATCACTCTCTAAATGGGCTTATTACGGAGTTTCGGCTTTTTTCCTAATATTTTACTGGGCAAACGGGAGGCAGTCAAAAAACTACTTCTTCTACGAGCTGATTCAACATGTCTTCTGGAAACGATACCCTTTTGCTTTTTTTTCACAATAGCGACTTTTATTTTTCTTTTATTTTCAACAATATTGGGAGGTTAATACCCGAAAGTGACGGCGTCTTCAGCAAAAACCGGTTTCTTATTGGATCGCCGTTATGAATTCTTCTGGGGCTTCTATCACAGTCGTTCGGATATACCATCCCTCGACGACTCATATCTCATAATCTAGGGCTTCAGTATTTTTTGTTATACCCATGCTTTTCTGATATTGATATTTGTTATGGCCATACTTTTGGAATGGGCTGGCCTTCGGTTGCAAAAAAAACTTATTTTACCATGCTTTTCGATACGACTATCTATCTGGTCTTCATTTTGAAGAAATGTACAAAAAAGTTGGATAATGGATCTAACGGAGTGGGTTCGCAAATTTTTAACTTTTATTACTATGGGACACATTTTTACTTGGGGGCATTTCTTACGAGTTCGATTATTCTTTTTTTCTCTCTTTACTGGGTGGTTTTTGTGGATACTTCTGTTTCGTAGTTTCTTTCAAAATTTCATACCGTATACATACTATCGGGGAGACCCGTTTCTGTACATATAACGTCTTCGAATGGAAACAAAAAAATGTGTCCACATTATCCTAAAAAAAGTCGAATTTAAAACAGAGTTTCGAAAAATCAACTGGGTGATGCTAGGGTACTCCAGATTTCATACAGGCTTTGCCATAAACGCCTCGTGCGGGTGGTTAACGGATCAGGAGCCTGAGATGATTGGCGAGGAACCTGACTTCCAGCACCCCCGGCCGGAAAGTATATCTCTCGATTTCAAAATCATCGAATCTATTGATCGACGGTCCCTGCGAAAAGAGTAAAAAAAGGGACTTTGCTATACAGTGACCCCGCCAGATATCGACCTTCCTAGTTCATGTCAGAACAGTCAGAACGGGTGGAATGACCGCGCGTATATCCCCCCTCGTCGGGACACAAGTATCTTTTGCACTGGTGAGCAACATAAAGTCTACAAGCACAGTTTTGTCCGATCGCGATCACCCTCTAACCACATCGACCGATCGAAGAGGCAAAGTCATGAATGCCTGCTATCACTTCCAGGGTATTCGTACCAGCTCCGTTAGGGCTGTGGAGCACCCTTAGCTTGGCTACATATTGATATTAGCTCGTCGGCCTGTTTTTCTGTGTCCGTGAGTGGTAATGTCAAGAAAAAGAGAAGAAAAAGAGGCCCTGCTGGTCAGAAAGAAAGTTGCCCATCCTCTTTGCAAACGGCAAGTGATAGGCATTCTTCTCTTTCCCACCCTCCGGCTTACATGGTGGCTTGTTCGAATTCTGCGGGCGTGCAATTAACTCCCTTAGCTGCAGTGCTATCGACAGGGTTAGAAAATCAAGGTCAGGGAAAGAGAACCTTGGAAGAAGCAAATCGGAATTTTAGTGTCGTAGTTTCAATATCAAACAGACGCAAGATTTTTTTGTTGTGGTGGATGGCTTCGGGTTCTGTTGCTTTGAACGGTTGAAGATATAAAATTACATTTGGGTGTCGTATCTTGTATCCACACTTTGGCCGTTTCTGGCCTCTGCAGCATCGAAGCTCAGGGTTCATGGCTGGAGAGCGGGCTGAATCGAAAAGTCAAAACAGGCGATGTGTCTTTCTTCACGGACGCTGCCGTGAGCCTAGACCTCGGATATTGGCTTGTACTATGAGGCGGGTGGCGGTAGCAGCTACCTTAGTCGACCATCTCGAGCGTCTAAGTATCAAGAAGAGTGTTTGAGTTCATACTAGATGCTTCTTAGCTACCCGCTACTACGGAGTACTATCGGGCTCATTGTTCAGCTGGTCCGAGACCCATTCTTTACTAAGCACTATATGGCCGTACGAGGCCTCGACCTCGTCGCTCTCCACCGCCGAGCTGCAAGCCAATAAACCCTTGCGTTCTAATGATGTCAACAATTTTCCAACTGACAGTCAGTTATTACTTTTTGGTCTGAACTTTTGGTGGGTCGTGGAGAGCTGCTGGTGGAGAGCTGCATATAAACGACGATCCCGGTATCTCGGGGCAAGAAAAAGCACGAAGACACACAGATACGCACGGCAGACGCATAGCAGAATCACGCAGGCTGCAGTGCCCTTTCGAAACGAAGAAAAGAAAAGGATCATTCGCAGGGTCCAGTTGTATCGTCGTGTAAACGCAGATGAAAGAGAAGGAACGGGTCATTCAAGTCAGGTGGCAATTCCTTTGCCTTGTGCAATGGTTGGTGGGTGATACAAGAGATGTATAATTGACCCTATAATTTCGTTCGGGACAGGCTTGAAGGGTGGCTTCGCTGTCACGACAATTCGCTGGGATAAGGTCGATATACCCGTTATCAGCCTTCTCGCATGGCTGCGCCAGCAGCGTATCGGTATATTGCGGGCCTTTACTGATAAAAATTTTTTTACGTAGATTAATTGAAATTGCAGAAAACATGTGAAACTCAAGCGCAAGCTCCAATCCCCTTTGAAAATTTTGCCCTTCCTCACATTGTCTACCGTGGGTGTTCCCGCTTACCGTTAACTTCCGTCTGCCGTGCGCTGTATCGTGAAGACGGGATATTCCACGATACTCCGACACTGCAGTTTGCAGTTTGCAGGAGAGTGGCTGTTCTGAGACTATTTGCATCCATGGACGTTGAATTCAGGGTTGATAATGTGAGTTACATCTCAGGACTTCAGTTTGATATCAATTGCTCAGGCATTCTCGCAAGATGAGGCGTCTATATTTCAGGTTTGATATAAGGTATGTTCATCATCACTAACCCTTTTGCAATCCGAATCATATATGTCGTTTACCTGAGGTATCCGAGCTTTTGTGATCCTGCGGGAAACCAAGCTAGCGTGAACATCGTGCAGCGACGAAAGCCTGCGAGGCTGCTGTTTCTGGGTCTCGGTTAATTAACCCAAGGAGGCTGTTTGCGAGTCAATCCGGAAGGGCCTCAGTCGACGGTTTCTTCATCCGCTCCACAGACGGTTTACGAAACAGGCGGCGGGACACGAGTACATACCAAGGCCGACGCATGTCGAACCGGCAAGGTAGACGCTCTTGGGAAAACGCATTACATCGCCCGATTACATGTCGGCAGTCATAGAATCAACAGGTCCAAGTTTCAAGTTTTCAGAGCTATGGCGAAGAGGTGGAGCATCTGTCACTAAGGGCCCCGTCAACCGTTTTTTTTTGTGTCCCTCCAGGCTGTTTGGTCTCCTTGCAGCTTGGAAATTCGCTCGGAAAAGGCACCGCCAACCAACCAGCTCCGAGATCCCCAGAAATCAAGGCACGGATCGCGGAGAACCTTTGTTTTTTTTAGATAGGAGCAGGGGAATCATGCAATGCTATCACGTATTCTACGGCGGGTCCCTTTTTTCTCGGCATTGCTGGCGTTGATATTAGATCAACGGTTGGGAACCATTCTCGAATATCTTGGAAATGCAATTTGCAGAGCACGACCCTTTTCCGTCATGTCTGCTCACCTGATGTCAAACAACTTTAACCACAAAAGAAGGACTACAGGCAGGTCGATGAATATTCGAACCCTGCTTACAGCCGTTTTATTTTTGGTCAGACTACCAACCGTGTCGCATAAGAGCCATAGCTCGCAGAAACGTTTGAGTGTTTCCAATCTTGAAAATATGCATTCGAACTAACGGCAGGTGCCAATATCAAGGCCCGAGCAGGTTGAAGGTATAGACCTGCAAGCATGTTGACATGAAAAGTACTCGGAAGTGTCTCTACTCAGCAATTCGTAATCTCTAACCCTTGTGGGCTAATTGTTCAACGTTTCCCTGGATAATCCAACATCGCTTCACATTTCAATTCCAAAATTCTGCACCGAAATCATAAAATACAACGGCTTATTCCTAAGATCTCTCCTCCATGAACGGTTTTTTATGCCGCTTTGCATATGCATCAATGCACAGGCCGCTCGATCCTGAATACGATACCTGCAGACCAACCTGCAGCGCTAAACTCTTACATAAAAAACCCGCAACCGATAAAGCTGAATCATAACGACTTGTCTCTGACTGCGAGTTTAATTTTTGCCTCAGTAACATAGTAATCAAGCTCCCGGAGTTCATCAGCCAGCCTACATAAGCACAAAAACCGTTTTTCGTTAGAAAAAAATGCTTCAAAGATTACCTAAACTGAACACCGAGCGGCATCTTGAAGAAATGGGTTGCAGTTGCAATTGTTGGGTGATACTTACAAGGTCTCCCTCACACCCCCTCCTTCATTAACGATACCGTTTTCGATGAGGTAGAGCGCAATATCCAACGGATTCACGCCGAATAGCCGACCAATCAGCCCTGAAAGCTTGCCAATGGTTACAGTGCGGGGAAATTTCTTAGTCACCGTCTTAGTACTCGAACACAACTCAACTTCTGCAAGGGTCTCTTAGCCTTTGACTTCACCAATATAAAAAAAAATTGGGATACCTCAACGGTACAACATCACATGTATAGATGCCGTTACCCATTGAAACGGCAAATGGATTGCACAAACCTATCAGCTTTGATGCTAGTGCGTCTTTAGACTTCCCTGAAAGATCCCGAATTATAGTCTGTTCTCCATGTACTGTTTGACACTGCATCAGCAAACGAGAAACATTTTGAAGATTAAGAATTGGACAATGCATTCGTGCATTGGGGGGATCTCGGGAGGAAAAAGGTACTGAATAACGTACTTGTTTGAAGTTCCTGCCATCTTGTATGTCGTGATAGAATTTCGGCCTCCTGTTCGGCTGGTTTTCCTGAAAGCTCCTTCACAATTGTTGAGATGTAGAACAATTCTGCATCCGCACGTTCCGCCGGTGTTATCTGCGGTTGCCTTATCAGTTTCTTGCGTCCTCGAGCTAATCCTGGGATTGGACTGTGGGTCCGAATTGTTCCTTACCACGGTGTAATTTAGAGAAGTGACAAGTCGGCCGAGCCGGCCAACCGTAATTTGGTAAGTCTCTTCGGTAAGGGTCCTGGTATCGCTGGTGCCGTACAGGGGGTTGTGGCTGATTCGCAATGCGTCCAGCCTCGGAAAGGCACTCCGCATATCATCGAGGAATGTCCAATCGCTCACTTCATTGTGGGATATGTCTAAGTATGTAACAGATGGAAAGCATAGCTTACCAACGGCCTTGGACTCGGCCGGAGCATGGACCGCCTTAATCTTGTTATAGGATAGCAATAGTTTACGCAAGCTGGGTAGGTTTTGCAGGTCTGCTAGCCCCGAAAGGCTGGAGATTGCGTGTTCCTCAAGGCATATAGACTCCAGGCGGTTGGCGATATGGAGATCTGACACCCTGGGCGTTATGTCTGAAGGCAATGTTTTGATGTCTCCAACTGCAATTGAGAGATCAGTCACATTATTGAAGCAATTTAGCAGATCGAATAACTTTAGTCAGATGTCAGCGATCAAAAAGCTCGGCCGAATGGTAAAATAGAGATCCGTACTTCCGTCCAGCTTGACCTAAGATCATCAGCCTTGAGGGTCTTGATGCGGTCTAGACCGTGCCTGTGCTGGTCTCCAATTCGATAGTTTGTGAACCGATTTCCACTATCGAAAGCAGATTAGATAGCTCGTATACATTATGTACTATCCGTTTTTGGGTCTTACTTGATAGATAGGAAGTCAAGCTTTGGTATACTTATACATAGCTTAACAACTTCCTCAATATCCTCGAAGAGATTGCATGTGAGATCCAGCCTCTGTAAGTCTATTATAGTACTGGATTAGCGAGAAATCCGGAAACGGGAATATATCCGTAATACCTTTAGCCGTTTGAAGGCTGATATAGATACTTACTGGCACATGTGGCGGCGATTTCCTCAGAACTCCCATCACAGGTCTTGATCCTCATGTAATCGAGGAGTACGTTTGTCAATGTATCCAGCTCTGAGAACTTCTTCGACACCTTGTCAAAGCCCACTTCCTCGACAACCTTTTTCCCAAACTCGATGGGTTTCGGGACACCGCTTTTTTCAACATTCGTGATATACTTCTCTCTTAGTCCGCCGAGAAACGAATTGGGGGGATCTGAAGGACGATTTGGCCGAACAAATGATCCTGCTCCAGGCAACTTGCCTATAGACAGTAGATTAGAATTGCCTCTCTTCGAATCAAATATTTGGCTAGTTTATTGGAGATATCCTTACATTCAAAGTATCTTGTGCCATTATGTTCACCCGAGTGCTTCCCTCTCGATGGGTCATCCCATTCGACGCCGAGCCACTCACCCTTCGTGCCCTTAACTTCGCCTACGTAGCGGACAGTGCAGAGCTGTGATTCGAAAGATAGGCGCTGTCCAATGTATTGAGTGCCCATGTTTGATAAATTCAAATGCTTCTACGCGCTTATAGACGTATCGTATGCTTTCGGGTCGGATCCTTGTGTGGACGTGTGGTAAATGGCGGGGTGTTGTTGAGTTGTTCGCTTGACGTTGTTGCAACTTCAAAAATTTAACGACGTCGAACTTTCAACGTCTATATCTACGCCTCGCTGTTTTAGCTCCAATTGGGAGCATCAATTGAAGGTTAGTAATACCGAATGCAGTACCATCACATTGACGGTATCTTTCTCTAACTTGGGTTTGGTCTATTTGGTAGAATCGTCGAGTCGTACATCAAGATGCCGCCTTCAATATTTCTAACAGCGGCAGCGAGGACGAAGCTCCCAAACCGGACCTCAATCTCATTCCGTGATGCCTGCTACTTCATCGAGACCTTTGTAAACGGTGGTCAAAGGTGCTATGCCTCTCATTCTAATCCTCACTCGAAGACATCCATTCCGCCGGGGTCTAATCAACCACCGTCCCATCGACCATATAACTCTCGCCAGACCCTCCTCCATCGGACCTATATCTCATTGCTTCGATCCACACCACTGATGGTAGTCTTCCAACATAATAACCTTCGGGCGAACGAGCTTGTGGCAATACGGAGGGACCTCAAATTTGCTATGGCGAATGTAGACGCACAGGTGGCGGCCTCGCAACCTGCACCGATACCTGACGAAGACGGCAATGTACCGCCACAACCTCGTCCCGTTGGAGAACAAGTAAAGATTATGGTGGTGAATACGGAGTTATTCTCGGCATCTCTTCGGGTGGCGGAGTATCTACCAAAGGATTCAAAGGTGGGATCAAGTAGTGGTCCGGAGGCATACGATATGACGGTGCAGCATCGGGGATCTCATCCTATGGAAGCGCTATTAGTGGGTCCTGTTGGCGTGATTCAATTTCCTACAGTGTCGCCACCTCATCTTTTGGCGGTGCTGAATTTGCTATTCCCTGAGAAAGCGACATTCAGGAAGGGAACGGATCCGTTGTTTATATCTGGTGTTTCGAAGATGTTGCTGTTGGGAGCAAAGGTTGACAAGGTAGGAGGGCCGACGATTGATACAGGCGCCCTGAAGCATATCACGAGTCTCGGTGATCTTGTTACATTACGAGGGCAGTTGCTGGGGCTTATGCAGAGTGCTGGTGCTGGTTTGGTAGCTACATTGCAGAGCCCTGTCAAGGCCTTGTGGGTTACGATGGATGGTCGCAGGAAGATGTTGGATCCTGAGTCACAAAAGAGCGCTGAAGAGGAAGGACCTTCTGATCCACCAGCAGCCTGATTGATGTCTATATTGTAAATAGGTTGGTGGACTGGTCACATTGTATTATACATAGAAGCTGCAATTTGAGATAACCCGCTAAAACAATAATATGATCGTTCTGAGAAAGCAGCTGGTCTATAAGTGCGAGAACAAAAAAAGAACGGCCTTCCTCAGATCAGTGAAGCTGCCATTCTCGTGGCTGAGATAAGGGCAAGGAGGATTTGGTGGTACCCAAGTGAGTCGATTGGATTGCTTGTACCGGGCGCGGAATAGACGATTGCTATTCCAAGGAGTATCGGCAAATCTCTACCATAGATCGATCATCTAGCTTCAAATTGGACCATTCTATCAACATTTATTAGTTTACTGTCTTCAAGAGCAGTCAGGAATTCACGATCGCGTACCTCTTCGTCCTCTCCTTGTACAGGATTCTGAATCCGCATTCCTTGCAGCGAATGGGATCGGCTTTGTTGAGAGTAACGGACTTGCCACAATCCGCGCAGAGGTACTTCATTGAAGTCTGCCGTGGAACATCACCACCATATCCTCCGGGTCTGGTTGAACCAGTGCCAGTACCGCCGCCGCCGCCACCAGCTGTAGGGGGAACGTAACCTTCGCGCTGCATCTTCGGGGATGTGATTTGGTACCAGGAAGAAGAATACAACGTTTGTATGAATATCGCGTACTTTGGTGTTCGTTAATGGTATCGGAGTCGAGGTGGACCGCGTGGACTTGAAGCTCGAGGATGGTGGATGATGGTTGAAGGGTTTGGTGTCGCGAACAGGATCTACAAATTTTGTGCGGCTTAAAACCAAGCTTGCTTACCAAATGCAACCAAACCCACTTCGAACTTCCACCCCACACCTAAGCTCCGACTGCCTCCCCTCCGCACTCGAACTCCAGCACCCCGGAATCCCACAATATGTTCAAGAAGCCGTACGTAATACTCCCTACATAACCGCTGTATTGCATGGCCCGCAGCTAACAAAGGCGTTAATTAGAGTAAGCTCGTCCGGCAAGACGAAGATCAAGTCCTCCGTCCAGCGAAACATCCGCCAGAAGATTTGCGAACAGTTCCCACTACTCGAGCCTGTCATCGAAGATGTGCTGCCCAAGAAGGCGCAGCTAGACCTTATCAAAGCGTTCGTATAGCACGATGTCAGAGGAACTCGCTGTTTGAAAAGCGACACAGAAGTTTGGGCAGCCATAGGAACTAATATTGGACTTTGTGCTCGCCAATAATAGACCGGAGAAGATCTCGCTTTACGCACTGGATAACCAAGTTCTATTTTTCCAGCATCACAACGATGCGATAATGCCACATTTAAGGGTGGTTCATAAGTGTATGTGTACGGGGAGGAGCTATTCAAGAAGGGGTAGCTAATTTGGTGTTTAGATCCGGAATGCTTCCCAACAGTACAGGTTGATAGAGGAGCTATCAGGTTCATCCTCGGAGGTGCACAGCTTATGTGTCCTGGGTTGACATCACCAGGAGCTAAACTTCCTCCCTCAGAGGGGAATCTACCTGAAGGAACGGTGGTCGCTATCAATGCAGAGGGCAAAGAGCACGCTTGCATGGTCGGTGTCCTCAAGATGAGCACAGAAGACATCAAAACATTAAACAAGGGTAACGGCGTTGAGAATTGTCACTACCTCGGAGACGGGTTATGGAAAATGGATTCTGAGTAACACGCTTCAGTCTATCCTGGTTAACTTAGAGATTCATTGAGATCATAAGATCTATTCGACTATATAAGGAACAGATCTATTCCATCTAGCGTCACCATTCGCATTTATACATCTAATATCTTAGTTCCCAATAGTGCCTGGCTTTATCCCCTGAGCCAGCAGTGATTCCGTTCTTAATCGATTACGCTTCCCCAAGATCTTGATTGTCCTTTCCCGCTCTAGCGGCGTCATCTCCGCCCAGTTGTGTATCCGACTTAATGTTCCGTCCGTGTTGACTACCATTGGACCAAGATGGTCGAGTTTCAAAGCTTCGGCGCCAACTTCAAGCTTCTTTGCCATTTCTTTCTGTGCCTCGGTTTGAGGAGCCGGCAGGGCTAATGTTTCTCGAGGCAACTGTGCCTCTTCATCGTTTTCGCGCTCGGGATTCTGCGCAGGTTCATCGTCTGGGATGACATGCGGGGGTGGGAATTGTGGGACGGTAGACATGTTGGATTGGGACAACGGTAGTGTGTATCTGTGTATCGCTATATCGATAGATAACCGTTTTTGGATAAGATGATGAATGTTAAAGCCTGTTCGATCGTTGGGTGTTTTCGAGATATCAAGCTGAGTAACGTTGGTTTGGTTGCACCTGTTGGTTCTTGTATGCGAAAATGCCAAGGCCCTCGCCATTCTTAAACCAGCATCATCGAATTTCTGGAATTTTCGACTCATCCACATCACATCACAAGAGCATCGACTCCCATCAAGCATATGCCCATTCGACAGTCGGCCGACTTCACAAGAACTCTACGTATACAATACCGCCAGGATGTCCGAATATTGGGTGTCTACGAAGCGCTACTGGTGCGAACGATGTGTAAGTCCACCTCTGGAGCTATCGGGTACCCCGGCCTACGATCTGCTAACCTGGAGTTGCTATAGAAAATGTTCGTAAAAGACACTCCGCTATCACGGAAAGACCACGAAGCATCTCCGAAACACCAGCATGCCCTCCAAAGGTTCTTGCGCGACTTACACAGGAATAAAGAGAGGGAAGCGGTTGCCGCCGAAAACACAAAACGCGAAGCAGAAAGACTGAACAATCTGGACAACCCAGACTATGTAGCGAAACCTTTGGCTAGACGAGCTGCAGATTTGGTTGAGAAGAAACCGGCAAAGACGAACTCGTTTAGGTCTGAGGAACAAAAGAAGAAACACCTGGATGAGTTAGCTGCGTTAGGAGTGGCTATGCCGGAGAGCTATAGGAAGGAACATGCGATGGTGGGAGAGTGGGAAACTGTTCGGGTCATTGAACAACCTACTACACCTGAAAACCCGGATGACGAAGAGTCAAAAAGAGCCAAGCGAAGAAAACTCGGAGATGTTGGTGAGGAAGAGGATGAGGAGGAAACTGAGACGAAGAACTTTACGATGCGCACACTGGAGTATCCTGGGGACGCAGCATCGTCGGAGAGTATTGGCGAGGTTACTTTCAAGAAGAAGGGCAAGTCGAAACAGCCGATGCCCACGATCGAATACCCGGTTCAAACTCCTGTAGCGGGTCTTGGAGGGATTGTGTTTAAGAAAAGAGGAGCTAAAAATGGACCAAAAGAAGAGGATGATGAAGCCATTGCGAAAGCCTCAGATGAGGCTCCTGCTACGGAAGAGGATTCGCTGGATCGGAACCCAGATCAGGCCATAGGGGGAAATCAGTCTGAGAATCCTGTTTTGAAACACGAGCCCAGCGACAAGACTTCAGCTCCAGTGGAGCCGGAGGAGGGAGTTGCCTTCAAATCAAGGAAGGCTCGAAATACGAACCGACGAAGAATATGAGTACCGAGTTTGTTTGTCACGTTATATTTATGATACCCGTCCATTTATCTGCAGCGTTTGCATTTCGATCTAGCGTTTATGCAAAGACGATCGATCTTTACCAAATAGAAGCAGTTGTTCGATAAGGCGAGAGATTATTGTTTTGCGGCTACGTCAGTGGTGACTGAGAATTTTCGAGGGAGGCGTCCATGTGGAACCCCTGTCTCCTTGAAATTATGGAGGATCGCAAACTCGGTTTCCCCCCGACCAGTGCCAGAGGCTTCTGTTAAAATCTGATAAACCGTAAGGCGCTTATCTCAACAGCCCTACTATCTGGAGGAAATGGCAACGTCTTATACGTCTCGAATCTGTTGCAAATACCAGGTAGCCATCGATAAACTGAATTCTCAAGTGTTAGACAGAGGCGCTTATGTAGTTGCTTCTATCACGTCTTTCGAAAGGACCTTGCTCGACAAGGATGGTTAATTGCAGGCGTGATGCACTACCACATCCTTTTCAAGGTAGTATCAGGAACTCGAGTCGAAAAGGGAAAAAGAAGAAGAAAAACCTAGGCATCGTCTACCGACGGAGATGGCCCAACAACGAAACATCTCGCGAGATACAATTGTGAGACTAACTGGAAGAGAAGAAAAAAAACCCTTATCGACCGTCGACACATTTCGAGATTTTTGCTCCGAACAACTGCGACTTGCATCTGGAGGTGCGCCTGACCGGTGACACCAGCATGATACGATTGGTCGACCTTGCTCGACAGCGGCCAAGGGTTATTCTGCCCGCCCCACTACAGTTCCATTAGGATTGGCTGCATGAGCCCGTTTCAGCCAGGCCATCCCTGGCCACAGCCATGCTTAAACCTTCCGTGCAGACAAGAATGGTGGGCCAAAAAAAGCGGTGACTTACTCGCAGGCGAACTGCAGGAACAGGTCGGAGACCCCTGCCCTTAGGCCGTCAGCCTGTTGGCTGTGTACTACACCGAAAAGGGGCCATTCTCCTCGGATTTCTCAAGCGAGCAAGCGCAAAAGAGGATGCTCCTCCATGCCCTGAGGGGCAATCTGGCCCTTGATAGGCCAAGAGGTATCGAAATTGTTTTTCTATGGGAGAGCCTGGCCAACGAATGAAGGCCCAGAGGACCGAGCTGTTGGAAGTTGGGAGCTGCAAAAACTAATTTCAGGTCTTTGAATAGTGTAGTATGCAGGGCATGTCTTTGTTCGTCGAACCCGGTCATCAGCTCTTCATTTCAATGGGTCACTCTGTGAGAAATTGACGGGTTAACTATCGCGACAAAGGAATGAGGGCCGGAGGAAGGTCGACGCTCGGAAGCCTGCGACAAGAACAAGAGAATGTTACTCCGCAGCGCTGCCCTCCTTAAAAGCAACCAGGGGACTTCTGCTCAGCTTATGTGCATCAGGGCGCAGAGGATGTGGATTACCTTATGGTAGGACGGTTGAGAGAAATTAGGTACAACCGCACTAGTTCTCTGTTAGGGGGGTCGATTAATAGCGGAGACGGTTCTGATACAGTGGGCAAGACCCTTCCCTCCCACCCAAATTGCCCAAGACTTGACCTTTCGACCCCTTCTTTCTCGCGGCTGGATATTCTCGTCTTGCAGACGCACTCCTCCTTTCCTTGCCTGTCGTGCATTGATCATTTTCCTTTCGATCCTTTTTTGACAGTTCCGACCTTCGCTTTTTTTCTTCTTCATTTCAAACCTCTTCTCGTTCCCGCAAGGGCTTATTGTTGTTCTGAGGCAGATACGACCATCTCGACTTTGGTATTTTCCAACACCGCAGGAGTCTCAACATATCTTTTCTGTCCATCCCTTTTAGTCGACAGTCCGCCGGTTGATTTCGAACGGATACACAAGGGGACCCCTAAGAATAACGGCGTTTCTTCCGGCTTTCAGGATTCACGACTCGTTCTTTCTCGTATTGCAATTCACTCTGGGAGGATAGTTCGCAATTTGGTTTTTACTGCACTCGAACCGCCACACTCATTCCATCAGTCTATTCATTACTGAGAGATCAGGATATCTTTCTTCACAATTAAGAAATAACCAACAAAGAGAGAGTCGGTCACATCTGGAGGAATACGGTTCTCTAACATTTCGACGATAAAAATCTTTGCTCATCTGTTTTATATCGGTGTTTGAAAAAGCGTTAGGTTTTTGGAGGAAATCTTAAAAATGTATGATGTCTCTGATATCTATCTATAGAGTTACAACAGGTACAGGCATACCTGTTGGCCCAACCTATACTAACAAGCTTATCTATCTCTAGATATAACGACTCAAAATCCCCTTTCCTTTTTCGCAAACGACTCGAAATTGATTCCGACGAATTTCTTTGGGACTATGACGGCGTAGGCGCAATAAATTTGAAGGAATACACAGTCGCTTTCGCACAGTAGCCCCGGACGTTTAACGCCCCTCCTCGGGTCGCTATATCTAATAATTCAAAAGCGAAGCGACATATCGATCGGACTCGATGTCAGTGCCTAAACCTCCCGCCCCACTTGGGCGACACTGCACAACCATTGTCGACAATACACTATACGCTTATACCGAAAATGGATTCTTCAGTATACCATTGAAATCTGGTGGGAAATGGACGGAAATTAAGGGAAAGCAGGTGCCGACCAAGGGCTCAGTATGCGTACATGCGGGCGTTGGGACCGCGGACGAAGCTCTCTATATCGTTGGAGGGGATGTCGCGCCAGAAACCGAAACTAAGAACCCAGAGTACAAAGGCCTTCAAAAGTACAGCTTTGCGCAGAAAAAATGGGAAAATCACCCACTGCAGGATAAGACTTTGTTCAACTTGACACACCATGGCGCCGCCTTTTTGGAGGAATCGAAACAGATATTTGTCTACGCTGGGAACTGGTATTCGGAGGACTATCAACCGAGCTCGATGGCCTTTTTGATCAACGTCAACGACATGATGGTTTCCTCGCTGCCAACTGGACTCGCGCCGCCTCTGATATTCCCTGTTGTTCAACCACTCAATGCCCACACAGCCATCATCTCTGGTGGTGACCCAACTAACACCCGCGTCTTCAGTTACTCGACTATCGAAGGCTGGAGGGATCTCCCCGGCACACTACCTGCTCCGCTACTTGCTGGTTCTGCTGCTGGAACTGTCGTTGGAGGCGACGACGGCTCCAAGATGCTCCTCACATTCGATTTTAGCAAAAGCCCTGCGAGCGTTGAACTCGTACCTCTATACAATGCCACCGCCCCTGATGCCGCTCCCGCCAAACTGAGATCTAGAGAACATACTTTGACATCCGCTAATTGGCCCTCTTATAATTCCACACTTGCTCCCAAGGAAACTCGCCGAGATTTCGCCATCACTTCCAACAGCCAGTACGTCGTTATCAGCGGTGGCGGCTCTGCCAATGACCCACTTTCCATTTTCGATTATAAGGAGGGAGGATGGGTTAGTCCTGCTGCTCTCTTTGGAACACAAAAGGTGCTGGACGAGAATGTTACTATGAGCGCTAAGGAACGGGAAACATCGACGGCCATATCAAGTTCGCAAACCGCATCGAGTACCGCCGCTTTGACCACCGCCGCTGCGACGATTGCCGCGACCGCCACCGGGACCGCGGATTCGTCATCTGCCACTACTGAAGCTGGTGCCGCTGCCGAGCCACAAGGGCTAAAGACTAGCACTCAGCTGTTGTTCATCATTCTCGGTGTGGTACTTTTGGTAGCATTGATTCTTGGAACTGCATACATTATCCTTCGCTGCAAGAGGAAGAAGATGAAGGCTGCCGGACTTGCGGAGAAACCTGGGGATGAAGAAGGACCGCAATCAAGGGGTATGGGTATGGGCGCGGCTGCGCCTGGTCGTCGGGACTCTGGCATGTCATTCAAGGATAGAGGAGCATCATTCATGAAAGAGGCTGGAGGCACCAAGAGTACGGTATTCGGCCGTCGACAGAAGAGCCTTCGCGACCGCGAACGTAGCATGAAAGAAGAGTTGGAATTCCCGCATGTTGACCTTCCGCGCGGCGCGGTCCTTGGCCCCGCTGCTGGCACGAATCTCGAAATGCAACCAACTCACCGCGGATCTGGATGGAGCAGATATTTCTCAGGCAATTCTACTACAAACCTGGTACAAAATGGCGCTGGACTACAAAGAAACCCGAGCGACGCTTCGAGATCGTCGTATTCGATGTCAGAGTTTCCTGATGAACATGATGAGCGAAGACAGTCGTATCCATCGATTGGGTATGTTCGGTCAAGCTACGCCTCGCATTCCGCCGTGTTTTCTTCAGACCTACCGACCCCCACCTTTGGCGATGTTATGAGGGATAACTCGCCGCCGCAAGGAAACGCAGGATATCTAGGATTCGAACCGCCCAGGGCACCGGGGCTGTTTGAACGATCCGCAGGCTCGCAAATCTCCGTTAGTTCAACAGGAGCTTCGTCGATAAACTTCTTCGGCGAGGCCGTTAGCCATCCAGATTTCGCTAAGAAGGTTGCTCAAGCACAGTCGAAGCATACCTTAGGCCTTAGCCAGCCAGAACAGGCTAGGGTGGAGAGCAGCGTGTATAGCGAAGCAGATGACAATGGTATACTGCAACCACCCAATAGCAACTTCAACAGAACGGACAGCTTTGGGTTTTTCGGAAACGATAGGCAGAGTACTACCAACGCCGCACCGAGAGGCGACCAAGGACTCGGCTGGTTCGTTAGGGATTAAGGAGTCACTGTTATTTCGGTTTTTTCACAGTTGATCGTGGTTTCTTTTACTGTCTTTTACTATTAGGTTTAGGGAAGGAGGATGTTACTATTCACTCATTCCTTCTGATATTTCCCCGTCTAGCTCGGCCAGCGATGTATTTCTTATATAGCTTTCTTTTTCATCCTTCTTTCTTTCTTTCTATTTCTTTGTACGATACCCTACGGATTCTTTGAAAAAAGAGCTCGGTTTTGCATTGTACTCTTTTTCTCTTTTCTCTTTTTTTTCTTTCTCTACTTTATATTTTTCAGGAGATCACTTTTTCTGATGCTGTATCATAGCATTTCCTTTTCTTCCCTTCTTTATTTCTCTCACTCGACAAAACGCTCTACCAACTGTAGATAATACCAACTATTTCCTTTTCTTTACAGACGATACTCCCTGGCCTATACTTTCCTTTGATCCTAGTTTTTTTTTTTCTTGTGCTCTCACACTCTCTTGCGGATGGTCTCCTTTCTGTTACTACCTGATAGCTGACCCTCTTCCCGCCTGCGGGCATATTAATGCGAACCAAACATGGCCTCCCTTGGCTACTCTCCTTTGGCAGGAATTTATTTTTAAACATCAGGTATCTCAAATTATCTTCTGCAGGTACAATTGCAATCGATGTCACGTATACCTAGCCTCGGTAGTTAATACTTAGCAACGGGAAAATCATTGCATTATAAAAAAAAATCTAGCTAGCTTACGTAGCTATGCTATTGGATCTCAAATCCTGTCTCGTAGTTGGAATCCATAATTAACCGTTCTTCCCCCATGTTTCAACGGTGTAACAGCGCAGGAAAAGCATGTGCGATCCCGGGTGTTCAGGTTACGAGACACGTACATACACACAGATCATATCTGATGTGTGTGATGACCCCCCCATCTCTTACATACCGCAACTGTTTCAGATCTTTTTCCGTCTCCTTCCCAGGGTGAATTCACATGTCCATATCAAGAAAGATGTATATATACAAACTGAAAATAGAACTCTTGAATAACAAGAGACCAATTGATTTCGAAGGAATGGGAAAAAGCGGAATGAACGCCAATGATGTGACATGCCGGTGCATGGGAAAGGGAGCGGAACACAGGGGAGGGTTAACCGTGCGTGGGTGGTATATAAGTATATGTACAGTATAAGACGCTGCCGTCACTCTTGCATCTGCTTCCCGCGCTCTTCAAAATATACAGAGGGATAAAAGGGTGTAAAACATAAGTATTTAGATGATAGCAAACTACAACCTTCTCTTGTTCTTACTCCTGGTACCACCGAACTTGGTCCTGGTGGCATCTGTGACTCTCACTATCACGTCTTTGATATATCTCCCTTCCTTCCCTAATAGAGCCTTTGTAACTGCTTCCCTTCCCACGCCGAATCCTCTAAGTACCACCTCCACCTTCTTTGGTATTAATCCCTTGTCTTCGATTTTCTGGAAAACGTGAGCGGCAAGTTGGTAGGCTGCATCGTAGGAATGTCTAGCAGCCTTCCTGAATCCTAATACACCGGTTGAAGAAGAGATTATAGCATTCTTCTTTGGATCGGTAAATGTGATATGAGTGTTATGTTTTGTCGAATAGACGTGGAGATGGAATAACTGGCCCCACGGGTCGAGCATTGTGGCACCCTGTGGGTATTTGGGACTCTCCGTAAGGCCCTGGTCTGTGAGGATGTCGCGGTAGGTGCCCCGCCCGAGACGAGAGGGGCCCGTTGGCTTCCTAGATTCTCCGAAGACTAGACCAGATGATTGGCGGCCTGGGATGATTGAGGAGGGTTCTATGGGTGCCGGTGTTGGGGCTGCTGAGCGGGGGCCGCTGAGAATGTCCATGAGGTTTCCGGTTTTGAAGGGATTGTTATCGTCTGCATAGTGACGCCGTGAGGATGCTGAAGGGAGAGCGAGGCGGGGCGATAGAGAGGAGCGGCAGGAGGGACATATGGTGGATGATATCGAGGAGGGTGTCGCTCGAGCGGATCGTAGAAGGAGCGGTAGGGACCTCGAGGTAGCCATTGTGTATGAAGGAGCCGACCGTAAAGGGATTCGATATAGTCTACTACGGTCGCAGGTATGCGGGAAGACGATATGATATGTTCCTCCGCCGAAGTGGATTACCCTCCCCTCCTCGTGATGAATTCGATTGTCGTCTCGAATTTGTGTTTAGGTCGAGTTTAGTCTGTTGGAGAAAAATTGGGTAGCGACGGCTGCGCGTTTGATTGGCTGGCTTGGAGCTTAATACGCTTGAGCCTCCTCCACCGCTGCACAGGGTTCAACGTGCATATGTGAGGAGTATCCAGCTTGCTTGCTTGCTTGTAAGTAGTCAGCAGCTAATCGACGGGCCTCGATCGATGAAGCATTCTGCAGACAGGAATAGCGCTAATTCGACATGAGTGATATGGATATTTCGTGGCAATCAATTGGGTGGATTCGATAGATTTCATGTCATGAGCTCTATACAAGCTAGCTTGCAATGACCGAACAGCAGCTGGCAGACTCTCAGTGGATAGATGAATGAATGGAGAATGTCCTAGCCAGTATGATCTATCTATCAGCAAGCGAAGTCTGTATACGCATCTCCTCCTAGAGGACAGCAGTGTATAGATATAGATAGACACTACTAAGTAAGTACTTACCTCCAGCTGGTGTGGTGTTTCTGTGATCTGGCTGGTCTCAGGTTGTGTTGCGTCGACAGCTCCAACACCAAGCCAATTGATTGATTGATATCTCGCTCTCTCTCTCTTCCTCTCCGCGTTTCCCACCTGCAACTACACCACATAAACCACCGACGTCTGCAACGGTCTTCATCTCCGCTTCACCTTCTCTCCCTCACCGTCTCCTTCAATCCTCAATCCGCTGCGCTATCATCCTAACCTCTCCCGACCTCCACGCCCCTCCCTCTCTCTTCTTCTCCCGCAGCGTCACGAACCCCTTTCGAGCTCATTAGCCGATACCCTCACTCCTTTCCCTTCCTTCCTTCCTTCCTTTAGCTAGCTCTCCTCTCCTTCCCTAAGCTTCTTCATCTTCTTACCAAGCTCCCATCTTCACCTACCTTCTCAATCATCGACAATCTAACCATTGACTCTCCAACAATGAATCCCTACCAGAATCAGCCCAACCAGGGCTATGGCAATCAATATTACCAACAGCAACCTGGTGGTTATGCTCAGCAGCAAGGTGCACCGCAAACGCCACAGCAACAAGGATTTGCTCAAGCAAGCTCACCAGGCGGCCTTGGTTCCGGCCTTCCAACCCCATCCAATGGTGGTAACAACCCACAGCAGCGTCCCCGAACTGCTGGTAGTCTCGGAAGCAACAAGTTCGAAGAGGACTACTCGATCCAAAGGGATCCGACTACTTACTCTCCTATCACCAGAGAGCGTGCAACTGCCTGCAAGTTGAAGATTGAACTCTTCTACAAGCAAAATGTTCAGCATGCCCTGGAGAGGAATGTCAGGTATGCACTATTAAGATCTTCACCCATTTGTCTTTTTTAAAAAATCATCTAAACTAATGACAAAAACCCCGAGTATAGGCGTCAGGAACTCGAGACGAGAATCAGCAACGAACCGAGGATGTCCGAAGAGAGAAAAAATATGCAGCGCATCAACTTCGGTTCACAGGAGTCTAACTTCCTCCGGTTGAGGCGTACGAGGATGACCGCTGATGATTTCCACACGATAAAAGTAATCGGGAAAGGAGCTTTCGGTGAAGTCCGACTGGTCCAAAAGAAGGACAATGGCAGGATCTATGCCATGAAAACTCTCCTGAAAAGTGAGATGTTGTAAGTACCGTTGTGCCATTCAAGCATCATAGGCCAGCTCTCAGAGTTTAGGAGCTGACGAGTCGGGGGTATACTATAGCAAAAAAGATCAACTGGCCCACGTCAAGGCCGAGCGAGATGTTTTGGCTGAGTCCGATAGCCCCTGGGTTGTAAACCTTTTCTACAGCTTTCAGGATTCTATCTACCTGTATTTGATCATGGAATTTCTTCCAGGCGGTGACTTGATGACGATGCTCATTAAGTATGAGGTCTTCAGCGAGGACGTCACGAGATTTTACATGGCGGAATGTGTCCTTGCAATTGAAGCTGTCCATAAACTTGGTTTCATCCATCGGTAAGCTCACCCTGCTCCAGTCCCCAGAATAAGATCTAATTTGGGCAACCCGTTTAGAGATATCAAACCAGACAACATCCTGATTGACATCAACGGTCACATAAAATTGTCCGACTTCGGCTTGTCAACTGGATTCCATAAGACCCATGACCAAGCTTATTATCAGAAGTTATTGGATAAGGCCCAAACCCCTTCTGCCCCTCGGGACAGGAATAGTGTCATGATTGACGCGATTCACCTAACGATTTCCAACAGAAATCAGGTTAATACCTGGAGGAAATCCCGTCGTGTCATGGCCTATTCAACCGTTGGAACCCCAGACTACATTGCGCCAGAAATCTTCATCCATCAGGGGTACGGACAGGAGTGCGACTGGTGGTCACTTGGAACTATTATGTTCGAGTGTCTCATCGGTTGGCCCCCATTTTGTGCTGAAGAAGCGCACGAGACGTATCGTAAGATTGTTAACTGGCAAGAGAGTCTCTACTTTCCAGAGGAAATACATCTTTCTCCGGAAGCGGAAGATCTCATCCGGTCTCTTATAACGTCGGCCGATAAACGCCTTGGGCGCCATGGTGCTGAGGAAATTAAACGCCATCCGTTCTTCAATGGTGTTGACTGGAATACTCTCCGACAAATAGACGCACCTTTCAAGCCCCAGTTGAAGAGTATGACAGATACGACGTACTTTCCAACCGATGATCTTGAGAACGTGCCTGACGCGCCTGCTGTGGCTGCCATGCGTGCTGCTCAAGCGCAAGGGAGCCTTCAGCCTCCCGGTCCCGGAGAAGAAACTGGGTTGCCGTTCATCGGTTATACTTACAGGCGCTTGTACGTCACAACCCCAATCCACGCTATTTTTTGAGGATGATCAGATTTGACTAACTTTTTTTTCTCGTTCCCTTCACAGCGACCAACTCAACCGTCATGGCGGATTCTAGTCCTTTCATTGAAGAGATATTTTTTTGGTTTTTACAATGGGGTTTGTACCTTCACGTCGGCATTGATCTTTAGCAGGCGGCCATGAGATCTGCTTTTCTTTAATATTTTGGTTTCGCGGTTGCTCTTTTTATCATAATCAGCGGATTTCCTTACCCCTCTATTGATCTCTTCTAACAATAATGATCCACAGAAGAGAATGGAGGGCCATCGTCTTCTTCCAAGCGAGAGACATACATTTTACCCTTCATGCCCACCTTTCACCTTTCACCCTCCCAACTCTCAAGATATGATGTTGTCATTCTATTTGTATGTAGCATGCATATCTTTTCTTCTCTGCGTCTCGTCCATACTCTGGTATTGAATATCAGATACTGCCCGTCTCCCCATACCGAGGGATCGCTTGCCATTCACTGTACATGCGGTCTTTTGCATTCTTGTTTTATATTTTCTTGGGAGTTTTTCTCTCTTGCCTTTCATTGTCCCTGGTAGGACGCTGTCCGGTGACAGTAGATTTAAAAGGGCCCAGGGCATTGAGAAGATCGCAGGCGTCCGCATAGACCGAGACGAAGCGGGTCTTACGTTACACTACAGAGCCCATCGACGAATTGAGCGGTATCAAATGTAGGCATCATGTGGTATTACATGATCTGGGGATCGAAAATGAAACGTCAAGATACTTTGTTGTCTTGCTCCAAAGAGACCAACAGTTTCCCTCTATCCTTTCCCCTACGTATACGTAATTGCCGGTAGTTCCCTGCCTAGACAAAGTTAAGTCGAAGGCTGGTTTAAGAGACAAGCATTTTATATCCATCTAGATTTCTATATATTATTTATGCATATTCAGGTAGTGAAGATAGTTTTGTACGATCACGCGTTTTATATGTTTCTGGCAACAACGACCAAAATGCGGCGCTCCGTGCCACGACCCTGCTGGAGGCATCTCTAACAATGCTGGATTATGGATCCCCTCGCCTACGCAGGTCTTAGACGAGCACTCCGTTCCGCACTTGGGAAGGTTAAGTGCATAGGGGAAAAAAAATTCTTTGTTTCAGATACTTCTGAGGTAGCTTTCGAGAAGCAGAGTCCCTGTACATGCGCTGCACCGCCCATGGATGTACGTACCAGTGCAGGACACCCTCCAGGGCTCTCAAACACATCGGTTTAGATGCTCGTTTACCACCCACTTAGAATGATCGACTGGCCGCAACTGGTTTAATGTGCTGTCGGTCGTCTATAATTTTGGGCGGCCTGCGTCATGCTAAGACTTCGCCTCAGGTTCTGGCGGTTGTATTGCATACAATTGCAAACACTCAGCATCCGGTCTCACTCTGATCGACCACCAGAGGCCACTAGTAGGATGATTGATCCGACCTATTCTATTTTCCGAGAGAGAGAGAGAGAGAGAGAGAGGTGTCCGTAGAGGTGACTTTTGGTTTGCTTTTGGTTGAAAGAGACAGCTTGTCAATGTTCGGGCTGCTACCTAGATGCTACGACCCTGAGCCTTTTCTCCTGTCAATCATGCATAGTTTTGGGAGGTGCTGACCTCTTGGGGACGACATTCTGGACTTTTTAAATACGACTGGGCGGGAGCTTGGGTGCATATTTTGATCCTTCTCAAGCTTTCCCTAGCATCTTACCTCAAGTCTTGATTTCCTTGGAGCGTTCCCTCCTTTGCTAGTCCTTCGACGTCGACACTTTCTAGCTCTTTACGTTACCACTATCCTCGACCTCTCCAATACGTCAAAGCTAGACAGAATTCAGAACCCTCAAGTTATTTTTAAAATTTAGTAGAATACCTGGATACTACAAAACCTAACATCCGATAGCTTACGCAAGCGTGCTCGTTCCTACCCTTGGCCCGCCCGTCTCCAGTTACATCCAAACATCTTGGCCTCGAATTCGAAGTGGGTACGGCAGTGTAACCTCGAGTTTTGACTGGTTGGTTGGTTCGAGTTCTGCAACAACACGCATGCTCCTGGGAAAATATCATATCAAGATATTATATCGTGATACATTTTTCACGGCCCACCCCCCAATGGAAAACCGGAATTGAATTGGGCTTTTTTTGTTTGTTCCTTTGCGATTTTTCGGTAGGTTTCAGGCCTCTCTTTTTTCCATCGTATTATAGTGCCCAAATTGTGTTCCTTAAGGTTTTCCCTTGTCATCCAACAATCGATATCCGGGGCAGAAATATACTTTGGTCCCCGACAAGGCTCTTAAAACCTTACACTATAGAGTTGTATACGTACCCTCTGGTCAGTCAGGGACATGTCTCCTTATAACTATCCCTACAAGCTTAAAGTTTCCCATAAACTTGGGAACAAAAAAAAAAAGACCCGGAACTGGAAATAACTTTCCGTATTCTCGGCCCTGATGCATCTGATACAGATTCGCGAACCGAATGGCTGTGCAGGAAAGCATTAATCCGATGGCACGACGTTTCTAGCGGTATAGTAGGTATTCTATTATAAGGGAGGCATCTGGTCATTTCTTTGGTCATGGGATTTTTCTTGTTATTCTTCATTTGTTATTTGCAGGCCTTGAATTAAATCGGGCTTCGAATACTACCTCTCGATTGAAGCTCCTGATCTCCGTGGGATATAGTCTGCAAGTGGCCTGTGTGGCGGGCCACGTCTACTATCGTCATTTCTAGTTATTATACTACTGCAGAGTCCCCCTTTTGCATATCTACTTCTGCTTCTAGTTTGCTATTAATTCGGCTGGCATAACATCTCGGATATATCAAATTATCATATCGACATTGCTAACGCGAACGATTCAGTCTTTCTAGCATTTGACTATCCTTTATGATTCCTCTTACCCTTCTTTAAATATATTCTTTCGGGTTTCTCTTTTCTACACATCATTTCAAAGCTTCAAAGATATCTACCGTTATAGATTTCCAAGATGAATATCTTCGGCAGGTCCGAGAAGTATTCCTATACTCTGCTCGCAGCTTCAACAAGAGGCGCAAGTAAGTACACAGTTCCTCTTTGGTCCTTTACAATTGGAAATTTTCCCTAACATAGACACTTTATAGGTCCAAAGACACAGTTCCTCCGCATAATCCCATTTGTGTTTGTAGTAATCCTCGTAACATGCATCACCTTTACCTCCCTCTACAGCTCGCGCCTACGACATGCCTCGGCGAAGGAGAAGACATGGCCATCATGGATAGATGACACCATCCCCGCCGAATTCTTCGAACGGACCCATACGCCTCTCCCAGTCCCTGGCGCCAAAGACTCCCTTTTGATGCTCAAAACCGGTGCTCAAGTCCTCTGGGAACGTCTCCCCATCCACATGACCCGCTTGAGCCAAATCGACGCTCCAAATCAAGCAATATACAGCGATCTCGAGGAAACCATCCAAGGCCACCACGTAATCGACATCCTCGCCAACGTTTCCCAAAAGCTCAAGAAGCACGAGCAATTCAAAACGTACCATGAACAACAAAAGCTCCATAAGGAAGGAGTCTCACTCTCCGCCGCGCATATCGATGGTGGTTGGAACTTGGATAAATATAAATGGCTACCGATGTTCGAGCATGCGTATAAGAACTATCCGGATATGAAGTGGTATATCTTTTACGAAGCTGATAGCTTTGCATTCTGGAACTCTCTCAACCGTTGGCTTGTCCAAAACTTCGATAGCGAGGAGGCGTGGTATATGGGTAGCAGGAATATGTACGGTGGTACATTGTTTGGTCATGGTGGAAGTGGAGTTGTGGTCAGTCATGGGGCTATGAAGAAGACGTTTGGTGGGCCTGAAGGATTCAACCTGGACGACTACGATGACGACGCTATTGCGACTTGCTGTGGAGATGCATTGTTGGGACAAGTGATGGAGAAGAAAGGTGTGAAGATGTGGAAGGAACGACATGCGAGGTTTCAAGGCGAGCAGACTTGGGGGATTAAACATCGGGCTGAGGAGTGGTGTGAGCCTATATTTACGCTGCATCATTTGTTGCCGATGGAGATTAGTATGTTGCATGAGTGGGAGATGAAGCTTAGTCCTAAGGTGGGTTTAAGTTCCTTTGGGATATTTACGTATACTTTGAGACCGATCGAGTACTAATCTTTCTTTTCTTCGATAGAAACTTATTCTTTATAGCGATTTGTACGAAGAGTTCGTTCATAAGGAAATCACAGACCTTAAGCCGAACTGGGATAACATGGCGGAAGATAGAAAGATTGGGATTAAAAGCCTCTTGAAGGAGTTTGAGAACAACCCCAAGGTCTCCAAAGACGATAAAGGAAAGCCAAAGGCTAGCGAAGCTTGCAGGGCGAAGTGCGAGGAGTGGAGTGAATGCTTCCAGTGGCAAGTTACGAACAAAGAGTGCAAGTTAGGACATGCAATTTTATTAGGGCAGAAGAAGAAGGGTGTGACGAGTGGGTGGATGGGTAGGAGGATCAACAACTTGAGGACGAGCAAGCAGTGCAAGTCATGAGGAAGGTTACCTGGGTTTCCCTTTGCGTATTCTGGATACATCCATGCTTGACTAAACGTTAGGTTATAAAGGGGTTTTGGGGATGTTTTGCTGGTTATTTCATTGGGTTCTATATATTACATTACGGATAGAGTTATTGCATGGGTTTGGCGCACTGGAAAGGCGGAGTTTTTTTTGTCATTTCTTTGTATTATACGGGTCCATCATAAAACTATCATTTAGAAGTCATCAATATCAGTATCTTTTTTTCTAGGATGAGTCTACAGGTCGCTCATGTAGACGTTGTTAGGAAGTAATAAAATGCAGAATGTACAAAATATTCGGGACTGAGATTAGCTAGAAGCGTCGCAAGGCCATTCACCGCTATATGTCCTAGCATACTTAGGTGCAGGTAGCGCAGGTATTTTCTCCTTTCTCGCCTCCCTTACCACGTCATTGAGAACCTCTTCACTAAGGAACACCTTTTTCTCTGTTGATAGTGTCGAATTTAGTTTCCGGTAAGATCTATATTGGACCCAAGTAATTTATATTTTTGCTAGATCCTTGTAAACTTGGAACTCCAGATGCTGAAGAATTTCAGAGAACCTCTGACGGCGGGTGCCATCGAGTATGGCGGTGTATAAGCTTTTTTCAACTAAGTAATGGATCCAACAAGATATATAGAACTTGCGAAGGTTTTGAAAGTGACCAATGGCCTCTATTGAGATGCGTAGATGGGTAACAAGGTAATAGTTTCTATATCCCCACCGCATCCACCGGGAACATGACAACTCGGCCGTTTTCTAGTTCCAGATAATATAATTTCATAACGGCACCGTTCAATTAAGTTGTAGCATTGTATGTCGGTTGATAGAAATACTACTTTCTTCGTTCTACGAGATGGGCTAATATGGCATTCTACAATCCACCGCGGTTAATGTGAATATCGATATATCAATTCGAGAGTCGAATGCTGCATTTTTCGCGTTGTCTAGGAGGAAACCACAGATGCGGACATTCTCCGGCCAATGTCCTGGATCCCGCTAGCTGTAGCCGAGCTAGTTGACTTGATGCCCCTCCATTGGACCCCGTCTCGCTGGATGGTGGGGGTTTGTCGCCCCTTCGTGCCGAAATGCAGCCTAGCTTTAGCTCTAAAACGTCAGCGAATGCCGAAATGTCGACACGATAAAGAGATAAAGAAAGTATCTTAACTTGTATTCTATATCGCCGAACCGGACCTATTGGGATTGATAATCGCGGATACCCCCCTAGTTCAATTGGCTTCTAGAACTTTGGTTTACCTTATAAAAAGACCGATCTTGCTTTCTATTACTAACCTGCATGCCACCCTTCACAACCACTCTTCGGTGCGCGACAAGAACTTTAACCGCAATCCCTTTAATCGTCACAAAACAACCACTTTTACCGCTCTACAATTCCTGGTCAGGATATACATCTCGCGCAATGTCTTCTGCAGTCGCCAAACGCCTATCGGGGAAAACAATTCTCATAACTGGAGCGTCCAGCGGCATCGGTCGGGCCACTGCTCTTGAGTTTGTAAAAACTGCTCCGGATGTGCGGTTAATCCTTACCGCACGTCGACAAGAGCAACTTGAGGAGCTAAAAACAGAGATTGGATCTTTGTCGAGTGCGGCGGAGGTACTTGTGAAGAAGTTGGACGTTAGCGATCCAGCGGACATAAAGAGGTTTTGGGTAGAGCTACCCAAGGAGGAGTGGAAAGATAAACTCGATATTCTGGTTAATAATGCGTAAGGAGTTTCCACCATTTATAGTTACCCAGATTTTTAAACAGGTAGACGATTTGATCTTTGGCTAACCCTACTTTAGCGGCCTAGTGAAGGGATTAGAGCACGTCGGTGACATTGCAGAGGAGGATGTCAATATTATGTACAATACCAACGTAACGGGTTTGATAAATGTAAGTGGCCGTGGTCCCTAATCGGCACCAGATCATAGACACTAAAGATTCTTATCAATACTAGATGACACAAGCCGTTATTCCACTCTTCAAGGCCCGTGATGCGGGTACGGTTATTAACATAGGCTCCATTGCGGGCCGAGAACCGTACCCTGGCGGTTCGATATACTGTTCTACCAAAGCCGCCGTAAGAGCGTTCACAGAATCTTTGAGAAAGGAGCTGGTTAATACGAGGTATACAACAACCAAGACGATGTAATGCGAGTTTACAGCTAACGATTTCCCTTCTCATAGAATTCGAGTTGCGGTCATTGATCCTGGTCAGGTAGAAACTGAATTCTCGGTCGTGAGGTTTAGAGGAGATAAATCAAAGGCAGACGCTGTTTATGCAGGTGTCGAGCCTTTGACTGGCGAGGATATCGCGGAGATCGTGATATTTGTAGCTGGAAGAAGAGAGAACGTTGTCATTGCAGATACCTTGGTCTTCCCATCACACCAAGGCGGTGCGTCTAGCATGCACAGAAAGTAGAGGCAAGGTCCTAGAATAGACATAATGGCTAAATAAATAGATTTAGAACAAAGAGCAAAACGATATAGGCACTTGCGCAGTTGCTCCAAGCGAGCTGGCCGTAAACCGACGAACCCGAGAAGGTCCAGAACATGAAAGACAGAATAAAACGCGATACCGCTAGTCTCGATCACCTAAGGTTCCAGTAAGAACCTCAAAAATGCCATCCCAATATGGACCCCATCGTTTCTTAGTGATGTTCTTGAAGCCGCATCATTCGCCACATCCTTCGCCATTTGTCCTTGCCGTAATCTCTCGTGTATCAATTGTGTCATCATACCGCTCTCAAGCTCCGGAAGACCCTGTAATGCAATAACCTTCCTAGGAGTATAAAGGCCTTGAACGGCGCAATGATCTGAGTCGCCCAAAATTTCTAGAATAGCGTTTGGGAGCTGCGGAAAGGGATTGACTGGGAGAGTAACTACGTGGTCCCTATGGAGTTGCATGAGGCTCTAGGGTCAAGATCATAAAATTAGAGACTTCGCTCAGCAAATTTGATATCTCCGCAAGCTCCAAAATAAAAATTAAGACATACCAAATGATCTCTTCCAAAGACTTTCTTTCCGACTTCACTTAGATTGATCGTTGTTGAAGACACTTCCCACCCAGGCATCCGATCAATAGCACACCCGAGTGCTCTTCCTACAATTAACTGTCCATAATTGACACCGATCACACGGACCCTGTCTTGCTCCATCAGGACTTTACGAACGAAGTCTACGAGCTTAATAATCCATGGAGTCGAGTCCATCGAAGTGGGTCCCAAGTGGTCCTCTCGAGCGAAGATGTCAGCTAGCATACCCACAGATAATGTATAGTCATAACAAAAACATACGATGTCCAACAACCAGAAGCGCGTCCACTTCCTCAATGTCTGGGTAATAGTCTAGGCTTCTTTCAACGTCCCATTTTGAGAATTGCAGGTCGTCGGTGCGGAACGGCGGGTTTGTGTTTAGAGTTATGCTCGCACTGCTCAATAAACGGATAAAAAGATCTCCGTAGCTGCCGTACTTTGACTGGAAATCTGGGGTGGGAGACTCGGTCTCAAGGATGGCTATGCGGAGGGGTGGTTGCATATTTGGTATATAATCCGGCGTCCGGAATGAGTTGGATGGTGCACCGGGCGTTAATTAATAACTCTACAGCGGTCGTATATGTTCTGGTTAGGGATTGAGAAGTATAGGCCTCTATCGATCTTGATCCACGCGAATAAGTTGAATATATTGGATCGCACGCGATACTAATGCGGGGTTGTATAACGCTGGAACTCGATGAGGGGCTTTAGAATGTGTTGAAATACAATCGGGGTTATCGCAATATATCGATATATGTCAAGCGTAGCTATGAAGGCGGCCTTTTTATGTAGGGATGGGACGAAGACGCTCTTTTATCGAGAATAGGAGGAATCGTCGGGGGGGATGAGGCTTTGACGGTGGCGAGATATCAGGATATATACCCAGCCTACTTCTCTCCAGGCACCCTTAGCAAGACCGGTATCATGCAGGTTGTCGTCATAGGCGATACTTGAGCGCGCGAGCTCGAGCGAGGGCGCGCCACTTTTAGATTCAGCTTTCAAATAGCATATAACTCCACGACACATAACCACCCAACGGTTTAGAGTAATAGTTTCGAGCGCATTTAACGACATTAGAGGGCTTTTGTTCAGAAATAAGGATGCTAACATTCAATCCGACAATGAATTGTAGGATCTCGAATTCCCGCTCACGTTAAAATTGCAACAGAAACAACGCAGACCCCGGGTGTCCCAGGCTCCCCGAATTATTCGACCGAGCTGGGTGCTTTGAAAGTAAAACCCATCAGTCATTTACTTGATATTTGGTCGCTCATATATATATATCACAATACATCGCCATTGCTCCTTGCAATAATCGGGGCCCATGAAGAGAACACCATATCGAGTGTGTGATCCGGGGTAATCGGGCGTGGAAATAAACCATATTAAAGGGCCAAACTTAGGGGGTTGGGCGAGATGAAAACTCGAGTAGGAGCGCGGAGGTATTGATATTATATCGAGTATGGCAACGTATATGAATACTAAGACGGATTTTTCAAAGCTCATGGGACGTATTTTCATGAATGCATGAATATGGACGCCCTGCTGTTTCCTCAGTTGGCATAGTATATAGTAACATTTGCTTGTGTTCCATCGGAGATGCCTCCTAGCGAGAGGTCGAGGTAATATATGCATCTTCTAGCTATACCCTATAATATACGTTTAGCAGTTCTATCCCAGCCAATCGCTTCATAGAATCTTACTTCTTTCCCCAGTCCAAACAGTCCACGCATATTGATATATTTTATCGACAAAGTAGGAACCGGCGTATGTAGACATTTCACGGTCTCATTGGCACTGGTAGATATCGCAATTTAGTAGACAGGGCTACAGCAGGCATTCGTCACTCAAGCTGTTGGATTTCCTTGTTATACAGACAAAGAAAGGCATTCGGTTGCGGGCAGCTGCAACAGAGTCACGTGAGCAAACTCCCGACAACAAGATCGTGATATATTTTCCTTGGAGTTTGATGCTTCACATTTATTTTTTTTAATTTTGCGCATTTAAGAAAATGTGTATCGAATGGCCATTCAGTGCCGTGTTTCATGTGACGTAATTAAATAGTGCTATTCAGAGTTAAATATAGGGTAGGTAGTATGATTTGGATGCGATTCCTCTAGAAAAATGGCTGGTGACAAGTTCGCGATAACTGTTTCAACGCCACCATTCACAACCTCCCATCGAACATCCACCATCGCCAAACCTCATCACTCCAATGAGCCGCCGTCACGCAAAAACGAAGATGGCCTCCTCCCCAGCCTCCTCCGAACTCTCCAGCTTCTCCGCCTCCCCTTCTCCTCCCGCCGAATCCATCTTACCTGTCAAGCGATCTGCCTCCACCGCCTTCAAAGGCGAAAGCGCAGCCGACGACGACGCCACCGAAGAAGCACCTCACTCTCCAGAATCCATCGCCGTCTCTGACATCTCTTCCGACACCTCCGGCTCCGTTCCCGGTACTCCACGCGAAGATGATGAGCACGGGGAACAGGTGACCGTTTGCCGCTGGGAAGGATGCGAGAAGGACATGGGCAACATGGACGACCTCGTCCGACATATCCACGACGAGCATATCGGAACTCGAAGGGCCAAGTACGCCTGCGAATGGGACGATTGTACGAGAAAAGGGATGGCGCATGCGAGCGGCTACGCTCTTAAGGCCCATATGAGAAGCCATACGAGAGAGAAGCCGTTCTACTGCACGCTACCCGGTACGCGACTTTTCCTTCTCTACCCAATTATACGCGAATTGTAGAAGGTTCTAACACATATCTAACAGAGTGCGATCGATCCTTCACCCGTTCGGATGCCCTCGCGAAGCACATGAGGACAGTCCACGAAACCGAGGCGCTGAGACCGTCAGACCCAATTCCCAAATCACACCCAAACCATCCACTAAATATCTCAGCTCATTTACACGATCATATCGAACACGATAAAGAAGATGAATACTCCTCGCTATCGCCTTCTCCAGTACCACCGTCAGATGAAGACGACGACGGTGCTGGTGGCTCTGCTGGCGGTGCGAATGGGGTCCAAAACGGCAAGGAGAAGAAACCTAAGGAGGATGTAAATTATTATGAGCCTGAGGACGGATTCGACGTAGACGAATCTAAGCTCCCGCCGTCAGAACTGTACAAGCTATTGCGTAGAAAGCTAGCATGGGCACAGGAAGAGGCAGTGGAGCTAGAAGCCGAGAAGAAGATGCTAGAAGAGAAGAGAAGGCAGGCATGGGTTAAGAAAGAGATGTTGTTGGAGAAAGTCATAGAAAACGAGTTGGGCGAAGATGCAAAGCAGGTCACCGCACACGATGACGAAACGCGGTGAATGGGGGAAAGCGATACGCTGCAAGATTGGGCGCCTTATGTCGCCGATGATTTATCTTTGGAGTTAAAAGTGGGCGAATATTTTGGGGGTAATAATTATTGGCGTCCTGGCGTTTTTGATAGAAAAGGATACTGATTAACCACAGAAGACAACCACAAAAGATAATCTGTGGGGGCTGTACATATAACTGCGAGGAAGACCGACTCGGATCACATTTATCATTTTCAATGTAGGCGAGAATTAATACGAAATGAATAAAAAGTACCAAAACAGTTGCGAAAACGCTTAAGTTCAGATATATACAGCAAGAGATCGAAATATAGATACAAGAAGCCGTCGCTGAAGAAGACTCCAAACCGTCTAAAACGCCAAAACCCAAAAGCATGTGAATCATTAACATATACATTACCTCCTCCGCAAAAACAGAGCCTAACTGCCTCCCAATTAACAACTCCCAAAGTACCTTTCCACCAGCCTGGATCCTCCAATTAACTAATATACATACTATACGTATTATGGTAAGAGTATGTGCCCGGAGTTGTCAGTGCGATGTAACCGGCCCACGATACTGCTTCTTCCCATAGGTAAACCAATAACCTGTAGCAATCATCATAGTTGCTCCAAGAACCGCAATACTCCAGTTCGCTTCCTCCGCGGACACGAGACCAACTTCCGGTAAATAGACCGGGAACAAGAACAGCACACTCAAGAGAGCTGGCCAGATACCTGCCGCAATGTTGATTGCCCACCCCCATTTGCCCAAATTCCATCGTCTATCCATACCCAAACCGGGCTGGGAGCCTCTAAGCTCCATAGTATCCAGAATACCTCTTCCTTTTACCCAGAGGCAGTAAACCGGCAGAGCGTACGAAAGATTGAGTGCGATGACTGCAACAGACAAGATAGCCTCGAAGGCCATTTCGTTTCCAAACGCAATGATTCCCAAAGACGCCTGGCAGATCGCAGAAAGCATAATGGTTCTCACAGGAACAGCTTTCTCCTTTGACAATCTGCGGAAATATTTCCTTCCGGGAAGCGCACCGTCGCATGCCATCGCCCACGCCAAACGGGAAGAACTTGCAGTAATTGACGCGGCCGCAAACATATTTATTGGGACGCCGATAATGCAGACAAATAGACAGCCACCCAGTGGTGATTTAAACAAGTCGATGAACATCTTGACGTATGGCTGAGAAGAGGCGAGCGCGGCTTCTACGTCTTGGATGCAGAAGAGCATGATGATACTGAAAATTAGACCGCTGAGCCCTCCGATAGCGACGGAGCCGACCATAGCCTTGGGAGCATTAACTTCGGGGTCTTCGAGTTCCTCAGCCAAATGAGCGGCATTATCGAAGCCAGACTGACAAAATTGTTAGATTCCGGTTGAGTATATTGAATCGACTTTGGAAAACATACCATAGAATAAACAATTGGCAGTAACCCGAGCAAGAACCCGAAACCATCAGGCCAATTGGTATTATTCATAAATTGTCCGAACACAAACTCCGCAGACTGCTTTTGCTCGCCCAAGACCAAGAATAGGATGATGGTGACAACCATGGTCACAAGTAGCCAGATAAAGCCGAGAACATTGAAGGAGCTGAGGTAACGAGGATAGAAATTGACGATCAGAGAAACGGCAAGATAAGCCCAGTATAGCAGAACAGTCATCCACCGGGTCCAGGTTGTTCCAAGTGTGAATTCGATGGCTGCACCGGTAAGTTGGGCAGAGTTAAATGCGCAAGATGCGGACATAGCAATTTCTCCTTTTAAAGTAGATCGGAATTAGTTACAAACGGATATTCGGAATGGCGGTATAATAGCAAAGGATATGGGCCTACCTAAAAGATTGAGGTATCCGGTATAGTATGAGATAACAGGGCCGTATCTTCCACCAGCAACAAGGGTCCAGAGTTGTTGGGCTCCAGCCTTAGGCATGATGGAGGCAAATTCGCCCAGGGACATTGCCATGCATGTGTTCATGACTGTGACCAGGATGGTTCCGTATACAAGGCCAACTGGACCACCACAGTCAATGGAAGTCTGTACATAAAAAGCAGTCGAATTAGATGGGTCCATGAGGATTTGGGGGCATTCAATTCTTGCGGACATACACCAATAGTCACATAAAGACAAGCCCAAGTCGCCATAGAGGCGAACTCCATAGCGAGGCAACTCCATAAGTTGAAGCGTTTCTTGAGTTCAACCTGTTATTTACCCCAAGTTTTAAATTTTAGTATATTATTCCTCACTAGATATTTTATATACATATTAAATCATCACAAATCCATTGACTTACAACTGAGCCCGTGCCAGACGAGAAGTTGTCCGAGAAGGAAGAGGTGCAAGCGATTCCTATATCTTGCGAGATATCCTTAAAGGCATCATCTGAGGCGTGCTTTTCAGACATGCTCACGTCGTACTAGTCGTATTAAAAAGGAATAGGAAGAGAAAAATAAAAATAAAGATAAAGATAAAATAAAGAAGGAAGGAAGGAAGCTGTGTCGTTCAACCAAGCTTTCGAGAACTGTGGATGCGGCGCGCACAAATCAGTGGAGCGGCAGAGATAGGAATAGCATGGCCTGGGCAAAAAATAAAGATTGATAAACACTTCTAGAGAACGACGAGGGGGGGATCCCTCTGTATTTATGAAGTTCTCATCGTTACACCGCAATTTCCGACTGATTTCTTCGCATTATTTTCTCCTGACGATAGGGGAGCGTGCCGCAAAACAAGATGTCTGGAGGTGGGAGGTAGCGAGGGGGTCAAGTTTTTCCAAGACATTCTCGCGAAGGGTCTTGGTAGTATGGTTTTGGAAGTTGCGAATAGGCGGCGAATGCACCAGGTCTGGTTTATTACTGGTTTATTACGGCAAGATGTCTCCGCGCCCTGCTTCCTCGAGACTACCCTGCTTCTTCTTTTTCTTTTCATGCGCGAATTTGGCCTTGGCCTTTTGATAGCAAGCTTTGAGATAGTTGTTTTTCTCCTGCTGGCGATAGTCTTAGATTTTGCGGGTATGGCTTCGACTTGCCCGTTTGCTGAACAGTCTCACTCCGCCATGATCAATGTGGGTCCTGATGCGGCAATCGGGACAGTGGTAAGAAGGTATGGATGCTTGCAGGTCTTTGATACATCCACCCTAGGTGCAGGCGATCTGACATGTGCGCGTAAGAGAGGACGCAGCCTGGATTTTCGAGTCGAATTCTAGGTTCAAATGCAAATTCGAGAAAAGTGTCGCGTGAACCTGCATAAGATCTGGACCGTGTTGCCGCAAACCCGAGATTCGAAGGAAGCTAAATGGCATCCTGCATATGAACATGCGGCAGGTGCACCTCCTTAGAGCGGCAACGTTCTAGAAATTAACAGAGGCGGCATCTCTCGCGTCTGAGAGGTACCGATCTGACGCCTCAGTGTGAACCCCGAAACATCACATCTGCTCGCCGAGTTTTAACCTTGAGGTCGTGAGGCTATTTGGCTGGTTTCGGGAAGGTCTGTGACGATAAAGCATGATGCCCAGCCGGCGCAGGTAAACTCCAGCGAATACAGGATCGATGATGATTTCGGAGGATAGTTCCAGGCCAATCCAATACAAGCTATCTTAAGACATATCATTCGGGTGAACTCGATGAGCTACGCGGCCGGCTCAACTCGACGATCGGGACGATGTGTTGCGCACTGCGTTGATGTGTTGTAGATGAGGTTGGCCTTCACGTGACTTCACAGGGCAAAATAGCCCTCCAACATTTTTGCTTTGATCTTATCGCTTATCTTTTCTTTTCCACACCAAATTTCCAACTTCACCTCGTCCCGACCTAGAACGCCTTTATATCTCTCTCTAACCGGATATATACCCCACAATGGCTGACATATCGACAATCAAGAGCGTCCGCGTCGACGCGCTCGTCGCTCTCCGAATCGTTAAGCATGCCACTGGCGTCTATCCGACAACCGTCTATGGTTCGCTTCTCGGAATGGAGGTCGATGGTGTCCTCCAAATCACGAATGCCTTCCCGTTCCCGACCTCTGCTGAAGGCGATGACAGCGGCTCGTCAGCCCTTACGCCCAAAAACAAGGGTGTGATGTGGTATCAGAATGAGATGATCAAGTGCCTTAGAGAGGTTAATGTTGATGCGAACAATGTCGGATGGTACCAGAGCACGACACTGGGGAACTTTATCAACTCCAACTTCATCGAAAACCAAGCTCATTACCAGAGCCAAATGAACGAGAGGACAGTGGCGTTAGTCTATGATAGTACGAGAAGCGCACAGGGTGGACTTGCTCTCAAGGCCTATCGATTAACCCCACAGTTCATGGTGGCATACAAGGAAAACAAGTTTTCGAGCGAAAAGTAAGTATATAGAGCAGCTAGACGAACTCTACATGACGAGAGTTTACTAACCAAGCACGTGTATAGCTTGATCAAGCACAATCTTACCTATAAGGATATTCTCCAAGAAGTCCCATTGACGCTCTACAACTCCCATCTGGCCACCTCTCTCCTCCACCAACTCTCTATCCCCGCCCAACCACCCACCAATCTACCTGTCTCCGTATCCTCCTTGACCAACCCACCAACTTACCCCCAACCAAACTTTCCTATTAACACCAACTTCAACGCGCTTGACCTCACCATTGACCCGGTTCTAGAGAAATCGTGCGACCTTATTCTTGAGGCGATCGAAGCTCATAATACCGAAGCCAATAATGCGGCGTATTACCAGCGATCTCTCGCCCGTGAGCAAGCAAAGATCTCCACCTGGCAGCAAAAGAGAAAGGCTGAAAACTCAGTCCGAGCTGCCCAGAAGCTCCCGCCACTGCCAGAGGATGAATGGCAAAAGCTATTCAAACTTCCACAGGAGCCCAGCCGGCTTGATGCTCTTCTAATTTCCCGACAGGTCGAGCAGTACGCTAGACAGGTCGATGGTGTTACAGCGACCAGCAGTGCAAAATTGTTTGCATTGAATGGTGGAATACCTAGGTTTTAAACCGTTTAAAACGTTATGGATGCTTTTTTTATGATTAGCGATTTTCCTACTTTTCTTCTTCGGTCTTTCCCCATCTCTCTCATGTGTATACCACGACCCTGTAACGCTTCTTCTTAATTATTCATTCCGATGTCATGAAGATATTACATTGCATCGTCTTTCGGAGTCCTGGGCTTGATATTTTGGCGTTGCGTTTGTATGCTATGGTAAACAAAATCCCCCAAAAGCATCTGTCAATACGCATCATAGTAGATAGATAGTACCTACTATACAATGAAAGGAAGACGTCCACAGCCAACCGGGATATTGCTTGTAGAGATCTCTGAATATCATAGGGCGACACGATGACGTTGGAATGTAGCGTGGGACCCTTGTCAACTTTTTCCCGTATCGATAGCCGTCGCTAGTAATTAATTCGACATAAAAATTTCAAACTTGCTCACCAACAACTTCCATCTTCACCACCACCACTCCAACCACATCATTGCCATTCACGATGGCGGACGCTCCTGTTCCTAAGAAGCCGAACCCAGCATTCGAACATGTTATGTGGGGTATGGTCCTCCCAAAAATTATCTGATTCAATTGTACGCATGCTAATTTTCCAATCAACAGGCCTGCCAAAGTTCAAGGCAAAGCTCCCATCGAAACCCTGGCTCGTGTTCATCGGCATCGTCAGCACTTGGACAGGCCTAATTGTCTACGATCGCCGCGAAAAGAAGAAAGCTCAGCAGTACTGGTGCGACAGGGTCTCACATCTCGCCGAGAGACCGCTCTCGCCACACCAATTGCCCCGAAAAGTTACGATTTACCTCGCATCACCTCCCGGGGATGGGATTACGAGTGCACGAGAGTATTTTAAGGAATACGTAAAACCGGTACTAGTTTCGGCGGCTGTGGATTATGAGGTCGTTGAGGGACGAAAAGCGGGAGAGATCCGGTGGAAGGTTGCGGAGAGGACGCGGAGACTTCGGAGGGGAGAAGACGACTCAGAGGGAACGGAGAAGGAAGCGGTGATTTTGGCGCATGGCAAGCAGGCGGGTATCAGTCGGGAGGAGGGACCCGGTGGGGTGGTCGTTGTAGGAAGACATGCGTGGAAGGAATACGTACGAGGGTTACATGAGGGATGGCTAGGGCCGTCCGATATCATCGATGACGACCCTGTGAAGGAAAAGAAAGCGGAGCCTGAACCACAGCCTGTCGTTTCGTCGATATCAGATGCTCTACCCGCCGAGCCTACACAGGAGAACCAGTCTACAGAAGGTGGAAGCTCAACGGAGAAAGACGCTGAGAAGGAGAAGCCAAGGAAACCTCAGTTCCCTCCGCCTGCAATCCTTCAATCAGAATACCATTCCGCGACACTACCGGCGTCGATACCGGCGTCCTTTCAACCTTCAAGAATAGTACCATTCCCTCACCTTCTAGGCTTCTTAAACACACCCTTCCGAATCCAAAGATATCTCACACAACGCCGCCTCATGGAACACGTTTCCCGGGAGGTTGCATCGATAGCGTTGGGTACCTACGAACCATACCAGGCGCGGGAAGACATTACAGACGCCTACAAAATCGAGGAAGCCGACTGGCCCAAAAAGTGGGTCGAAAGATTGTCTAAAGGAGACATTGAGGACGACAAAGACGAACCATTGCGTGAGAAGACAATGGTCGAGGAACTCCATGTCGACGGGAGGATTGCAGAAAGGATGAAACGTTTTGTGCTCCCGGAAGATAGTGGCGCCGAGGGGCCGATATCGACCGCGGGGCTCGATTGAGTTTTTGGCCTTTCCCCTTTCGCCTTGCATCGACAACCCTGACCCTTGAGGTTTGTTCACATGGCGAGCTCCTATGATTTTGAATACTTTCTTTCACAAATGGTCAATTGCTGCAAACCATAATAGCAAACGTACGAAAAGTCGGATTTATTCTAGACGCCGAAATTGCTTCTATCGATAAAGGGACACTGACGAGCGAAATAAAAGTGTCTTGCAGTTTTGGAGGCGAGCATTATTTGTCATCCTCGTTATTAGGCTCAATGCAATATTGACGATCTCGTTATGGTGGTTTTAGGTTTGTGGAGCAACTTGAAAGGCAGAAAATTCGGCTGTGCTGGAATGTGGGTTGGATCGAGCCCAGCTTGCATTTTAGGTCCGTCAGAACCTGCATCACGACAAGTTGGTGAGCAAGCGGAAGCGAAGCTTGACAACTCTGTGAACAAATTAACTCTCATCTCATGTTTTTTCTATTTCAGGTGATTGGAGGCCTGGGTGCAAAAAAAAATCTTTAGGTGTATGTACATATATTTTTGTATCGGCGTTATTTGACGGCTAGACCCGTTGTATATAAAAATCCCGGCCCTGTATATACAACCAACAAAATATCCCAACAAAGCAAACTGCGCCAGGAACATTGTAAATAAATGGGAACTAACAATCCCGTATGCTCCCAGGTACCGGGATGCTAAATATCCCTGGATATTGTTCTTTCAACCCTTGAGACTCGGGATCGCAATCCAACAACCTTGGCTCCTAACTGTATGTACATGTACATAATATAGTGGGTTGGCCGCGGTGAGATCGCGAAAATTTTAAGAAATCCCTCTTCGGCTCTGCTAGATTTCAATTGGGTAGACAAGGCCAGATCTACCTAGTCACAGTGGCTCCACTATGCTTTTAGTGTAGATGCAAGGCGTCGGGAGTACAAACAGGTTAATGGATAGGGAAACAGGACATCAATTCATGATCATGGATCTTTCGCTCGCTCACTACCAAGTCAAACGGGTCGAACGAAATTGTTGGATCTATGGATATTGAACAAAATCTGCCTTTGATTACTCATGACATCTATCAAAATGTAAAAAGTGGGTTTTACAACGAAGGAATAAAGTAAGAGAGGGCTATGAAGTTCTCGCCTGTTCGCACTTCGAAAAACAATCTCGAACTTACTGCATTTCAATTCGTGATCTATAGCTTGGCTGGATCTTTGACTGCTGAAGTCGGCGCAAATTTTGGTATCCGGTAGCATCTGCTAGTATGCTAAGGCTCTTAGTCTGGCTTAGGCACGGCTTGGGGCGAGAACCCGCTGGATCGCGGTCCTGATCACAATGAGTGTTCCTGTCGAATTCGCCATCCCGCATTGCCAACCCAATTCATGAGATTTCTATATCTAGATATCTAGATCACACTACATAACCTTTCGCAAAGTTTTGCTCTGGCGACGAATGAAATTGCGTCTGCGGTTCAATTGCAACGTATTCGCGAAACAAACAAGCTTCTTGGAGAGGGTTGACTGTAACCTTCCTCGAAGTTTTAAATCCTTCCTGGCCCACCTTGTTCCACGCCTAACACGAGGGTTTGGCGGTTTGTTTTTCCGTAACTGTGGGCCTCTTAAGAAAGGGCCAAAAAAGGCTCGGACTGATTCGGGTTTCGGGTGTCAAAAGCAAATGGCGTGACGTGAATGAGGCTCAGCTGTGGGCCTCTCTTTCTCAACTCGATTTGTTACTATTTTCGAATATTTTGTTAGACAAAATTGTCGAAGAAAGCTAATGACGACGCTGAAGACTAGTTACTGCCTGATAGCTGAAAACCTTGGTTCAAAGGATTTTAGCTTTTGCGCCGCTCGATCGAAAAGGAAAAAACGATTGGCGCAGGTTCCGGTTGACTTGGCCAACAATCTTGATATCAAAAAAATGATATTACCGATAATACTAAGAACTTTTTCCGGTTGAGAGTCCCGAAAGCAAAATGGCCCAGCTATGTGGTTTTTATCTAGGTACAAAGAATGGATGGGTTTCTATAATGGTATCCAAAGAAATAAAAAATAGAAATCATGAAACCTTCAAAAAATTTGAACTCCAAGCAGGCCCGCTAATAACGCCGTAGTGATTACCCCCAAAAAAACATCGTGATAAATAAGTAGGTGCATATACGTGCACCCAAGTAACTATGTTACAAGCGAATGTAAAATATTTGAAAAAAAGTACGGGATATTTACGGTGGTGAAACGATCGTACAGGATGTCGAGGTATTATATCTACAACGTCGCTTGTTTGCAAAGGATAAAGGATTAATAGTTGTATGAACCTGATGCTGAGCGTTCGTTGAGTGAATTTCCGATTGGTTTCCTTGAAATTCGAGGCATATGCATCTGAGAAGATGGGGCGGAAACTGATCGATGGGGTGTCGAACTTCCAGACTGTCCAGGCATCAGGCTAGATCTCTCTCCAGAGTATTCTTGTGCTTGGTTTCGGTACTCTTCATAGCTCAGCGAAGCTGTAGGCAACGATGGGCCACCCGGGCCGTGCATTGGTACTGAAGATGACCTTTGACTCTGGCGGAAACTTGAAGGTGGATGGTAGCTTTGAGGGCTATTGCTGGAGAATGCGCTGGCGGAGTCCTCAACGTGGTTGCCACTAAACCTGTTGAAATAGTTGCCACTGGTAGGTGTGTTACTATCCGGGCTTTGGTCGTCGTCGCCGTCGCCATCATATCTTGTTGAATCGTATTCGCCAAGTGCGTGGGAAAGCGGTCTCTGAGTGCTATAGAGGCGGTCGCTGCCATGGGCCATAGAAGCAGCACGCATCTGCCTGCCACCGTCCATGAACTTCTCGGCCTCGATATTCCTCTCGGCGTCTTCCTTCTTATCAATCTTCTTGTAGCCTCTAAACTTCAGGAAGATCGCAAGAAATGCTAAGATGAGGATAAATCCTGCGCTGCCTCCTGCAATCCCTCCAATTTGTGCTGTCGTTAAGCCGGAATTGCTATTGTTGGAAGCGGCCGGAGCTACTGTATTTGTCGGCGACATAGTCCCTGTCGAGGAAGATATGGGAGAAGGAGCAGAGGTCGAGCTCGTGGGTTCGCTTGTAGTTGTAGCTTCAGAAGTAGTTGTAGCTTCAGGAGTAGTTGTAGCTTCAGAAGAGCTAGATGTCCTTGGTGGTTCACTTGTTGAGGAGGGCGCCTCTGAAGTAGCCCTGAATCCACGACACTCTCTGTTGTAAGAATTTACCGCTCTTCGTATATCTCTTTCTGAACAGTCCTCTCCCCTTCGAAATCTCGCGCAGGAGTTTAGGATTTCTACATAACTCTCTTCGCCGGCGCTGCAAAAACATTCTGTGTCGTTAGGGCCACATCTGGACCTGAGAGCTTCCGTAGCGATCTCAGGACAGTTACATTCGGCTGCGACTCCTTGCAGTGCCGTTAGAGTAACCGCAAGCAATGTGAAAACCCGCATTGTTGGTTTGTTGTTGATGTATATTAATAGGAAAACGGACGAGGGTGAAAATATCAAAGCTGCGACAAGAGGTAACACGAATTCCAATGCAACGTATGGATGCTTTGTTAGAAAATAGGATATGGGTAGGGTTGGTTGCTACAGTTGCAACTAACTAATATCAAAGAGTGCCAAAATAGCTTAGTAAGTAATGGGTATTGGTACTCTTAAATATAGGATCCTTTGTAGATCGAAAGAATTCGGTGGGAAAGAGGCAACTAAGGCGGGGGGCAGCAGGTTTATGTATCGCGGCTAGTTACCTAACGGCAAGGGAAGGCTGAAACCGACGAAGGAGGGCCTGGCTTTGTGTTTATAGTATAGAGCGCACCACGTTTTTGTCTGTGTGGTTGTTATTGAGGTGTGGAACTTCCAGCGTTTATGACAGAAATAAGTCACAGAGCATCTGCGAGCTTGGTATTTCTGCGGGCTCCTGCGACCCCTTGAACATCGTGCATATAGGGCTCATAGGCTCGTCCAAAGGCGGCTCCCTAGTAGCAAGAGGGGTGACCATGACAAAAATTTTGACCAGGGCAGAGATTCACCTGGAGAGAGTTCAAGTCCCTCTCTGCTTGTGTCTAGAAACGGAATAGTCGACGGTGATGTCCCCCTTAGCTTTGTCAGTTTCGTGACTTTGCGTTGAAATTAGCAGCTTCGAGAGAGGCTATGCGGCTGGGCTTTGCATGCCCAAACCTGTTTGGGCCCCACCTTTAACCCATCAATCGGCTCCCACCTTTCATTACCACGGGGCACCCACGGACGAGTACCAGATGTCATACGGGACAGGTGGGAACCGGACCCAACAAATGAGCTCTATTCCTCAGAATGGTAAGGATCACCAATGGTCCCAAACTATAGTTAAGGGCTAGCTAGTCTTAGCGATTGGCGAATATAAGACGAGTGCATTAGAACTGCGGGTGGTGTTCTTTGCCCCGGCTTGCTGTAGGTATACCTCGACATGCATGGTGTTAGTAATCCGTAGAACCTGTTGCCAAACCACATGGACAGAATGAAATATGACAGCCCGAAAGCGCAGCTGAATTCAATGTGCCTTCCGTCGTTCGCTGTAGGAAGATGACACTGAAAAGGGAGGAAAGACGGCGACGGGTAGAAATTGGTCGCCCCTGTTGAGTTAGGTGTTTTGCAAGGGTGTAGTTAGTTCAAAAGCAGTCAAAATGTGCGATCGATTGAGCCTCTGAACTCGTCTGCGATGCTGCCTGTTCAGCCTTGTGTGACCACCACCATTTCTCAGGCGAATTTTCCAGGCTGGCTAGCCGTCTCATGGTGGTGACCCTTCGTCCAATTTTCCCCATACTCTTGCTGCAATGTTTGCTCTTCTGCTTGGGTCAAAACTTGGCAATTTGGAATTTTCTTGGAAGTTTTCCGGTACCGACGAGGACAAACTCCTGGAATGCCGTGCATCCGGTTTCAATGTACCGGATTGTTCGGGAAAGCTGCCAGAGGATGGTTCCGGCTGTCAGAACATTCGTATTGTCAGGTCGGAATGTAAATATAGTTTTTCAAATCGAGAAACATTTGGAGGCTCATGAGAAGGCATGGGTTTGACCTGGCCAGTGTAGCTGGTATACGTGCCTGGTACCTTGATAGTAAGCAGGGCGAGATCAACATACGTTCCCCGCGATCGATAGTATGGGAATACCTACAGTCCGGGGTGCTTCTGCCCGTTAGCACCCTTCATTATCGAGGGCCCCACTGTTGATTGATGTATGCAAAGATAGCATCAGCGAAAATGCCGGGTTGACGGCTGGCTTGTCGTCACAGGGGAGATCTCTCGTGGTTATCACCAGATAGGTTCCTGTCAAAACAAAACTACCGGGATCTGAATGTCAGTGACTTACCTACTTCCAGTCATCTATTTCGTCTGAGCGAAAGACGCAGGGGCTATGCTGGTCAACCCAAAGATTCGTTCGTTGATACCTATTGGTAGGCGCCCAGGCCGGCTGCAAGAGGAAGGCACGAAGCAAGCCATGGAATGCTGTTGCGTTGTTGTCGCAAGAACTGAGCCTTCTGTGCCATACAAATTTTTTCTGCTTTGGGAAATTTTCAACCTCTCCTATAGTCTTTCACTGGTACACTTCGTGCTTTTTTATTTATAATTATCACCACACAGGATTCCAAGACACCTAAGCTTTCCAAAATAATTGCCAGCCACGTTTTCCCACAGGATAACCAAGGAATACACACGCCCATGGCTTCAGCCACCCAAACAAAGCAGGTAGCCTCGGCCGCTCTAGCATCGTTCCTGCGGGCCCGAACCGCTGAGGTTCCGACTAGTGACGTCTCCCGTGCCCTTCGCAGGAAGCAGCAGCGGGAGCGTAAGAAGAGTTCGCGTAGTCGTGCGCCCGTCGACACTCGGGAGGTTGAAGGCAGTTCGGAATCCAAGCTCTCTCGAACCACTTCTAAGCAGGATCCAAGAAGGCCTGCCATAAGCAAAGAGGAACGAGATATCAGACAACGGGTATGTGGAAATGCGGATCCTTGCACCGCCAGGTTTAAATTTAAACGGAGATTTCCGGTTAGCTGACGGGCAGATGCTTCTATCACCAGATACTGCAGATGCGGGAGAATAAGCGCAAGGGAAAACCGATTATCCAGCCAAAGAACTCCACAGCTGACAGTGACGGGAGTGACGACGATTTCTAAACCTTTCATTTTATCCACTTGGTTATTCCTAATATCATCTTAGGTCCCAAACTATGTAGTTTCGGGCTTGTCTTTCGAATCACACAACTCGCCCGTTTCACGATATCACTCTAACTCATCTGATACCCCGGCTATCCTGTCTATTAATGGTTTGAGCCTTTTAACTTTTCGTATAAGTAATTAAGCATTTTAGGCGCTAGTTCGGCACCTGCCATTTATCAATACCTAAGCATCTCGTATCATACAACAACTGCCGCGATCTCCTTAGTAATGGAATGGAAATCCTTGCCGAGAGGTCTCGGATTTAGTCCTCTCACGCTACTCTAAGGTCAAACGATATGTTACTAGAAATACATCGCTGCTAAGCCGTGCCAGTCTGTTGCTGCTGTTTCCATTTGTGGGCAGCTTGTAACAGCTTGAGCATTCCTGCATTCTGCTCCTCGTCGGCTGGGAACAGGTAGTCCATATACTCCTCAAAGCTATCATCATCCAGCTTTCTTCGCTTCTTAACCTTCCTCGGCATCTGTGCCTCAACTTTCTGGATGCTTTCTGGTGTGCCATGAGTTTGTTCAAAGGATTTCCATGCATTGAGTAGGACCACGCGCTATTAGATAATATTAGTAACCAGTATCTTGAGCCTTTAGAGGGGATGTAGTGGTTACGTACCTCTTCTTTTAGGCCACTGTCCTTTAGTCTCTTGTAGCCCTTCTCAAAGATAGCTCTCGCTCTATCCTTTGCCTCCTCGCTGACTACCTCGTCGTCCTCAGCACCTTCTTCGGGTACATTGATCTCAAAATGCGCATAACTGATCCAGACTTTAACGTGCTCGGTCTTCGCTAGTAGGCGTTCGTATAGAGCTCTTGTCCTATCCCACTCCTCTTCCTCCTCTTCAAAGTCGATATACGACTTCCATACAAGTTCGGGCATATCGAGTTCCGGCTGCGATATAGCTAGTTCGTATATCGCTCTCGCTCTGTCCATATCATCCAGCGCTCGTTCCAATTCTGCGAAATTAATCCATGCCTGGGTGTTGGCTGGGTTGAACTGAATGTGCTTCTCATACAGCTTCCGACAACGGACAAAGTCATGCAACTTCTTTTCAAGTTCGATGTAACCCTTGAACAACTTGTCCTTAGGACACATTCCGATGCTAGTTCCCAAAGTTTTCCGAGCCTTTGTGACATCCATCTGGCGAATATAGAAGTGCGCAGCCATCAGCCAGATCTTTGCAAACGTGAAAGATTTGTGCGGTATCAGCTTTAAGGCTTCGTTGTAGATCTGCCCTGTTCTTTCCTTATCCTATAGGAAGGTTAGAAAGTCTATCGAAATCATTCCATCCAAAGGGAACATACCTTGGTTTCTAATTCCTCATATAAGGCGTAGTTTATCCACAAGTACACGTACCGTCTCCAGTGCCTCTTCTCGTGTGTCGGAGGTATCTGAGCGATGGCTCTTTCATAGACATCTCTAACCTTATCAACATCGCCCTGCGCTTCCTCTAAGCGAGCGTAATCGAACCAGACGTCATAGTTCTTCGGGTTCTCTTTGATTAATTCCTCATACTGAACCCTCCTTTTCGCAGCGATAACATCTTCAACGCCTTCCTTATCACCGAATTGCTTCTCAAAGGTTGTGTAGTTGTTGTAAAGCTGCTGAGATTTCGATCGCGGTAGTCTATCCAAGGCGAATTTGTAGAGAGCTCTGGCTCGTTCGAACTCCTTGAGTTTGGTTTCAAACCGTGCAAATGCGATAAAGAGCTTCTCATCAATAAACTCATCACCTAGATGTTCTATTGCCGCCGTAAAAACTTCGCGCACGAGATCTGGGTCTCCATTCTCTTCCTCAAACCTCGCCCATTTTATCCAATTTCTCGGCTCCGGGTGTATCTGAGTAAACCGTTGAAAAATCGCGCGGGCTCTCGTGAGTTCTCCGTACCGTTTCTCAAGTTTGATGTAAGACCCCCATGCGGCCTCGTCCGGCTGCCAGGACATCCATCTCTCAAACACTTGTCGAGTACCGGGAATATTTCCGAGGGTTTCCTCCATATACACATATTTGTACCACAATTTGTCAACTCTCGGAAGAATGCTGACCGCCCGGTCCAGGAGATTTCGCGCATGATTGATATTTCGAGTTTTCATCTCTGCCTCGATATACCGTAGCCATAGAGGTACAGAAGTTGAATCGACGTCAAGTGCTCTCTCAAAGATCGAACGTGCTCTGTAGTACGCCTCTAGCATCAGTAATCAGCCTTTGAGATCAATGGTAATGGGGTGCATTAGGACAGACTTACCGATTGTATTCTCTCTGCTCCAACTCCCATGCGGCGTACCGCATCCAATTGTTCATGTTTATCCGATTCCGCCTGACATAGTCTTCGAATTCTTTCCGTTTCCTACCCTGGTATTCATGGAGTTCTTCAAGATCTGCAAAACGTTGAGTGGGTGCTTGAACGCCGGGTTCTTGTCTTTCAAAGGCTTCTCGCAACAGTTGTTCGGCGGATATTTGCTCTGTCGGTTCATGAGATGTTAGCATGCATTTCCAGGTAACAGAGTGACCAGTACTCACGTTGTGATGGAGCCTTGTTCTTGACCCTAGGCGGGCCGCGCGACTTTTCTGCGGCACTCATGATGTCGGGATGTATGCGACGTAATCAATAGAGTATGTTTGGTGCAAAGGCAAATTTGCAAAGTCAGGATCGCGTAGGTTGATGAGTTTGGTGTCGACTCGACGATGAGGTTTCGCGAACGGCAACCCAGGATCGCTTTTGAGACTCACTGTCACGTGATAGCTAACTTAATACAACGGAACCCCTTCGAATTCTGTGTTGGCTAACACTGGCTGTGCATGTGCATGTAGCGTATAGAAAACCAAACGGGCACAGTATTAGTTATGTGAGTCCTAAGTCCGATTATTAGTATCATTGAATCTAGATATGCACTAGATTCTCAAGAGGTATACATATTCAAAGAGCTTGTATACGTTGTGTTTCGGCAGGAGTGCGTGTCACTCATATGCTCATATACCCAAACCACGATATCACTGGGCCGGGCCCTGATGCTAATCAAACGAAGCTAGATCCGACCCTACATACGATGTGACATTATACAGAAATATCGAAATATAAGTCAGGGACTCCAGTGGTATATATTCAGAAACCCAATACGTAACGCCTCCTACTATGCTGAAAATCATGGTTGGGATACATGGAACCAGAAACATGAAAACTACCTCGGTGCGTTAAGGTACCTCATAAAGCTCTCATCTGCAACATCCTCCTTGCCCTCCCTGTGTAATGCGCGTTCGTACCGGTCAATCAAGCTATCATCGCCCATTCTCCCATCATTTGTATTATCTTCAATATCAGGTTCTCCTTCCATAAGTTCGTCGGAATCCGAGTCGGCTGCATCGCTGATAGTGTCGACCTCCGGTTCACTCGCTGGAACCTTAACTTCTTTCTTGGGTTTCTTCCACGAAGAAGATGCACTGGCGACGTTCATGTCTGCCATCAATCGATCCAACTGTTCGTTCTGATTGGCTGCCTTCTTTGCTTCCCTTTCTTTCCGGGCTTTCTCAAGCTCTGGTAGGTAGTCTTTCTTATATTCCTCCACTTTCGAGTCAACAGCTTTAAAAAATTCGTCAATACCAGCGCCAGTCATCGAAGAAACTGAAACCACCTGCCCACATATTAGTCCGCGCAAATAAGAACCAAAATCTCTAGACTTACATCCAAATGATTGTAAAATTCGTCCAACATCAGGCTCATGCTATTCATCAAGCTACCCATGTATCCGCTGTTCGATCCGTCTTCTTTCTCTTCCTCTTTCCGTAACGCAGCTTGGAAAGCCTCAAAATCCGTCATCCATTCCTTCGCGAATAAGGCGTCTTGGGCATCGGTCTTATTGAAAACTATAATCATCGGGAGTTTCGTCTTGTAAAGAATCGAACAAGCGTATAACATGTTAGACATAAAGGTAGACGTAGATGTTGTTCGTGGAGTATCGATGACGTATGCGAGAACGGTTGGAAACGACGAGGCCAAAGCATCCGTAACTATAGCTCCAGAAGCAGACCTTAACGTCGGCATTAGTACCTTGTAACTCTTCCGCACTACGGAGCCTACGCACCAAACAAAGCATTCAATCTGTCCAGGTGTGTCGACCAATACCCGGGATATCGTCGATGCCCGCTTCTCTAGTATTCCGATGACTTGGTCGATCTTCGTCGCGAACAAATTCAAACAGGTCATAATACCACCATTAGGACCGAGATTGTACCTGTGACGAATGTTTAGTGATGGGTGTTCACCCGTAAAACCCTCATTTCTAGGCTGTCCAACGTCTACTGAAATGCAAGGATCCAATCCACATACTGCTTCATAACCTGCTTGTAGTTGACCGAATCTCTGATGTCAATATGCCTGTCGAAAGGGACGTTCTTGACGGCTGGATCAAGGTTGACGATATATGGCGGTTCTTTCTTCTGGTGTAGATGCGCATTTAATCGCTGCATGAAGGTAGTCTTGCCAGACCCGGCCATGCCAACGACCATGATGACTGGTGGTTGGGACATGTTCGTAAAAGGGTGATCCCAGAGCTTTAAAAATATACGGGTTTGGGTATGCTTTTATTCCTAAATTCGTGATCGATTGCGTGGCGATGAGAGGCGGATGAATCGGATACTGTGAGATACTGCAAGCTCTGGGAGTTGTGGTGGTGGCGGTGGTGGTGGTTGAAGCTTGCAAGGTTTGTCATCGAAACTTCCCCAGAGAAATCATAAAAGCGGGCTCGCGAAATTCGAACCAAAACTACCACCCTTCTAACAAGCGCATTAAGACGAAACCTCGGCAGTACCCATTGTCGAGCCGTACTACAACTTACAATGGAGTCCGCTTCCGACCGGCACGGTGACTCCCGCCATCGCGATCACCATGATCGAAAACGGCATCGCGAACGCGACGACGAAGATAGCGAAAGACGTCATAGACGGCGCGACACCGAGAATCGAGACCGGTCAGGAGGCAAGGACAGATCGCATCGCGAAGGTGAATCTGAGGATGGCCACCACAGGCACCGGCATCATCGCTCATCATCCTCGAGACATGATAGGGATCGCGATCATGACCGGCACAGACACCATACTAGCAGTAAACGATCCCGGCATTCACACCACGACGAAGACGATTCCCGGAGGCGCGAGAAACGAAAGAGGGACGGTGAGCCCGACGATATACCCGAAGAAGAGCTAGAAGAGGGTGAAGGCATGTGGGTAGAAAAGGAGGCTGGTGGCGATGAATTCGTCGAGAAGTCTGCGCCAAAGCCGACATCAGACGAACCAGCTCTCAAACGAGATTCGTGGATGGAGGAATCAGGCATAGACGTCGAGTATCTGCAAAGAGGGGTTAAGAAACCGAAAGATACATCGACGACAGCAAAGCAAACGGTCAAAGACTATCAGCTCAACATCTCCTCGAAAGAATTGAATGCATCACTTCGAGAGGGTATCTCAGTAGACGATTACGAGCCCCCAAAATCAACAGGGCCTTCGTTTACATTTGGTGATAGCGGTTCCCAATGGCGCATGAGGAAGCTCAAAAATGTCTATGCAAGAGCAGAGGAGGAGAAACGCAGTGTGGACAGTGTTGGGACCGAAGTGTTCGGAGATCTCAAGAGCTTCGATGAGGTTCGGGAGGAAAAAATTGAGCTCGACCGGCGGGATACATATGGCAAGGACCGGAAGGATTATAAAGAACATCCCACTGGCGACTTGTACTCCCAGCGCAACATAAAGGAGACTGGACCACGAAGTCCATCGCCAAGATCACCACAGGTTATCAAGACATCAAATCAGCCAGTACCCAATGTCACTAAGATTATTGACCAATCGGCCCTAAACAAACTACGTGCCAGCTTGCTTAAGGCACAACTACGGGGAGATCCAAAGGCCGCAGAACTTGAGGCAGAATACAACTTGGCCCTTGCCGCATTCGCCAATCAAAAAGAGCCGGAGGTGGTGGTCTTGTCCGCAATGGACTCACGGTTACTCGCAGGCGGAGGAAAGAGCAGCGAGGCTAAGGAAATCACTAGTGGCAGGAGAAAAGGCAAGATGGAGGCGAATGAGGATATCACCCTGGATGATATGGTAAGAGAAGAGAAGAGAACGCGGGGACATACGAACGAGGGCCGTCTTGCTGCCGAAAGGATAGCGAAGGACGCTAAGTTTGACGTAAGCATTTTTGGGTCTGCTCGATTACAAGTCTATTCACTAACATTCGCATCTAGGATGATCTTGAATACATGGATGAGAACGCTAGTAAACTCGCGAGCCGGATCCAGAAGAGCGAAATTGATATCAAGAATATGGCCATCAACGACTTTAAGCGGCAGCAGCGTATCCTAGACAACTGCCCATTGTGCTCACAAGAAAACAGACAACCAATTGCGCCAGTGATAGCGCTTGGTACGCGTGTGTTTCTGACGTTACCAACCGAGCCAGAAATATCGCCAGGAGGCGCGACAATAGTCCCGATCCAGCACCGTACCAATACTTTAGAGTGTGACGATGATGAGTGGGAGGAGATTCGGGTAAGGCTTATATCGAGACTCTCCTCAATACACGTCGGCTGACCAGTTGAGCAGAATTTTATGAAATGTCTCATCAGAATGTATCATGACCAAGGTCAAGATGTCATATTCTACGAAAATGCAGCGGCTCCACACCGGAAACGACATGCTGCCATCGAAGCCATACCTCTTCCGCTTGAGCAGGGTGAACTAGCTCCAGCATTTTTTAAAGTCAGTATTCCGCTTTCCTCAACAATCGCGGTTCTACTCCGTTCGCTAATACCGCTGTAGGAAGCATTTCTCTCCAGTGACGAGGAGTGGTCCCAACATAAAAAGATCATTGATACTGCATCGTTATCCCGGAAAAGTTTAGGGAAGCAGGCTTTCCGAAGGTCCATGGTGAAAGAAGCGCCATATTTTCACGTATGGTTCGAGATCGACGGGGGCATGGGACATATTGTTGAAAACGAGAACAAGTGGCCAAAAGGCGACTTATTCGCCCGAGAAATTATTGGGGGCATGTTAGATTGCGAACCAGAGGTTATCAAGAGGCAGGGGAGGTGGAGCAGAGGCAAAGACCGAAGGGAAGACGAATTCCGAAAACTTTGGAAGAAGTTCGACTGGACGAGAGTTCTGTTAGACGGTTAGTCTATAATTTGGTGCTTTGCGGTGACGGGTGAAGGATATGCTCCACCAGGGCCGCGGACTTGTCCCTTCACTCTCCGAGGTTGGCGTCCTCCAAGCCCGATAGATTGGAGAAATATCTTTCCAGATATCTACCGAGTGGCAGTGCCCATCTCCAGGTCGTTTTCTACGACTTATCCCAGAATTGTGTAAGTCATGAGCGTATTGTTAGGCCCTATTGGCCGACTCGAGGGAAATTTACAAATCCTCAACCAATACAACGTCCTGCGAAATGCGGTTTCAAAGTTTTTCTTATTTGCTTCTGGCTAGGTTGTCTTGCATGATCCAAGGTTGCAAACCCTGGTACGACATTGCAAAGAATCCGATTCGTTACATCGGATAAATACAGATTGATCACAATCACTTCTAGAACGCACAAACGCCCTTCTAGCGCTATGGATGGGGGGGGCTTGCAAAACAGGTGACCTCGTTCTTTAATTCATCAAGGGATCGCCCGGTCTTTAAGAAGGTTTCGTTTCAGTCCAGACGAATATCGGCCCGATTGAGCGTAAGGTGACCCTTTTAGCAGCTGGTCAGTGCTTTCCGACGGAGGAGATTCCATGGATACTGATCATAGACAGGCATATTTATTCAAGCTTTGCCTTGACCGAGATATATTGGGGTATCATTCTAAGGCCCTCTAAGAATATATAAATGTAACTGGGATGTAATTCCGGTAAATTTAACAGATGGGAATTAAGCAAAACCGTTGACGTGATTCGCCTGTATTTTGAAAGGAGGGTCCTCTTCTACGCGAGAGCGTATATAGCAACTGCACAGTCACGCACAAGTTCGGATATATACACACCGAGGAGGCATTAACTCGGTTGTAGAGCCTAAGATGTCACTCAAGAGAATTCGTAAGGTGGTAGTGTCCGTGCACACCCTGCCTATAGTGAGCTTACCACTATTGATTATAAAACTGGTAACAGATGGCTAAATACATTTGATTTCGTGTCCCTCAATTTTACTCGGTGGAAAAGCCTATATGCATAAACTGGTATAGTGCAAAGTTAATATCAGCAATAACTCTTAATATTTAGTATCTGCTGATCCAAGCATGACAAACCGGAACGGTCCTGAATTGTTTTCCGACAATTCTTTCTGGGCTGCATAACATTCTGGAGAAAGGTAACGGCCATCCGAATAACTAGTACGACATCCTATACCGGTGTGCTTACGTCTGCAGTGGATATCAAGGCCATTAAATACAAAATATACTCATGAAAATGATAGACAAACTGAATCGGGCTCTTCTAATGTTTCCATTGGACGTAATATTACTTCGACATCAGCCTGTGTGTGTGCGGAGTACGAAGTTGCGTGCATTTAATTATAATATTATCTTCGAGAGGGACGATAATAGAGAAGCAATTGTCTGATTAGGGCGCTAGTTAAATCCCTTTGTACTATACTCCGTATGCTGTGGTGTCGTCTTTGTGAAACCCTGTTCACCTTCTAGAAGCCCCACGGAGATCATGTACACGATACCAAGGTAACTCGCTTCAGAGCGGGACGAGATGCAATCAGAAGGGTCTAAGATAACTGCTTAGAACCGAAGAGCTAATTCCCCGCTTCCAAGTTTTTTCAAATTCTTTTCCATGGTCCAAAGTTTTCGCGGTGTGGGAATTCAAAGAATGCACCTATTCAATCAGCTTCTGGTGTCGACTGACGCTAGGCCAGTGGTGACTGTGGACTCCGGTTGGTGGAAGATTCAATCCTGACAGAATCCACTTTTGACGAAATATCCCACATTCTTGGCTCGCACTGATTATGTGCATATGTGGCTGATTCCCACATTAATTACGACGGCTGATCCCTTTTAAATATAAATGGAGGTGCCCATTAACCCGGTTTGCTCTTTGTCGAGCCCTGTGTATAAATGGGGCTCATATAGAGCTACAGAACAGCCCAAGCGTTGGTTGGAAAGCAACACTTGTAAGGAGAAGAATAGGTAAAATTCAATCGGGTTATCCATCGTCATGAGAGTTGCGGTCTCGAGCAATGGCTTGCGCTTGCCGTCGATAACGTTAACATGAAATTAACCTCGAAGTTATGGAATGGTTATGCCGGAACGCAAAAGTACACCAGCGGAAACAAAGAGTTACCATATCCTTGAAGAAATACAAGTGCACACTAAATCGAGTTGGTTTAGTTCTGGAAAACACCAAGCCTGCAGATGCATATGCGACTAGAGGAGTGCAACCTTATCTCCGGAAAGAACCCTAGGTTTCACGGATCGATTGCATTCGATATGGCGCAGGAAAAGTTTCCGAAGTTCCTTAACACAAGCCACTATTACATATACATGTGCATCAAGCTCGGATTACTCTAGAAAGATCAAATCATAAGAGAAAATCTTTACCCTCAGAACATCTTTGCAATATCCCTCTCAGGATTTCAAAAACGCCGCGATTGCGCAATGCAATAGCACTTTCCAATTTCGATTCTGAAGGCGAATTTCCTCTTCAGCACAAACCCCGGAGTCGGCACGGCTGATATGGTATCGGTACCTGAGCTTATTTATAGAGCGATTAAGACATGTACAGTAATTCGAGTAAGTAATATCGGGTCGAAAGTCCTTCGATTCGAGGTTCATGTGGCAAGAAACGAGCTTCTTGATTTCGACTAGCCCCGACGCAGAGAACCGCACCAGATACTAAGTACCTTAGTCTTTGATTATGCACATGTGACTAGTTGGTAAGATTATAATCCAACTGAAAGGCTCCTTCGCGAAAAGTAGCTATTCTACGACTCGTAAGAGGCGTTTGTGCCATGCGGGTGATAGGGTGCAAGTCTTAGGTTTTTTCACAGAGATTGCCTATGGGAAATCAAGAAGTTGGATGGTCAGCCTAGTGGATGCCAATGGTCGGCGAACTCCTACTGACAGTGTGGTCGATGTTCGTCCAGGTTGCTGTTGGAGTGACCAGCTTATGATACAAGTGTGACACCCTGATAAATAGTGCATAACTTCAAACGAGAGAAGCAGCCGAATCTAGTGCAGCTTATCCTCTTCGCTTCATGATGGCTAAAGCACAGCTTCGAGGCTCGAGATCGACAACTTGTACTGATGTCCAAGCGTCCTCTCCGCAGGACTAGCCTGGAATATCTCTCGTAATGACTTCATTAGTTTCTTGCCAACATATCCCAACTTCGACTAGCATTTACGACTTGACAGGATCTAGGGCTCTATCGATCGCCTTCACACCTTGCACCAGACTCTTTTCCAGAACACCTGCCAAGTGCTTCCACACATCCGAAAATGCGGTTCATGGTGGGGACGGAGAACAGACCTGATTCTGCTGCACATAGGCAAAATGCTGGGAGCCTAATTGAAAATGGTGCCCGCTTCCTCCCCTCGGCTCCTGGTTAAAACTTTCTTTTTTCAGTTCCACTCGTTCATGGAAACCTTCTAGAAGGCACACGGATAACCCTTGTTCAATAAAGTTTCGCGCCACCCACCCCTTGATTTCTATTGCAGTTTTCCAGAAGATTTCCTAGTTTGGCGCGTTCAGCCTCATGTATCTGCCCAAATGCGGTAAATAAATGCGAATTTCGTTGCGACTCCAACGGCGCCGACGCAGCATCGGAAGGAAAGTTGTCAAAGAATACGTAGTTATATGGGCGCAGAGTAGCCACTTAGTCGGGACCAGTTACTCGAGTTGTTTTCGATGATCCCCCGAAGCCACGGCGCATTATTCGTGATAGCGCTGTGTGATATCATATCTTCGAAGCGACTCAGGAACAAGACTTAACTATGGAGAAAAGCGGCACGTGGCACAACCGATGATGCGATAACCTGATCTGGGTACGCAAAAGTTAGGACAATTTTCTCCAACTGCCTTTTCGGAAACCACGGCAATCTATTCGACATGAAACATCGCATGACTGTGGGAAAGCTCCTTACTATTACGAAACATGTCGGCTGCGTATGTCCCTGCCCTCTTCGTGCAAATTGGCTCGGAAACCGCCATTATCTGTTCCGGGAGAACCTTGAGGGTGGAGACTGATAGCCAAAGGCTGATGTATGTCAGTGCATTTGGAGCGCATACGCAGGTGGCTGGACTCTGTTCATGAGCTTCAATGGATTAGCTCGATTAACATTATCCAATTAATCCGACTCTGCATAAACAATATCCACTCCTCGTGTTCAATACTTTCAATGAGGTAATGTGCGACATTTTACTCCGGGAAGTCGTTTATGCCTCGGTTGCGGACCGATTGCTGACAGGAGATCAAAATTTCTCGTTCGCATGTAAGTAAGGTTAGAGTCTCGTGAAGCCCGAACCGAGATTTCTCATGAGAATTAGCCCTCGCCTAAGCGGGACTTGAATTGATCTGAGCTCCCAAAGACCAGAAAGTTCGTTCCTTGCATGACTTTTAACACAGCCCGCTAACGAAGGGACGACCCACCTCTGCCGTTTCAGTAATTTTGTAGATGAGGGAATAATTGGATCCGCCCCGCCTTGGATTCCCGTATAAGTTGTCGACCCTCAATAACAGAATTTAATTTGTTGAGGGCATTTTGGGGGGTTCTTTTCAAAGTGACAGGGGAGGTTTATCCGGTCTCTTCTCGAAACATGAAGAGCTGACCTCCACACCTACCACCCTTGTCCAGCGCAAGTGCAAAGTCTGCAGCTCGATCTGCTGTTCTGACAGGTCGTTTAGTGCCTGCGAGGTGCCAAACCTGTTCTCTCAGATGTACATGTACATGTAACTGTACGTGTGCAATAGCCGATGGAACCAACAAATGACTGAATAGGGGCGAGTGGGAATACGATCACAATGTTCCTTAATTTGGAGCCCAACTGTTGGGATAGCTTTTCGTATCATGATGCGTTTGGCTTCCTGACTCGTCAAGCAGAGCCGAGTCCAAACCTTGGTGACCTCTTGCGCAGGTGTCTCACAACCAAGGAGGCTTCTATTTGCCTTCTGGAAGCATTCCTTTTTCTGCGCGGTGGGCAAGGATATCTGCTCACACCTGCAGGTTTGGGCACGTCTCCCGTGCCGTTTAATGTTTGATTCGTTCGAGAAGAACAGGGATTGGGAGATAGAGGACGAGCGATATCAAGAGCCAACTGTGAAAGGGGCCCCCTGCATGATTTGCTAAGGGCTGGAAGATGAGAGGTCTCAGATTGGACATTGACTGATTGTTCTTTCGGGTTGAACGATGGGAATATCCTCTATGCTTTTAGCTTCAATGGTAATCCAGATGCATGTAGCTTTGATGTTATCGTGGGTGACCCCCAAATGTAACTTTTGATCCCCTCTATTGACCGGATGATTAGCCGTTAGATTATCAACTGCATTTCTAGAAAACTGAATGGAAAATCGAAACATCGTTTGGTAAAGACCCAGGCTAGGCCGGTTTGCTGGGTGTCATTGCGTATACTCTTGCAGGGCCCTAGATTCTCGTTAGTCGAAAGGCTAGGGAGTTTGTCGACAAGAATATTTTTGCATTCAGGTTCGCATCTAACAATGGTAGGAAGTTTTCCTGTAACGTTAGTGAAAGAAACGAGTCCATGAAACGATCCCGTTCCGTAATTCCGTGTATTTCTAAAATAGGTATACGATAAGTAATGCCGAAGCCTTTGGCGACACAGAATGGGATCATTACCGCTGCCAATGTTGGTCTGTTATCCACTGAAAATAGTCTCCGACCACCCAAAACTTAAGTTGCTTAATACAGACAAAAACCGTTAACCCAAGCCGATGGTGGTGCGCCCGTCCTCAGGTACACTGCGCTGATATTATCATCATCTGCTTCGAGGTACTTGGTACAGCCGGCGTCATTTCTACCAATTTGAGAGTTATCGTCGATAGGAGATACCAGCGCCGTAATACGAGGTTCCAGCACATCGTTCTCGTTCCTGAAAAACCGTACTTGGTGGATCCACCGCATTTCCTGTCCCAAGGTTAATTGAGCTTGGTATCGATGCATGCATGGATCTTGTCCCTAGTGACTAGTGACTAGTGACTGTGCACTGGCTGAATCCATCTGAACTAATTAAAACTCCAATTTGCAACACTTCAACTTCCCAAAAGCTTCACGACTTGCCTCTTTCGCCCACCGAATATAAAAAAAGTTCCTCGAACTCTCGAAGCCTTCAGTCTTCCGCGAAAGCCACTGTCTTGGTTAGGCGAGTAAGTAGGTCACCGGCTGGGATTGGGGCATTTTGGTCAATCCTCGCTCTGGTCTAGCTTCCTGCAAAGCCCTTCCTGTTCCTGCATCAACCTGTGAAGCGATTCTCAATAGGCATCCTCCAGTCTCAGCTTAGCTTGATGGGAGATGCGCCTGGTGGTCTATCTTTCCAGCCATTCAATCCAGAAATCCAATCGCCCTTTTCGAGTGTCTCTCGGAAGCCCTGAACCAGAAACAAATATTAATTCCAGGCCGCCTTGTCTTCTCTTCTCTGCTTCCAAACCCACTCGCCCTTTGGGAGAACTTTCGGTCAAGTTGCTGGTCCAAGATCAAGAAACGAGGGAGAATCCCGAACATACCCCCAACTACCCCAGTTTAACGAAAACCCAATAAGACGCAGCCGCATATATCGTTCGGCTTCGCAACCTGCCCTCTCATCAATTCCCCGGCATCTGACGCTAATACCCTAGCTTGCGGGATTCGAACGCTTAACAAGGGCCTGACAGACCGCCACTTTGTCGACAGTGTCAAAAATATTTTATAGGGAATTTAAACAGCAAGCTATTTTTCCGGTGTCCCGCATTTGCCTCGAACCCTCCAATTGCATATTGCAAGGTTGTTCTCCTCATCTCAATTGACTCCTCTCCTTCGCTTTCAATTCGATTCTTTCCCTCAACATCATCTATCTGGGCCATCGGTCTTGGAGTTTCTGTTCCCTAACACAGGTTAAGCATTCTTCACCCACAGCGGTCATTGTACGAAAGGCCTTGGTCTAAGCTTTCGCTTTAATTTTATTCTGCAAAATTCTATCGCAAGGGTCGACCCGCAATTCATCCAACCATCTAACTTCGCTCAGGAGAGTCGGCACAAGTGGCTTCTTCTTCCATTCAATTCCAGTAAGACACTAAGAAAACTCCAACGTCTGTCAAAGTCGGAATTGTTTCTATGGTTGAACGACATATTTCTTTCCAACAACGTCAAAAGTATTATCGCTTTGCAATACTTGCAGTTCCAGGCTTTTCGGATTTTGCGACTTAGTATCGTTACTTCTTCCCGGGCAACCTAGACATTCGGAACCTGACTGGATCACCGACAATAACGGCTCTAGTGCAAATATATCAACCAACAATAAGGATCCTGCGCGAAGGTCAACAGCTGGCAGACACTTAAGCAAACAGATACTGTGCCTCTGGTGTTACACAGGCACACCGTCGAAGGGAATAAGGATAGACACCAATATACCCTGTAAGTAAGAAGCAATCGTCGTGCGAAATACAATATCCCCCAGCCACCGAGAGCTGTTCGTGCATTTTAAGCATCATCCATTTCTGCAACTACCCGTTGATTCTTGCTGGCGAGGGCCTGTTGGGATCCGGTATTGCCATACCATCCTGATTCCTCCATTATTGGTTGATATTTTGCTATCCCATTCTATCCCATTCACCTTTGTACCAGGATCTTGCTTTAGCAAGCATGTTGTACTCCTGTAGTCTTGTTTGCTTCCTTTATTTGAAGGATCTTAGTGGGTGTGTCGGTTTCTAGAAGGGTTGTGCCCGTCTTCCATTACACAAGAACGACTCCTGTCCATGGTTATACCTAAGCATATACATGGTTGCCTTTCCCACATCGGAAAATTAAGGCAACGACTGGCGACATCGGGTTATGTTGGCTTATCACAGCAATCGATTAACTTGCTCTGGAGGAACATAAAGCCCGTTGGTATTCTGGTGTCGCGGCCTCGTTTCGAACCAATTTGTGTTTCTGTGACCTGGTCCTAGTTAAAACCAGCGACTTCGTCGTCTTCTTGTTTGCCGATTACTTTCCCTTTATCTTATTCAATATACCACACTCTCCTACCGGATACATCCTGGATTTTTACTCTTTCAAACCGAGTATACTACGAGTGGCCAAGAAGCTTTGCGGGTGTGCTAACTGTTGGTCAGAAAAACCACCACATTATCGGGTCAACCGCTTCGCAACGTTCAATAGTCCGCACCTCAAATTGCCGGTTATCCATTGCTTTCAAGAAGACAACAACCTTGAGCTAGCCGCTGGTCCGTCCTTAACCTAAGCGCTTACGCTTCTCATCACCAAAAGGAAACTTGGTCCGAACCTCGGTAAGTTCTACTATTCTATGATTCTTTCTCATAATGCTTTTAGCTTCTTCCTTTGGTTCGAATGAAACCTACTGCAGGGGTGACAAGCCCGAAGTCACTTCATTCAGAGATCTGGTGCATACTCGGATCCTCTCCTCAGTTCAATCGCCTATTCGTTCCGTTTCCTGCATGCGCCCAAGCTGCCAACTATGAAAAAAAGGAAAACAACGGAGTGTGGGGCCAATGGCTCAATCCAAGGACAGGAACAGGAGGAGCGAGCGACCACACGCATAATGTGCAACTGCCCGTCCGCTGCCACGCTTCAACAGGGGCAATAGACGAGATTTGGTTGTTTTTTCCGGGATCAGACACAATGACGTTTCTTCTCGCGTAGGAGTTCGGCTCCAGGCGCATTGAATCCGACCTCCCAGAAGCATAGCGGTACAATACGAGCTATATCGACGTTTAGGTCGAGGGAAGAGAAAGCGGGCAGTTGTGCGAATTCGATGGTACATCTTGGTATTTCCAATTAAATGCTCTAGAGTACCCCTTAGTATCTATGGGAAGCATTTGGATGTCACCAAGGTGTCCACAAAGCTCAAGGAAATTTAACTCTCCGCTAGAGGGTTTGACGAACGTGGACGCCCCGGCGCCGGCCACCGCAAGTCGGAAGGTTTCAGATGCCTCTTCTGATAGTCACGGATTTGGGGACTGGTTGGTGCGCTCTGCGGGAAACCTTGTTGTATCATTGGATCTCGTGCTTCAGTTTTCCTTCTTTTTTCAGCCAGACCAAGAAGTCTCTCGCTCTATTTTCCCGCTATCGATCCTACGTTTTCGTGGTTCTCAAAGAATGACACGGTCAAACAGTTCTGTGGAGACCTCGTTGTTTGACTGCCCGGGATCCTCAAGGCTATTCATCTGGTGAACTGGATTCCTTCGGGCTCTATTTTCCTTTTCTCCATCCACAAAAAGAAAATAAGGATCGTGGACTCGAAATTTTCGTGGGCGTGCAGGGTTAGCGTCGGATTGTTGCCACCATCGCCTACCTAACCACACTGCATGTACCCCTCGCCCACATCTTCAGCTGGGACCGACTGTCACCAGCAGGACTTGGTACAGGGTACTTACTGGAGTACTTGTGTGTACCAATGAACCCAACGAGTGGCCTTGCTATCGTGATCCTGTCGTCCCTGCTCCTCTAGAATTTAAATGGCAGCCTTTTTCACCACATCAATCTGCGTTTGTTTAATTTTTTTATTTTATTTTATTTTTCCTGACAAGATTGAATTCCTTGATTAAAGTTGGGAGGATTCTCGCTCGCTAACCTGGCTAGTTCGCCGTGCTTAGCCTTTTCCCCTCGACTCAACCCTGTCGAAGGAGGCCTTTGACTTTCAGATTTTTTTTTTTAATCGAATCCAACTACACTGGTATCCGAATACGCTCTGCTGTCTCACTTACGGAAGCCTATTTGACGCACAGAAAGCAAGCTCAACGGGGAAATACATCACTACACGGTTAAGGGGAAAAGTTTAATCAACGGGGAAGACGATAAATTCGAAATCCGGGATATATAAAAAAAAAGAATATAATCTAGAGAAGCGCCAGCACAGAGAGGCCAAACAAAGCAAGCAGAATACGAAGCGTGAGTGCCTCCATTCAATCCAGTTGTTTTAGCGACCCACCACCACGAGCATCATACATACATACCCTCGTTTTCCTTTTGTTCTGCATGGTCTTCTGGAAAACTTCTTTTCCGGCTAGGGCCAAAGAAGCCAAGTCCGTCTGTCCAACCGAACAGTCAGGCTCAGGTCACCACGCAGACAAGCGAAACAGAAAAAGGACGAGCGAGCCAGTGAGCAGGGAGCTCGGTTACGTGCCACCCACTCGCCTGTCTGCTGCCCTGTCGTTTCGTGCCTGCCCTGCCTGTCGTGCCCGTCCCTCGACAAACTCGTTCGGGATTACTTACGGCTTACGACACAGACCCAAGTCATAAATAGATCTGGGTCGCCCGGTTATCTGGCCGTAGCCGATATTTCCCAAAAATTTTTTGATTTTTCGCATTTTTCTTTATTTTTGGGTCAGGCCAAACGGGAAAATTATCGAAACACCACCAGTCAGTCCCAGCTAGGACAGCCCGACAACAGCAGCCCAGTGTCAGCGCTCTCTCGCTCTGTCTGTTGCATTGTATGTATGTGCATGTGCGTATATACATAGTCACCTCCCTAAATTTTTCCCCTTCCTTGCAGTTCTATAGTTTTCCTTTTTCCACCTGGTGGGTTTTTGTTTTTTTCATTTTTTTATATTCGTTTTTATTTTTTATTTTTTTTATTATTTTTTCCAGACATTAGTTATACTCTCCGGCATTCCTTCTCATGTCCGCTCAAAGAAAAGGGTGAAAAAAACTTAATGGAGGAAAACTTCTCCCCCGAATCTTTTTTACACTTCTCCTCCCCCACCATCGTCTGCACGCTCCAAACTCTGTCAAAAGCAAAAGAGCGACGTCGGGACTTCTCGTTAATCTTACTGCTGGTTGACTTTTTATTCTCGAACGTGGGCGTCCCCTCTCGCTGGTTGACGCTTTAACCGACCCGTTCATTCTGGACTCGGACACTTTTCCTTTTAAAACTGTTCGAAACCAACAGTTCGGCAAGGCCAACCTTGAACCAGGGAAGCGAGACGGCTTCTGATTATAACAACCATTCATATCCATATCACCGTCGTCATACTTCTTGAACCAGAAGTAGAATCATTATCATCACCATTCTATACTCCCCATTCCTGCCTCCTTTCTCTCCTCGTCCTCATCTCTCTCTCCATCTCCCTCTCTCCCGATTCTCCTTTTCCCATCACACACACTCTCACCCTCGACTCCCTCTCTTCCGGGTCCCAATTTGCCTCTTTCCTCAGGTCAGTTGCTGTTTGTCAGGAATCCGAAGGACCCCGAGTGGGTCTAGCTAGCTTGCGCCCTGCACCCTTACGCTGCATTTGCTCTGTTAACAAAAATACCTTTTTTTCATATTTCATTTTTTTCATTTTCATTTTCAGTTTTTATTTTTTTTTTATTTTCTAGTATTCTCTCCCCTTTGTTACCCTTTTACATCATTCTCATCGCACACACCTGCATTACACCACCACACACTCTCACTGCCAACTGCCCTTTCCCAATTCTCTCACCGTTCTCTTCTCTTCCCCCCCATCAATTCCTTAGGATCAGGCCGAAACCCAGCGGGAAAAGCATGACCTTTGGGGACGAAGAGATAAAATAAAGTAAAATAAAAATAAGGGATACACTTGCGACTGACATCGATCTCAATAAAAAGAAACAGAAGCCACTCGAACGGTCCTCAGTAATATACCTGGAGACGACGACCCGAAAACCCCTCCATTTCATCTGTTTTATTTACTCTCTCCAGGTATGATCATGGTCGAGTACAACAGCACCCACCCTGACAGCCGACCAACGAGCGTGCATGGTTCCTCTCGGTACCAGCCGCATATTTCCTCTCCCCATCTCGGGCATCTCGAGCATAGGCCTTCGCCGCACTCGACTCCCTCTCCCACATTCTCTTACGCTCAGCCTCCTCTGCAGAATAGACAAAACATCACCTCCTACCCTTCACCAGGTTCATACCCTTCCCCGTCTATGTCCTCCTATTCCTATCCACAACAACCAGGATCTGCCCGAGACTCTCCAACATATTCGTCTGCCTCGCTCCCTGGCGTAGGATCTTCAAACTTTTCTCTCCCGCCTATCCGATTGGCACCACCTCCGACCTCATCGCCCGTCCCACAACCTCTTCAAGTAGGATCACCACTACCAGCGCCATCGCCGTCGCTACCAGGCATGCAAGGCTACTATCCAATGCCGGGTGGTCCACCACACCTTGGAGGCTCGCCACATCAACCTAACATGCGATATCCTCTACCCTCGGTCATGCAACCATCAGAGCGAATAATGTCCGGCGGAAGACACAAAAAAGAAATCAAGCGTCGAACAAAGACAGGATGTCTGACTTGCCGAAAGCGAAGAATCAAGGTAACGCGAAAATCCTCCAAAAATCGAGTTGTCGCTGTTGCGGTTTTGATTGTCGCGTAACGATGGCTAACCACCCCTCCACCAGTGCGACGAGGCTCATCCTACCTGCAAGAACTGCGCCAAATCAAAACGCGAATGTCTAGGCTATGACCCAATCTTCAAGCAGGCTCCTCAGGGTCCTCCTCCCATCCAACCAGCTCCCGTAAACACCCCGCCGAGCCTCGCGCCAGCCAGCTACGGTGTCTCTCCGGGTCCATCCCTGCCAATGCCTCATCCGCATTCTCACCAGATGCCAATGCCGATGGCCATGGCGATGCCACCAATACCACCTATGCCACACCATCATATGCCAACGTCCGCTCCAATGCCTTACATGACGAGCAGCCACGCCCTCTCCACGAATGGGAGCTCTCCGCGCTCACAATATGAATTTGATCCCTACTCTGCGATTGATCCGGCCCTGGAGAGTGCGACACTGCCTCCACCAAACCTTAGCCCAATGCTCGGAGAGAGGTTGACTTTACACTCGGACTCCAACGGCTTCCGAGATTTGAAGCGAACATACGACCGTGGTAGTCCGTTCCCTGGATCGGTTTCCGACACCCCACGAACGTCTGGCACACCGATCCCAAGGTCATCTACCCCTGGCGCATCTGGTTACCCGAACTTTCGAGACGACCTTTCGACTGGGAACCCTGCTAAGCGAATCAAGATTGACGACCTGATTGCTGGATCTGCTCCACCACCACCGACCCCGCCACCAAGCGAGAATGCCTACATCCCGGGAGGCGAAGGTGTTAAGGCACTCTACAGCAACAAATATGCCCCAGCCCTCGATCAATTATTTGAAACCGGTTGGTTTTCAGATGAATGCATCTCAATCATGTCGCTCAACATTGATCTTGTCAACTTCCTTGGGACTGTTTTTGACAGGTTGAACTCCGGTGAGGCTCCCGCTAGCGCTGAGACCAGCCTAGACCACCTTCCACCTGGAAAGGCCGCCCTCATCCTCTATACCGTCATGGATCTACTCTACGGGCTCGGCAGAAAGAGCGACGGCCCTCTCATCGGGCCACAATCCTCAAGAGCCGAGAACATCTCCGAAACTCTCGATAGGGTTAGGATCATCGAAACTTTGGTGATGAACAAGCGTCTGGAGGACGAGGACGACTCAGCCAACATCTCCTTGGCCGACTTCAACCCAGAGGAAGAATCACCTGATGTTCGTTCGACCAAGTTCTGGGGTGCTATCAAGATGTTCCTTAGACTCTCCGATGCTGGTTCCCCAGCCGCTCGAGACATCTTGGAAGCCTGCAGGCCGTACTTGGAGCGGAGCCTTTTTGACAACAGGGATATCATCTATTCGATCGCTACAATTCGACACCTTCAGGCGGCGCTCAAGGATTCTCGGGACGACACCTACCCTGACCCAGAGAAGAGACATGAAAAGACAGTTAAATTGGAAGAACACAAAGGCTTCATTGAAGGCATGGCTCGCACTCCATCCGGGGAAACGACCTGTGTCTTCCGACGGATCTGCTCTCGGGCATTGGCTCTATTCCAGAGCAGGGACAGTAGCCAGCCCAAACTCCTTTAAGCTTACCACGTTTCCTTCGACAGATTTTTTTTTTCCGTATTACGACCAGAGGAACTACCTCTCCCCTCCTCTTCTTCACCCACTTGCTCATGTCATATTTGCATGGAATGGCGAATAAGGATGCTTGATTTGGCAATATACCAGATTGCTCTCCAATTAGACTCCCTTTTTTTATCCTCGATTTCATTCTCTTTCTCTACGTGGTTACAGTGGTTCAGCCATTCATAAAATCGGGGTTCAGGTTTGATTTTTTTTTTTTTTTTTTTCAAGGCCTTCAATTTTCTTCTTATTATCGTTACCCTCCTCTTATAAACTCGTCATGCCCCTTCATCCTTTCCTACGCTCTCCTAGGAACGAATTTATGAGTTTCCCGCAACTCCTATGCTGCTTCTTTTTTTGCGACTGCTTTCTTGGTTTAGTCTTCGTGCGACTTATAGAGGAGATGGGCTGTTTCTGATGTTTCTGACTTTTGTTTGCTCTGCTCGGTTTCAACCACCTATTCTGTTCCACAGCATACTTCCTCTTACGACGCCTCTCGGGAAATGAATTCTGGAGGTCTACAAATATCGATATCCTTGTTTTTCTGTCCAGTTTTTGTTCCCGCACATACGCCAAAATTGCTTGTCCTTTTTTTCTAGTCTTCACCCTCGAATCCTTTAGTTAGGAGAGTAGGGTCTATGGGCAAAAGGAGAGTTGGGAGGAAGGAGGAACCTATCCATCCCTTCTTCTCTTCTTTGTCCCTATATCTTCACTGTACAAACTTTGACAAAAACCCTTTTTCTCCCCTTTTTTAAGCCCCCCTCTAGGAATACATATATACGTTCTTAAGTTTTAAGTCTTATTGTTTAGTTCCCCCCACCTCTTCTTTCTCATTAGTAACTATGTTTCTTTAACGGTGTCCCTTTATTATAACTTTTTGATCGTTCAGTGTCCTGCGTCTTGTCATCCCCCCCTTTTTTTTTTCTTCAATTAGAGAAAGTGAAATGGATGTGGTTCTTTTATTATTATCGTCGTTTTCTTTTTTGTTTACAAAACAATTAAAGGTTCTTTCTATAATTATTTGACTGGTGTCCTTGTTGTCCTTTGTCGTAGTAGTAGTAATAGTAGCCGTCGTCGTCTTATGCACCGTATCTTTATATTTAAGAACAAGGTGAGAGCTGGCTATAATATATACATTCACGACCACGACAGCGTCAGCCCCTCCGGCATCATAGCTTCCACCCCGAAGGCCGTCTGATATAACACCCTAGCATCCCCCCACTCCTCCCAACACCCATCACTCCAAACCGTAAAAGTACTCTGATTATAAACCAAACACCTAAGCAACACCGCACCCACAACTTCATCATAAGGTTTCCTAGCCGTTTTACAAAACCCAAAGGAGATGGTTTGACCTATGGGGAGGTTTAGAGATTCGTGGGCTTGGTCTGCTGATTCGTCGCCGTTTAGGTTGATTGAGGAAGGGGAGATTTGGGGGTCGCCAGTTCCTGCGGGGCCTGTTATTTTTGTGGATGTTATTGAGAGGAGTTTGTGGATGTCGGTTGTTAGTTGAGAGGAGGTGGAGGAGTTGAGGTGGCCGGACCAGTAGTGGGTGTAGCCCATTGTTTCGTTCTTCTTCTTCTTCTTCTTTTCTTCTTCTTTTTCTTCTTCTTTTCTTCTTCTTGTCTTCTTCTTGTCTTCTTCTTTTCTTCTTCTTTGGACTTGGTCTTTGGATTTTGCTCTTTTGATGTTTTGGATTGGTTGTCTTGCGAGGGAGAGGTGGTGGATCCTTTCTTGAGATATTTTTTTATATTGAAGTAGATTGGTCTGTCCTTACTTAGGTATTTGCTTGGAGCTCTGTATTCCTGGTGCCACGCAAGGAGACAAATCTGTATCCTTACTTAGCTATCCTCAAGCTTATAACTCTTAACACCCACGTCATGAGCTGCATACCCCCCCTTCACTTCCTTTATAGACGGTGACTCAGACGTGCATTGATTGTACATGTGCATACCTTGGCCCGTTAAAGGTTGTAGTCATAGCCGTCCACGCATGTAATCATTATAAACTTCAAACTCAAGCAGGAAATAACCTTATATTAGAACCAAAAAGAAAAGTTTAGAACCGTGCAGCCATGTGCAAGTACCCGAGACGTTACCTGGTCCCGGTGACCCCCGTCTAGACGACTAAAAAAATCGCCAATCTAGATTCCGAGAGTTTAAACAGACTTTCCCCAGACTCCCAAATCTTAAAGGCGAAATTCTAGATAAACTATTAAAAAGGCTTAGCTAAGTATTTGGGAGGTCTAGAAAGAGAGAAGAAAGTTTACATCTGGCGTTTAATATAGGTATGTATTTACAAAAATGGAACTGCTGTAATGGATTATCAAGATACAAAAAGAAGCATAGAAGGAAGAGGAAGAAGGGAAAAGGCTTCGAAATGAAGATAAATTAGCCAAGTTAAAAAAACATCAATATTAAATACGTACCGTAATCCGTTCAAAGAGGTGACTTAATAGTAGTGAATCGAAAATGTAAATGAAGAAAACGAATAGACGCCACCAGAAAAAGAGAATAATAAGAACGCCATATAATGCCCATCTCTTTCTTCCATCTGCACATACAATACGAGAGTATGCACCATCCAAAACGCCCGCCATCCTCTATTCTTCAAAAATGCAACAAACTCAGGCATTCCTCACAACCCTCAAGGCCCTCTTCAACCCTTCCAACCGCTCTTTCTCCACGAGCACCTGATTCCTCGCCAACCTCCTCACTGCGTTCCTCGCAAACTTCCCATGCATCTCATGGAAACTCGCCAACTCCACCGCCGCCACACTTTGACTATACCTCAACTCCCGACTCAACGCCTCCTGCCTCGCCTTTGTCTGCCGAATATTATCCGCAGCACCTTGATGAATCTTCGCCCTAGTCTCATCCATCAGACCCAAAGGCCACCGATCAGACCTTCTAAGTGAGATCATGTGTTTTTCAATCTCCCTCTGCAGCATATTAATCTCTCCCACAATCTTCCTCGGCCTTTCCAGCGCCGTCATCATCCCCTGTAAACTGGAGTTAATACTCCTAAAGTCGTCCAAAAAGTGCGCGATGGGGTTCGAATCGTTCGGTGATATCGCGATCGTATATTTCCATAACCCACGGACGTGCTGATTACCCTCCATGAACTCGCACGCGTTCAATTGCTTCCTTGCTTCCGTCAACGCATCTCCCAAATCCTTTGCATTTTGAAGAAATTGGTTCGTTCGCCGGAGTACAATCTTGGTATGCACGTTGATAGCCCGGACGGTATCCCTCGCGTGCGCCATGAATATCTCAATATCCTTCGTATTCTGTAACGGTTCAAAGTCTTCCTGTACCATCTCACCACGGATCTCAGATTTACGCTTCGACCGTTCCATCATACCGTCTGGTTGCATGTCCGGCATAAGGAAGAATTCCCATAGTAACTCGTGAGTCGAAAAGGTGCTATGCGACAGCAATGTTCGGAGAAAACTATCCAACTGGGTTTGTATATCTCGAAGGACCGCACGGGATGGCTTTGAAGGAATCTGGAAGGGACTCCGGTTGACATGTAGCGCCGGTAACCATGAAGCTGGGTGTTCGTATGAAAGCCAGTATGCGAGAAACTCGAAGTCTGAGAGTAACCGGCGACAGGTTGTGATGGTATACTTCATATCCGAAGACGGCATACCGCTCTTGAGAACCAATCGTACTGTCGCATCTTCCACAAAGATACCACGAACCACAGCGGTGATTCTGCCGTCAGCTTGTGGAGGATACGAGAACATAACCATATCTAAATTTGAATATTAGTAATCTGAATGACCCGGGTACTCCTTGGGCAAATAACTTACCATCAAACTTATTCCTCACATCATCATCCTTAGCCAACTCCACCGCCGTCAAACCTCTAGACTCCCTCGCATAAATATCAACCCGCCTATCGCTGAACAACGTTCGAACATTATCCACCCTGCCATACTTGCTAGCCAACATCAGCGGGCTCAGATTCTTCTCATTGACCGAATTGACGTCCGCATCCCTTCTAAGGAGCATCTTGAGGATATGCTGATCATGGATAATATGCAAGAGGGTATTTCCCTTTTTATCAACATGGTCGTCAAGGTGTAATCGTTCGCCATCTGATTGAGCTGTTTCAGCGGATCGGATACCCAATATTACCATGTCTTTGTAGCTCGGATGGTCGTAAGACCTGCACAGCGCAAATAGCGGTGTTTGGCCGTTCTTATCCTTCATCATCCATTGGATTAGCCTGCCGAAGTGGCGTAGGAATGTCGGTTGACTATCTAAAAGTTAGCATTTTCTTTTCTTTCTCGGGTATTTTGTAAAAGGAATACGCACTTGAAAGCATAGTGACCGGCAGTTCGGCCGTTGGTATCGACTGCCTTCATATACTCCAATATTTCTTCATCCCGGGCTTTCATAACCTCTTCCATGATCACCCTCACAATATCATAATTCTCACCCTGAATAGCAGCGGATAGTAACGTTGTTCCGTCGTGGGTTCTATCCTGTAATAACCACACAAGCGGGAAATATGTCGACTCATCGATTAAATACTCAAGGACATCTTGTTGCTGATTATTAACCGCCATCATGACAATGGATTCTCCCTTCAGACTTTGAGTTCTCGAAAGAACCTCGACGGACATGAGATCCTCTGTAAGTGAGATCGCGGAATGGGAGAGGTGTTCGAGGGATTGGAAGGACGAAGAGGCCCAGCTATGGCGTGACATGTCGCTTCGAACAGATATGGAACGAGTGAGTTTGCGATGGGGACGGGTGGGGATTCCTTCAAAGATAACCTCAGGGTTGAACTTGGTTTTAGCGGCGGCCTTTGATTTCTGGGGGTCTTCATCGTTCATATCGTCGTTGATGGAAGGGGTAATTGTCGACTCCATGGCCTCAGTGGAATTGATCGAAATTTTGTCAGTTATCGTCTGTACTTCAGCGTCCGTCTCCATCTCGAGATCTTCCGTGTCATCGGCTTCATCTTCATCTGCTGGTTTCTCCTTGTCATCTGTGGCGTCTAGAGCACTAGACCCTATAGATTCCATCACCAACTCATCATCATCAGGTCTCTTCCGTAAGTGCACCTCAGTCTCATGCAGCGTCTCCTCCACAGTCGCCACAACCTCCGCAGGAATAGGATGTCCATTAGCACATTCAGGCCCACTACTACCCCCTTCCATCTCCTTCTCATCAACCTTTAAATCCCTCTGCTCCCCATCATCGCCTTCACTCTCCGGCATCTCCAGCTCCGGTATCAACTCCGGCAGCTTATCCCTCGGACTCTCAATCTTCGCAAATATCTCCGGAAGAATATTCGCCTCAGGAGCATCCATATTAGGGCTCAACGATACCCCGTTAATCTCAGGCTCTATAACCTTCAAACCCCCATCCAGAAGCCCCTTCTTCTCATCCAACTTCTTCTTCCTCCCCACCCTCTTCCCACCGTTAACCCTCCGTTCATCATCAAAACCCACGAACCTGACATCCGGCAAATCCCCCACAGGACTTAGCGCCGCATTATCAAGCTCCGCCAAATCCTCCTTCTTCTCCAATAAATCTCTAACCCCACCTACATTCCCCTTCCTGATCCTATCCCACAGTCTCCAATTCCTCTTACTAGCCTTCCCCATATGCTCACTATCCATCGTGATATGAAATAGTACACCTTCAAGTGTACTTAACACATACCCCCTCTCCCCAGCTTCAATATCATCCACAAATACAAATCCCCTCATGTAACACAGACAACTCTGTAACCCCTTAACTCGCGCTCTAATAACCACAATCAAAAGTAGCGAGACCAACATATCCGCGTTCATAGTAAGCACCGGATTCGTCGATTCGTCGTCGGATGGCGGCTTCTCCGAAATTCCTTCCCCGCCGCTACCGTTGGATTTAGGCGACTTGAGCTGCTCCTTCAACCTCCTCGCTTCCTCCTCCGATTGCGTCAGCGCCTGCGCTGTCTCGAGTAAGATATCCAACATCTCCATGGGCGATCTAGCTTCCGTCATTCTCTCGAACTTTTCAACCCCACGTACAACCCTACTCGCAAGGTTTTGCCGTGTCTCGTGGTCGGGGACTTGGATTCCTACTTGTGCGATGTCGATGTACTCCATCTCTTTCACCTTCTGATCCAATATCTCGTTTTCATCACGTTTTAAAGCTAACAGTCGCGGGAAGATGTACGAATCGTGGAGTTGTTCACAGATGTACCGTTCGATCAGGTGCTCTATGCTCGTGCCTGTTAGGTCTGTGGTACCCGCTAGAAGCTGGAGTTGGGATTGGTCGACCCGTTGGAAGAGTTCGACGGCGGCCATGATGGCAGTTTCGACAGTGGTTCGCATGGTGGCTTCGTCGATTGAGGCTTGGATGTCCCAATAGACATGTTTTGGAGGTATGGACGGTGATGGCGACTTGGGGTTTGTAGTAGGAGCTGTAGTGGAGGTTGCGAAAGTTGTGCTGGCGGTGGATAGGCGGGGTGTAGAGACCGATGATGATGCGGCTGTGCTACCTGATCCGGCATTCGCAAGCTCTGGTATCGACATTTCAAGTTCCTGGAAGAGGGATTTGAGACCTGGTTGGAGTTGACGTGCGATCATGGGGAAGGTTGTTAGTAGCTCTTCGAAGTTCTTGACGACTTTCTTTCTCTGAATGATCGCGGTTGAAGGTTCTGGGGCTGGAGAGTCGAGTTTGGGCTTTATCGTTAGAGGGATATGCTCTGGGGTTCCTATTAGGGGACGGGTGATGTAGTAGATGAGCCATGGTTGGGATTCGATGGAGTTTGGCCAGAAGAGGATGTCGTTCTGGAGCTGTGCTTGGTTGAGGGTTCGGAAGCCTATTCATGAATTAGCTTACAGATCCGACGATAGTAGTGTCTATGTAGAGGAAGAGGAGGGAGGGACCTTTATTGGTGTAGACCCAGGTATCCTTGATTATGACGGTGCGGCCGTTACTGGTGCTGTACTGTCGTGCTTTACCGCGGTTCTCCCTGGCAGCAGCGATAACGGCGCCGTTGATCTCATCTCTGGGCGCACGGATGACATGGCTGCCGAGGAACTCCTCGGAGAGGACGAGGTCGGTGTAGAGTTGGTTTGATTCACGATCGCGCGAGTGGAGGAGGACTTCTGTTGTGGGGACCAGGAGGATGTAGTCTGTGATTGGGGAGCAGTGGGTTGGGATCGTGCTTCGGAAGAAGGCACGGAGGAATGGATTCAACGGCATTCATAAGGATTTCTCGGTGGCGATAAAAAGAAAAAAAGGCGATTGAAGGTTTGGATGTTGGATGGAGTAAGTAAGTAGTAGTAGTGGTAGTAGTTGAAGCTTGAATTGAAGGGGGGGTGTTCGAAGTGGTGGACTGGGGATGGAATGGGTTAGCGGGAAGAGAGAGAGAGAGAGAGAAAGCAAGAGAAGGACGGTGTTCGCTAATTTCGCAGGATGGCAGCAGCGAATGAATGAAGTAATTAGATTATATTATCCGGACTGGACTGCTAGGTAACTATAATCAACTGGCGATGTCGAAGATGGAAGATGGAATAGAATATGCATCGTCATGCGGACAGACGATGTTTGTTAGCAGTTCGAAGTTCCAGGCTATATTAGCTCGGTGCTCCGGGGAGAAGTTGTAGTTATAATTATCAACAGGGGCAGTCCCGGGCAGCCAGACCGAACTATCATCGATCCAGCAACTGATTTACCGTAGCACAGTCAACTTACGTATGAAGAGAATGCGACGTCATTATTCTCGCTGCCCCGGATTCTCTAATTATAAATACTACTACTCCTACTACTACTACTATTCTTGCAATCCATCATCGAGCAGGAACAGCATTAACACCATCCTATATCCCGTCTGTTATAGATATCGGTATCTGCAGTATCACCAATCAGCTACGAACTATCAACCAGCCATGGACCCACCTTCGCAGCATGTTCAGCAGCAGTGGACGGACAAGCTCGTCGGCAAGAAGATTGTGGACTCCCCGTCCGACCACCCTGAGGTATTACTCTCACACTCTCATACCTACTTACTCAAGCAATTATATAGTATATGTATAGTATTATATGGTACTGACGTTTTAGCAGCACTTCTGCAAGCAGGACCTCCCACAGGGCGTCCAGGCCCACCGTGTCATCGCTCCCGGCACAATGGTCACCAAGGACTTCCGACCTAGCAGGTACATAATTAATACTCTCTTTCTTATTTTTTTATTATTATATTATATACTGATGGCGATGATGGACAGAATGAACGTCCATGTCGACGACGACGGAACGTGCACCCACATCAACTTTGGTTAGTTGGAAGAATGGATATTCTACACTAGCATTGGGGAATGCATTCAGTAGTATACTAGCTTAGAGAAAATAGTCAGAATCGAACAAATACCATTCGCTCCTCGCACTAACAATACAATTGTCTATGCCCCCCGAAAGGTCTCCCCTCCCCATTAAAAATAAAATACATGGTTAATCTGTATCCGTAATATTCCACCTGTAGACGATCAAATGAACCCCCTAACACCCGCTACTCAGGAAAGAAGTAACGAAAATAAAAAATGAAAAAATATATTCCCATGCAAGGGTATCAAGAAACGAAAACCGGAATTCAAGAAACCCGCTTCAGTAGACTTTGACAACCGCCCCCATTTCACTTATCCTCTTCCTCTTTCTCGCTCAAGTCGAACACTCAACTAGATTCTCTAGCGATATACTCCTCCAAATCCTCCTGCCCACAACAGCCAAACCACACCAACCACTTGAGACGCTCAAACTCCTAATCGACCGTCTGATCAAGTATCGCTCTTTCACTCTTAGGCAGCAGCCTCCCACTTTCATCGGTATTCGCCCCACCCCTCATATCCTCTATCCTCCCATTCTCCTTACTCATGGCACCCTCCCCAGCCGGTGGAAGTCCATGGGAAGCCTTCGGGCGCGGAGTCTTAGTATCGCCCTCCACATCGCTATCCTCCAAACCGAACCTATCATCCAGCCCATCCTCCCACTCACTTTCATCATCAAAATCCTCAGCGTTCAATTGATCCTCCTCCTCGCACTCCGGCGGCCGAACCCACGCCTGCGGAACCACGCACGGTAAAGCGACCCCAATGCTCGCCGCACGGTTGATCCATTTCGGCGCCGGTTTACCCGTAAGTTTCTCGCAGAGGTAGGATGTGAAATGGTTGCAGTTCCGAGTAAGGACGTTATACGATGTTCCGAGGAATTCCTGTGATACTTCGATTAGGATATCGTGGACTTGGTCCGGGGTGTAGGATACATGGGCGTGAACGATGCTGGTTCGGAAGGTTGCGCCTGGCGGTTCTTGTTGTGGTTTTAGGTAGTAGACGCCGGTGACTCCTCGTCTGTCGTGGCCGCCGAAAGCGTACTCGCGATCACCAATCGCGACACCGGTGTGGAGGAGACCGACTCCTAGGTGCCAGAATACCGTCGAGAGCTTGCCGGGCTAGTATAGTGAAGATGACTATTAGTTAGATTCAAGGGTATTAGGATGTAAGAAGAGGACGAGGTATGGGTGAACATACAGGTAACAGGTCGTAGACGTTGATTGTGACTGCGGTTGCCGGATTGTCCGAGTTGCGACGGCCGCCTATCAGCATGGCACCAGCCTCTGAATTTCGACGGGCATCCTGAGAGGATGCCATGCTGGGCGGGTGGAGAATGAAGCAAAAAGAAATCGACGCGATACGAGATGGCGACGACGGAAACCGAGAGCTCTTGGACGGTGTGGGAGGTTTTGAGTGTCAGTGTATTAGACAGATGGTGGGTTGGAGGATCGTTGGGGGGGGGGGAAGGGAGGCTGCCGGCTGTTGGGATGTGAGGATGGAAAGGATGGAAAGGATGGCTGTCCGAGATTGATGATGGTGATGATGTTGTTGTTGTTGAGAATAATAGTGATAATATTGAGGGACGAGGTGAGATGGTGAGGAGCTGAGGATGAAATATGGAGTATGGAGATGGGGGTGAGCAGACCAGACCAATTGAACCCACGCCATTAGCGGTCCCTGCCAAGCACTGTCCCGGGAACCATCCCCGATATGCTCCCGGTATATCCCGGGGAGGATGTATCTGTCTCGGGGGCGGGGCTGCCAAGTTGCCCGCCCGGAATCAACCTCAAAATTTTCCCACATACGATACAATAATATAATATATCTCTCGGTCTCCAATAAAACCCCGCTGTCCCGCAGTAAAGTCTCATCGACCACCACCACAATACCGCCTTTCCAGATCTCCCTCGTCAGCTGCGGCAGCAGGCTGCTAGTGCGCTTTGGCGGTCGACAATTAACATCCTTCCCATCGTCATCATCTATCACTGCAAACACCCCACATCATCATCTCAAATCACTTACATCCACCCATCTCCGCACATTCACCTGCTCCCCTCAATCCCGCGCAAAGGCCAAGAAGAACAAAAACATGCCACCAAAGAAGGCTGCCAAAGAAGAGAAGATTTTGCTGGGGAGACCCGGTAACAATCTCAAGAGTGGTATTGTCAGTTACATCCCAATATTCAGCATCTGTATATACCATATGGTACCGTAGACAGTTACTGATTTGGTATACTTAGGTCGGACTCGCAAATGTTGGCAAATCGACTTTGTTCCAGGTATTTATCTTCTTTTCTTCATTTTATATAGATATTGCATTGTAGCTAATAAATACACCATCATACAGGCGATCACAAAATGTCCATTGGGAAACCCAGCTGTACACATTAATCCCCGCCCCCACTATAGCAATTCACAAACAATTGAATTGACACAAAACTCGAACAGAACTACCCATACGCCACCATCGACCCTGAAGAAGTACGCCCCTCCCTCCCCACTACTAGGAAATCCACTAAAAAACAACATCTAGTCCCGCGTCATCGTCCCCGACCCCCGCTACGACTGGCTCTGCGAACACTACAAACCCAAATCCCGTGTCCCAGCCCACCTAACAATCTACGACATCGCCGGTCTAACAAAGGGTGCCTCCACCGGTGCCGGTCTCGGAAACGCCTTTTTATCCCACATCCGCGCCGTCGATGCCATCTTCCAAGTCGTCCGCTGCTTCGATGACGCTGAAATCATCCACGTCGAAGGCGACGTCGATCCAGTTCGTGACCTAGACATCATCGCAGATGAACTACGAATCAAGGATATTGAATTCGTTGAAAAGGCGCTCGATGGTCTTGTCAAGCAGACGAAACGTGGTGGACAATCTCTCGAGATGAAGAAGTTGAAGGAAGAACAGGCTATCGTTGAGAGGGTGCTCGCTTGTCTCCAGGAAAATAAGGATGTGAGGAAGGGAGATTGGGGTAACAAGGACGTTGAAGTTATCAACGGTTTACTCCTGTTAACCGCCAAACCCGTCATTTACGTCGTCAACCTGAGCGAAAAGGACTACATCAGACAGAAGAACAAGCATCTCCCCAAAGTATTCAAGTGGGTTCAAGAAAATGCCCCAGGAGACATGATCATCCCGCTCTCCGTTGCATACGAAGAAAGACTATCAAAGATGGAGGAAGACGAGGCCAAAGCCGAAGAAGAGAAGGTTGGAGCTAAGAGCGCGCTCGGAAAGTTGGTCGTCAACATGAGGAAAGAATTGAACTTGGGAAGTTTCTTCACATGCGGTGAGGACGAGGTTAGGCAGTGGACGATCAGGAATGGTACCAAAGCGCCTCAGGCGGCTGGTGTCATCCACACTGGTAGGTTTCCCCCCTCTTCTTCTTCTTCTAGCTAGCGCTTGTAGGTTGGACCTGTCTAACATCCCCATGCAGACTTCGAAAAGACTTTCATCCAAGCTGTTATGTTCAAACACGCCGATTTGGTCGAAGCGGGTAATGAAGCCGACGTCAAGGCCAAAGGAAAAGTCCAAACCAAGGGCAAGGACTACGTCGTCGAGGACGGTGATATGTAAGCTCTCCTCCTATTCAAACCCCCCCTCCCATCAATCCGTTCTTTCGATACTAACAGTTCATTGTAGTCTTCACTTCAAGGCTGGTGCTGCAAAGAACTAGGAGATCTACGGTAAATTTGCTGGAAAAGTATCCCTCTTTTTCCTTTCACGCCTGTGGAAAAAAGCTAGCCCCCATAGTAGTAGCAGCATCTAATAGAATAAATACCGTTACCAATCACAGGGTTCTTCTTCTAAGCCATTCTAAAAGTGTAGTGTAGTTATTTTGTCTGCAATGAGACAGTAGTCATCTGTAATAGTATATTGCATTGCTGTAGGCTATAGTCTAAAAAAACGGACATATTCGTCGAACGGGCTTTTTATCGTAAACTTTTTTTTTTTCCAGCAAAGACCTCCCCACTCCAATTTTTGGACAAGAAATCTCTCAAACGCCCCCCCGGAGAAGAACGATAAAAAGGATACATAGAAATCGTAATATTCACATAATGTAGGGGAGCCAAAAAAAAAAAAGGGAAGAATAAACCACGCCACCTCCCAAAGCAGAACAAAATCCCTTGGTTAATAGCGTCACATATAATATCGAGGAGATGAACGTTACTACCGTCCATTCTCATAAATATTGTGCAGGCTAACGTCGTTAGGACTCGGTTGCTGGATCTTGGCTGCCGTACCGTTGACCACAGGATGTCCGTTCGCAGACTCCTGCCCCGTCTCTAGCACAAGTCCGACGTCATCCTTCGTGGCGACGCCGGCGCTAACGGCTTGCAGCGCTGCCTCCTTCCTCTTAGCTTTGCTCTTCTCCCCTCGCAAATCTTCAAGGTGTTTAAAGTACGCTGGATCACAACCGGTGACGTACTCCCCATTGAACACACCAACCTCAAAGTTCTCAATCGAAGGGTTGATGGATGCGCAAGCTTTGATCAAGTTTGGAAGAGTCTGGTAGATAACCTCATCAGCACCGATCTCCTGGGCAACTTCAGATTTAGATCTATTGAACGCCACCAACTCCTTTCTATCGGCAAGATCGATGCCGTAGATGTGGGCGTTGCGGATCGGTGGTGCGCAGCTGGCGAGGTAGACTTTGTTCGCACCGGCCTCGCGAGCCATGCGGATGATTTCGCGGCTGGTGGTACCGCGCACAATGCTGTCGTCGACAAGGAGGACATTGCGACCTTGGAACTCCGTTGTCATGGCGTGGAGTTTTCGGCGGACGGCCGATGTCCGAGAAGATTGGCCGGGCATGATGAATGTCCGGAATACATATCGGTTCTTCACGAATCCTTGGACGTATGGAAGATTCAATTGATCTGCCAGGGCCGATGCCGAAGTATTCGACGTTTCAGGGATCGGGATGACTGCGTCAATTTCTTTGACTGCCTGTTCTCCCAAAATGGTTGTAACGGTCTCCGCCAACAGCTCTCCCATCTTCAATCTGGCTGTTTGAACCGAGATTTTATCGATAACAGAGTCCGGTCTAGCGAAGTAGACAAATTCAAAGATATCCGGCGTGAATGCTGCCTGAGGGCAGACCTGTCGGAAGACCGGTTTCGCCCCCTTCTTAATGAATACGGCTTCACCGGGCTGGACATCTCGAACGTTTCCGTAGCCAAGAATATCCAAAGCCACGCTCTCGCTGGCAAGCATATAGTCACAGCCACCGTTGGGATTCTGCTTCTCGCCGATAACGAGAGGTCTGATTCCATACTGGTCCCTGAAACCGATGATGCCAAAGCCAGCCAACATGGCTGTGCAGGCGTAGGCACCCTTGCAGCGAGAGTAAATTGCCTTGAGGGAATTGAAGATATCCTCTTCGTTTACACGGAACTTTCCAGTGTCTTGCAAAGCACTGGCGAAGATGTTAAGCATCACCTCACTGTCGGAGTCCGTATTGATGTGCCTGTGGACTTCCTCGTCCAAGTACTTTCGTAACTCGGCAGCATTGATAAGGTTCCCATTCTAAGTATTACATGTTAGTGATCGTTCCTTTAGCTATAGTTTTTTTCCTGGACAACCTACGTGAGCGAAGCAAATTCCATACGGGCTGTTGACATAGAAAGGCTGAGCTTCCGAGTTGGCACTGCTGCCAGCGGTAGGATACCGCAGATGTCCTAGTCCCATAAAGCCTGGGAGCTCAGTGATTCGGCTTCCGTCCTGGAAGACGCGGGATGCCATCCCATTTCCCTTGCATTGGAAGATACGGCCGCCATGGGCACACGTAGCGATACCGCATGCATCCTGAACTCAAGTTAGGTCGCTGTACGCACTGCAATTACATAATATCTGAGCAAACATACCTGGCCACGATGCTGAAGCAGGTACAACGCTTCATGCAGCTCATAAGCGGCAGAGCCGTTCATGTCCGCCAGTAAGACTCCAAGAATTCCACACATTTTGACGGGTTGTTCCTACGGGTGGCTACCAGAGAGATAGGGTCCTTTTGCCATCCAAAGTTAGCTTCGGTACTACCAAAATAGAACGAAGATTAAATATAAAAAGTAAAGTTTGAAAAGGGCTAAAGTTCAGCAAGCCATGCATAATATTTTTGTCCGCAGAATTGTTTTCTCGGAAGTCTAACATCTAAAGATATTGGTATCATCATGAAAGCCCGCCGTAACCTCTCCGGGTTACGGGAATGATTGGAGCAAATGTCTGAGAAGGCGATAATGAGAAAGCTAGACCAACCTGATGATATGAATCGTTGAATTGGCTCGGAAGCTAGTTCGGGATGTTGGGGACCAGTTGGGGCAGGTGTTTGTTGTAGCTTAGATGGTGCCTGGCGATCTAGTCAAACTGTGCTGACTGGTCTGTGGGGGTCAAAGGTTCATCTACAATGAAGAGATGAACGATGATGGGATGGATTCTGGAGAAGAAGAAAAAAGAAAGATTTGTCCTTCTAATCAAGAGGTTTGAATTGTTTTAGTCCGGTTGGCTCGGGATCTCAACCAACAGCGGCTAAGCTGTCAGTTGGTGGCAATTCAGATATGCACGACAGAAGCGACGGTAGACGGTTAACAGAACGACGATGACGTCCACATTGCCGACGCCTTGAAGTCAATTGAGACGGTGGAGAAAGGGTGGAGTGTGGGGAGTGAACCGTGTTCATGATGTTTCTTGAAAGAAGTATCTTTTTTTTCTTCCGGTGGTGGAGGAGGGAAGAGAATTAAAGAGGTGGTGGAAAAGAATTTTATTTTACTTTTGTAAGCGGGAAAAAATTTAAAATTTCTTGGGCCTGGCTGGTACCTCCAACTTACCTAACCTCATACAACTTACCCTCCATCACCCCCATGCAGACGACCGTTTAGAACAGAGCTAACCATCAGCAGGTACAGACGAGGCCGGGTCTTGAAGCAACGAGCTCTCTCGTGTCTCCCAAAGTGTCCACGTGCCGAGTTTTCTAGTGTCCTTCGATGCGATTTCCCGCCGATGAAGGAACAGGAAAAGGTGCGGATACGGATTTTTGTCGAATGGAGCAGGGGTAGGTCCTGAATTCCCTACAGGTCGGCTAGATTGCCGCATCCAGGCGTCATCTTGCAGCAGATTCAATCCAACATCTCGCCAGGCCTGAAGGGCTGTTTCGAGATGAGGAAGGGTGACGAGTTTGCGAAAGGCACATCCGGTGTATCGGATCGATTTGCTTCTGACGCATCCCATACTTCATGCAAGGTGATTCAGGAACTGGGCCCCACCGAGTCCAGTGATATCAGATGCCGTCCCTCCTCTCATATAATCCGATATTATCATCAGCATCAATCGAGAGAAACTGCTGATATCGAAAGATATATCGCTGGAGTATGCTATACCCGACAATTCACCCTGCAGATTCTGATGCATCTGCAGTGCCGTTGCTCTTCCTTCGGCCGGGCAAGGACCACCCAGCCTACCTGACCGGATGAATTCAAATCCTCAATTCAAATCGTCCCAACGGTCATTGGCCACCCTTCGCCATACGCAAAAAAGCAAAAGATGGCATTATTCCGTGTCCAGCCCGCTGCACTGCAACTGTAGCTGTATCCGCCACTGGCTCGGTTCCTGGCCATGTTATTTTAGCTCAGAAGCGAGCTCATAGTTCTCCAGCAATAGCTCCAGATTTCTCCAGCTTTTTCGTTTAAGCTTGGAGACTGGCGGAGATACGGCGGGCACTGTTTGGCGAATTAACAGTTGCTAAGTACTCATTCAAGTAGCCTCCGTACATCGGAACTCGAGTGGAGAAATATCTCCCGGATTGACATGACCTGACCTTTTTCTGGAGTTCCGTACCTCGTTAGTCAATGTTCGATCGAATCGTGGAGCTATATCAGCGTATCGAAGTTCCCAGGGCCTTTAAAGTGCCTACCCGGCCGGTCTCGAATCCGATTCAGTTTAATGATTGTGCTAAACCTCCAATAGTCGGGGCTTGAAGATACACCTCGGAAACAGCTCTTCTTTTGAACAGCTACAAAGCGGCTCCACGGTTGACCCCCAAAACCCGTTCGCCAGCAGTTTAAGCTTCCAGGATCTCTGGGTCTGGAGATGTAAATACCCGGCTGCCAGGAACCGAACGACTTTTGATCAATTTCTTGATTGTGAATTTCTTTTCTTTCTTGTCTGCTGCATCTATGATTACGGTCTATATCAGTTGAATTAATTGTTCTGGGCAGACGACGTACCTTGAAATCAATTAATCAATCAATCCGCCTGCATTGCATTGACTCTTCTTCTTCTTCTCTTAAGCCCTTCTCTTCTCTTCTCTCTTCCTCAGCTGCAACTTCCAACTTCGCAAACTTCGTCTTCTTTTCCAATTAACTACCTTTTGTACCACCGTCCACAAATCCCACCCAATTAACTCTAAACCTTCCTTCCAACCCTCATAACCTTCAAACAATCTCAACAAAATATCCCGTCTTTCACCGCCATCCGATCAGGAAATCCCAAATCATACAACCAATCCTCATCTTCGGAATCTCAAATTCTCCATTCGTAACCTCGTCACGAACACCATCATGGCAACACAGAAACCAAAGTGCCTGCTATTGGGCGAAATCGAGCAGTAAGCCTTGCGACCTTTCCCCCTCCAGATCAGCGAGGCCGATTGCCCTTCCTAGAAAAAAGGGCAAGGGCATCCGTATCCACGGGTCCTCTCTCCTTCAATTGAACCCTTTTTACCCAGGGTTTTTTCTTTTCTTTTGCGTGTCGCTATTCGCATTTCGGCCCCTCCTCTCGTATCGCAATCGAAGCCGAAACCGCTCACCGAGAGCTCTCTCTCGCGGGTGCTTATCAGCTAACCGATATCGTGCTGACCCTGCCTTTCTCGCGTAAAACAACAGTGCCTTCGAGGAATATGCCGCCTTGTCAGAATACGCCGAACTTGTCACCCCACAATCCACGAACCGAGAGGAGTTCATTGAGGAATGCAAGTCCGGGGCCCTCGATGGCGTCGTCGTCGCCTTCAGAACGTTCGCCAGTGTCTCCATAACTGGGAGGATAGATGCCGAACTTGCTGAAGCGCTGCCGAAGAGTCTCAAGTTCATTTGTCATAATGGTTAGCTCGACGGTCAATACTTTTCTAAAGCTTCAATTGAACTGACCATTGGATTGTTTGATATGTGGAAACAGGCGCCGGATACGATCAGCTAGATATCCAACCGCTCACAGACCGTAAAATCCGCGTCTCCAATGTCCCCACAGCCGTCGACGATAGTACCGCCGACGTCAATATGTTCCTCATCATCGGCGCCCTTCGAAACTTCAACATAGGAATGACAGCTTTGCGGAAGCGAGAGTGGCGAGGGACTGCGACGTTGGGGAATGACCCTCAAGACAAGATTCTAGGAATCCTTGGAATGGGAGGTATCGGACAGACGTTGAAGAGGCGAGCTGAGGCGTTCGATATGAAGATTCAGTACTACAATCGTAAACAGTTGGACCCTGATCAAGAGCAAGGTGCCAAGTACGTTTCATTTGATGAGTTGCTGGCCACGTCGGATGTCATCAGTTTGAACCTTCCTTTGAATGTTAGTAAAGCCTGGATGTTGAAGAGAAGAGGTGGTGAAAGTGAGATTTGAGGTTGATTTTATATTTCCTTCTAGGCACACACTCGTCACATACTATCGACGGCTGAATTTGCGAAGATGAAGGATGGAGTTGTCATCGTCAATACTGCTCGCGGCGCAGTCATGGATGAAGCGGCATTGGTTGAAGCTCTTAATAGCGGGAAGGTTCGCAGTGTCGGACTGGATGTCTTTGAGGACGAGCCAACTGTCCACCCAGGACTTTTGGATAACCCCAATGTCATGCTCATTCCACACATGGGTACTTTCACTGTCGAGGTACGTTTAATTTTCGATACACCCTTGGAATGGAGGTCCGAGGCAAAAAGGAGTGAATTTGCAGAAAGTACTAACGGATATCTATCTGCAGACTCAAACCAAAATGGAAGTCTGGAACATTGAGAACGCCAAGATGGCCCTCACATTGGGTCATTTGAAGTCACCTGTTCCAGAACAAGCAGAGGTCACCGATTGGGATTGAAACCCCAGTACGCCTTTTGTCCGAATTGGTTTACTCTGACAGAATGATCGAAGTCTATGCCCGATATAGGCCGCCTTCGACATTTCTTTGACTTATATTATTCACCACACATGGTTTATGCTTTTGCCATGGTGTACTACTGTTACTTTTGGCATAGATTTTCTAAGCTTGCTTCTTGATCTATAGATAGCGGAGATCTGGATTATGGTTTCATCAGGCTATACGGATAGAATACGAACTCGTGTCTCAAGAAAACGTGCATACATGTCGTAAATCATAACCAAAACGAGGAGCTTAGATTGTAGCGTTAATACCAGTGCCCAGAAACCTTCTTGTAAATTCATACTAGTCTGATCTCTGATCAGTCTGGTTCACGGGACAAATACTGTTTAGCATCTGCGAATAAAAACTATAAAAATTAAATAACCTTAGGTATGGGGCGGTGGATGCGTACCACATAATCTAAACCGTCGACCGTATATAGGAGGATTAAACACCGCAGTACCGACGAACAAACGGCCTGGTCTGAATTCCAATTCCCTTCCACGGTTATCTTGGGTAGGATATTTGGGTCGATATATTTCTGCGACGGGTCCATTTCAAACTTTCGCATGCTGTGAAATCCCGCCTTCAGATGTCCTAACAATTCAACCCATTCCTCCAACGGGTGTAAAAGCCTGCAATCGGTAAGCACCAGCTCTCCCAGCTCACTTTTGCAAAACCCCCAGAAACTGTTTAAGATCCTTGATTAGGAGGCAAGGGGTGTTTATATGCAATACTTTCAAGCTGGGCAACCCTATAAAGTTAGGAAGAAGGAACCAAGCAGGACGTTCCGGAGGTGGGAAATCTTCACCCGTACCGAGGTCGGGCCTATTGTGGAGACGTAAGATCCGCAAATTTCTTCCAACGGCCTACAACCATGAATCGAAACCAGCATTCCACCGTTCCCAGGAACTTTGATCACCCCTATTATTTCCAAACTCGACGTTCATATCCAGGATCCGTAGGTGCCGGAAGGTGGGTTGGAGTTTTGATAGCTCGTAATTGGGGGTTGTGAAGTATGGCAACGGTACTCCGTGGCCTTATTTCAAGTCGTCTGAGATCTCTTCTAGACGAGTTATGCCCGAAACCATTGTCGAGTAAACGACATCTCCGAAAGCTTTGAATTTGTCATAATGACGAGCTATCTCCTTCCACTCGTCGTCTACGAAACTTTCAAAGCCTTGGAGGACCCGTGTTCCAGGTTTTAACCCCAACTAACGACGGATAAAAGAGATTCAATTCTGACCGCCCGCCTCAATTGTAGCATTGACAAATTTGTAAATTTTATCACCCGCAAGTTTGGAAGGTTTGTAAATGCAATGGTTAATAACGGAGCTGCTTGGTTGGGTCTCCAGCAAATTTGCTTCACTTCATCTTCATGGGCATTATAAGCGTCTTGGATCCTTTTGATAAATTCAGCAAGCTTGGGGGCTATATTGTCAAAAATCTAGAGGACCGTCCTTGAAGTTTAGATACTGTGTATTGGCGTACAGTACCATGTAGGAGATGGTTAGGCATTGTACCCGCGAGTTTACACCGGATGGATGCTTTGGTATTTTGATTAAATTTTCAAGGCTGGTCGGTGTGAATAACACTCTTCGATGGCCGTAGATGTGGTCGATGTGGGTTTGTTGGATTTTACGGTTGAGGGTCTTGCAGGACATGCGTAGACTAAGCTTATAAGAAGAACGATATTATATTTCAGAGAGAGAGATAAGTGGGACATGACCAATGAAATTGAAGGTGGACCCAGAGTCCCGGCCAAAACCGGAGTATATTTATATTGATTCCTCTAAAACCCCTTGATTTTGGAAATATTCGAAATGTATGCCCAGTGAAGTGAAGGCACTGGCCAACCGCGTTAACCGCGGTAGAAAGGAAATTTAACGGGTGTAACACTGCGGCACGGCTAGCTAGTACGCATGATATCTGTACCTGTATACCCGAGACTGAACAGTAATAGAACCTCGGTCGTGAATAACGTTGAAACAAGCAACAGTTGGGTGGATGCGCGAGTCGACACCATCTTGCGAGCCTCCTCAAAACAGTCCGGACCCCCATGGAAACCTTCTCCAATCTCATTCTCAAAAAGGTATAGGCATTTAGCGAGGCCTCAGAAGCGAGTGCCACTAACCCGAAAGATGTGATATCCTGGGCAAATTCGCAATCCCACACGAACAACACGGCAAAGCGAGCACTCATAACGCCGGCAATTATAGGGAATAAAACAAAAAGGAAAAGCAAAAAACCTGTAAGACACGCATATCGTACAATATTTTGTTGTGCAATTGTCTCCTGATCTGAATTGCTATCAGTTATCAGGCTCATAACCAGACTTTTGTGATATGGGTCTTCACAGCCATTCCACTTAACCCCACACGCACCCAACCAGATTATAATGTTTTGGCTGGATGTTTGTACTTTTCTTGCCGCAACTAAGCCTTTGCCAATCTGAAAGTATCTTAGTTTATGCGTGAATCGAGGCGGTCTATTGTTGAGCTTAGTCCTTGAGAAATCATCTGCAGATATGCATGCCAGACTACAATGGGCTGACCGGGATCTCCTAAAAGCGCCCTCGTTCCCTTCTCTTCCGGGTTCAAGCGGACTTTACTTTTTACTTTATATTTTATTCGTTTTACTTTTCAGCGTTGTAGAATTCATTTAGTTTCCTTGATATCTTCTTCGTTTAATTAGCTACAATATCTTCCATGGAAAGAAGACTGGACGACTCACCGGGAACCTCAAAATCTACACTGTTGTTACGACCCTGACACTCTTTTTACTAAGATGTCGCCCATTACTCCTGTCAAAACTCCTGCATATTCAATAATATCCATTTCAGACGATGAAGGGTCATTATCGAGTCCGGACTGTGAATTGAACCTGGAGAAGAGCCTATTAAGGACGAAACCTCCTGTCTGGCGATGGAACCGGATATTAAGGAAAGTCGGTCCATATCTGTGGTTTAGCCTGGCCGCTATCTTCATCTTTGCATTCGGATTCCATCTGGGAGGTAGCCTCGCTGTGTATAATCTTGAGAACGGTATAAGAGATCCCGTAAGTGAGGACATTATCCCGGTATTCATAGGCACCTTCATCACACACCTATCCCAACACTTAAGCCTCATAACTTTAGTCTCTAAACCTCTCCGACTCCCCTCTTTCAACAAACAGCACCGACAACGTCTCCGAAGACGAGGACACCAGTACTAGCTCCTTCTTTGAAGAGGAGGAAGAACGCGCCCTAATAACCTATGTTTACTTCGAAACTCCTAATGCCCGCCAAAACGCCCTCTTCTTTATTAATCACGGACTTCACGCCCAAGCGGATTTCATCTTCATTTTGAATGGCGAAACGGATTTAGCCACTCATATTCCGGGGGCACCCAACATTGAGATTATTCAGCGCAATAATACATGTTATGACTTAGGCAGTCACGCAGAAATATTAACTGCGAATAATAACACATTAATAAATAAGTATAATCGATTTATTATGTTGAATGCTTCTGTTCGAGGACCATTCTTGCCGATATGGAGTAGGGAGTGCTGGAGTGACGCTTATCTTGATAAGATAACTGAAACAAATAAGGTATGCATATATGCCCCCCACATAAAACTTAGCAAGCGCTTGTGCCCGACCTTCCGTCGGGTCCCCATCAAACCTGAATGCAAGAAGGCGGCGACGTCGCTCCTATCAAGGGTTGCCCGCCCAGGTCAGGAGTGTTCAATTTTATCCCTGTACTAGGAGAGAAACCGTCTCACTTTACGTTGCTGCTGAATACTGCCCTCTGATCAGCACGGTGGGATAAAATAACTAGTCGACTACCAGTACTGGTACCCGCCCAGGCAGTTGGGTTTAAGCAATGTCGAAGGCATCCTTCAAGTGTTACGTTATCAGCACGAACGCGAACCCTCTATCGTCGTTTGCTACCTAGGTCTATAGGCCTTTAATCTAAATACGCGTTTACTAACCTACCTCTACGCTAGCTCATCGGGATAACAATGCGCTGTAACGCCGATGATGGAAAGCGCAAGGTTATGCAATCAATGCTCTTCGCTACTGATCGCATCGGTCTTAAAACTCTTCTTCCAGTTATAAATCATTGCTTTTTAGCTTTTCATGATGCAGTCAATGCCGAAGAACACGCCGCCCAAACCATATTAGATGCAGGTTACAACATTACAGTTCTTATGTCTTCATTTCAATCATCTCCAGATTATGCACACACGTGTACGCATAAAAAGGTACTCGGAAACAACTGGTATTTTGGAACAAGTTTATATTTATATGAAACGATGTTTCAGAAGGCGAATAAAAATATTTTCCCAAGACAATTAGAATTGTTAACGCAATGGCATGACCAGGCAGGGTATTCGAGCTGGGATGCCTGTTGGAAGAAGAAGATGGAGAGGAAGTGGATGCGCTATGGTGGACAGAGGAGTTGGAGTTGAAGAGATTAAAGGGAAAGTTACGTTGCCTATTGAAAATGCAACTGAGTTCACCGAAGTCTCTCCTTCAGGATCTTTTCAGTTTATGATATCGGTATCAAAATTATTGTTGTCCAGCACCTTGAGCGATCTGTTATATGTATTAATATTATAAAACCAATCTCTGAGTCCGTAAGACCACCTTGGAACTCCCAAATTCTTAAGCTCCCCAGATAAAACTAAGACCGGCCTAACTAGCTCTACAGCCGCTATCACTGGGTTATCATGTTCTCTTCAATTGTTAGTTGTGCGAACTTTATAATCCTGGCGCAATTATACAACGTCTGGAAATGCTTCATAGAGATATATCGATATGTGGTTAGAAATGCTCAATTGATCAAAACCTTCGCAACCATGAATAATTTACTCCCTCCTACGGTTCGACATAGCCACAAGACAACCCATATATGCATATAACGACTTATATGATAAAGTTGATTCTTTCCTGGAGTGCGCTGCGTTGCGAATCTTCAAACGAGCCAGTCCTAAAGTGTATTCTGTTAGAAGTAATTAATTCAAAAGCCCAGCTCATTGCATAACAGTTGGCCGATTGTTCGAAACCTTGCCAACCTCAATTAGTCCTGTATAAAAATCCATCCTTAAGTATGCATCAGCCTCAAAGTACTGGTATCATCATCACGGACCTCCCCCCGGAGCTTCTAGCTCCAATATGCTCCTACCTCGGTCTTGAAGACCTCATCCGCGTGGTACGAACCTGCAAATACATACGAGCAGTCGTACTAGACCACCATCTACCCAGAGCGATCAGCGAAAGAGCCCAACTCCTTTTCAAAAATTGTCCCGTATATTGCCAGAGCTGCCCCGGAGGGGTATCAATCAAGGATCAGTGTTACCATGAAGCCCCGATCAACTTCACATGCCAAATTACACCGAAGTTCAAGGGGACTTCGGGCATGCTACGAGAGAGTATAGAGGCAGAGCTCTCGATTCTATATTTCACGGCTGCGGTGCAGGATCAGCTATTGAAAACGGAAAGGGCACACTCGTCGATTGTAGCGCATCTTGAATTTCTCAGCAAGTACGTATATACGCGTGGTATGTACATAGATCCTACTTCTATATGTGCGTAATATAATTTCTTATCTTATCATTCGTTCTTACTAGGTCGATTCCCCTGTTCTTATGGTAAACTTCTGCTTGCCATAAAGTTCTATTCATGCTCCTGCCCGGCCGATGTGTTCTCGATCGAGTCTATTGTTGCCGAAATACCGCCGCTCCTCGTCACCAAATACTTTGACCTTCAGAAGCTTAAAAAGATCAAGTTGACCTTCCGAATTTGGTGGTATAAGAGCCTCGAGACAGGATCAATATGGATGAGAATGATTGCTGATGACCCTGTCTTCACGAGCGCTAACTGCGTATGGGACCCGGATAAAGGGATGTATTTGTCTCCTGTGCGCGGGGAGCCCCTCGCGGATGCTCTCGACGCAATTGCAGATCTGGAGGAGCTATTCAAGCAAGCATTGAATCTAGAAGACATTTCACTTCATGTGAAAGTCCAAAATCAGACAATTCAACCACTCTCAACTCTCTCATCACCTCTGAAGTCTCTGTCGGATGCCATGATGGGGTTGAAAAAACTTCTATCATTACACTTGGAAACTCACATACTCCACCCGGCGTTCTTCCTCCCGGTACCCGCGAGTGTGAAATGTTTATCTCTGAGTAACGTTGAGGGATACTCCAAAGCCTGGTGGAAACAATTTGCAAAGTTCCCGTTTCAAAATGTCGAAGAGTTAACTTTACAATACGCTACGGAGAATCGGCTGTGTAATGGTGTCGATACGGACAATATGCCCCGAGAACTTCATGAGATTGAAAACATGGGATTCGAACTTGGAGATGTGGAGATACAGGGCTTAAAACTTTTCAAATTTCATGATACGCATCGATTCTACCTACCTAGGGATTTAATACCCTGTATCTTGAGGAAGAACCCGGGACTCGAGGAACAGGGTAAAAAGTCACTGGCTGAGAGTTATGGAAAAACCACGGCGATGATTTGTAAGGGGCGGTTGGAGAAGGTAGTTAACCGTTGTTAGAATGAGCTTGAGAATGAAATTACCAGACAGGTTTTGGAAGGGGGCCGGCCTGAGAAAGGCCTGGAACACCAAGCCATTGACTTTGTAAGGAGGGTTACTGAATCATTTGAGGGTGTAAGATTTGGGAGGGCGTAGCATTGAGTCTGAATAGCATATTATAACTAGATGTTACGAGCATGTACTAAATCTAACGAATTGATCTGATCCCCAGCAAAGTGGTTATTGGGCCTTTTTGGCCTATTTTTTGGGTCGTAGCTTAATTTTATTATTCCGACGTCTATCACGTAGGACTATTCTGCTCCAGTTGAATTCATAAATGTAAACCTGTGGATTTATCCGATCCACTGAATGTATTCTGCCTACGACGCTGTGGCCAGCCTTAACGAGAGAAAGCTTGTCTATACCTAAACTGCCTCTAAATCTACTCGTAAATTTCCTTAGGAACTTATTCATAAACTTGTTTTATCGGTAAACCAGCTGGCGTAGTATATATACAAGCCTGCGTATAAATTTGCCTGTACATTCGACTGTGACCAGTACAGGGAATACAATGCAAGCCAGCGTTTAGTCGCGGGATCAAATAACCCAAATCGGGTATACATATAAGACATTAGGGATTTTCTGATACGAAAATCCCATACGATTTCTATTCCTGAATCCGACGGGACAGCATAGTCTAGTTTTGGGATTGCGTTTGTGGACTGCTTTCGTACCAGCTGTCTCGGAAAGAGTCACCTCTCTGGGTGTCGACGAGTTTCAAAAGATATCGACAGACAGCCGACGTAATTTTTCAAAGTGTATTAAAAGCCAAAGCTGAAAGAAGACGGAGAAGAAGGTACCATACAAGCTAACAAGTGTCCTGGTGAATGCAGCAATACCCTCGTAAGAACCAAAAAAAAAACATCATCATCAAAAGTTAAAAAAAACAGCAGCAACAAAAAAGGGCCAAATATCTAGAACTGCTAATAGAAACGAACGACGTACATATTACATTTGCCTGTCATCAAGTTTTGCGAGCGCCATGTTATCCTCTCCGGGGACTTGTACAAAAAATATGCCCGGAGGTCTCGATTCTCCATTTCCCAATTGTCTCCGTCTTGATCTCCCCATCCTATCTTGAAGAACCACTGTAGACGGGATCTACATGACCACACAGCAGCTGTTCTGTTTCTTCGCATTGGTATAGAACATCTTACTCGCGTTGCTCAAGTTATCACTCCTCTGTACCAAGGTATCCAACTTCTCGCCTCTATCGAGAACACTCTCGATAGTCTTGTGTAGCACAATCTTGGTCTCATCCAGCTCCCTTTGAATCTTTGAAATATTATCGGCTTGAGAAGGTTCCTGGTATTTTACGAGGTATTCCTTGAGTTGCGGGAGGTCGTAGGATTTATTTGGAGCCCAAGTGTTGCGGGGGAACTTTGTGATGAATTCATCGAGGAGACGGTTTAGAAGTTCATGGGGGATACGGCGGGGGTATTCAGCGTTGGTGATTACTATGCCGGTGCAGTTTTCGGGACGAGAGTAGGCGTGGACCATGTACGCTGTGGTTTTGGTATTTCGCTGTTAGCGGAGATAACTGGAGTTTCAAATGAGGAGAGAGATAGGCTGGCTTACACTGCTCTTGAACGCTCTGTCTGATATTGACGGCTGTTCGTTCAGCGATAGTTGAGGCGGTGAAGTTCAGAAATTGGTCGACACTGGAGATTACAGCGTTAGTAACTAGCTAGTTTCTTTGTGAGGGATTTGGGGTTGAGGATACGTACTTGCTGCGGGTGAAGTAGCCGAAGCTTTCAAGGTTGCTTTCGGAGATGAGCTTCTTGGGCGGCTTCTCACTGGTGTCATAGATCTATAAAACATTATTAGAGGTGCCGGGTGAATATGTGGCATGCTATGGGGACATACGGCGATGTGGTAGACAGCGGTGGTCGCAGCAGCGCTGGTGGACATTGTGACGGTTGAATTCCTTTGACCAAAGAGTCTAAGCTGAACTGGAGAGAGGTCGGAGCGGAGTGGATCCGGGTACGAGTGAAGTTTTAAGTGGCGCCCGTGGCAAAAGGGAAATACGTAATGCCGGTGGATTAAGTAAGATAAGTTGAAGCCGTCGAGGAGAGATGATGGCGGTGACGATGATGATGGAGAGAGAGAGAGAGTTAAGTGAGGATCCATGTGAGGTCCTGTTCGATCAGGAGGATGGATGGGCCGGGTCTTGGCACCAAACCGCAGCTGAAAACTGCCCAATGCAGTTAACTGTTACATACAACGCCCAAGTACATTATTACATTCAGAATCTATATTATAGACGGGTATTTCATAAGCAATTAAACTTCAGATTTGATTCATTAGACGGTAATTTGGTTGTACATCTCGATGCACAGCTGCACAGCAATCTATCTACCAATCTATCTGAGCGGCGTCACACCAAACCAGATCTGACCAGATGCAGTTTGAGGCTCCCATCAACATACGTACACTCTCCTCAAGGCGGATCGCATAAGGCTGATTTTTATAATCCACAGTCCAATACTCTAATTGAACGTTACAATCAAAATTCACATGCATATTGGAGAGTACATACATCCAGTTAACTAGTCTGTCTGCATTGATAGGGCTGAGCTGCGGTTACAGGAGACATGCAGGGGAACAAGCGTAGCCGTTCGCCCACGCAAGCCGACGTTATACATTATACTACTAACTAGCACTGACATGGTGCATACATACCAACATTGATATTTCGATTCCATTGGATTTGTTATTCTATACGCGTATTCACCCGCCCTTTTTCAGCTTCGATGTTTCAATGCAATTTCATTCGACTCGAAACTTTCTCTAACATAATAATAATAATATCGGCATCCCGTGGACCCGACGAGATATCGTGATAAGTCAGCGGCAGTGCAGCTTGGCTCGCAACTGCCGCCCACTAGTAACGTTGGTTCATAGCTAATTAACTAAGCACCTTGCAATACAATGACCAGGCCCACCGGAATGATACCAAGCAAGCTTATACTGTTCGCAGGCTAAGGCGGACTTGACATCAGCATGCATCATCTGCTATCACCATCACCGTATCACCACCACCATCTACTCCAGTATATAACAACCTCAACGGGCCCTGGACACTATACCAAACCATGGGCTCGATGTCAATGGAACACCGCCCGTATCGCTCCCACAAAGTCCCCGCCTGCGCGCGTTGTCGCCAGCGCAAAATCCGCTGCAAAATCGACCTTCCCAACCAGCCCTGTCTCTTCTGCCGCGAAAAGGGCGTCGCCTGTCAGATCCCCTCTTCTTCTTCCCCAAATAATAACAACAGTCCCGACGACTCTTCGTCTCAGCCCTCAAATACTATCACTGTAAACCCTCAGAAACGCCGTCGCTATGATGCCGACCAATCATCTATCGGTCTCACATCAATTGGCTCGGAATCATCCCATCATCATCATGGCAAATCATCATCAATCATTGTCGGCCCCTCTGTCGCTGAGGATGTTGAAATCGTCCAGCGCCACATGAGTATCACCCCTCAATCTCAACGTCACAATTCTTCCACTACGAACACAATCACAGCAACATACGCCACCGAAGACTCCTCAGGCTCAGTAGTCTACGTCACAGTTCCTAAATTCCGTCGAGGCGTGCAACCGAAGCTCGACACCGGTGACAAACAGCGTGAGATAATTGAGCAGATCTTTGGCCCCTTTAAAAAGGAAGCTATAAGATTGTACTTTGAGCTCGTGCACCCTTGTTTCCCAATCATTGGCGAGGAATTACGCTCCCAACTCCTGGGCCAGCAGTGGGCTGAGGTTAATTCTGCTCTGCTGTGTAACATCTACGCTAGTATTGTACCTCTCTGGGATAGATCCGAGATTCTACGGTTACACCCTAGGCCGGACTCCGATTACATTTGGAACCTCGCCGTTAGAGCTTTACAAGAGGACTCGACATCTCCCAGTTTCTCTACAATACCCATTTGCTCAATCAATGTCATTGGTAGACCGTCATTATGGTACGTCGGTAACATTGCAAATTCGAGTAGGGTTGTAGCGCTAGCGCACAGCTTCGGCCTCCACCGAGACCCCAGGAAATGGAATAAAACACCAGCAGAAAAGGAATTGAGGATAAAAATGTGGTGGTGCATATTTATCATCGATTCTTGGTCGAGTTTGAGCCATGGAACTCCGCCGAATATTGCCAAGGGATGTCACGATGTCAAGTTACCGGACACCAAATTGTCGAGTGGTATTAGTAGCACCAGCAGCCCCAGAACGAATACAACCGCGAATGCATATCTGCCTTCCTCGGGTTTGACGTCGTCCTTTTATTCGCTGTGCTCGTTAACGCAAATATTGGCTGAGATACTACCCATGGTATACCACCTGAACCCGGATCCGAGGACGCTGATGGAAACTCTACGAACAACAGCGACAATGCTGGGGAAGTGGGAGGAATCACAAACCCCGGAATCCACAAGACGACCACCGGCAAAGGATAACGCAAGCAGTCACCTCCACTTCTGTTACTTATCCGTCAAACTATTGTTCAGCAGACTAAGCCTCAGAGCCGCCTGGCAGCAGCAATCCCACACTACTAACAATACCAATCCAGCCCTCATAATCCACGACTGTCTCGTCGATCTACAACTCGCCGCTACAAAAGTTCTAGAGTATATCTCCAACTTAACCACGCCGCAAATACAAGAGTTTTGGCTACCCTATACAAGTCATTTACTCGTCGTCGCGACGATGATACTATTACGCTGTGCAGTTGAAACGGAAAACCAAGCTGTAAAAGCGGCGTGCGCGGCCACGTTAGGTTCATTGAAGGATAGCCTGGAATCTCACCGCGATAACCATGGCTGGGAACTCGGAGAACTGTGCTTAGAACGTTGCGGGGAGTTAATATCGAGGGTTCAATCTACCGCCCCACCGGCGGCGGTGATTCCAGTTGTTGCACCGGTTGTTCCAACACCGAATACTGTGGCCGATGAAGAGGCATTCCAGTTTTTGAATGATACTTCTTTAATGCCGTTTGATCCGCTGGGAGGATTCGATGCTATTGATGATATTTGGCAGAGTTTGTTTGGGAATGTGCCACCGGCTGTTGTAGAGGGGGTTCCGGTTACCGCTCCTACATTATGACATGATTTTCTTCGCTGTAGCGAGTTTTTTCTTTCTTTTTCTTTCTTTCCCTTCTTTGCCGTATAGTCTCGGTGTTTTTGGCGCATAGGTAGTGTAGGACCAGGTTTGGGGCGCGAGACAAGTTTAGTTGAAAGTTCGTACATTTCATGTATTATTATTAAGTAGTATATATATACTGGGGACATGAGCCACCTAATAAAGCGGCATCGACCCTTCTGTACTCGCAAATGCCTCCTCCATAATCTCCAACCCTTCCTCGAGCTCCTCTTCCGTAATAGTAATCGGCGGTGCAATCCTAAACACCCCTGCAAAACTCTGATGCGTCCCCAATTGCGCCCAAACTCCCAGCTCTGCCATCTTATCCCCGATCTTATTCCCCAATTCAAAGCCTGGAGTCTTCGTAACCCTATCCGTCACAATCTCCACTCCAGCCATCAACCCCCTCCCTCTAACATCTCCAACGCACCCATACCGTTCTTGTAACCTTAACAATCCCTTCTGTAAAATCTTACCAAGCTCCCTAGACCGTTCGACCAACCCATCCCTCTCCACGATTTCCAAGACTTTATCCCCCACGGCAGCGGGTAAAGGATCGTTCAAATGGGTCGTATAATACATAAACCCATCCTTCGCCGTCTTTTCGGCAATAGTATCACTGATAACCACGGCGCTCAATGCGATCCCGTTACCCAGCGTTTTACTAAGCGTGAGTATGTCGGGGACAACACCTTCATCTTCTACATAATGTTGAAACGCGAACATATCGCCTGCACGGCCGATGGCTGTTTGTGCTTCATCGATTATTAAGAGCATTCCTCGAGCTTCACAGTGTTGTTTTAGAGCCTTTAGGTACCCCGCTGGGAGGGGGTGCATGCCGCCGGAACTTAAGATCGGTTCGACGATTACGGCTGCTAAGGAACCGCATGATTGACGGTCTATGAGGCCGAAGCCGTAGGAGAGTTCGGTTTGCCAGTCGTAGGTTCCATCTGGGTGGCGGAAGATGGAGCGGTAGGCGTTTGGAGCGGGGAGGGCGAAGTTACCTGGCATCTATGGTTCATACCAATGTGGTTAGTTTTATATGAAATTTGTTGGATTTTGTGCGTTGGGAAATAGCGTGCAGGGGTCATTGCATATAACATCAGGCTAGCTAGCTTGGAGCTCCATTCGCCACTGTTCTCCATGCTGACTTGCAATCCCGCTACCCGGTGACTGAACCCCGAAAGGCGACGAGAAGGGGCTAAACTTACGACCGGCCCATACCCCGCTCTCCCTGAATGATACTGCGCACCAATCGCCGCAGCGGTAACCCCATGCCAACTAGCACTCAATCCCACAACCTCAAACTTTCCCGTATAAAACTTCGCAATCCTTATCGCGAACTCATTACTTTCCCCTCCTGTACTCAAAAATATAGCTTTATCCAACCCCTTGGGAGTTAACCTCGTAAGTCTCTTTCCAAGGTTAATAACCGGCGGACTCAACATTCCGCTGAATAAGTGGTCGAGTTTTGCAGCGTGGTGGGAGATCACGGAGACGATTTCGGGGTTGCCGTGGCCGAGGAGACAGGACATTTGTCCGGAGGTCCAGTCTAGCATTCGGTGGTTTGTGGGGGTGTAGATGTATAGACCTTCGGCGCGGACTATGACGTTCTTGTAGAACGGGGTGCCATAGTTTATTAGGCAGGAATCGGCGGCGGCCTGGAGTTCTTTTTCATCGATTGGGTCTTCAGTTTGCACCGGAGTAGCGGTGACTGGGTCGGTGCAGGGAACCATTGTTCAAGAATGAGTGTCAATTGACAAAGTAATGATACTATGGTATACAAAGATGAGTATGGCGGGGTGAAGTATCCGGAGACTTGCTGGTGAGGGGCAGTAAAGAAGCCATGATTTCAGTCTGGATATCGGCGCCCTTTTATGTAAAACCCCGAATTTTGTCGAAAGGATTCGCTGTCGATAGAGAATTGCGAAAGAGTAAGTATAGCGCCGCCTGAAAGTAAAGGGTGTGTATAGTATGTACGTAGAGTTTCCGCGACAGAAGTGAAGGGGCCACGCCGTTCGGGGAGATCAGGTTACTAAGTTAAGTTTACGTTTACACTTAATCGAGACCTCTACGTTTCCCGCCGCGCCCCGACGGGAAACTTTGGTTGTTTCGCCGTCGCGGATGCACCTTTACATGGGATCATAGTATATATTTTTTTCTTCGAGTAAATGGGGCCATGGCGGGGAACGAAAAAGAGGCAAAAGTTCACGAGCGAGCGCTTCGGAGTCTGCGCCGAAAGGGATAGAATGGGTCAAAAAGTTCCCGGTTTTGTATATACTTCATATGCATGTATGCATGTGGAGAGGGACGGGACCCACAGCTTATCATTCTGCAGACTGTTTCCTCTTTGTCGTCCGAGAGAAACTCGATTATAGTATACATAGTAGTATGTATATAGTAGAGTACTTACGAGTTACGAGAGGAAATGTGCAGATATCGTCGACGAGGCTGTCAGGAATTGGGTAATGGACAGGATGCATGCCCAGACTAGGTTACCCCTCGAAGGCAGCAGCAGCGGGAAGAGCTCGGGCTCTTGTTCTCATATCATGGCTCTATCATATATTGACTATTATATAATACTACCGACGATAATGATGATAATACTATCATAATGATACTTAAAAGGTGTGTAAGTATGTAGTAAGGCACTACGCCTTAATCTCCAGCTTCCCAACATCCGGTGTGGCCTCTTCCCCGTCTTCATCCTCATCCTCATCCATCCCACCCACCAAACCCTTCTCAAACAGTTCTCTCCCCGTCAACTTCTTCCCCCCAGCACCGACCCCGCTAACATTCCCACTACGTCGTCCCTTAGCTTCAGCCTCCTCCTTCTCCCTCTCCTCCCGTTCCTTCTTCTCCTTCATTTCCTGAATGAACGCCAGCCTCCATTTCTCAAACACTTCCTTGGTAACTAATTCTCCTCTAAACTTCTCCATCTCCTTTTCTTCTTCGATCCTCGCTGCTTCCTCGCGTATACGCCGTGCTTCATCGGCTCGGTCGCGGAGGATGGATTCTGCGGCTTCTTTTAGTGTTGTAGCCAAGGTGAAGACCATTGCCATGCCCATGTTTTCTTCCACGGCCGTGTCGAGGGCGGAAACTAGCGGCGGTTCGTCGTCTGGGAAGGTGAGTGGGTGGGTCGAAGGAGAATCGAGAGATATGGAAAGGTCCGGGGCGACGTTTGGGTAGTCCGGGGTGTAAGTTACCCGGAGGATAACAATAGCTGGAGACCGATCCATTGTTAGTGGTACTAGCGTAAATATATATTGGCTATGGTAGGCGTACGGGCTTCATATCCCTCTGCGTCGATATCGACGTCAGGTTCTTCGAGGGCGAGGCGGATGCTGAATTCCGTGTCGGAGATTTCTGGCGAATTACAATTAGCGACGCCTATGTTCATTGATAGTCGAAGATTGAGGGTTCGCACTGGTTAACTCATCGGGGTAGATGGACTCGAGAACCTCGAGTTCTTGCTCCTGTTCTTCTGTCGCCGACATGGTGGATGGAGATGGTGTAGACGAAGGACATGGCGGGTTGGATGTGAATGGCAGGCGGTTTGGTGGGGCGACAAGCTTTTTGCCCCGCCAAAGCCAATGCTTGGCTTATATCCTCACAGGCCCTTCGTGGTCGTAACCACGACATATCTATTGAAGGCATTTCATCGAGTTGAAGAATACTTTTGTCTATTGATATATACAAATACAAGGAATAGCATAGTAGATGTCGCCTGTAACTCCAGTTCCTGGCCATGTTCCCCAATTCAACTAAATGAATGAACGAATGCATCCTGATTAGTGCCTACGAATCCTTCATCTCCTCGTCCTCATCGTCGTCCTCCCACTCTCCGTCCCCTTCCTCATCCTCTCCTTCTTCTTGCTCCTCTGGCTTTGCGTCTCCGATTTCTTTAGCAATATTCGCCAGTAATTCTTGCGCATGTTCTTTAATCCCCTCGTCCTCCCATTCGAACGCCTTGTACAACTTCTCACAGTTCCACAGCCACTCTCTCGCCGCAGCCCACGTATCCCTCCAGTCTTCAGCATCCTCTCCGTTGGTAACCTGTAACTTCCCTTCCTTCTCTTTAAGCTTTGCGCCAATTAAGAATAGACACCATCCGCCAATATACCACAAATCGACCATCTGGTCGTCCTCCTGCTGTAATCCTTCCAGAACATCCATCGCTTCCTCACACATTTCGCATTCAATTAGGAGTCTGGTGAAGCTTAGTCGGAACGGGTAGGCGGGGATTCTATCATCGCCCAGTTCTAGACCTTTCCAGACTTCTAATGATCGTGCGAGTGCAGCTCGCGCATCTTCGGGTTTTGATTGGGAGATTCTGATGGAGGCGAGGGTTGATAGTGCTTCTGGGGAGGATGGGCTGACGAGGAGGGCTTCGGTGATGTATGTTTCGCACCGTGATTCGGCGTCCGGTTTCATGCTGTCCATTCATTAGCTAACTCCCATATAACGGTAATATGTAAGAGGTGCATACCAAAGATCCGTCATGTATATCTCCGCCATACCACAAAGCGCCGAACACAGCTTCTCCTTCTCCTCCTCTGTAGCTTGATTTTCGGCCACAACCTTCCTCAAATACTCCAGCGCCTTCTCATACCACCCGATCGCTACCTCCCCACCCTCCACACAAATCTGCGCCAACCACAAAAACTTCTCAGCACCACTTCCTACCCCTTCAGGATCAAGCTGGGCAGCGGTTCCAAAACATCGTATAGCGGTATCTACGTCCTCTAATTCGACATTAATTTCCCCTGCAAGCTCGAGTGCTTTTAGAGATGTAGGATTCTTGGATAGAGCTGAGGTGATTGTTTTTAGAGCTTGTTGAGGGTTTGCTTCTTCTGTTAGCTCTGATGAAGCCTTGGAGATGAGAGCGTCGATGTTGTTTGTGGATTGCTGCTTGTCCTGGTGTTTTGCGATGTTTTGAAGGACTGATGCGAGGGATGCGCCCGGGGTATCTTTCCGGCGGGTCTTTTTGGAGGATTTAGTTTTTGTTTTTGCCATTTTTGTATGAAATCGTGGTGAAGATGGTGGTTTGTAGCTTGTATTCAAGGTCAAAGTATTTTGTGGAGGGAAGAAAAAAAGAAGTTGGCGACAGAAAAGTAGCGACGCCAAGACTTTTTACTATCGATAGCGCGGACCAAAAGAAGAACAAGGCTGTCATACGACTGGACTTGGATAGTCTTTTTGGACTGGGATTTAATATCTCAGGTGAGTAATAAACATCCTATCGGCTTCATCGGATTTGCAATTAATTCCAATTCTAACTCTTCAACGGCCGTATAATAGCATATCGAGCAGTTGTATATACATCCTCTCTGATGTGGAAAGCTCCACCGCAAGATCCGTCCGCTGAACCGCAGCATCCGTTATCGTCGCCGTCGGCATCCTCACCAATGACGTCCTCGAATGATCCGGTTCTTACACCGCAGTTCTGCTTTTCGACGTCGACTTTTAAAGGTATTCTCGTTCACGATATTATTTTCTTCATAATAAGATGTTATACAATGCTAATGATATCGATGGTAATAGAATTCCTCCGCCTCTCCCGCTCAACAACCGACGACACAATCTCACAGCACCTATCCTCTCTCTCCCCGCCACCGACCTTCAACCCATCCACTACATCCCAAAGAACTCCTTCCCACCGTCTAATCCCACCTTCCACACTGTCCACATTCTTAAAATCCACAGTCTACCCAACCTGGTCCAAACGAACCGAAGTCCTAACCTACTGCGCCATAGTCGCCACCTCACCGGATCCAAATGATCCAAACCTCGATGTCATATCCAAAGAATCCGAGGTAGAGAAGATGAGGATAGTGGATGAACGGCTTGATCCTTATTCTGGTAGATTCTTTCCGACGGAGAGTAGGACGCAAGTGTTGGCGGGGATTGTGAGGAATGAGAGGGGGGTTGAGGAGATTGTACGGGAGAGGTATGTTATTTCCCTTTTTATATGATTATAAGAAGGTGTATAGGATGGACGGCTAACTTTTTTTATAGGACGTGGGAAGTAATCAAGAGCCGGAGTACAGACGGGATGGGCGGGAAGACGTGGAAGGAGGCGTATGAGGAGTGGAAGACGTCGTCATCATAAATAAACTTCACAAAAAAAGCTCGGTGGACTATATCTCGGGCCGGACCTTAATTGTCCTTTTTTTTCTTTTATTATCAACCTCTCTCTTCTCATTCACTGGGCATTAGCGTTGGGGAATTGCAACATTTGGAGTTTTTGTTTTTTGCTTTTTGAATTACGGTATAAAATCCGTTGGCGGATTGTATCATACGAAGAAGAAGAAGAAGAAGAAGAAGAAGAAGAAGAAATAGTTGTATATATCTCCTCACCGCATAGTATACCTAAAGTGCGAACAAATGGTATAAGCTTAATTAATAATCCATTCTCGAACCTCGTGGAAAAGGGATACCCGAAACTTCGAATCAAATCACATTTGAGATAATTGTGAAATGTGACAATGCAATGGAAGCAAGTCTCGGCACAAAAGAAAGCCCTCATGGTATGATTGTGAAAAAAAATGGTGCAACAATTATCGTCAAAGGCGTGCGGGTGCCCTTGCTGCCTTTATATTCTTCTTCGATTGGCCGTAGATAAAGTTCTCTTAGAAATCGAAGTTGTGTCCTCTTTTTTTCCCTTTCAATCGAGTAATGCGATTGTCGTCAATTACCCGGATACCGTATCCGCATCCACATCCCCCCCTTCGCCTCGGTAACATCCAGAAGATGAAAAGGAAAGAAAAGAATTCGCTCGCCTGTTTTATATGGCTTGGGGTAAATGACAAGCTAATCGCGATCGGATAGCACGAAACGGCCGGGGTTTTTATAGACTCCTTCGGTTCCATGGCGTGCGATCACGCAATGAAACAGCGGAGATGTTGTGCTTTGACGTGCGTTGTTGATGTTGCAGCCCGAAATAGCTCAGCAGCTTTAAGCTTAACCCGACCTTACAGCTTAAACCCTCCTGCATAGCCTTACATTATACATACTTACATGCATGCATGTGGGTATGGATGTATGCAATCGGGTTATATCGATGACGACGAGTGGAACCCCAGATTGTGACATTTTTTTGACGACGTGATGAGCTCTGACTAGCACAGATTTCTTAGCAGTGATTGATGGGGAAGTCCAACCGTTGGGAGTCTATAAATCCCAGGCTATTCCAACATGTTATCGAGCTCCTACTAGTGTTAATTACTAGTTGAACTACCAAGATCGAGTAGTAGTAGTGGCGCAATTGAAAAATACCCCGTCGCTCCCCGGGTTCTTTAATAGTATTATACTGTTCAGAGTTAGCCAGGAGATCGATTGTCTGTATCAGAGCTGTTGGAACTGCTCGTGGCATCGATCACGCCATCGTGCTCGAAACCTTCTCAAAAAGCTTCTTCTTTGTCATCCTCCTCCTCCTCCTCCCAAAATCTTTATTCTTGCATTCTTTCTCCATTATCCCTTCGTCCTTCCACTATTTCTCATCACCATCATCATCACACCTGCGAAAATGGGCACCTTGGACTTCCTGTCCAACATCATCCCTCAATGGCCCTTCTCATCAAAAGAGGCTCCAACCTGCCCCGTATCACACTCCTCAGACCTCTCAAAGTGCCCTGTAGACCATTTTGAATTCAAAAATTCCGCAATCTTCCCCCCAGAAGTTGTAACCGCTTCTTCCACCCCGAACGACATCAAATTCCATGCTGCCGCATCTCTCCAAGTCCCTGGTATCGGCCAGAATGTCGACCCAGCGATAATAGACACCGTCGACCTCTCAGGCCGACTATCCGAAAACCTACTAGTAGCTTCACCGTACACCGACAAAGAACACCTCCTAGACCTCGACACCCTAGCCCGTCCGCACCAACTCCTGGCAAAGGCTCTGACTATCATGAATGCTAAAACCGGCGAGTACGCTATCGAACCGTACCATGAAGCCTTCAATTGGGATGAAGTCCTCACGGCTCTGCAAAAGTTGTCAAAGCGGGAAGATTATATATTCCCCAGATCCGAATTTTACATAATTGTTTTCCGTTCCAAGCTTCCCTTTGACGCAGACCGAGAACATTTGGGCAAGTTGGACAAGGATGCGCATGTTGAGGCTGTGGAAAGCGGGCAATTGCTGAAGTATTGGTTTGGAACGCCCCACCCAGTCACCGGGAGGAATTTGGCGACTTGTATCTGGAGGCATCGGGATGATGCTAAGTTGGGTGGCGGTGGACCGGTGAGTACCAGTTATTTTCCCATTTTTGGAGTTGAGTTGCTAATGATATGCAGGGCCATGTCCGAGCTATGGAGGCTGTAAGGAATATATACCTCGAGTGGAGGGTGGAGAGGTTGAAGCTCGTCGTTGAGGAGAATGCCAGCGAGTGGAGTATCGGCAAATGGGTCGATTAGATATGCTTGCTTGCTTGCTATCTTGGCGACTGCTTTCTCTCCAGCGATTTTCTTTTTTCTTTCTCTCATAACCGGCGTTTTTCCTTTGGGTGGGAACCTTTTTTTTTTGATAGAAAAAAGAAAAGGCGTTTATTAGGATACCATTTGTAGACTCTGTTTTTTCTTTTCGCTTGTTGGAATATTGTTTCTCAGGCATTGCGGATTCCTTGAGGGAATGTATGATAGAGAGATGGATCTCATAGCTTTGTAAGTTAATAGAGGAGGAATATTCAATATTATGCATTAGATTTTTCTATGGCCTCGCAGGGCTCTAAAAGAATATTCCCGAAAAACGCGGTTTCCACGTGTCTAAAGTATCCGTGTGTCCAGTCCAGCTGTTTGGGGAGAGATAAAAGAGGGGTTTACTGAGGACCCTCTCCACCGGATCCAGATCCAGATCCAGGTTCGTTCTGTCGGACCGGTTGAGACATGACGGTGTCGAATTTGCTCCAGAGCGCCTCGATTTCGGTGAATTCCTGGCCAACCTGCTCTAGCTTGTCAGCCCAGCTCTATACGATGCTTTCTAACTCTGCAATAATAACTGAGGGGTGGATTCTGAGAAGAACGTACACCGGCGAGACCTTCGAGAGATCGGTTTAGGTGGTTGAGGTTGAGGAGGACCTGGTCGAATGCCTGGTGCGCGTGTGAGGGGTTAGCACGTATCGATGTTGGTTACTGAAGAGGTCGTCAAATCTAGAGTGACTAACCTTGCAGATTTCCTCGATGAGAGCCTCGCGCTGGGTCTCAAAGTAGGTCTTCTCGGGACGGGTAGCAGTGCTCATTTTGACGGTGATGCCTGTGATGGGGTTGGTGATACTGCGATAAGAAGGATAACAAAGTGATAGGGATATCTCCAGCCGAGTGGAGAGCTCTCAGCCAACCAAAGCAGGCATGCTACACCAACACCAGCTAACCAGCAATTACTCGGTCAACAAACGCCGGCAAAAACCGAGCAGGAAAAGTCTATCGGAGCACACTCTTCTTTGGTCGTACCAACAGTGAGGGGCCACTCTTTATAAGTAAAACCCTGCGACCTCCAGTTCTCTTCTTCTTCTCCTCTTTTCCTTCACCAACCCCCTCCCATTGCCATCATCGTCACTACCTCAAATTCCATCCGTAGGTATCATCTTTACTTCTATCCATTGTATCAATTGCTAATATTCTTGCAGAAACCAGACATCATGAGTGCCCCAGCTCAGAAATTCAAGGTCGCCGATATCTCCCTCGCCGCCTTCGGCCGCAGGGAAATCGAGCTTGCCGAAAATGAAATGCCCGGCTTGATGGCCACCAGGGCCAAGTACGCTGCTGAGCAGCCCCTTGCTGGTGCCCGTATCGCCGGTTGTCTCCACATGACCATCCAGACTGCTGTCCTCATTGAGACCCTCACTGCTCTCGGTGCCGAAGTTACCTGGACTTCCTGCAACATCTTCTCCACACAGGACCACGCTGCCGCGGCCATTGCCGCCTCCGGTGTCCCAGTCTTCGCCTGGAAGGGTGAGACCGAGGAGGAGTACAACTGGTGCTTGGAGCAGCAGCTCCTCGCCTTCAAGGATGGCCAGTCCCTCAACCTCATCTTGGACGACGGTGGTGACCTTACATCCCTCGTTCACGCCAAGTACCCTGAGATGCTCAAGGGCTGCTACGGTCTCTCCGAGGAGACCACCACCGGTGTTCACCACCTCTACCGCATGCTCAAGGACAAGAAGCTCCTTGTCCCAGCTGTCAATGTCAACGACTCTGTCACCAAGTCCAAGTTTGACAACTTGTACGGATGCCGTGAGTCCCTCGTTGACGGTATCAAGCGTGCTACCGATGTCATGATTGCTGGTAAGGTCGCCGTTGTTGCCGGATACGGTGATGTCGGTAAGGGTTGCGCCATGGCTCTCCACGGAATGGGTGCCCGTGTCATCGTCACTGAGATCGATCCCATCAACGCCCTCCAGGCCGCCGTCTCCGGATTCCAGGTCACCACCATGGAGGAGGCCGCTTCCATCGGTCAGATCTTCGTCACCACCACTGGCTGCCGTGACATCTTGACTGGCGAGCACTTCCAACAGATGGTATGCTTTACCCACCAAAACCTTTATATTCAAGTCGGTTATACTAACCAATCGATTGTAGAAAAACGATGCCATTGTCTGCAACATCGGTCACTTCGACATCGAAATCGACGTCGCCTGGCTCAAGGCCAACGCCAAGAACGTCGTCAACATCAAGCCCCAAGTCGACCGCTTCGAGCTCGCCAACGGCAACCACATCATCCTCCTCGCTGAGGGTCGTCTTGTCAACTTGGGCTGTGCCACCGGCCACAGCTCCTTCGTCATGAGCTGCTCTTTCACCAACCAGGTCCTCGCCCAGATCTTGCTCTACAAGCAGGAGGATGAGGCCTTCAGGAGCAAGTACGTTGAGTTCGGCAAGGGTGTAAGTTTTTATCTCCTCCCTGTAATCACTTATATATCGTATTTGATGCTAAGATATAATAGGGCAAACTCGATATCGGTGTCTACGTCCTCCCCAAGATCCTCGACGAGGAGGTCGCCCGTCTCCACCTCGACCACCTTGGCGTCAAGCTCTCCACGCTCTCCGACAAGCAGGCCGACTACCTCGGCTTGGCCGTCGAGGGACCATTCAAGTCCGAGCTCTACAGATATTAGACGTCTTCTTTTCCTCTTTCCTCGCTACCTCTTTTTTTTTATAATCTAATCACTTTTCCTTTGTTACTACCATCTTAACGATCATCACCTGGGAGGTCCTCGGACTTCCTCTCTCTTTTCCCTTTTTACTATCTTATGATTTTTTTTACGCAAACCAAAAAAGTTATTTTGTCCTCAACGGCATTCATGGGAGGGGTTTCATGAAAAACCTTTTAACGACAAAGCGGTAATTCAACTACTGGGTTTTTTTTTCAAAAACAATATTTAACATTATTTGGGGTTTTCTATATAAAACGAGATTGGGGGGGGGAAGGATGGTACGGGCTTACCGTCTGACTCTGTCTGTCTCTCTCTGTCTGTCTGTCTGTCTCCCTCTTCCACGGTGGCTTTTCTTGTACAAATTCGGCGCACGCAGACAAAAAAGCATGGATAACGGTAACAAAAAATGTATTGGCGTTTTATACAAATCGGGTCTGTTTCAACACAGAAAAGAAGAAAAGAAGGGAAAAGTCATAAGGCTACTTCTTATATAGAGAATCTTAACGAAAAGAAAGAAGAAAGAATCAAACAAATGAAATCTCTCTAGAACTACCTCTCTTTTTCACAATTCAATTGTAAATCTAACTCCGTAGACGAAGGAGAGTAAGTCGGGTAAGTAGAGTATAGGAAATTGTATTGGATTGGAATTGGAGGTAAAGAAAGGAACAAGATGAATATCAGCCAGCAACCGTACAAAAGCTCCAAAAGACTGACGCTTTAGAAACTCCGAGACAATCCCAAGATGCCCTGAACTGGATAAAAAGAAAAATAAAGGAGAAAAGATTTTCCTGATATATCGTGTAAAATGACATGACAAAAAAAAAAGAGTGACATCTCCACCCAAGCATAATTTCATAACAAAGATCACCACCGCAAAACATATTCGTATCATCGGCCTCCTCTTACATCCTCCGCTGCCTCTTCATTTTCAAGAAGAACCTAAACTCCTATAATAGCTATGAATTTAATGCCCGCTCCTCGAGTCTGGATTATACCCCAATGGCTTTCTCTCATCCTCATCATCGTCGAATAGCCCGCCACTCGGTCTCGTTTGATAGTTTTCGTTATAGTCGGTACTCAACCGCTTGGCATCCCTGCTCGTTCTCTCGCTGGTTTGTAAAAAGCTGTCACTTTCCCGTTGGCCCATTGGTGGCCTTGTATCTCCCTTGTAAGCTGTGTTTTGCTCTCCCACGCCTGAGGGGGAGTAGGCGGGTAGTGGTGGTGGTCCCTGGTCGATGCTGGCGCCTCTTGATTGGTATCCTGTCGGACCTACATTCGAAGACCATCCGAATGCTGGCGCTGGGGTCGGTGGAGGGGAAGCTTCCAGCATTTTTTCGTCGAGGGCAGGGGTTTCCGGATATGCATTTAGATTACTGTAAGATTCGTTCCTTTCTTCGTCAAGCGGTGGGAGTCGCTTTCCGTCCTTCTTTCTAAAGAATCTGGAGAATAATCCGGCGTTTGGACCCTTTGGTGTTCTGGGGGACATGGTATCTGGGCTCGCTGACATGGCACCTTTCATATGGAATGACCTGAGTCGTTTTACGGGCTTGATGTTATCGGGGTCTTCCTCGGAGATACCGCTCATGCGACGTTGTTCAGCGATAGCGCGTTTGATGTCTGAGGTCGACGTATAATTTTTACGACGGCGGAAGACAGTGACGAGGAGGCAGGCGCAGATAGAGACGACTAGGATGCCTGCGAGGACGGCGCTGAGGATCATGGCCCAGCGGGGGGCGTACCAGCGGTCACGGCCGAAGTGGCCTTGAGGGATTGGAGCGGGGTTTTGACGTTTGGTGAGAGTCATTGTGAGGAGGGAGGAGAGGGCTGTGGAGTCCATCGTTATCTTGTTACTACTCTACTCACTCTGACCTTTTTTGGTTTATTGGGGAAGTTGGAGGTGTTTGGCGGACGGAGGGAGCTGGTGGGGGTTGCTTGGTGTTGGATTTCTCGATCTGGGCAGCAAGCTGGAGCTTCAAGCCATCCTTTCGCTGTCGGACTCTTTCTCTAAAGATCTTACCGCCGTATCGTCAAGGAGGAAAGAGAGAAAGGAAGAAGGAAGAAACCGAAAAGAGAGGAAGAGAAAAAATATGTGGGAAAAGATAATCTTTTTGATGCTTTCTGTAACCGTTTTCCTGAGGCTGAGGGTTTGTAAAAAAGCTAAGCTCTCGGTGGGTTTTTCGTTATCCTACAACAGAGTTTCTGCTGGTGCTAGTGCTTGTCAGCATGAAAAAGCCTAAGCTTGGTCTATCCATGGGGCATTTGGAATAGCTTGAAGGACCCATGCTTGGCTAGTAAGCTGAAAAAAGAACAAGAATCCCGAATGTGAGGCATTGAGGCTGTGAGACTGACTGTGGTACTTGGAGCCCTGTCGATGGTTCAGCCGCACTGGGCGGTTGGCGCCAAGTCTGTCGCCTGGAATAGAATAGAAACTGCTTTCATGGTCCTGATCCTGCAGCTTTGCATTGTTCTCGGTCGGGTAGCTAACGTTAGCTAGCAAGTTATGTACCTGTAGATGGCCAGTTTCCAATCAGAGTAAGTAGCCGTTAGCAGGCAGATGGAGGTTGTGGCGGTGGTGATGGTTTGATGGTGATGGAAAGGAAGTCGAGATGGATCTGATATGATCGTGATTGATCGCGCAGTCGGAATTATAATTGAAATTGAAATCAGTACTCTGGCAACGCGTTCATCTCCTTTCAAAGGACCCGTCCGTGACATATCACCGCAAATAACATCTTCCACGACATCTTTTTTTGTCATATTCCCGGTCAGAGAGACTCCTTCAAACCGAATACCGAGGGCATACTGTACTACCCGCCTACGTACGACTCACTAATACTGGGCCGTGTGTGGGATAACGTTAGCTCGCTGCTTGCTGACTAATCATCAACGAAACCAAGGGGGAAGAATTGAATATCACATTGCACCGTGGCACCTTCGCGTTCAAATCTTCTTCACGGACGCGACGATAGGAAAATTACTATTTTTTTGACTGCGAAGGAAAAGGAGATTCGATATTTGACAAAATGCCAGAAATTGCAGAGATCACTCGGATTGTTCAGTAAGCTTCAATCCTTCAACCCTTTCCATATAAATCAATATCGCCTACCAAGGAGTGATTTCTTGGCAAGGCTGCTCTAATATCCTGGATAGCTATATCAACCGGCATCTTGCCGGGAAGACAATAAAGAATGTAAGAATACCTTTCCGTGGTAGTTATGGAGCTTTAGCTGATATTTTATATAGGTCGTGGCGAACGAAGATGCTATCGTCTTCAAGGATACCACGGCTTCCGCCTTTACGAAAGCCATGCTGGGCAAGACGGTAGTGCAGGCGAAGTATGTGTTCATCCCGACGAAAGCTTTAAGATAGCTTGCTAACAAATCATTAGACAGCAAGGGAAATACTTTTGGTTAGAATTTTCAAAGGGTCGTACTGAATGAGCATTTCATCTAATATATTTCCAAATTAATAGGATAGAGATGAGCTCTCCGCCGCATCCGCTCATGCAGTAAGTCCTGACAGATTTTCAACATACCCAGCCAACAAACTAAGAAGCAACAATAGTTTCGGGATGACCGGTTGGATTACGTTCAGTAAAGCTCCGGAAGCACACTATCGCGCCGATATGGCCGAAGATGAGAGCAAGGAGGACATCGAATGGCCGCCACGGTTTATGAAATTTGTGTTGGAAATGGAAGACGAAGGGAATAACGTCGCTTTTACAGATGCAAGAAGACTTGGGAGGGTTAGGCTTATCGATGTGGCTGCAGATGAGATTAGGAAGGTTAGTCCGTTGAAGGAGAATGGGCCGGATCCAGTGGTGGATGGGTTAGAGGAGGGTTGGTTTAGAGGGGTGTTGAATAAGAGAAAGGTTCCAGTCAAGGTAATCCTACCTCACTAGAATGTTATTACAGTTATGTGGTCTGGGTGCTAATTTGATCTAGGCATTATTGCTAGACCAATCATTCATAAGCGGGGTTGGAAATTGGGTTGGCGACGAGATTCTGTATCATGCACGGATACATCCGGAACAATATTCGAATACTCTGTCCGACGCACAGCAAAAACAGCTATACGATTCGACCATTCATGTCTGTACAACGGCGTGTAGTGTGCTAGGGAACTCGTCAAAGTTCCCGGAGGACTGGCTGTTCAAGTATAGATGGGGGAAAGGGAAGAAAGGGAATGCGCTGCCCAGTGGTGAAAAGATTGACTTTGTAAAAGTGGGAGGGAGAACGAGTGCTTATGTGAAGACTAGGCAGAAGGCTACGGGTGGAACAGCTGTTAAGGCGAAAGCTGGGGGGAGTGATGAGGATGGCGCAGAGGAAATAAAGGGTGTGAAGAAAAGAAAGGCTGTTAAGGCTGAAGAGGAAGATGATGATGACTATGAAAAGGAGGAAGTACCGGCTAAGAAAGGGAAGAGGGGACCGAAGCCCAAGACCGAGGACGGTGAAGCCAAGACCCCTGCGAAGAGGGGCAGGAAGAAAGCCGTCAAGGTGGAAGAGCCTGGAAGTGAGGAAGAAGAAGAAGAAGACAAAGAAGAAGTTAAGGTGAAGAGTTCGAGGAAAGGCAAGGCCAAAGTCAAGGAAGAGGTTGTGGTGATGAATGGGAAGGGCGAGTCAGACACACCGTCCGGGCGGCGGTCGCGGTCATCGCGACTGAAGAAGTAGGCCTTCCAGCCCGAGCTGTACGGCTACCCCGTGTAATAATACCGACTACCGCTGTACTACTACTATCATTATCATCGGTGATGCTTAAATACCATCACCAATCACGACAGTGGGGATATTAATTAATATAATTGAAGGTTGCATTTTGGGGAAGTGGTGTGTTGCGGTGTTTGGTGGGGCTCCGGTGGCAGACCGACGCACAAAACACCTGGAAATAATTCTGCAGGCCTGTCCTGTTCCCTCCACGCCCTCGACCACGACCTCTCCACAATCCACCATCCACAGTCCAATCCTGACCAGGGCTACTCCAACCTCCACCCACTCAGCGTACCGCAACTGTTCCCCGTCGCAGTTGCTCCATTGCTGTTACTATCCCCTCTATCCATATCTCTCACTCGCTCTGGCGACACTGTTGAAGCTGTCTGTCTCTTCTACCCGTCTCGCACTAGCGTCAGTAAGCTCCATCCTCTACCTGTGACACAGCAGTTTGCTCTTCAAAACAAGAACAAGCCGACTAACCCATGCTGGCCTCCTCAAGTAGTAGCTTAAAGCCAAAAGCCGCTTTTATGTGCACGATATAATCCTTTCAACTACCCGCTAAACTGTTGTTTTAACACCACATCCTTCTATCCTTTCGCCCTCTCTATCGTGTCGTCCATCGAGTGTCCTTCAAGCTATGCCCAGCCAACAACCACTCGCCTCGAAAGAGGCTTCCCTCTTTCGCAATGTCCTTAAATTCTACGAGACAAAGCAGTACAAGAAGGGTCTCAAGGCTGCAGAGCAGGCACGTTTCTTCTTCGCCTCACCGTCCCTATGAAATCCCCCCAAAGCTAACCATTCCCCCTTTATATTCATCAATATAGATCCTCAAAAAGAACCCCAAGCACGGCGAAACCCTCGCTATGAAAGGCCTCCTCATAAACTGCCAAGGCAAAACCGAAGAAGCCTTCCAGATCGCCAAAGAAGCGCTGAAGCAGGACATGAAATCCCACGTCTGCTGGCACGTCTACGGCCTCCTCTACCGCAGCCAAAAGAACTTTGATGAAGCCATAAAGGCCTACAAGATGGCGCTCCGCTTCGAACCAGACTCCCAACAGATCCTTCGCGACCTCGCTCTTTTACAGATCCAGATGAGGGATTATAACGGTTATATCGAAAGTAGGCGGCTTATGGTTATGAGTAAACCCCAGATACGGCAGAATTGGACGGGTCTAGCGATCGCGTATCACCTCGCGGGAAATCTATCGGAAGCCGAAAATGTGCTTACGAAGTACGAGGAAACCTTGAAGCAGCCGCCGCCAAAAACTGATTTGGAGAATTCGGAGGCGATATTGTATAAGAATTACATCATCGCGGAAACTGGGGATCATCAGAAGGCGCTGGATCATCTAGAGGCCATTGCGCGGACTGCGGTGGATAAGGTCGCGATTTTGGAGGCTAGGGCAGAGTACAATCTGAAGCTAGGAAATAATGAGGCGGCGGAGAAAGGGTATAGAGTTTTGCTGGAAAGAAACCCGGAAAAGAGACTCTACTATTCCGGGTTGGAGAAGAGCTTGGGAGTTGAAGGGGAGGATAGATTAAAGATCTACGAGGAGTTGGCGGAACAGTACCCGAGAGCGGATGCGCCGAAGCGGATACCGTTGGATTTCCAAGAAGGTGCGGAATGTTGGCAGGAGTTGGTTGGGTGGCGGAGAGATGTTCTAACTGCTTTTTGTTCACAGGTGATGCTTTCAAGTCCGTGGCACAGAAATACTTGGATTGGAGACTGAAGCGAGCGGCTCCATCGACATTTACCAGCTTGAAGGCGTTATACGGCGATGTTGCGAAACGAGAGTGCTTGGAATCACTTGTTGAGGAGTTTCTAGCGACGACGCGAGAGGAGAAACCAGTCGAGAACGGCGAGAAGCTTACCAACGGCAGCTCGACCCCGAATAATAGCGTTTTGATCTATACCCTCTACTACCTCTCACAGCACCACGATCACTGGCGGATACGAAACACCGAAAAGGCCCTGTCGTATATCAACGAAGCATTGGAATTGGCACCCGATAACGCTGACCAAGGCGAGTTAAGACTGGGCTTAGCACGTATCCTGAAGCATGCAGGAGATGTTAGGAAGGCTATGGAGGAGATGGATAACGCGAGGCAGAAGGATAAGAGCGATAGGTATTATAATACCAAGTGCTCTAAGTACATGCTCAGGAATGATTGTAATGAGGAAGCTATCAAGACGATGGGGCTATTTACAAGGGTAAGTGCGAGATTTACGGGATGATCTGGGAATGATTTGGCAGCTGACTTGTTTACAGAACGATGTCAACGGACCTCTTGGTGACCTTCTAGAGATGCAATGCGTGTGGTACATTACAGAGGACGGAGAATCGTATGTTCGTCAAGGAAAGCTTGGGCTAGCGCTGAAACGGTTCCATGCGGTATACAAGATCTTCGAAGACTGGACGGACGACCAATTCGACTTCCATTCATTCTCGCTTAGGAAGGGCATGATCAGAGCCTATATTGAGATGGTTAGGTGGGAGGACAGCCTATGGTCGCATCCATTCTTCAGGAGGGCGGCGGTAAATGCGATTAAGCTTTACCTGCTGCTTAATGATAAGCCACATTTGGCGCACGGTTCTTTGGCAAATGGAACTGGTGAAGATGCGGTGGACTTTGAGAGTTTGAGTACAGCTGACAGAAAGAAGGCAATGAAGAAGGCGAAGAGGGAGGCGCAGAAGCAGGAGAAAGCTGCGGCAGAGGCGGCTGCAAAGGCGAAGGATGAGAGGAAAGGTGGAGAGGAGAAGAAACAGGATGATGACCCGCTAGGCGCTAAGTTGGCGCAGACAACGGAGCCATTGGAAAAGGCACTGGTATGGCTAAAGCCGTTGTTGGAATTTTCGCCCGCATTTTTGGAGGGTCAGACTGCTGGGTTTGATGTTTACATGAAGAGGAGTAAGTGTGATTCCGCTGATTCGTGTGTGGGTATGAAATACTGATGATTTGGTATAGGGAAGTATTTGCTTGCATTGAAGTGCTTGCTTGCGGCGCATAGCATTGCCCCCGAGGATCCAGTTGTGCATGAGCAGATCATTAGATTCCAGCTTTTCCGTAAGTTTGAACTCTTCAAATTTTGAGTTCCTCTCGTCAAGATTCTGACCGTACTGGCGTAGTAAACTCGAAACCAGAACTCTCACCTACAGTTCAATCGATAATAGACGAAACTTTCACACTCACACCTAAAGAGAGTACGCTGGCACAGTTCAATGAAGCCTACCTATCGTCGCATGCCGATAGTGCTAGGGCCTCGTTTTCAGTCGCGAAATCTCGACAAGTCCTAGCAGCTGCTGAGGGGTCGAAATCAGATAGCGAGGGAACAGATTCAGAGACCCTAGTGTTTGAAGCTTTGAAGAAGGAAGGCGCTACACTAAAGGATGCGGTTGATGGGTTAGCGTTGGTGAAGGAGATGAAGGGTGATGTCGGGCGATACGTCGAGGAGGCGAGGCAAAGGTGGTCGATGTCGAATGTATTTGAGGTGAAGGCGTGAATCGGTGGACCAACTGGGACTGGGTAGTCTTTACCGCGAGAGTCTACAGGTGGGGGTTTTTGTGTCGATATTTCTGAGTATATACTTCGATTTAGTATTTCCCTCCTTCCCTCTTCCCTTCCTTTCTCCTTCATTCGTCATCTCTTCTACTACGATATACATGCATTTACAGGCGACAATTGGCTTGTGAACTTGCATCTACTTCTTTCCCTTTTACATACTACTTTTACTTGTCTCCCAAAAGTAACTACCGAGATGTATTCAGACGAAGAACTTGCGACGAACTAATCGTTGCGATTCTCTACACTTCCTACAACTAACAAGTACAAGTACCAGTCACCACTCTCGCCCATGTTGCTACTCAGTGGGGGACAATGTTTCTGTATATTCGCTCTTGGCATTGCCCACCACTGGACAGCAACATGAGGGAGCATTGGCCTGCATCTCAGAATTCAATACAAACTACTACTACGAATCATATTATAAGAACAATCGTTCAATTCCATATGCATCAGCCGTCCCCATGGAGGGTCACAGCAATGAGAGTATGTATTGGTAGTTACAAAATAATAATAAGAAGAGAAATGGTAAGGACCGTCCAGGCTGGCGCGATCACCAAAAAAAAGGTGATCAAAAAGATGATAGCAGTGGCGATATTCATTCTGTTCACAAAGAAAAACTTCACAAAAGAACCTCCCCAACTCATATTGAAATCCGCTTCCACGCTAATGCCTATTGAGATGTGCGACGCCACAACAAAAGCTTCACGCTGTGATCACACCACTTTAAACGAGAGGGTATATAAAATACCGCAATTCGATCCAAGTAATTAAAAAAAGGCTTTAAAAGGCGCCTACGGGACTGGCAGTCGGCATGACCCACGGATTCACAAACCCTCCACTCTCGACCATATACTCTTCTTTACTAAACATCCCATCATCGCTACTCATCCCTCCCGGATCAATTTCGTCATAAAACTCCTCCCCGCTTTGTTCCCAATGCGGACCATGGTTCCCTTGTTGGTCGGAAAGCGACATGGCGTCATAGATCGGGTTATTGATCTCGTGCGATGGGATGGCGCTATAACATTCCCAATCGGTTTCATCCTCGTCGTCCGATGATGAAAGCATCTCACGCCAGTTCACGGAATCTACATGATGTTCCGTGGGGATTAAACGGTCGTAAGCGAACCGTTCGTCCTCGTGGATTACTCCTGTTTCAACACCCACTTCGTCGCATAGAGCGGTTACTAAATCTGCGTCGCAGCCTCGGAAGTGGACGCGGAGAGTAGCGGGTGGGACGAGGGTAACGGGGAGTTCGCCAAGGACGGAGAGTTTACGAAGATCACGGTAGACTCTGGAGATGTCGCTGATGGCGTTGTTGAGCTCGACGTCGAGTTCGTCCATGAAGCCGCCGCGAGAGTTGTCGAGGCAGGTGTACCCGACTGGATCGGACTCCGACATGCAGGTGAACTTTGGGGTGATGTTGAAGTCGATGTAGGCGCCTGGGGCGAGGCGGTCGGTGTTCAAAGCTGCCAAGTGCATTTTGATCTGTCCGCGGGCGTAGGTAGATGTGTTATTGCGACGCTTAGAGGAGTTGTAGGAGATGTCGCTGCCGGAGAGAATGAAGGCTCGCATCGCGGCGGAGACTTGTTGGACTACCTGAGCGGGAGCGGTGGAGTGGGAGAAGTATCGGGCGTTACCGCCGAGGGAGTAGCCGTTCATGGAACGGGGGAGGGCGCCGCATAGTTTTGGACGGAGGGTGGATGCGAACGGAGTCGACTTGTTGATTTTAGAGACGGCGGTGCGGACGGGTGTCTTTGGAGCAGCGCCGGGCGAGGGACGATAAGTTGTATAGTTTCTGCTAAAGGTTTGGTAATTGTTCGAGGAGCGGGCTGCTTGCTGCTGCTGTCGGATTCGAGCCGCGGGTTGCTGGAGCCGTTGTGTGTTCCGGGCAAGAGCCGGTTCGATCGAGGCTAGGTCGTGCCCGGCCTGCGGGAGCCTGTCTCGAACGACGGCGATGCCCTTCTTCACGACGGCTCGCAGCGCCCTTATGGCCGTCGGGATGACCAAATTGGCTGCCATGCCGGAGTGATGAGGAGAAGAGTGTCTCCAGACAGATTTGGGGGATCTGTCGGAGGGTTAGATCGAGATGGGTCTTTATATAAGAAGAAGAGGAAGAGGAGAAAGAAAAAGAAGAAAAAGAAGGGAAGAGAAGGAGGGTCGGAACTTACAGGAGATAAGGCTTAATGCATTAGTACTAATGAGGGATTAGAAACCAGCCAACCAGGAGCGCTTTGGCCAGTGTGGAGAAACAGCGCCGACGAAGTGATGACGAGGCAAAGCTGCCAAAACCGCAGTTGGGGCTGAGCCGTGTTGAGGCCACAACACGCCCGCACAACGCACTGACGTTAGAACTGCCCGATTGGGAAGTGTTTGCTTGAATACCAGATTAGGAAGTGTTTGCTCCCGTCGCGATTCTGGCGGTGGGTTTATTTCGCACTATAAATTTTCAAGACTTCTTTTTCTCTTCCTTCTCATCTTCCCTCCAGTCTTCTCCATCAATCACATCGTCATCTCTTTGTCATGTTTTACGGTATGTTCCACAACCCACGCGAATTCAATTGCTTTCTATGTTTATTGTATGATGATAAATCTTTTCATATTGAACAATCCAACTCCTATTCTTCTTTGAGGACTTGAAAAGAAATGCTCTAGAATTACCCTGACATTGCATAACCAACCTCATCTCGCTCCATTGGCTTCACGACACGTTTTGTTCCGGCCATAAGCTAATATTAAATTCAAGATTACTAGGTACATTTTGTTTTTTATCATATTGTCCGCTGCATGCGTAGACTCTCCACCAGGCAAGTCGCACTACAATTTTCCTCCACTTTCTTTACATCACTACACAATCAAATGATGACAAAGGACACGATAATGTACTTGTACATTTTTAAATCCTTCGGAACTCTCATGTCGATTCCATGTTTATACTCAAGTTTCAGCCTTGTCTGATAGCATACTATTACCTTTCTTCGTACCTTCATGACCGTCTGAGGTTTTTCTTTTACAAGAATCCTTGGCTAACTTTGGACGTGCAGGTAAATACCACTCCTAGCTCTCATTGTCAACTATATATATTTTCGGTCACATGAGGAAAATTTGAACGAACGGGCGGACAGTATGCCACCACCCCCTCTTTAATTAGAGGAGCCGCACGTCCACCCTAGTACAAATCGGACGGGCTGGGTAGGGAGGCAGTTGGTGAGATCTCGTCAGCTGATCGGATACCGAATTACTACTTCTTAAGATTTAAAAGCATCAACTCCGAGATTATGGTGCTGACGGGTCATGGTAGTAGTCGTCACTTGTATTTCGAACAGTATTTCGTCGGGCTATATATGGTGATTTCATGGTATGTATTATTTCCCTCTTCTCCATCTGTTGTGTTTTCGCATTTGCACACTTTGTTTTTTGAAGTCATCGGCTTCATGTTGAAATGATGATATTTTTGCTATTCACACTGTTTGATGGCCTCCACGGGTCGATGAAACGGTAAATAAAAATCTGATTTAATGAGGTAAGCTCTCCATTCACCGACTATCAATCAATTGAACTCGTCGCTAATGATTTTTGTATAGCCTGATCAACATCTATACTCTCCTATATTGAAGGTTATTCGGGACTTTCCAATTTCGGAAACTCATCTAGCCAATTGTCGCATTTGCCAACTTCTGGTACGAGTATGAGATGGTAACCCAATTTCGGGAAACTCTCACTAGGATTGTACTAGAGGTGAGCTAATTGACGGGCGGCTAAATGGATTCCTAAAGATGGAGGTTTTCAATTTCCCTTCTATATAGTAGTATTCTATATATCTTATGGCATTGGACGTTCAATTAGTACTCGGAGGAGCTGCTAACCTGTGCCGATTGATTGCTAGTGACACTTGAATATACTATACCTGTTTCTTTACAGGTCACTCTACAAGGTATGCATCCAGGGCCCTTACCTTCTTTCCCTCTATTCGTTTGGAATACTATGATGAGTTTGTACTGCGTTCTTACTGCAAAGGGTTAACACCCATTGAAGAGAACCGATTCACTTTAATTCACCTTGGAGAACTGAATGTATTCCCTCTCTCTTTGTTTTTGATTTCATAAGCCTATAACGCTGCGATTCGTTCAACTGTTTGAAGGACCCGGCTGACTCGTAGGTTCAGATATAGATTATCCCTTCTACTGCCCAAGGAGGCCAACGTTTGGTCATTGGGGAGAACTTGGTTTGGCAGAGTTATCCCTTTCGTAGAACAGCCTTTTTCATAGTTTCAAAAATGTATAGAATTTGCCAAAGCCGTATCAACGCCGTTCCTATCAAAAGAGGAATATATGACCCAATAATGTGACTACCCGCTCCCCCTAGTTTCTATAATCTTCATTGCCATCATCCCATAAGACTTCCACGACCCTATTTCAAGTTCATATCTTTGTCGTTGAAGATCGAGGCGTACATGACTGTTCGCAGCAAAATTAGTACCCATCCCACTTAGAAAGTAGAAAAATATTAAGAAACATACGCGTGCCAAACTGCCTATCCAACAGCCTTTCCTCGACATTGTGAATCTCTTCCAATCCCCTCTTAGTCAACCACATCGGTACACCCGCCTCAGTAGACTGCATGACGCTAACGCTATTGTTGTTCCCTTGCAAAGCCGCCAAAGTCATCTGACTCTGTCGTCGTCTTCCACCGGTAGCAACGCTACTGGACCCACCGGCTGCAGAACCACTACCGGTCATTTCGCTATTTTCAAGGTCGTGGAAGGTAGCTGATGCTGTGGATGTAGTTGTTTGTAAAGTGGCTGTGGAGGCGGAAGTCGGTGCTGGGAAAGTGGAAGTACCGACACGGGACGCGTATGGGGTGTTATCTTGGGATTGAGGAGGGGTTTTGAGGTCTAAGTGGGCTGGAAGGTGGGGGTTTGCAGTGGCGTTGACGGGGGTTGCTGGGGAGGAGGGGGAGGAGATCATGTCCTCGTCGTCTGCAAGTCGTGTTAGTAAACCCTTTTCATAAAGTGGCTACTGGTGAAAGTACCTGAGAGATTATTTGACATCGTGCCAGGAAGTGGAACTCCTGCTTGTTTATATAGTATTGGCAGTATAGTAAGAAGTGGGTCAAGGATGATGAAGTTGAAGGATCGTGGTCGTGTCGTGGAGTCAGTGAAGCTTGGGAGCTTGAAATGCAGCTTGCTCTTTTGGCCGCGCTGAAGCTTGGCTGACTTCAACAGCTCCCAAAACACCACCCCTCGGCCCTCCACAGCTGAAGAACATCAAAACATCACCGTCTACAAATGGCGACTTCACCGCCCTACCAGAATACTCCGCCCGTACCTCCTTACTACGATCCTACATCTGGAATACCTCCTCCACCGCCTCCGAAACCGAACTCGAATAATGCATCTCGTTCGGGAACTCCCTACAACCCTTCGCAATTCGCCCCGCCGATACCCCCACAGCAGCAACAGCAGGTAGGACCGCCAGGTGTATCTCCAAATCCGGGTGCTCCGGCGGAATTATTTATCCCTGCCGTTCTACAAGATAAATCGTAGGTCTTCTCTATATATAACTCTCCAAATTGTAGTTGCTAACGGTGCCGTCGTAGTCGAGATGACCTCCTCCACATCCTCCACTCCCAACATCTCCTCGACGCACTCTACCTCGCCCACCACCCTTCCTCCCCTCAAAACCTAACAACTCTAACAAACTCCCTCTCTACCAACGCCGCATATGCAAAGCGTTTACAATCCCTAAGCGGAGCAGTCGACCACCAACGAGCAACAACTTCCTCATCCCTCCTAAAAACCAGACAACTAGAACGTACCTGGCGAGAAAAGGAAAACGAAATGGATGTAGCTCTAAACCGGTTTTCGGCGAGAGCATTGCATGCTAGACTCGGTCAGGCGGTGGGAGAGGCTGATGCTGTCAGTAGAGCTCTCGAAGAGAGTTTTTTGGAGGATGACGGGTTGGGAGATGCGGACGGGGAGTATATATCCGGTGGAGGGGGTGGTGGTGGTAGCGGTGTGAAGGCTAGTAAGGATGTGGATAACTTTGTAAAGAGTTATAGAGGGGTTAGAGCGCTGTATCATTTGAGGAAGGAGAGGAAGGAGAGGTGGGATGAGAATCGGGTCGGTGGGTGGCGGTAACTTCTATGTATACATGGCATATAGGCTCGTAGGTAGGCGTTTACGGCATCATTCTTGGGTTTAATTAGCGGTGCATGAGTTACTTGCTTCGACAATATATATATTGAGATATCATATTGGAATATCTTCATCGCCTATTAGTAAATATTACATACACGCCCCTTCGTCATTTCATGATCAGTATATAAATGATGACCTGCCAATTTCCGTGTCTTTCGTAAACATTTAATGATGCCAATTCTCGGTGCTCTCTGCTCCATATAGATGACTTTGTGATTAATTCCTTTTGCTAAGAAAATGCCTCCGAACGCCACGCTATTTCATATCATTGTTACTTCATATCATTGTTATTTCATTAGTACTTTGTTCCCTTCAAACAACCTGCCCGCCCAGGACCTGCCCAAAGATATAAGGGTTAGACGCTGGAGTAGTATCCTTATCGTAACATGCAAATGCAATCTCCTTCCACCAACCACCCTGAAATTCAGCTTCCTGAAGAACCGACAAGAATATTTCCGCGACTCTCTGCTTAGGATTTGCGAAAGCTCCACACCCGAGTGCGCCGAGCACTAATCTTCGGTGGCCATTCAACGCGGCCATTCGCAGCAGTTGGCGGATTTTCAGGTACATCAAGTCTCTGACGTAGTCGTCGGCGTAGTCATCTTTACCTCCCTTCTTTACGGTCGCCGGGCCTGGAATTGCAGCTATGCTGATGACCGCAAGCTCGGGGAGGGGAGGGCCGGGTAGAGCTATCTTGTTCGCGTCCCTTACAGGGGTCGAGGAGTCGAGGATCGCTTGACCTCGCTCTCGTGCTACGTACGAACCACCATCTGTCGCGTCACTCGGATCCCCGGAGTCGAGGTCCTTGTAGATGGCGACGAAAGGGGAGTATACCGCCTCGGTGTCTGTCCAAGGGTAGAATCTCCTATCAAGAGTATCGTATAGGGTAGATCTTTGAGGTAATCTAGTTAGTCGCTACTCTAGAAAAGGGTATGCGGATTCTGAATACCTACCGATGCATGAGCATCTCCTCTTGTGCAACAGATCCATGGGTAAACCCGCCACCTTTGTTCGTCGCATTCGCCATATTCAGACATACCACCCCGTTATCAACAGCGTACATGTCCGGCTCGGTATTACCCTGCTTTCGAGCAATTGCCATCTGACTCTGTTCGAAATTGTGGCGTTTGATCATTTCTTCCGCGCAGGCGAAGGTATCCTGGTTTACAACTCTGATCCTACATCCGACCTTCCCTTCTTCCTTATCTTCGGGGGGAAGTCTATACCCTGGACAGTAGTTTTGTCCCAGAGGTTTTATATCGAGAGCGTTGTATAGGTATCCCAGGGTCTTTTTTCCAAATACGGCTTGGGAGATTATATGGCATTCCTTTGGAATAGTCTTTGCGTGGGTTTTATTCACCACTCTCAATGCAGCTTTTATCAATACCATAATTAGTCGCTTTTCGAAGGCTACGCTTTGAAGTTATTTAGGGAGTTTTAGGCTTACCTGATTTCCCTCCTGCGGCTCGTAACATGCTTGAAGTTCCCTGAGGCAAGGGCCCACTATCTACCATATCGATATCCATACTTTCTCCTTCAACTTCTCCTTCAACTTCCCCTTCAACTTCATTTTCATCTAAACGCCTTCCCTTGCCGTAGTCCCTCTCTCTTTCCCTATCCCTTTGCCTTTCCCTATCTCTACCACCTCCTCGATATTTATCTCTGCCACCCCTTGATGATCCTCCATGTCTAGATCCAGATCCGGGACTGTGGGAGTAACGTGATGACGAGTTGTCTCGGCTTCGGATAGCTCCTCCACCGCTACGACTTCCCGAGCTTTCTCCACGATCATTGCGGCTCCCACCGCCACGACCGCCACGACTGCCACCATTTCCACCGCCTCGTCGGAACATATCGATCAGGCTGAGCTGAGTGTACCCGCTTTTTGGGTTTTTATCGTCCGCCATGATTGGATGTCCGCTAAAACTGTCCGTAATTATGCGATTTTCTCTCGGGTTTGGTTAACGGGTTGCAAGTGGAAGTGAAATAAATGAAAATAGAATAGATAACGGGAGCTGGTTTTATGTGTGAATCAAGTTTCTGGGCGTGAAAGAGAGGAAGAATAAGAAGTGCAACTGCAAGGCAGACTCATGGCTAGAACACGAAATAGAGAGAGCGAGATAGGGAAAATAACTGCGCTACCATGCAATGAGAATATGACTGAAAATAATAGTAATAGAAAGGAAAAAAAGTAGGGCGGAAAGGGCGACACGGCTGGTGAAAGGGAAAGGTCGGAGCCTTTCTTTTCCTTTCCTTTGTTCCGCGACTCGACTCTGTTCGAGCGCGAGATTGTTTGGCGGTGGTGTGGTCAAAGAAGCTTGAGTTTCCCGCCGACGGTTGGCGGCGCAAGATTAGTCAGCCCCGGGATCCAGTAGAAGCTCCCCGGTATTTCCTAATCTGTCAATACCACACAACACAGAATAAAATACCACAAGCTTGCTACTGGAAATGAAGAATACAAATGAAGAATACAAATGAAGAATATCAGTTAATCCCACCTCAATTTCATACTCAGATCGGAAAAAATTAATCATGGGGTAATACCCTCAATATCCGGAATTGAGGGTTCAGCTTGTGAAATAGTCACCTCCGTAGAGGAGTTGGGAGTAGGGCGAATGTTCTCATAGTCATACCAGATACCCCCTTCATTCCAGATGTCCTTCCCTCCAAGCTCCTCCATCGCGTCCTCTTTAGTCTTCATTGGGTTTTCCATTTTCCAAAAGGCTAAAACTTCGTTTGCGGTGTATAAGTCGTCATCCAGCCGCCGCATACCCGGATCACGTCTGTCCCCGTACAGAGTGTCATCAATACAGGTTCCTAAACGCTTACCACATGTTTCACCTTGGATGCCGTACTTTTTATGACACCAATGAGAAGTGCCAGTCAAGCGTGCCCCTTGGCTCAAAAGAAACACAACGTTGCTCCCATCAACTTTAAGAAACCACCTCGAGAGCGCATAAGCTACAGGGGTTTTGCCGCCACCCCCCGGGAGGCCGTTAATGCCACCTCCAAACTTTACCAGGGCCTCCACAATATCGAGGCCACAGTCGTATACTACCCAGTAGAGAGGTCGTAGAAATTCAAGGCTAGCGCCTTTTTGAAGCAGCAGCCCAACTACTGGGCCCACCCCACTCGGCGCCAAACGGATCGCACACTCAAGAGGAGACATTAGAGCACTACCTCCAATTCCATCTGGGCTGGCTCCCATCTCTATCAACTTTTTGGCTGCAATGTAATTCCCCTTAAGGGTTGCAGAGTGCAACGGTGTAAACCCACACCAATTAGCCCAGGCGACGGCACGCACACGCTCCTCTTGGCTGCCGCCGAGAAGTTCTAGTACTGATTCATCATCGCAATACCCCGCAGCCAGGTGAAGAGGTATTTCTTTATCCCAATTCTCTTCAAACAACGGGGTGCCCGCCTCAGCCAAGGTTTTGACCATCCAAAAGAGGCGGTACTTCACCGCCAAATGCAGAGGCGTCCCGTCGGTCCTATCTCGTGAATCCCAGTGAACGATATAGCCTTGGCGATCCACCGAGAGAGTTTTGGTACGGTCCCCGCCCGCTGTCTCCAGACGTATCAGGCTAATATTATCAGCTGCCCCGGATATATTCTCCCAACGCGCAGTGTCATTGAACAACTCCAAGACGGCATCGCTGCACTTTTCGAGAATTGGCTTGATGACGCCCACCATCTGAACGGATGGGAACCGCTTTCTCAGATATCCGAAAACTTCCAAGTCATCCCAAGACGCTGCTTCCTTCATCGCAAGCGTAACGTCACCGTCGCAAACGTCCGATTTGGTACCACAAATCGCTTCCACGCCTCGGAGGCGATCATACCTGCTGCTGACGGCGATTCCTAGGGCAGTTTGCCCCGCATTATTCTGTATCTTAGGATCCGCCCCAGCCTTCATAAGAATTTCTGTAATATTATAATGCCTCTTTCTCGCAGAGATATGGAGAGCGGTACAACCACTCCTGTCTCGGGTATTAACGTCTACGCCGTGACTAGATAATATCGCGGAAACGGCCGATGTGAACCCCCTATCAGCTGCAATATGTAACGCATTCTGACCAGCGCCATTCTGATTCAGCGCATCAGCCCCATGCTCCAACAAAAAATTTATGACGCCTACACAATCGCAAGGCCGAAGGCTAGCGCAAGTACGGGCGAGTGCATTGTCGCCATTCTTCTGGCACCGTACATTGATAGATAGTGGCAGGGCCCCTAGAATTATTTCAACACACTTGAGATGGCCCCCTGCTGCTGCAACCATCAAAAGGCTCTGCCCATCGGAATCAACGCCCATGCTGCTGGCACGAACTGCCTTCAGATCGTATTCGATAAGCATTTGTAAAATCTCGTGGAAACCATTCCGTGCTGCGGCAGCAGCCGGTGAATCCCCCCATGCATCCCGGGTGTCTATGCGAGCCTTCGCTTTTAGCAGTATATCGACTGCTTCAATGTTTTCTTCTAACACGGCATCGTGTATTGCTGTTCTCTCGTTGCATCTGTCGACTTCATTTATATCGAGGACTCTCTCCCCAACAATATATCTGATAATGGCGGTTTTGTCTAGCTTTCTATAGCTACTTAGATCGGGGAAAGAACGAATAGAGAACTTGAGTTTTAGGGCTCCAGCGTCGGAGAGGAGAAATTTGTAGCTTTCGTGCTTGCGATCTGTGCAAATTTGAACTGCGATCGAACCATATTGTCGGCTAACAGTCGAATCTGGGCTACTCCGGAGCATTCGACAGATCCCCTCGACTCCCAGCCGGATAGTATCTTTATCTTCCTCCCTGATAGCCGCAAGGCAGAGGTCCCCAAAAGAAACTTGTGCACGTGGGAAAAGTGGAACACATTCGCGGTCTGAATCTTGGGCGGTATTTGAGGGATGTGAGGCCCCACGTGAGTGATCGTACCACGCCCACTCTAGTAGGTCAAAGGCTTGCTGCCATTTCTTTTTGTCACGGTATGCTTCTGCGCGCTTTATAACTGTAGGTAAGATACCGTCGGTGCGGGGCATCTTTCCAGTTCTGTATAGGGTAGGAAAGATGCACATGTATGCCTCTTCCCTTTTGCCAAGGCCGTTCGACTGAAACTGATCTGCTATCGCCTCCACGGCCGTGTTTCGGAGCAGGAATGTATCTTCTTGGTTAACCGCTGGACGGGTCTCCGTTGTCCCACCGATATCAATACCGTCAACTGTTCGAAAGAGCGCCTCCAGAAAGAAACAAAAGATGTCCTGCGCACATAGCAGCTCTAACGAACTACCAAACGAGCTATCTTTACCTGTCTGGACTGCAAAAGAGCGCCCTGGTGAAGTATTCAGGCTCCCCAAATATCCAAAAAAGTGTGTACCCCACAGGTTGTTACCGTAGAAAGCTCCCTTATTCTCAACCTCCTTAAACACTTCTAGCAATATGGACCTCCTTGTAATCCACATTTTGCACCATTGCTCAGTAGCACGCAGCTTTTGGTCTGTTTCGAGGTCACTCTCTGTAGTTTCATCTGGGCCAGCTTCCAGGGTTGATAGAAGTCGAACTGTTTCCTGGTAAAATTCGTACGGTGTTTCCGATTTCTTCATTTCGGTCTCTTCGAGGTGATTCCCGCGATGTATAGATAATGCCCATAAACCCACAAGGGCCTCTAGTTCGTCTCTCCTTATCCGCCAGATAGTTCCCCCCAGCCTATTGAGCCCAACGGTGATAATTTTAGTATCTGTTTGCATGTCTGCCTCCGTGGCAGTCTCTGTCTGCGTCTTGGTCTCGGCCTCGGTCTCAGTGGCCGTCGTCACAACCTCTTCAGTCATGATCTGGGTCTTAGTTGCCGTATCAGTCCGAGGGTTCGTCTGGGTATCGATTTGAGTGTCGGGCTCCGTATCTGTCTTCGTATCCGCCTTCATATTCGTTCCCGAGGCTCTGACAATAATACTGCGACAAGCTATCCGCCAGGCGCACTGCGACTCACGCGCAAAATCTTGGGGAAGAGAAGACGAAAGGACCTCTAAGGTACCCTCTATGGCTGCTTTGAGCGAAGCGGCGACGGTTCGAACCTCGAAATCTGGCCATTCGGCCAAGCGAGCGAGCTCGCGTCTCACATCCAATACCTGCTCCGAAATCGACGATGCTTGGGTCGATGATTCTCCTATATGATATAGTTACAAAATGTTAGCTCTGTCCCTGAAACCCTATCTTCTTCCCGGTTCCTACCTGGCTTTAACTCTGCACCCTCAGCCGCACCGAAAAAGATCATATCAATCCCGCAAATCTTCAGGGCCAGGAGATCCAACTCATGCCCATGAAGTGTTTCGGGCTTTTCTACCCACGGTTCCATCATTTCTAGCTTGAAATTTTCTGACGAGGCTGCTGTTCCCTTTGAATGTTTCGAAAACACCATATTACATGCATCATCTGAGCGTTGAACGCGCAGCATTGCACGGACGATTGACATTAGAAGGGTAGCGCCCATTTGTGTAAGTGTCACACTCGCATGTAGCGCCCTTAAACCGACAAATTGCATGATAAAACCAATCACGGAGGATAATAAAGCTATTATGAGGAGGGCAGGGTGGTTCTTATCCTGAGACCTTTTCGAGACGACGTATTTTGGTAGACTTTCGTATTCATCAGACTCTCTGATGAATGAGTCGAAAACTTGGTCGCCAATCTTTTGGTTTCCCGGTTGCACCCAGTATACTTTACTCTTACGTTCTTTTGATCGATCGTATACGACTTCCCTTGTACACCGCTCGATAATAAATCCACAAAAGAACATACCAGTACATACGAGTATTGTGCCAGTCAGTGTGAATGGAAGTGCATATGACGGTCTCGGTGTGTCTCCTTCCGGGTCCGAAAATATATGAGAGTATTTCGGTTGCACGGTCAAAATAGCGAATACCAGAACACCTAGACTTTTATTAGTCTCTCATGGCAAATTTGTAAGCTGATGATAGCACAGATATTATTAACTTACCACTCTGGAGTATTACACCAAATGCAGTCGCTAGGTAGGTAAACCTCTTGTCGATTTTTACGATACCAAGATTGAGGGATAGGTTTGGGCTGTGGCGGCCTGGTTGGCTATCAGGACCTTCGGACGTTTGTGAAAGGTCTTTCGGGGCTGGGCCTTCGGACACTTGTGAAGGGTCTTTAGAGACTATAGCTAGGCGTTCGGGGCTTTTGGGATTAATCTGCGCTTCCAAGTCCGCGCTCGCAGTTGCATTGACTACCTCTTTCTCAGTGCTTCTGAGCAGACCCCGTGTCTGCTCACTCTTATCCGTGTCTCCCTCACTATCTCTCTTTTTCCACTCTTTTCCTGCCTTCAACAAAGTTTTAACTTCGAATTTCGGCTTGCTAGTGTCATTACCAGCCGATTCGATGACCACGACTTCCAGTATCTGAGGGCTCCCAAATACCCGTGCGATACCCCCTCCGGAATTAAAAAGTTCACCAGTGGTCGCCGAAGTACACGAGAGAACTTCCATTTCTGCCATCCCCGCGCTCTCCTGCGCTCTCCCAATAAACGCTCGAAGTGAGGCGTTACCAGAAACGCGGATCAGCGAGACCACGGCCGTTAGAAGCCCCAATGGAGCCATTGCAAAAATGATATTGTCCCATATTGATAGTGATTCGCTCAAGAATTGCCGCGTCACCTGCTCACCGAATAGTGTGATCAAAGGCGCCTTGCCGATTATCGTATAACATTAGTACACAAGTATTTAAGCCAGATGGCCATTGGTGGGCATCTGGCGAGAAGGTGTACCACTCACCAAATCAGTGGCAAAATTATCCGTGAAATCGTTCCATTCTATGGCAAGTGCGGTTGGGATGCATAAGGAAAACAGCAATAATGTGCTAACTTTACCATTTGTTTGTGGTTAGTTTCCCAATTGTGCCGCTCTAAGATTCGGGACTTAAAGGAAATCTAAAAGAAAGGGCGGGCACATACCAAGCGGAGCACCTTGGTGTTGCATGGTATACCGGTAGTACAGGTATACTTGTCTCGTTGCGCGGCACCGGTCGATCCACTTGTAGGTATACCGTGCGCAGCCTCGAAAAAACGCAGCCTCACTTCCACTGCAGTACTATAGATTTTTACGATGATATATATATTTCGATTGGTAGAATCTCTCGCACTAGACCCGGTGGACGGGAGGGTAGCAAGGCTAGTCTTATATAACGGGTACTGATTCCAGTCCATTTGTTATCTCTTCACAAACCGTACTGAACCCCGACCCCCCCGTTTTAAATGGCAAGATGGCCGACGGGCTTCGCTGTCGGACATTAGGGAAACCGGAAGTGAATATATTATTCGCACACACAAAGTTGCAACATTGTGGAGGTATTTAGTAAGACATGCAGATTCCCTATCCTTCCAAAGCTACTTAACACCCAGGTACATATCTTATAAGGCACTCGCTTATATGGTTAGCTCAGTAGGCCATATATATAATGGTACCATCAGCCAGGCCGCCCAAGACACGGTTCCCCGCTATTGCATTGCATTGCATTGCAGTTGATAATGAGTAATACTCACGGCTCGTTGTACTGTGTTGTTCACCAGCCTATTGTTGTTCGGTCTGGAAGTTATCCGAATTGGGAATGAGCCAGCCAATCAGAACCCAGATTGCGTCGTACACACAATAGTGATATTGTCTTGGCGCCAAGACCAGAGCTGTTCTGCTCAAGCTTTCTACAACAGCCAACGCAAAGGGTTCGCAGCCCCGCCAGCACATCCCACTTAGGTTACCCCTCCATCACATCCCTTCCCGTCTGCAGGGACCACACCTGCGAACATATGATGATCCAGATAACTGCATCAAGTACCCTGCATTCCTTCTAACCCGATACAATTCTCCTCAATAACCCACACTCGCAATGCCAGGCTTCATCCTCTTCCGTGAGCCATATGGCCCACATCCGCTGCAGACGATGGATATCCATCTCCCATCGTACAAAATGCGCTCCCTAGACGACAAGAAGTGGATTATGTTAGACCCTTTTTCCCTTCTTACTCGCCGCCATCTCTGGCTATAATATATCTCTTCCCATTACCAACTGACTGAAACCGAAAAAACAAGTTTCATCCACGGCGGCGCTTGGCGTGATCCTTCGAATTCGAAAGCGGATGCGACTCGTCTCCTGCATGCGCTTGTTCACACGCCGCAGAATACTACCCTCTGTGGAGCTACTTTAAATTATCGACTATCTCCGTCTGATCGGGAACCCGGCAATAATGCTCGTCATCCGGATCATATTGCCGACGTTCTTACGGCGATTACGTTTCTTCAGCAGAAGTACCAGTTTGGGAGGAACTATATCCTAGTTGGACATTCTGCTGGTGCAACGTTAGCCTTGCAGTCTCTTCGATCGATATACAACGGCAGGAATCTCGATTCCATTATTCCGTCGGCTGTACCTTTTCTTCCAGGCGGGCTTCCTCGGGCCGTTGTTTGTACGGAGGGCATCTATAGCTTGCCAGATTTGGTCGACGAGTACCCGCATTATAGTTCCTTCATTGAGAATGCCTTCGGACCGCCGTCACAAGTATGGTTTGATGCTAGTCCGGCCTGTTTGCCGGGGTGGAAGAGCGAATACGATGGTAGGATTGTGATTTTGCAAAGCACAGAGGATGAGCTGCTGTCGCTAAGGCAGGCAACCGGGTTTGTGAAGGCTCTGGAGGCAGAGGGGGTTAGTGTTGATGTAGAGATTGTGGGAGGGAAGCATGATGACGTTTTCAAAGGAGATGAGTTAGTTGTAGCTGTTAAGAAAGTGCTCGGAGAGATGAACGTTAGTACTTCTTCTGTCTTTTAGCTGGATACTTTGCTAATCTATAAACTCCGTAGATGGATATGAAGGAACTGGCGGCTGCGTTGGATTTCTGAGAGCTGGTATCTCTATATTAGCATTATTAGCATCAGTGTGAGCACTTTAGCCTGTTTGTTCTGCTGTGCATAGTGAAGCCTTAAGGTGTAATAGGAAGTCTTATTCATTAGTGAATTGTTTGAAATTTGTGCTTATCGCATATCTCGGCTTGAATTGTGTCGACGCTGTGCCTACCACTAACCCATATCTCCATCCTTACGCCACATACCTTTCTCCCCTTCCTCATCTCCTAACGCGTTTCATACAGTCGCCCTTCCATCACGTTTCATCCTCGTCGGCATCTCTACACTACAGTAAAATGGCTCCAAACGATAATGTCGCTTCCCCAGTTGGAGGTAATGATGCTGCCATCTCTCTCGGACGCGAGAAACTTCCCCAATATCCAGACCTCGAACCTCTCCACCTAGCCGATAATCCAGAACAATTCACAATCCCGACCACTGCTGAAACCCTACGAAAGATCTTCAACGACAAGTCCCTTTCCCCTGAAGAACAAGACGGCTTTGTTGAAAGCATTCTCGCGATTGTTCGCAAACAACCAGGTGATCCTGCTCTCTACGGACACGGAGAATCTGAAGCCGAATACGCCGACGATTTTAAAATCCTCAATCAAATACTTGAGGAAATTAGCACTACTTGGATCAACAGGGTGAAGGCCGGCTACAGCGACGACATTTCATCGGATTCTAGTGATAGTCCTATTCAACAGACGAACGAAAACACTGTTCAAGGAACCAACAGCGTCACAGATATGCATGAAGAAGAAGAAGAACAAGTTATCAATTCCGACGATGAACACGGACCACCCACCGACATCAATTCCATTGGACCCAATTCTCTCTTTGGCCCGGACGAAGAAAACTTTCAAATTTGGGAGCAGCTAGAAATGGAAGCCGAATTTGCCTGGCTCGAAGGTCTCGGTCGAGACATCCTCCCAGAGCACTTTGCTCTCTTCAAATGCTGTTTTGCTCAGCGTATCCTCCATTGCTCGAATGGAGAGAAAGAAGCTCTAGGGAAAATCCTCGCTACTGACCAGGTCGGTTGGCTTGCCAAGCCTCTCCCCGAGGACTCTGGAATCAAGATGCCAGAGAGGGAGCAAGTTTGGGTTGTCATCTGGAGCGTTATGAAGTTTGCCAGGTTGCTCCTTCGAGCTGGTGGTGGAGCTATCAAGGATAACAAATACGTTCGTGAGTACGTCACCATTATGCTAGCTCTTGGGTGGTTGGTTGGTGATGATCCATTCGACTACATCAGTCGAGCTCAGAAGAGTCCAGAGATTTACATGAGCGCCGATGGTTGGATCACGTCGAAAGAATTCTGGGTTGAAGGTGCGATGGATAAGCTGGGTGGATTACTTGATGGGTACGCAGCTCCCTCTTTCATAAAGTCCGCAATGCCGTATAACTAACCACTAGCCCTCCGACCAATAGAGTCTGTGATCATGCTAAGGCGGGAAAGAAATTCGGGAACAACATTGAGAATGGCGAGAACAACTCTGCCAAATCCGATGTTGAACCCGGGGACTTGGAGCCCGAGGAGGACGACGATAGGGCCGTCATTGCGGCTAGGGACGAGCTCATCGCGGGAATCGTCGAAGAAGTCTTGATGAATACCACGCGCAACGTCAACCGTTGGGCCAAATTCATCAAGGAGAAATGGTCAATGCAACCTGGGGGGATTTGGGGCCAATTACAAGGCCCCGTCGACGCCACCTAACCTAGGGAACTATCAGAGACAACTTTTGCTGTCATTGAGTCCCCTTTTGCCCTTTTTCTTGACAAAGGTCACGATTAATGGGCTGTACTATTTCACCTTTTGGATTGATTGTTTGGATAGCTTTGTGCAGGCTATTTTCTCGTGGGAACAAATTTAGTCTCACTACTAGAGACTAGGTCTATATTCTCGTTTTATTCCTAATATTAAATGAAATCCAGAGCGAGCACTTTTGTCGAAGGTAAAAAGTCAGCCAATATGGTTTGATTTGGATGATGGCATAGACATCATTCATATTACCTTCGCAAAAGATTCAGCACCAAACCAAGTATATTTCCATTCTGTAAAATCCCATAACCCCCGAACACCTAAGCCAAGAGCAATTTCCCTTCCTATTTACGTCCCATCGATGGAGCAAGACCAGGCACACCGGCATCTAAAAGGGGCGTTAGCAATCTACGGATAATATGTGGTATAACGGGACACTCACATCTCTGTTCTCTCTCCGTCTTGAAGAATAACTGTAGGAAAAACTCCTTGGTATCCTTATCATAATGTGTCCAAAACTTCCCAGGCGTCCTATCCACCTCTCTCGCCTGCAGTTTAAAACCCACAGTCTCATACGGCTCTGCCGCCACCAGCAAGTACTGAAAGTCCTTATCTGGCGGCTGCTCAACCTTCTGTTCGAACGCGCTCATAAATCTGTACCGCGGATGAATCTCCGTCCCGATTTCTGGATACTGCAACTGGAACAACAAGCCCTGCTGTCGAGTCACTGGGTCTCGACATTTGGTGATTTTATACCCCGGGCGTCCAACTTTTAACAAATTCTTCTTGACAGCGATTTGCTGTCCGATCATGCCGGCTGGCAAGTTCGTGATACGGTCGATATTCTTTCCTTCGCGCTGTTCCTTGGCTGCACGGCGAGATAGGTTGGTTTGATGTTTTCGACCCTGTGTGTGCGCGAGGTAGGAGCCATCGTTTTGATGGACGGTGAGGCAGAGACGGCACTCGAACGATCCGACATGGTTTTTGAAGAAGTATGGGTCTTTTTCGAGGTCGATTGTTTCGAGGGCGAGGCGACGAAGACGTTCGCGACGGTCTGCATTCGTGGCGGAATGGGAGGCGACACCACCGCCACCAAATTTGGAGCCCTGGTGAGTGTATAAATTAGTATATTCGAAGCCTCAAGGTTTAGGAAGCTGCTATAGAACTTACGACTCTGTTTTGTTGATCGAAACCACCCATTGTGCTTGATGACGAAGTATGACTGAGAAGGTGAAGATGGTTGAAGGCAAAGATCTCGAAGAGTCGCGCGAGTTTAAACACTCCCAAGCAATTGTCTTGGCATTCGTCGCCAACCTCAGTTCAACACCACTATTCCAACAGTACCTCGCTCTTCGACTGCATCATCATGGACTAATTATGGAACTGCAATATTCCTATGTCAAGGACAAAAGGATTCCGGTGTATGATATATAAATGTCGACTATGTCATCCAACTATCCAGCATGAACACCAAAGACGCGGGTGTACCGTCTAATCCCAATCCACAAGCATTTCAATACCGGATAACCCGATAAAAGCCCGACAATGACAACAGAGCGCTCACTAATCCCCAACCCATCCCTCGTCGCCATCCTCCTAGTGATCCGGGACTCCGCAGGCGGTAATCTCGTCTTCCATTACCCGCCACAACCCCGCGCCGAAGCAGCGCATAACACATCCTCCTGGCGAATCGGTGAAACGAACACCGACTACACTTCGTCAAACTCTAGTTTTTCGTCCTCCTCAGATGATGACGATGAAGCCGATGATCGGAAGTCTAGGTCTACAGTTCGACTTTATGGAGGTGGGATAGCGACTGAACGGTCTGTGGTTACTTCGCAGAGAAGTAGGAGTTACGATCAAAGGTCTTCGAGGAGGAGGAGGGATTCGGACCACGAGTACGATGAAGAGGAAGAGGATGATGATGAGGCTGGAGAAGCAGCCGGAGCGGAGTGGGAACATGTGCTCGGGTTTAGACATGATGTACTGGCGGGTTTGTTGAGTGTCCCCAGGGCACTGGCGAAGAGTAGATTCGAGCTATCGGTCGACCACTCTGTTTTCCTAGGCTATCCATGCTATAGTAGGGTGGACGGAACATGGCAAAGAAAGAAAAAGGATAGAAAGCCAAAGATCGAAGGCCCTAAAGGCGAAGGAGAGAAAGGGGCGCACATAAGCGATCCAGACAATGACGATGAAGACGCAAAGGGCAATGACGCCGACGACGAAGACCCGGATGCAATCATTCTCTCACGTTCAAAGAGCCCAAATCCGCCTCCATCCGAACGGAAGAAGATAAAGCGAGAACCTCGCAAAGTTGATCCAACACCGAGTAAACTTGCAATGTTCCACGTCGTCTTCGTCATGAACCCACCGCAACTAGAATATCATACACGTATGCATGATATGTATGATGTTGCAAAACAATTCACCATGGCCCTGAAAACCCAACAGTCAGAAGACGATTATGTCGCCCGGGAAGCCGAACGAATCCTCGAGATCAGAGAGCGTGGTGAAAAGCGTGGTGATTCAATGCACGAGCTATGGGCAAGAATCATCCGGGAGAGCACTCTAGCAACCGCAATCGCCACTCTATATCAATCAATTTCCGCTTCAAAAATCGCCCATCTCAAGGTCAACGACTTTGATTTTGCACTTCAAATTCCAATCATGATGGAAACCGCCGTACTTCCATCAGTCTCGGAACCTCAATTACCCGGCATGCATCTCACAACCCTTCGAACCATAGGACCCACTCCAACTGAAGGCGAAGACGCCCTCATGACTCCCCATTTCAGTCTCCTCTTCCTAGAAGATGTAGACGACATCATCAAGGAAATAGTCTTAGATCAGGACCAATCCTCACTCAGCGCCTCCTTTGTCCAATTTATTCAAAATTGCCGCCCGACTGTCTCCTTCGCACAAATGCTCTCTCCAACATCAGATTCCAGTGCCCCTCATCCCGAAAACCCAGAGTATCAGTACATAGAGTACTTTGCACGGCACCTGATCTACTGGCGCAAAGCCCGCGCTATCATGCCGCTTCACTATAGAAGATACTACATCGTCTCGCCAAACGCTGATATGAAACGATTAGTCTCTCAGTCCATAGTTTTCGCAAGGCTATTCCCCGCACTACCCCCGCTACCCAAGATGTTGTCACTATTATCTGGGAAACCAAGGCCCTACTCTGCTTACATCCCGTCGAAGGATCATCGGCAGGCATATATGGATATGCTAGCATGGCTAATGCGCTACGGATGGGTTACAAATCTGCTCACCTTCGCATACCTCAAGATTCCCAAGGATATCAAAGTCGCTGTCCGGGAGCGGCAGAAGAGAGAGCAAGCTGAAGCGGCCGTAGAGATGATACAAGCTGCCACTGTTAGCGCCGCCGCCGCCGTTTCCGCGGTGAATAACGGTAACAGTCCAAGAATAATGAGCACGAGCGTTGAAAAATCGATCGCCAACGGAACGACGATACCAAATGCTAGTTTGAGAGATACGGTCATCGACGAAGAAACGAAAACCAGTGCCTCGGCAGGTGGGGATTCCAATATCTCAAATAGTCGGCCAAGAACCGGTTGGTCAGATGTTACAGACTCATCTACCACTGCTCCCTCAAGGTCTACCAACCCTACCACCAATACTCCAGGCACACCATTTGAAAAGATGGAATCCTCAAGCGGACAGCTAGAAGACTCGATTATATATGATCCGTCTCGAGCGACTCCGTTGGAATCTGCATGGATAGAAAGATTGACGGACGGTCAGCCGCCGGATATTGTGGCATTTTTTGATCGGTTAGTGAAGTATCTTGATGGTCAGCATGCCATTGAAGGTATTGCACTGAGGGAAGCGATCACAAAGAGGGAATTGAAGAGGGTGTTGAATGCTATGGATCGGTATATCGTGTATGCTAGGCATTGGTAGGTTTCGAAGATAGAGTGCGAAACGTAAATAGACCCAGTAATCGCAAAACCCTCGATTCTTGAAAGAGATTTAACCCACGAGCTGGAGCCAGATCGATTGCGCAGTTAATCCAAACAATTGGTGTAAGTGAACCTAGACCTTTGATTCAAGATCAAGTAGTATCTATGCCTTGATATAATTCTACGTCCGCCGCCGCATATATATTCCCAATCCGGATCCTAGCCTTGAATACGCATATGACCTCATTCGAATCGTCTCCAAGATTCCAGAATAACCAAGTGATCTTAGCCATTTTCAGGCCAGGCCAGTGTACTACGTAACCTTTGCCCCCGAATAGCAGTGCGTCATCCTACTGCCGTATCTTCATCTTCGAATATATAACATACATCCCCCCGCCGCGCCAGTTCCCCTGTACCTTCATCCATCCGCCGATACTCACAAATACACACTCAAAGTCCCGTATACCTACTATCAATATATCAAAGAATCCTCAAAAGGAAACCTATCCAGAACACAACATGTACCAACCCCCCTCCTCCGGCTGCAAAGGCCTAAGCGGCGACGCCATCTCTCTCTTCAACAAACTCCAATCCGAACACTCTTTAAAATACATAATCTACACCATAACCCCCGAAGAAAACCTCATAAGCGTCCTCAAATCCTCACCATCAGGAGATTACTCCTCATTCCTTTCGGAACTACCAGACAGCGAATGTAGATACGCAGTCTACAGTTTCGGAGACGATCAGGATTATACGATATTTATCAATTGGCTACCCGATGGGGCGAAGGTTATGGATAGAGAGTTGTTTGTGGAGAGTAGTGTGGTGCTGCAGAGGGAGATGATGGGGTTGAAGCCTGGGGCGAGGTTTGAGGTTAGTGAGAAGGGTTCACTGGCGGAGGAAGTAGTGAAGAGGAAGATTGGATTGTAAAGGTTCTTTGTATATTACCGGCGCTAGTCATTTTATCAAACCATTGCATTACGGGCGGCCCTTTCTTGTTAGAGATTTAATCCGTGGATACTGTTCAGGGTATATACATAATCACGAGCAAGTAGTGTTCGTAAGTTGAACCTCCCAAGCGCCTAGAACATCATGGAGCGTAATGCCCCCACTATCTTGAGTCCGTCTTCCTCGGCTTGCACGTAGGCTCTAATAGTTCGATTAGTCCGATCAATTGACGTCAAATGTCACCATTGTATACGCCGCATCCTTGCCCGTGCCTGGCTAGCCTAATCCAAGCTTGGTAGGTGTCGCAAGTATAAACCTCGAAGGTACATACGGGATACCTGCGACAGATACCCGGGATTGGATTTGGCCCAATTACAAATGGATGCCTGCTAGTGGTCAAAGATCCGACGGCTAGATCCGTGATATCGGTCCTGACGGCAATTCGTCAAATTCAACTACAAGTCGTTCCCGAGCGTAACACAAATACTCAGTGTATATCCAAGATCGCGATTTGACACCGAGCTGAGGGCCACAAGAAGTTCATTGATCGATTTTTTTGCAAGCTTATTTATCTATTCGTCAAAAAGGTTCTAGGATGGTACTTTTTCTATTTCTACCATGATAATAATTATAAAAAAACACAAAAAGGAAGCTGCAATGGCAGCAGAATAGCTCAACAAGAGCTCAAAGTCTTACGGTCGACATGTAAACACGACCTGCTTCTAACCAAAGGTAGATGAAAGATAGGGCTAATGCCTTGTGAAGTGAAAAAAGAAAAGGGGGTGGTGAGAAAAATAGGAGCATCGCGGAAAAGAACCAGAGTGGTCAACGGAGTGAAGAACGTGTGTTTTTTAAAAGGGAGAAAACGAACTAGAAATTACTTTTCAGAGGCGCGAGAATCCGCGAAGCCGGGCAAAGGGAGACATTTCGCAAGTGCTATGTGCTAATGTGACAAAGAACAAATGAAATGCATAACGGGTGCTTGATGTATGCGGTGGGTTCGTTGATAAAAACTTTCGAAGCAAAAGGTCGTGAAGTATCGGGGTCATGACACCAGAAAACAATGATGATGGGTATCAAACGACAAAAACCGAAATGGAAGGAACAGTTAAAAAAAAAAAAAAAAAACGAACAATGAATAATAGAATCAAAGAAGAAGCAGGATAAAGAAATGAAGAATAATAGATAGAAAACGCTTAGAAATTCGTCGTTCCTTGAAGAACCATCAAGGCAACCTCCATTCGTCGACGAATTTCAGCTCTATCAGCAGGTGTTCGCGCAATCTCCAGTTTGCAGCAAACTTTTCCCAACTGATCGCAAAGATTCTCAACCAATTCACGGTCCTGAATTGGCAACTTCAATGCAAGCTCGTCGTCCTCGGCTCCAATGATAGAATTGGTAGCAGACTTAGCCCTTGACGTGGCTCTTGGGATAGAGAGCAATGGTTCCATTTGAGTAAGGGACTCATGAGTGAGTGGTAGAGGTTCATCTCCGCCTTGGCTATGAACTGGGACATATACTCCTTCGTCGGACCCCTGTGGTGTGGAAGGTCCAGAGTGATACCCATCGTCATGAGGGCTCGTCTCTCCTGGCTCTGCACACTCGCGGGCCGACTCATCCATAACCGCCCTCAACGGTGAGGCCTTAGCCGCGCTTAGATTTCGTCGATGGTGAGGTCGTTGGCTCAGTGGCGTAACAAGAGTAGGTTCATCATAGTCCTCCAGGGCAGTCTCGAAACTAGCAACAGACGAAGCGCTGTTATTCCGTTGGAACTCTCTTGGTGGTTGGTGTAACGGCAACACAGGCGTGTTGGTTCCACTGGATCTGCTGGATCCAGAACTGCTGGTGGTCCTGTACTCCCGAACTCTATTTCGTCGTGGGCTGTTGATCAGGGATGGGGTTTCCTCGCCAGGGGCTGAAAAGGCACTGTCGTAGCCTAACTCTTCGTATGACATGACTTTACGGATTGATGGATATGGTTTTGGTGTTCCCGCTCTACTCCCTTCTTCGGACCCAAAATCTGAGGCATCGTCGTATGCAGTGTGGAAGCTGACAGGGCTCAAAATGTCACTTGGGGTCGGGACAACTGTTTCCGGCTCCGGTTCAGGTTCCGGTTCAGCCTCGGGCTGGTGGAAAACATTATTCAATGGTGTCCTTAGGTTGTTCATGCTCCGCCTACGAAGAGATTCCCTGCGAGTCTTCTCCGTGAGCTTTGTCAACCGCCCTTTCAGTGAATTCATCTGATCCTCCAACTCCTTCACTTGCGTGGAACTAGCGCGCGACGAGGATCGGGAGCGGTTGGACATAGCAGAGTTAGCACGGTAGCTGGTGTAGGCGTCGGCATACTGGTCAGAGGCGCTGGATGTCATCGTCGAGTTACTATCTTTGCGACGGTGAGCTCCCTGATATCGCCAACTGGCACTGTCGCTAACGGTGCGGTTGTGAAAGTTGAGGGAGAGTGGTATCCGAGCAAGGGTCTTGATACCAGAAGGCTGGATGGCGTCGCTACTCGAGACGGAAGGCGTGGTTTTAAGAGTCGGGCTAGATTTTAGAGTAGGGCTGGCGGTAGGTGGAGGGCTGAGCAGAGTATCTCTGGCTTTGGCGATACTGCTTTCAAAGGCCTATTTCGAACGTTAGCATAGAATCCACAACAATACCATCTAAGGTTGGTAGCCCTACAAATAGTTTCTGCTTAACCCCAGCGAATGCTCGCTCTGCACGCTTCAGATCCCTTGAGCCTTCCTCCTCGCTATCCGTTTCGTCAAAAATGCTTCCTTCAACAACAGACTCGGCATCGTCATCCAAAAAACGGAACTTATATCCATCAATGGTCGCCTGCGAGCTGTCGGATCCGTCCGATGCAACCGAAACTTCAGACAAGATCGACAAGGGTCGATTAGATCTAATGTTCGAGGATAGGTCCATTGTCGGTGTCATTGGTGAAGCCTCCAAGATATCTGGTAGAACGGGCTGGACTCGTAGTGTAGAATTGCTAGGCTTTTTCGAAAGTTTTCTCTGAGCGAACATGGCGGCACTGGCGCTCGTGGGTTGAGCTGTTGTCGAGGACTGTGTGGGTGTTAGGCTGCCTGATCCAGAGCCATTAGAACTGGATGATCGATCCGAAAGGGAAGGAGATGGGAGAGAAGGAGAAACGGTTGTGCGAGGGTAGGAGAGAGAAGTTGTTGTTGTTGACGAGGTCGCTTCTGAGGAATATGTAGAGTAGAGAGATGAAGTAGTGTAGTGAGTTGAAGCAAGGAGTGCCGGAGCCATTGTGATATGGTTTTGTGAGGACCCTGTGTGGATCAATCAACTAAGTGGGCCGGCCTTGAATTGATCACGTTGGAGGTTCCACTAAAAGGATTGATAGTTGGTCCTCCAATTAAAAGGGCCCTATAAGACGATAGAGATATAACTAACGTCGCCCTGGAGGCGGGTCTCAGGGGGTGCTTGTCCCAACGTCGAGACCTTTTTAAAGGTTTCCGCCAGACACAGGAATAACTGCAGATGTCTGTTGGATCGCAAATCTGCTGCCTTCGGGATGCATGTTAGCTTTTGAGGTTTCCTTTCCTTCCTTTTCTCTTCTCCTTCGGTTTATTGATCTCTTTTTTTTTTTTCTTATTTCTTTTCCGTCATGCAAATGGATATCATGCTTGATCCCAGACGAGACTTTTCGCCAAGCACAAAGCCGCAGAGAGAAGAACCGTGAGAGCAACAGGGGACAGGTTTAGCCCCTTTGTGGGCGGGAACAACGGAGAGAGTGTAAAGGGAAAAAAGGCACTTACTCAAAGCAAGGTTTTTGAGAACAATCGAAAATAAAATTCGTAAAATAAAAATGTCGAGTATAATTCCGTCGTGGGAGAATTCCCTGGTTCCCCGGCCGAAAGATCGATGCTTACGTATCGAGGTTGTCTTGGATTTCAGGTACCGAATTCCAGCACTGGGTCGAATCCGGTGCGACTCGAAGGGATGGGATGGGATGGGAGATGGGATGGATGGAGGGGCGAGCTAGTTTTAACGGTCGACCAAAGCTCTGAATCAAAACCTTCTTTCCGTGCTAAAACAAATCGAAGAATTGAAATGTGAAGAAGGTCGCGAGGTAAGAAATTGCTGAATTCCGGGCGAGAGAATCCGTCGTCGGTCGAACAGCGATGGTGATGGGGAGATGGAAGGTGAGTAGATGATGGATGGATGTATTGTTGGTGTTGGATGGATGTCCGCCGGGAACAAGAACAATGAGAACGAGATCAGAAGAAACGCACGCACGAGATCACCTCAGCTCGGGACAATGCTCTGAATATCAAGTAACCGTCTCGTCCTCGTTTTCTGCTCAATCGATAGCTTGACGCCGCTACGACCAACGGAACGGAACCAACGGTAGCTCCAGGTTATTTTTGTTCCTTAACAAGAGGTTGGCTAAGGCGAAGGGCCACCGGGCGGTTCAGCTAAGCATTCGATTCGTTCCAGGCTCGCTGGCAAACCAGGTCCCTTTTCTATCCTCCCTTTCAGGTCGCTAAAATGCTGGTAGTCTGGTGCGTTCCCCCCAAACCCGTTTAGACTTGCAAGAAAAAATAGGGATTTCGTCGGTAACCAGCTCTTTCTTAGCTTGTCGTCCAATCTAATAATATTCGTTGAAGCCCTTGAAGAAACAATATGAAAAACGTTGTCGACGAGTGTGGGATAACTGGTCAATATATTAATATTTACAGCCACACAGCAAAACAAGGCGAAAGAAGACGAAGGGAAAGAGATGACGAGGGAAAGCCTCTTCCAGGGATACCTGGGGATGTCAAAGGCTTAAAAGAGCCGGGCTAGGAGTGAGATCGAGAGAGGAAGAGAGAAGGGTGAGGGGGGTGTGCAGGTATAAGAGGGAGAGGGAGAAGAGATGCGATGTGCCACAGTCGAGACAAGGAAGTTCGAAGCCTGGCCACTATCACTGACTCTCTCCCCCTCAACCTCAGTCGAACCACGCATGCACCTACGCGCAGGCTGCTAAACTGTTCCTGACATGCACATCATCCGCACGCACGCACACCAGCCGTGTCCCTTCCCTCCTTCACGGAGCCTGCATCTCGCCCCGGAGGGTTAGCTGAAGCTGCATGAGACATCGGCCTGGGGCAGGGTAGATGGCATGGCCTGTCCATGTCCGTCTCTGTCCCTCTCAGGAAGCAATCATGAGAGTCCTTTCTTCTCACTTCACTCAGAGATAAAACGGTCTTAGAGTTAATCCTATGATAGATATAATTAAATATCGGATTCCATCAAAGACATTATTGTATCGACATTGGACATTGGATGTCGCGGAATCACACATCAAACCCGGGAACACACTCGAAACCAACAATTCCACTCGGGATACTATCTCGGCATGGCAATGCACATCCACGGGAAGAGGATGGGAAGGGGAAACACCAACAGAGAGGCATCACCAGCCTCTCTTTCCCTTTTACCCGTAATGAATATCTCGAACGAACATCCAACTCGCATAACCAACTTGGATCGATCGTACATACTTTCCCCTCCCGGCTATTTTTTATAACTCTTGCATTGGGATAATTCAACCTTTTTGCCCAGTAAACGTTGTTTTCCCCCTCCAGGTTTATTTCAACCTCGTGCCTGATGGAAAAAACTTACCATGCGACCGCATTTTGCATATATTCACAATTTACAACGGCCGGCCGCCAAATTATTCACACGCACACGAAATGCTTTCAGGAACCAAACCCAGAAAAAAGGTTGCGTAATATCCAGGTCCCATCCGACTGGACCTTCTCGAAAAGCTCACCACCGGGATCCCCCTCCGGACCTTCTGCTCTGATATCCAACCCAGCCCATTGGAAGAGCCCGCCTGTCATGCCCTGAAACACGCGAGCTGCCTTAAGCCTTGGTAACAGCAGCCGTCAATTGCAAAAAAACTCAACCACCTCATAGTCTCGTGCAAGCATATCCCTTGAACCAGAATTTAATCCCTCGTCAAATCTTAGCTTCCGTTAGCACAAAAAATCTGAAGATGAAATATATCGTTTCCCGAGTTTTCTAACATTTTCGCACAAAAACCCAGCCTTCTTTTCCGAATTCCCAGGAACGAGAAAAAACTTGCGAAACGGATTAGTAAACCTGTCGAACATAAAGTTTCTTCCCGTCTGTCACGTTCATGAACTTCCTAACCAAGGCATTGACTCTTCAACACCATCATATGCATATTGAATTCAACCTTTCGCCGACACTTTCGCAAAGCGAAAGAAAAACTACCCGTATGGCAAGTTCCTCGTCTTAATTAGCTCCGGCAGTTAGGTTACCAAAGCACGAGCCCGACGGGGTCTACATACGAACAAATCTCCCTTCCAGCCGTTTCCCGCCCCGGAAAGCAGCTCGGTCCCACCACTGCAACATGTTGATGATGTTTCTTAAACCTCTAATCTTCCTTATACATATACAACTAAAACCAAAGATCCCGTGCGCGTGATATGATTCAAAACCAACAAGTGACTTACTACTATGATAAATAAGTCTTATGTGCAAGAGAGAAGGAGAGAGAAAAAAAAATCTGCAAGGAACCGAAAGAACCCAGAAAGCGATCACAATCTCCAACCGCCAGTAGTGCCGTTTCAAGATTCCTGCATCTCCATGGGATATAAACTTATAAGACCCACATTCAACTTGTCATCCTCCTCCCCAGAGCACACACCCCCGGAACCTCCATTCTATCGGCGATCCCACCTCGCCATAGGGGAGAAACAAACTGCATAACACAAGTCAATATAACATTATCAGACCTGTGCATGCGCCATGATATCCGATAGCTTTAGGCGGTTACCGATTTTTTCCTATATGCGTATATCCTCCTTATACGCGTTACAGAGTGTACACCTCCTTCCCTTACAAACACGTACAGGAAACAATGCTTTATAATAAGAAAAATGAGGTTTATCAATCACATAATTTTCAAAACCGCAGTTCACACAGCACACAGCACAGCATAGCACAGGCACAGCCCGATGATATATAATGACAATCACAAAATTAAAATTCTCTCGGATTCATTGCCATGTACGGTGAGAAATAATTGTACAGCGCATTTATCACGTCGCAGGTTTCGGATTTTCAGGTGAACCAAAACTGTCTTTTAGATTCAGCCACTTTTTCCTAATTTAAAGCCCCGCCACCGTATAGCGTGCTGGTTTTCCCCGGACTTCTCCCTAAATTTCGTCACGAGTCAACCCAAACGGTTTAAACCAACCCAGCTATGGCCACCGCGATTCGGTTGGAACGCCACAAGCTAACAAACTAGTCCAGTGGAGCACATCTAGATGCTTTTTTCGAAGCTTCAAAAACGGGAGGCCTCCCCCGAAAATCCACGTAAAAAATATTTAATAAAGTATACGTACATGTCCTAAACAAGCTGCGCCAAAAGGGTCTAGAAAGCCACCTAAGGTCCACGCAATCGGGCGTTGTTAATGCCACCGACGGCACCGGGTGTTTCTACTCTTCATGATTCGATACCTTCGCGAACGGGCGAGGAGATATAACGGAAAACGGAGCAGATAGATAGATAGATGGCAACTCCTTTCCCGAGAAGCCCCCGTTTTTACACTGCCTATTTTTTGTTCTTTAATCTTTTCACATGCATGGTGCAGGAAAGTCTAGTACTTTGAACAATAAAGAAGCCACGAGTTCTGTAAGAAAGATTTGAATCTTTAAAAACGGTAAACCTAAGCTTCAATCCATTCCGGCAAGAGTTACCAGACCGCCATTCCGGCTCTGCGCTGCCGGGTCTAGTTCGTCTACTGAAATCCTATGCAATGCACCCTGCACCATTGAATCCCGAGAGATAAGCGACCTTTTGTTTTTTGTTACGGAGTAAAAAAGCTAAGTATTGTTCGGATGTACTAAACTGATACCGATAGCACTCCTATAACCCTCTTTTAGTCCTTAAAATATCTTGATTCACCAAGTTCGCTTGTTTCCGAATGTCTTTGCTTCCGTGGATAGATCTATAGATATCCCTTTTCCCTTACTCAGCACTGTCTAGGCGGGGAAATAAGCTTGTTTAGGACGTTAGATATGCAGGAATTAAAGTCCCTAGACTAGGAATATACACTCGAGACTAGGATATGACAATAAAGTCTCTCGTAAATCCTATAATCAGATACAGTTCATAAGTTTCGCCAGCAAGATGTCGAGTCCTGGGAAAGCTCACGGGCCGTATGACCGGTATCTAGATATATTCCCCAGAGTGTATCTCCAGGGCAAACTGATACCACTGCTTTCCTGTTGCATTTCGATCAATCGAATCGATCGGTTCTAGCAATCATCCCTCCTGCAAAGGCGGAATTCCTCAAACCGCATTGCATTGCATCCCACTCACACTATTTGCCCGCACAAGCAAGCAAAGAAGGAAAGAGCAAACCCCAAAACTTCAAACGCAAGGCAAATCCACCAAAGCAATCACCAAAATCCAACATATTAACAAGACACGGCTGGTCTGGTCTCGTAAACCAGCCTCAACGAAGGGCTGGCCCAAGCTAACCTTTCTTCCCATATCACTTTTTTTTTTCTTCCACGCCCTCATGATTCTCTTTTCCCGTCATACATGCGGGGGAAGCCGTTTCATGAAGATCAATTACAGAAACAGCAAACCGTTCCTTATACACCACCAGACAAAAAATTCCACAAAGCCTCAATATTTCATCACCCAATTCCGTAATATAATCCTTCCCCCAGAGATTCCATAACTCGGTCATCCTCGGTCTCGGGGACGGGATCGGGGAACGCTGTGTTCACATGTTACTTTCCCACATTCCAACATCAATTAGATAATATATCAAAAGATCACCACCCAAGGATTTGGTCCCCACCAAATACAACGTTCTAGACTATCACAGGGGAAAAAAAAACCATGCAACCGTCGAAAGCTATGGAAAGCCTCCAACATCAAAACTCACATTTGTAGTTAGCCTAGGACCAAACTCAAAAACTTCACAATGTTAACATGTTGCATATGCTGCTTAATAAGTAACAAGAAAAAGTGCCCTAAGAATACAAATCCGAAAACGAGTATTAAAATAAAAATAAAACCTTTTTTTTTGTTCAGAATGTCTCATTTCCTTTGATAATCGATGATGATGATAAAACCTGGCTATGCTAGACGTTTACCACCCCTTCCCGGTTTGTAACATAATTAAGTAACTATGCTCATGCAATGCGAACACGAAAAAAATTAGAAAAAAAAAGTAAGAAATAAATCATGCTATTAAGAACCAAGTACGAAAAAGAGTGTATGGAATGAATCGTTGCAACCGGGAGCCCAGCTTCCAGGATTTTACCCCAGATATATCCGTCACCTAGTCACGATGCAAATTAAAAACAAAAAAAGGCATCCCCCCCTCTTATAGTATGTAGTGTAGCTGTAGGGTTATTTTTTTTTTCTTAAAAAAAGTAAAATATACTTTTACTCGTCCTCTTGACAAAACCGGCAGTAAAAGTTACTGCACCGCTCATCGCTCGCCGCCTCCGCATTTGTTCTAAACGGGCACTGGTGCCCATAATAGCACTTCTCATCCTCACAAAACCCTCTCTTCTTAAACTGCTGGCAGGGTTTACTGCGTTCGATAATATACTTCAACGTCTTTACATCCTCCGGGTTCAACTTGTATTTGTGCGAATAAGGACATGGTTGGTTGTAACATGCCCCGCGCAGGTAAAAGTTGTTACAGGCTCGCGGGTTCAGGTTTTTGATGTAGTTCACGCGTTCTGCATCGGCGAATGGGACCATGCTGTGCTGGATTCCTCGTGGGTAGTTATTATTCGATGAAGAGGTTCCAGAACCTGAGATGGTGATTGTCTTTGACGTTTCGAGCACCGGGCTAGAGTTGTTGTATTGAATACTCGTCGGGCGAATCAACCCGGGCGGCGCGGAAATTGCAGCGGAGGCGTATGAGAACTTCTGCGGGGTCTCATACGTAGCAGACCCCGGAACACTACCGTTCATATGTCCGTTCAAGCTGCTGGTGGTCGGTGTCAAAATCGCAGGAGGTGAAATAGGTGATCCGTTGTTAATAATCTCGCTTTGCGACTCCTTGGAGAAGAGGTCGTGGAGTTTTTGGCCAGGAAGATTCATAGACGAGATTTCACGAGCCATAGGTGGACCCTCGAGGAGCCAGATTGGATAATTTGGATTGGTGGCGGTACATGTCTTCAAGAATGGTGCATATCCGTTATCGTGGCCACCTCCGAAGAGGATAAGACGGCAACGTGGGTCTTTCAAATGGAACAAAAATTCACCTATACCGTCGTAGCAACGTTAGTACCATGAGGTGGAATGATATTTGGTAAGGATTAAAGAAGTACCCCGAATCTTCGAATCAGCCATCTCCTTCCCATATCCAACGTCAATAAAATTAACATGTTCGAGTCGCTGAGTAAATCCCATGAAAAACTGCTGTAAATCGCCTTGTTTGAGTACGTTGGATTTGACTAAAGCCTTGGACAAGCCGTCCAGGTTGGCGAATACGAGTGCTCTGATTTCAAAATCTCCTTTGATACACAACTCGTCGCGGTTGGAACGGACGAGATCGCGGATTTCTGAGAGGAGCTGTTCCGCAGCTTCGCTGCCGCCCTCTTTCTTCTTCTTCAATAAATCTAGATGGAACTGTGTGGTACATAGCATCAGCTTGGTGTACCTTGCCATTGTAGAAGCAGGGAGGCAGGGAAGCTTACCAGCATTCCATCTCCATCAATTAACACTTGAATATAAGGATAGGACATCTACAACACCCGGTCAGCTTCAGATCCTTCCCAACTCCCCAAGAAGAGAGAATCGAACCACGCACAAGCTTATCTTCGGCATCCCCAAATTGGGCTTTAAGATCCCTGATCTCTTTCTGCGAAAGACGAGCATAACTCTTCTCCCTCTCAAGGTCATCTTCGATTCGTTCGAGTAATCCGGATAACTGTTCGTTTTGCTGTAAAAGTTCCTAATACCCGGCAAGAAAAATTGTCAGACGTCACTCGTTCACCTAAATATTTTTTAGGTTTCACTATCTTTTTACACGATATTCCCACGTGCGGAAAAAAAAAAAAAAAAAAAAAAAAAAAAAAAAAAACCTGGAGCACGCGAGCGACTCGGTGAAACGACAAGGGGAAGCAAAGGAAAAAGGAACATACCATTATCAACTCATCTTTTTTCTTTTCCGTTTCAGTTAACTCCTCAAAGCGACTCTTGTAAGTCTGGAGCAAGGCAGCGTTGGAAATCCCATGGACTCCAACGCCATTCGATATCGTCGCCATCATGCTAGCTTTGGAGTGTACCGTCTTTACCAGCTGTTCCTCGGCGGAAAGAGAGAAGAAGAAAAAGTCAAGACTCTTCCCTTCTCTTGCCCTATTGGATATTTAAACAGGATCCGGGGTTCGTATCGATGGAGCGGGGAGGAAAGTGCGGTTGTCGATGGAAGAGAGTCGAAAGACGAGAAACAGGCGGTTTGGAGCTAACTGACCACTGGCTGTCGGTCGTGGCTGCAGGGTTTGTTGTTCGTGTTGAAGGTTCAAATCGCCTTTGTTTGTTTCGGAACGTCGAGCTCAAACTCACGGCTGGATCGCTGTCGAGACGAAGTGGTGGGTTTTTTATTATTTTTTATAAAGGAAGGATAAAGAGAGAGACAGCCGAGTAATTATGCTGTGCGGTGGGCTATATCGTAGTAGTAGTAGTAGTAGTAGTAGTAGTAGTAGTAGTAGTAGTAGTAGTAGTAGTAGTAGTAGTAGTAGTTATTACCTATCTGGAGACTCGATTAGCTTGATGGTTCTTTTCATCCTTCCCGTGGTGTCGATAATAGCAGCAGCAATAGCAACAGGCGGCGTGCAGCGGTTTAATGGGTCCGGCAAGGGGTGTAGTGCACATACCAACAGAGCCTCGCCAGGATCATGTGTGTGTCAGAAGCCATGCATGGCAGCCTCAAAGAATGCAACCCCGGATTTTTGATGATTTTAAAAAGTGATAGTTATAGTTATAGTATTGTATTGTATTGTATCGTATCGTATCGAGGAGGGATATCAAGTAGTTAAAGAGTGAGGGAAAGCCACTGGGGAGAGAGGGGGCTAGTGGCCTGGATTATATAATACCGTACTGGTATCGAAGGGGCGATATCCTGCCTGCTCTAGATTACTTCAGGCCCAACACCAAAACTCGGTAAGTGGTTCAGCCTCGCATTGACTCTGCACAAGACAGTACACCGCGGTACAGTGCAATCCGTTATTTATACCGACAGAGAGAAGGCTCGAGAGGCATCGGACTACAAGACCAGGCTATCGATATTGGAAACGGGACTCGAGTCACTGCACTGCATAGCACTGCACTGCACTAGCGTCTACGGGCCTGCACTGACACGGCACAAGCCATATTATGATATGGATCCATCCCATCCAATGCATGCGAATGCCTGCCTGAACTTCTCGCTCTCGCTCTCGCTCTCCAGCCATACGCGTCGTCTCCGCGAGAAACCAACATCCTTGGTCGAACGAAATAGAAACAGCAGAAGAGACACAGTTCGGAGATATCCACCCAGGCCCAGTTCATTCCTAACTCCCCTAGCCTTGTTATCGCCAAGATTCCTAATTGAAGATCGCATGATACAATTGCAACTTTTTATTTCATAATAAAATCTAATCCATTTTATGGAGAAAGAGTGACAGAAAGAAAAGAAAGAAAGGGATAACAATAGCGAGTTAGCCACCAACGTCCAAACTCTCAGGTTGTGAGGGCTATCACATTACCCACCGGCGCCAAACAACAAAAAAAACACCCCCATTATGTTATATACCTTGTCAACCTCCCCGGCGTCTATACAAAATTGTCTACGGCACAACCAACAACCATTCTTTCTAGAAGAGAAAGGAAAAGAAAATGAAAAGAAGTACCAGCCAATCTAAAAATACAAAAGTCCGCCCTCCATTCAACCCCGCCTTCCAGTAGAAAATTATAACTGGGCATCAAGTACCCGCTACAAACATTACGTACTTCCGTGGTACGGAACTGAAGCACAAATGTCATGCATCTCGCATATACCGGTACGTTTTTACCCCACCGTGCGCCCACCAAGACCTGGCACAGCTCACCGAAACCGATGCTTCCGGCGCAATTTCAAAAGATAATCCGAGTGGCTCGAATTTCGCGCGTAGACGTTAAAAAACTAGCGGTTGTGTATAATTGTTTCAAACAATATAACATAAGGCAGAGGCACAGCGACATGTTCTATCCCACAGAGTTAAACAACAAATAAAAAAGAAGAACCAAAAGAAAAAAACATGACGTGACATGATGTTTCCTCTCCAATGACTCCCGGAACAATGAAAAGCAGTACGAGTATTTAGCTTACAAGCGCGGTGACATCAAAAAAAGTGGTGTCGAATGCAAAATATTGAGGGGGAACGCCAGGGCGCTCCGAAACGAAGTGAAGAAGAAGAAAAGGTATTTTGAAAACACAAGACAGGGAACAATGCGAGAGGTATTTTTGGCAAGCGTATAACGAACAGAAAAACAATATTTCATCCGTGTAGTAATCCCATGAGTATCGTAATCAAGAAAAAGAACAAAAAAGTACAATAGGCGTTAAGGGCATTATCACAAGTCAATTGTGGTGCGGTGTAGAAGTGGGGGTAGAGGTCGAGACTGGTATATCCAACAAAGGGAATAGAACTGGATTTCCGTGAATGTAACGCGGCCGAACTTCCTTAGGGATAGAAACCAACCACGAAAGTTCTGTCTCTCAGACTGCATATGCTAGACGCTTATGGGCTTCCCCTCGAATATCCCCTGCGACTTCATCTAACAAGCAGCTAGGGATATACAAACAGAAGGAGATTGGATGCGGCACTGCTTCAATGCGTCCTCCAATTCCCAGAAAGGAATAGTTACCAAAGTCATCTCACATGGTCATCGTAAATGAAAACGTAGAGCTGCTCGGCAGCGCCGTGGTTAGCGGCTTTGTTACCTTACTGAAGTGGTGCTGTGAACCCTTCTCTGGGTTTGGTGCATGCTCCACTTCAAAGTTGGTGGGTATCATTTCATGCTTGAACTCATCACCCCAGCCGACCCTGTGCGCGAGTTCCGTAACGATATCATCGCATTGGTCGCCGATGAGTTCCACATCAAATTCTATATGATGGACAGGCTATGTCAAGTGTTAGCTCAAATTCATGCAGGCGCATCAAGGGATTATCCATACCTCTCTCGAGATGTATATCTGTGGCACGTTCGCAGGCAAGAATGCCGGAACCTCAGACACCGGTGCGACCTTCAAGCTAGTTCCAATGCAAATCAGAAGGTCAACCTTGGCTCTATCGTGGTCGACAATCCGGTGGAAACGATCCGGAAGCTGCTCCCCAAAGAAGATAATGTCGGGTTTCATGACTCCAATGTCCGCTTCCAGGGCCCAATCCTCCTCATCGCTGCTGTCGTCATTGTATTTGTTCTTCCTGCTCTTCGGAGCTACCGTACCCCTCTTTCTCTTCTTGCCAACCTGCTGCTTCGCCACCTCGGCCTCGACACACTTGGGACATTTCGCAATCCTCCCAGCCCTCAAGTCGTCGAATATCTCCTCTCCGGAAACCTGGAACTTGCATTTGACGCATGAAGCTGTCGCAAACGATCCATGGCATTGAACCAGCTTGTCGGGTGAAACGCCAGCCAATTGTTCAATGTTGTCGATGTTCTGGGTGTAATTGCGTAGAAGTTTTCCTTTTCGTTGAAGGAGCTCGATGAAGGCGTGGGTGGGCGAAAACTTGGAAGTAGTCGGAAGGATATCCTTGGCGATGGAGTAGAAGATACTAAACACTCGTGTGTTAGAAAGCGGGTCGGGACTGCATCGAGCAATTGCACATACGAAGGATCCTCCTTGAAGATCTGGATATCAAAGACCTCTTGGGGATCACTCAATCCAAGACCTTCAAGACGAGAGTAGAGACCGCTTCCTTTGCTTCTGAAATCCGGGATTCCTAAGCTTGTAGAAATCTATAATTTGGTCAGCATATACCCAGAACATTCTAATTGCGATGGTCTTAACATACACCAGCACCGGTCAAAACCATAATGTTGCTTGAGTTCTGAATCAGCTCCACGACGTCGTCGACAGAATTGACATGCGACAACTTCAGCCTCTTCGCCATCTCCCGTTGCATCATAAGTCCCAGTAGAGTAAAGTAGGCAGAATCCGGGCTCCCATCCAAGAATGCCGGCTGCGGTGTTTCCGATGAAAATTAGTCCGTAACCCTTATAGACAATGCGACACCCGTCTTTTCATACCGGTCGTAGCCCGAAAGCAGTTATAAGCTTCTTAGCGGTGATAGATCCACATGATACCGTCTGGTCAACGAAAGCCCTGCTTCCGACTCTTCGTAATAGGTCTTTGTAATACTGACATTCTTCTGGCGTGCAATATTCCGGGCCTGATGCTGATTCCGAACAATTGACAAACATATTAGAGATCTCGGGCCCACTTCAACAAACGGGTAGATATATAAAAGCTGCTTACTGTCGCCCGAGTTCTCCTTCATTTCAGCACCAATCATGTCCTCGTACAAACTCTGGTCTTCCCAATCGCTCGACTCCGCTTCGCTACCTTCAACTCCTGGGTCTCCCTCCGGTTCATCTTCGTCAGTCGACGATCCTTGGTCCTCATCGGATAGTGCTGATAGGCCTCGTAGTTCGGGGGGTAGGAAGTCGTCGTCGGCAAATTGGGCGTGCGACATCGCGACGAGATCCAGTGCCGAAGGGGTAGGTTTGGCCGGCGACTGGCGAATCGACGATTTCGGCGTTAAGGCCGTGCTGTCCATCTTGAATGGCAAGCGGAAGCAAAAAACAAAAGTAGCGGTTTAGAGAAATGATATGCCGGCCAAAGCGGGATGAGTTCGAGGTGAGAAGGAAAAAAGGGAGTCGAGGGAGCGAAGGCGTTAAAAAATGCCGCCGAGAGAAGGGAAAGACGGTAGACGAATGTCGAGAAGGAAGGACTGAGACTGGACTGCAGAAGAAGAGAGCGAAGCGTTAGACACGGACCGGGAGTTTGTTCAGTATGCAAGTTATAAAATGAGATGTTACCAGGGAACGAGCGAATAAGATTGGCCGAATTGGGCAGAACGACAAGCAGAAAGAACTGGAGCCGGGATAACCTGATGTAGTATGTATACTATGTACCACCTTCGTGTGTGTTTAGATTGTAGATGCACTGGAATTGTAACCCGGCGTCTAGTCCTTAGATAGCTCAGGCAAGGGGAGGGAACAGACAATGAAACGGTGAGACGGTGAGGGAGAGGGAATTCCAGACGTTGGTAGGCAGCCTGGTCAAGAGGCGAAATTGTTGGCGGTTGAAGAAGCTTGCCGTGCGTATAATTGCAAAATTCTAAAGCACAGTTACCAAGCTAGGTAATAAACCAACCCGTTCTTTGTTACACCCTTCCAGGCCAACGGCAAATCCGTAGGAAGTATCAAATCAATGAGAATCAATATCAATCGAAGCAAGCTTGCCGTTGCCGGGTCTGTGGAAGGTGAGACAGCGAACCCGCAAGGAAGCATGGGGCATGGACACGAGCATGGACAGGCCGGGTCGAGGGGGACAGTGCAGAAGCAGCCGAAAGCAAAAGGGAGAAGAAGACGGAAAGAAGCAAGTGGACAACTGCGAGCAAAATGAGGAGGAGGAGGAGAAGAGGATGCCCTACATACCGTGGTCCCGAGGAAGGCTTGTGGGATCCGTTCCGTCAGCTTCAGCTGGTGTGTATCCGTTATATTGATTCTGGCCGGGTTGAACGTGGTTCGGAATACGTAACGTAGCAGGTACGACGCAGTATCATCAAGACAGGTATAATCTCCAAGTCAACCTCGGAAATTGGAGGTCGCGAAGGTAGTAAGTAAGCAATTACTACTACTCAAGCTAAGTAAGTATGGGGTTGAGATCCAGACCAGAGCAGAGCAAAGCTAGCTACTGTCAATGTCGCCGAATAGGAACAACCCGCGACAGGACATGCACGTTGCGCTGTACATGCCCGCCATAGCCTACCAACTAGCTGCTCTCCATCGCGATGCTTTCCCTTGGCATCCCTCACGCGACTGCCCGCCATTGGATATATCTATATCTAGATCTGTGCTCAAGCATATACCATCATAACTTACTACCCGATCCGGGCTGGCTGGCTGGCGGCCCGTAGCGTGTATCTTTAACATTTTCAACATTTTCAATTGTTTACTGCCACCAAGTCTTAATATTAAAATTTGCAAAAGCGCAGTTCCACGGACCAAATCGTCAAAACTAATCTCAATTTAACCCCAATTAGTACAATACTGAGACATGCTTAGTCATACCACGTGACCACTTTCAAAGTCCAAACTCAGGGCATTTTCAAGCCTGGCTCATTATTTCAAGAGCTTGATCTCGCCTGTCGATTGATCCTAAAATCAAATTATTTGAGCAAGAATTGGTCCCGCTGTGACGACGAATAGTCTGCACAGCGATGACCATCGCAACCTCTTGATGCTGGCCAAGCAACACCGTGTTGCGGGATCACCCTAAACAAAAAAGCATCCGATCCCTCCGAACCTTTTACCCGCGATAAGCGCCCAACCGCCGTCTTCCTCAACCTCCATCCTTCCAAGTTCAATTGATATATCAACCGTTCCCGGTTCATGCATCAATGTCGTTCGGCCGTCCTCCAGGACAGCTGACCTTCAATCCCACTCCGTACGATACCCATATTCATGCCCTGCAACACCTGCATATCTATATTGAAAAACACTAACAGCAGTGCAGTCCGGAGCGAGGATCCTTCCCTCTCGACCACGATGGCGAATGCCAGCCAGTCATGAAAGACTACCTCGCCTGCCTCAAGAAGGTCCGCGGGAACAACGACCCGGAGTGCCGGATGATTGCTAAGGCGTATCTGAAATGCCGGATGGATCAGTACGACACAATACTACATCGAATCCAGGATCAACAGGCTAACAATCACTCAATAGTAACCTTATGGCGAAAGACTCGTTCCGGAACCTCGGATTCCAGGATGAGAAAGATAAAAATACTACATCAACCAATACGAAATTATCAGTCTCGTCACTCGAAAGTTCGAAATGATATACCTACGATATATCTCATTCGCTGTACATTTTACCATAAATTGCCTACGATATAAAGGACAAAATTGTACCATAGACCACCAAACTCCATTCCATTAATTAATACCACAAAACGAAAAAGTGGAGCTGCTTTTTAACCGCCATCTATCTACAATTAATAGTAGGGATTCAACAATGCGCATAACGATCCAACGTCCTTTTCAAATCTCGAACCTCAACCCAATTACCTCCCCATAACAGCATTCAACAAACCCGGCGTGATGATACCCTCCCCGTTCTTCCCCAAAAGAACCTCCTTGATCCCTGCTTCCTCCAAATTGTCTCGATTGTCATTCCAGAACCTCAACAAATCATTCGATTCCTTCGGCTTAACCGTCGAGTCCGCCGTTCCAATTGTAATATGCATGAACTGATTCCCGCACTCGTGCCCCTTATCATCCACCAAACTCGCCACAATCGCCATGATCCTGTTATCCCACACAACCCTCTCAAGCTTAACTTCCAACTCGTCCATATCCTTCCCATGCGGTGTTTCCTGTCGAAGCTTCTCGTAGTGCTCCCACAAATCTGCCTGTTTCTTGAAGTTGATGCGGTGGGCCATTGTAATGTGGAAACCTGGCTGGATTCGTCGTGAATTTTTCAACTGCAAGTAAAACTGCCTAACTTCGGCAGGCTTTGAAGTAAACGCTTGGTCTAGAGCCACATTAATCACGGGAGCTCGGAGGCGAACTGCATAGTACTCGACGAGAGGCTGTTTTGCCTTTCCCTCGCCCTTGCCCTGAACAACCGCCTTCTCTTTTTGAGGATGCTTTTGACGAGAAGGTCCAGCGTTGCTAGAACCACCCGTTCTTCCGATGACGTGTTGGACGTCGACCGTGTAGTCGGAAAGAGCCCACTGGTTAGCCTCATCAAGGTCGTCAGCAGAAGGCATCTCTTCGCCCAACAAGTGAGGATAGTGTTCGTGTAGCTTGGCGACAACAGTCTCTAGATTCTCCCTCGATTCAGCCAATGGGTCAAGGTCAATTATAAGGTCGAAGTGGCTATCTGGATCTGACTCAACATCCAACGCCTGGAACCTTTGGATGAACCCTTCCATGATACCAATAATCTCCTGCTTACTGCCAGTCCCAGAGTGAATTGTCTGATGGTTGTCCCCTCGGTCGAAGATACGCTTTTGATTCTTCTCTCTGATCTTCGAAACGACGTCTTCGCCAGGCTTGTAGTGAACGTAATGCAAGGCGACATATTCGACATCCGGGTTAAATTTACTGACATCTCTGAATAACTGCTCACGCTCTCGTTTCTGGTGGTTGTTCCTGTCTGCGACACAGATGGGATGGTCGTTCAGTGCCGCAGCGATTGCACTTGCGAAGGCTTCTGGCTTTCCCTTCCGAACGGTGAGGTTGTCGTTCTGAATATGACCAACACCGAACAGTTTGACCAAACCGAGGGCAACCGTTGTCTTTCCGCATCCAATAGTCGCGATGGGGACCAATACTACGGACTTGGCTTTGTCTTCCCCAGAAGCCTCCTCGGCCTTGACGATCGCGTGGCCAGAAGTTCCAATAGAGGCTAGGAAACCATCCCTCATCGCGATGATACCGTGGTTGTTCATGAATTCTTTACCGATAGCTGGACTCTTTCGTAGTTGTTCTCTGGCGTATGCGACGTACTTCTCGGTGATTTGCTTGTGTTTCCTGATTCTGGGTTGTTTTCCACCAATGATGGCCTTGGTAACCTCTCTCCACTGTCGGTACATCAGATAGGGTTCCTCAAACTTGTACTTGAAGAACCAGTCGTGCCATTCTGGGTCGTTTGGGCCGTGCCTCGCCTTGCATCGAATAACGAAACCCTCCACCGCCCTTCCATTCCATTCTCCAGATTCTCCCACACCTTCCAGAAACTCCTTCAACTCCGGGACCGTCTGCTTATCAAAGATCTCAATCTTCTTAAATCCCCAGTCATCCGCAAAGGCCTGCACCTGTGGTCCAGACCAGGTAGCAAAAACTGGAAGATTCATATTAATACCATGAAGATACAACCCGGCATCATCCCCGTCGTACGCTAAAATATGTTCTTCAAAGGAATCGTCGCAAAGTTCCGCCACAGCCGTGATGTTCGCATTATACAAAAACTTCGCGAATTGATCTCTTGTCTTCCCGACCTTCTTCAATTGATCTTCGATCCACGCGTCTCCAACCATGGAATGGGATTTCGCCACGTCCCCTCTAGGTCCCGTCGAGTGCTTGCTGCAAACCAACAGTGTACCATCCGGCAACCCCGAAATAAAAATGATACACCCATTCTCCTTCAGCGTAACCTCATATGGCGCTTTCGTATTCTCCTCGATCCACGACCATTGGGTCTGCGCTACCTCCCCGATATTGAAGAACTTGTCATAACCTCTGGTTACGATCTGACTATTTCCTCCAACGGCCTTAAGCGTAAACAAACCTCGAGCTTTGGTGGGTAAATCACGCTTTTTATAGTCCCAATCTTGAAACTTCCAGCTGTGGACGGATAACTTGGAGTTATGAACTGCATACTCGGATCTTCTGCAGGAGAATGAAGCCTTTTTACTACCGCCGCCACGCTTAGAGCCATCGGTTAAAGCTTTGATTAGCTCGTTGACTTCATTTTGGTCTTGCTCTTGGAATGGAGCGCCGTAGCGTTCGGTGACAGACATCGGGGCGTTTTCGATGTCAAGTGGTACTGGAGACTCTGGTATTTCGCGATTGACCCAATGCAATGGTGATGAGGTATGTATGAACGATGTTCGAGGTAATGTTTTCGTTGTAAAGTGTCCTGGGTAACGTCCCGCGTATATGCAATTGATAGTAGAGGGGTAATTGTGGGATGTTGTTTGTCTGGGTTTCAGACTCGATATATACCGTCTGATTGATAGCTTCGTGAGCTGATGTTGAGGTAATGAATACACCGAACGGAGTCCGAGTAATGGAGACAGACGTGAAGTGGAATGAAGCAGCATAATAGATGCTGTGCTTATCTGAGATTTATATAGTACTAGTGAAACAGAGCTGACGCCGCTGGTGGGACAACTGCAGCTGTACAGTATGACTCCCACTGCAAGGCAATGGGGTATTCTCGGGTAGCTAGCCTAGAAACGGCTCGCCATCAGCGAAGGTAACTGAGGCGCGGAGAAATGTCAATTGGCTTGAAGTACGAAGTTTTGGGCTTTCGCTCCAATGCAAAACGCCTGTGCCTGAAACTCTGAACACTTTCTCAGGCTTTGCTACTGAAATTTGCAAGGCTCGGTGCGTCATGCCTGTTCAGCGAGGGAGAGGTCAAATCTGCGTTGTGTTCCCAAAAAGGTAAGTTTGTCATCGTTCTTGGCATCCCCGCATTGTGAGAGCGCGTGGTGAGTCAACACCATATTCGCTCTCCCACAAGTTATCAGATTGAGGCACAATGATTCATCCAAGGCGAATCTCCAGGCAGGAACCGTTTTTCACGAGCCTACCAAACTATCCTCCCGGGTATGTATCCTGTGAATCTCGCGTTCCCGAAAGGATCTCGTCCACAGCGCCGGGTTTGCATTCAAAAGCGTAGTATTTTGAGCCTCAATTTACGACATCACATGCGAGATCTCATGTTGGTCCACCTGCTCCCCCCTTCATTACCACATCTTCAGCTCGAGACCCGAACATCGAGAAATAGATTACCAAAACCGGTTTCCCAATAAATTGCCTAATTGACCAGTTTTCTTTGGGAGGTGTCGAAAACGGGCGATGTCGGGTTGCGATCCCATGCAGCGTTCCCATGCACGACATTTGGGCCATTGTGCTAGTGTCATGTATGTGCGTGAACATGCAGCTGACCCCGCCTTTTTACCTGCTTTATCGATAGTGAAAGGTAGGAAACCGAGCCTATCGAACGCAGCCTTTCGTCTGAACTTTGGGTTGGACAGAGATTGAACATGGACTACATGCGCTTTTGCAGCATCGAGAAGGCTTGTTAGATTACACAGCTAGGGTATAGCAGAGAATATTTGAAGCCGCAACTTGTTAGATCTAGATATCTCGAGCAGGCGATATGCGACGCTATCCTATTGAAAGACAACCCACGGTTTTAATTATCTCGATCAAGATGAACCCCTAACTAGTCCTAACCCGAACTTCAGCTTCAACAACTCCAAGAAATATCACCATCTTTCTCGCTTACTAGCTTCTGACAATTGCGAGCTAGTGAACCCGAGCTAGCGGGGTCCACCTGCAACCTCCTCACACCCACCTTCTCGACGGCTGTTTGACATTAACAAGTAACAGTCCATTCCAGCTTACCTCATCCCGACCCAAAGCTGCGGCGAAAGGAGAAACAAGACAGAGGGAGCACACGGGGCCCATCTGATCGGCATATGATACAGGTCTAGAATACTACTTTCCAAGGAAACATATACGGGATTTTCCTTCAAACGGACGTTTTCGATATTCGAAATATCTTGGTAAGAAGACCTCCCTCAGCCACCAACATGACCGGCAGATTCGGAATTTTTAGGAAGTAATGGAAATAAGATATTATGAAAGACCAGTCAAAGTCAGATGAAGAGTATTTCTAAGCGCTTAACCTAGCTAATAGTGAGCAACGAGTGATCCGAGTGGGGGGCCGGTTTCTAAAAGTAATATCGATATTATCCATGACAATAGTATAATATAGCTATAGCCAAGTTATCCGGCATGGTTCTCCGCCCGTCGCAGTAGCAAAAAGGACCAAAATATGAATTCAAATCAACATTCCGACCACTAACTAACCCACGATAATATTATACCCTGGCATTGCTTGAGCTCCGGCGCTCTCGCCTCGCTACCAACACAGAGGTTTAGAACTAGCAGCCTTTCAAACTACATCCGTGAGGGTGTCGTCGTTCTTTAGCGCTACGACTGCATGCATATACATATGCATATTGATGATCTTGGAAGCAAAAAATGTACACTGTCACTGTCGCTCAGGGAGTTCGGAACGGTTAGCGGCTGTGATGGGCACTTTTCTGCGCATTTTTGTTCATGCTCCTGCCATGCGGAGTAAACATCTCTCTATCTGCATCCCTGGCGCTGTTGCATTTTTTCGAACGTCATTCTTGGGCATATCTCTCAAGGAAATAAACGACGAGGAGAATACCAAGTGCAAGTAGTCTCGAAATAACGAAAGAGAACAGTAATATCTAACGAAACACCGGTCATCCGCCACACTTTAGTCCAAGCCCAACCTATCACATCCTCACATTTCCAAAGAAGTACCCCTTCGACTCCCCGAAAGTACCTCAAATGTACCCCTCTTCTCTCCCCCTCCCCCTCGCTTCTAGCTCCTCCAGCCTTGGGAAAGCCCCATGTCTCACGGTACCCACTCACACCTGCTTACCTTGACACTTCCTCCTTCCTTCCCTTCGCACAATATTCGCCATAATAGCGCTCGCAAAAAAAGGCTCGAAGGTAAGAAACCAACAAAAAAAATCTCCTAAAAAAGATCGGACGATCCATATTTCCTTATTCCTGTCCTCAACGTGCCCCATGCAAACTGCAAATGCATGCGAAAACAGGGAATAGCTCCAGGAGAGGGAGTGTAGTCGTCGATCCTATAGCTATCGCTCACCCCGGCCCTTTCCTATTCCTAATCCCAAGGCTACCAGGCCTTGGAAGCTCAGCTATCGATAAGGAAAGCTAGCTACCCATCTCTCTCGCTCAGCTCACCACCCAGTAATCACTTTTTTTTGTTTTGTGATCCCTCGCTTTCCTCCGCGAGAAACATTAAAACCTATAGAGGGTGAAAAGACGCAAACTTCCGTCCTAACATTATAACAGCTAACGCTCTAAAAGGATAAGACAAGGGGGTGGGCCTTACTACGTCTCGCGGCCTCGTCACGCAGACCGGTTTCGGATCCTCCTTGGGGCATATGGTACTCCAGCCTACAGTGATGATGTAGACGGCTTCCTTCTAGGTCTCCACTTTTTGTTCGTTTTGTAAGCTATGCCCACCCCGGAGACGAGCGGATGCTTTGCGACAGCTATGGCGCTATTGAAGCTGTCAGCTTGGAAGTTTGGGCGCTGGGCGCACTTTCCTGTCTCCACTGATGGATACTATAGTTCGGTCTCGAAGCTATGGAAATAAGCAAGGACACTAATATAGCGGATTTCACAAAAATAGACCACCAAATACTACACCAGAGTCGCTCCACCGATCTTACAATACAACCCCTACTTTGACTTTTAAGCCTTGAATTTCACCAACCGCATGACCCTCCTCCCAAGGAAAATTACTGACTCATAACTGTTGCATATTCCTTAGCCTTTATTCCCGCTTTGGTTCATTCCTTGGGATTATGTATTCTTGCATATTGTGGAGAAGTTCGGCCTGGTGTTTTGTATCTAATCGCCCGATTGTAGCGCTTTGGGATTCTATATGTACGCGAAGCAGATATAGATCGAACAGATCTATCATCACAAGATAAGTTTCAAGAGCTCGGGATGTCGATTATATCCTGAATAGTCTGGTAGAGTATGATAATGCAACAGGGCATACTGTCGATGTAGCTAAAAACATGTCTATCAGAAGGGTAAGTAGCGCTGCATCCAAAACCCTTCCGCCGTCTATCCGAGCGAACGATCTTCGAACCCTTCGTGATCACCGCCTCTCCGGCCTCCTAAAGACCCCGTCTAGTGGACCTTTTAGTCTTCTAAGCTGAAGTTTGAGGGATAAAATGTGAACTGCACGAATGGTTGGTTCCCCAGAAAACGTAAAAGTCCCAACCAGAGGAAAAGACGGAAGCTAAGCCTGAAGAAGGTTCATGCAAGACGCAGTTTCCCGTTTGCCTTCGTAATGTAAATCTTAGGCGAGCAAATCAAAAAGAGGGGAAGTTCGAGATGCTCCCAAGGATGATATCATGGTAAAACCTAGGTAGCTTATCCTTTCGCTGCCTGCTGGGGGATGCGTGCACCGAGGCGCAGACCCAGCAAAAAAATACAACGATCAACGCAAAAAACCACAGACGGTACTTTCACCACCACGACTACCTGTTTCGACATCGCCATCTTTTTTCCAAGTTTTAATCTCCTAAAAATGATGAATATTAATAACTACCTGGAAGCGAATACGATACTTATTTCCTTCACCCGGGGTGTCCGTAATAGAAAAAACCGTTTGAATAATGATCCGTCATCCGAGCAAGCTTGCAACTTTTTTTTTTTTGGCGAAAAGAGATGGTTGCATGCATGGGGACATGGATGCAGCGACATAAGACATGGTCCACATGTTCTGTTTGGACCGTCTACAGCCCACTGAGGTCTCCACTTTACACCACCACCATCCATCCATCCACAACAACAAACAAGCCATAACATGGTTGTATTACCTAGGTATGTTGGTACGGTGAATATTCGGTGGGAAAATAGACGAGCATCCCCCCCAGTTATCTACGGAGTATTTTCAAGTCCGCTGCGGGTCTCCACAACAGCTTCAAGGATCTGGGGTATGAAGCCCTTGTAGATGGTCTTTGCTTTTATATTTCTTTTTTATTTCTTTTCTTTTCTAGTTCATTAACCTGTTTGGGGTGTCATGAAGTATTTCCGTATGAGGATATCATGTGGAATTCTTTTTTTAATATCTATATTGCGCGGTTTTGCTGATGAAAGTTGGGGTACCTGCGACATGACCATCACAGTATAGTAACGCGAGGGTTGCGATATGATCGGACTTAAAGCGTTTTGCTTTCGCGGTTTTCTTAGTAATTTTCTATATGTAGTAAGAAACATTTATAAGCCCTATAACCAAATAGCAAGAAAGAAGAAAAAAGAAAAAAAGGAAACTATCTTCAAGAATCTAAAAACCTCATGATCCCCTTTTTTTCTTACTCATCGAATCTCGTGCCTTACATCCTTAGCTTCCTGAAGACTGAATCTCAGGAACGAGTAAAAAAACCACAGGAGCAGTTTTTTTTGAATTCGTCCTATGAAAAGATCAGTCGAAAATCCGGCGCATGTACGTCGGGTACCTTACTTCCCCTTCCTCATCTCCAAAAGAGGTCTTCCAACTAGCTAGCCTCGCATCTTGCAGGAAGCATGCATATGCATCGTGACCACCACATCTGCAAACTTCACCGCTGTAGCTAAAGATCGTACCGATCTGCGAAATACCGTTTTATACTATACTCCCAATGGTAGGTAACCGTCCGGTTGCCGGATAGCACTTGCGCGTACAATCTGGAAAGCGTCTTTTTTGTGACATGTATAGATCTCCTTGTACCGCAGATATTGTTTGCAAAAAAAGCAGGATCTCAGATTTTATATCCATGGCACAGCATCAACCAAAAAGTGGAGCGTGACGCGTTGACGAGGGAGGCGCGGACGGAAGTGAGAAAGGTGGAAAAAGACTGTTCCGATGACTCTTCCGTAGCCCTTGTCTTTCCTTGTGTATTTTCCTCCCCCGGGTGTGGTTATCGATACACAGCAGGTTCTGGAATCATTAGGATTGAAGGAATCTATGCAGCGGTGACGATATGACGTACTGCAATGCAGCGGCATGGTAAAATGTAACCTCCCAAATTTCGCGGCCGTTTAGGCGGTGCTAATGCACGCATGCACGGCGGGATGTGAAACCTCTTGGGTCGTAGGTTAACGGTTGAAGGATTTATCTCCAGGTCGTTTATTTGGGGGGTTTTCAACGGTCTAGGGTTTTACAAAGTACGACGGCTAGAGGAGAAGGATTAAAGATATACTGGGTATAAAAAAAATATATTAAAACAAAAAAAAAAAGCTGAATTCCGCGAACCAATAACTAACCTACTGGGAAAGAAAAGAAGCTATTACATGAAACGACAAAGAGAAATTCAAACTAAAACACAGATAAACAACTAGGTGAGATATTCATGTAAGGACGTATACGTATCGCGCATCTTATCGTAGAACCCCCCAAAAAAAGTAAAAACGAACCACTTCGATACAAAGGAAAAATGTAAAAGGTCATAGTATCTCGTAAGGAGCGTGGTAAAAAGTTGGAGAAAAGTAAAAATACCATATTAGAAGAAACGAAGAATTAGCAAGGCCAGTTCCAAACAAAATCCGCCACGGCTTTATTTGGAGCTTGCTGAAGTGTATCAAAAAATAGATAAAAAACGACTAAACAACTAGGACTGCTGGTAAATTTCACAGAATATTCGCCGTTACATTATGCATTCCCCCCAAATACATGTATATGGTTCAGACACCTCCGAAATCGAAGAGAGAAAAAAAAAAAAAAAAAAGGAAATGATGTACATCAAATATCGTGGCATCTTTGCAAGGAAAAACATCAACCTGTATCCCAAGAGTAAGATCAGAACTAGCAGATACGAAAGACAGCCGAATAGAAACATAAGATGAACCGTGTATGTTATGCGCCGTGCCATATGAAGAAACATTTAAGGAGAGTAAAGAAACAAGTTGCATAGGGAACTTAATTTCTGTCGTTTCTTAGGAGACGTCCATACCAAACTCATCTTCTTCCTTGAAGGCAAGGCTGCCGCTCATGTCAGCGGAGCCGGTATTATGCCAGAATTGCTGGTTGCTAACTGGGAGACCCCCATGGTCGGCCTGTCCGTTAAGAGGGGCACCTGCGAGGTCAGTGAATCCAGGGACTCGAAGTCCGGAACCGTGTCCTCGGGAGTATCTAAATGGCTCAGTGCCAGCGGCACCGCTTTCGACGGCTGCGATAAGTTCAGCTTCCATGCGCTTCATTTCGTCGTTTTTGGCGATAGGGAAGGGCTGGCCGAGAGATTCGAGTTTCTGCTGCATCTCCTTCTCTTGCTTGATCTTTTGATAAAGAGCCCACATCAAATCTTTAGTCCACCCAACTGCTCCATTAAGAATATCACCTTTGTTAGGAACTCTGTCCTTCTCTTCAAGGGGAATAGAAAGAGCGGCTGCTCCGACCCCGCTGGCACGTCTCCCGAGACCGCCAGCGAGCATAGAAGTAGCTCGTGGAGGGCTGGCCCCATGAAGCCCCGGAGAAAGCGGTGTGTTATTTTGGAGATGCTTTCGGACCTTCTCATCTTCAAGACGATGTTGTGGGACGAGGAACGAGAGTTCTTGGATACGTTCGTTGATGTTATCACGTCGTCGGCGCTCAACAAGATTGTGAGATTCACGGCGTCGTCGTCTCTTAGCCTCCTGGCTTTGCTGGCTCGGGCTCATTCCGTCAACTTTGGTGGGCAGTGAGGCGTGTTTGCCGCCGAGGATATCAGAGATTTGACGGTGACCAGCGGATCCTGGCCCCGGTGATGACATTGGAGATTCGATATAGGACAAGGAGCCCGGGGTACCATCCCAGGTGCCGGACAAAGACTTCTGGTGCCCATGTCGGCCCATGTGGGAGTTTTGGATTGGCTGCGCTTGCATGCCTGATTCTGTAGTATTGAGTGAGAGACTGCCCTGCCTGGGGTTCTGAGGAACTGTATTCTTGCTAGAACCAGCTCGCTCAATATCGGGTCTTGCCTTACGTTTATTCTTGGCCATCATCATATCACTGAAAGAAGTGCCATGAACGTCTGCGGAAGACGACATGATAGTAGGAGATGGATTATATGAGGATGGAGTATCCATCTGTTGCGTCTGAATGTGATGACGGAACTGAGGAAATCCTCGAACGAATGGTGATTGGATGGGTGCATCCTCTGGGGTATGCGAGTACATGGGATTCATGTTGGTTGCTAGCTGAAGGTTTTGACCTTGCAAACCTGCTGGTAGGTTATCCATGTCGTTGGGGTTGAATCCACCTCCCATATGTCCACCTTGGAAACCGTAGGAGGTTCCAAGGGAATCCAAAAGCTCATCATCGGTGATAGCGGAGCCGGAAAACTGTTGGAGATTGTTATTGTTGTTGCTGAACATGAGTCCACTTTGTTGGTTCATGGAGAGCTCCGAGGGGTCGATACCGAAGCCGGCTGAGCCACTGAAGCCTGGGAAGTCGTTATGGACGAATCGGCCGTTCTGCTGATCGCCAGGCTCGTCTTTTATGAAATGCTGAGAGTTTTCCATGTTTGCTGTCTTTTGCGGTTCTGGACCGAGGTCTGCTTCAAAATCAAAAAGAAAAGGATCCGTACGGGTACTTGCGTTTACGCCTGTGGATTATATTGTCAGTACATGCAAGATGCCGCCGAGTCTCGCCTTGCAGTGTTGGGAGCGCCTTACTCAATGGCATAGCGAGCCTTTAGGGCGGTAATCTGGGATATATAGAGTTTGAGTGGGAAGTTTTCAGCCTTGCTGAAAGTCGCAGGAAAGCAGGCTTTATATAATATATGAAGCCTTGAGAGTGGGGGTTGTTGTGTGTGTTGCGTATATCAGAACCTCCTCGCGGGGTAGTTCAGTTGAAGGAATTGACGACGAAGTCGAAGCGCTTAAGGATTGATTGCTTTAGAGGCTTTGGTGTCTGTATACCAGGGATGGTAATGTTGTACGAACTCGACGAAACGGTTGTGCAGGCAGGCAGTTGAGGGGACGTTGGATTGGTGTACCGGCGATTGATTGCGAGAGGCAGCGATATGGTGATGATTCGGAACGAGCAGAATAGATGAGAAGGTTTCCAGAGCGAGAGGGAGGGAGGCTCAACAGGAGCTGGCGATGGGGAGGTCGAGGGTACTCTTTATATATGTCCTCGTCCACGGTAGTGTGCCTATGAATACACAGCTGACCCGGACATCCTTTCTATTCAGTGGGGCTGGCTCATCCTTACGGAACGAGCGGTATAGTATACAGGAGAGCAAAGATTAGGATGGGAGAAAATGGGCTGCAGGTGACGGGAGAGGTCAAGAGGAGGGAGGTCTTTGCAGCCCTGCTGTTCTCTTGAAAAGCCCTAGGCCTAGTGTCTGGGACTAGTTCTGGGTGGATGGATGTGGGAGTGGAGGGTGTGTGTGGTGTGGGAAGATATTATTACCGAAAGATGGGACGAATTCGAAGGAGAGGACAAAGGGCGGAAAACACCACTTTAGAGTTCTCGAGGCCGTCCGGCCAGTCAGAGAGAGGAGAGAGAGAGCGGGGGGGAGACACTAGAAACTAGTAATGTAGAATTCGGACTTGAACGTGCACTTGCACTTGCAATCTAGAGACAAGCCAGGAAGAAAAGAGGGGTGGCTTGCATGCAAGTGCAAGTACGGAGGATGCTAGTTGAGAGGACAGGAGGAGCACAGCAGCTAACGAACCATGTCATGCCGTGGCTGCTGCTTCCTTAGAATACATACATACACACCCCATGCAGGCAACCGAGGGCGACTTCCCTCGGCCTCGCAGCATTCCCACGGTGGGCTGGTTGGAGGGTGTGCGACCTTCCAGGCTCGACGTCAGGGGGATGCTGCAGTCCTGCTCCCCAACCACAATTCACTGCATTTCCAGCCAGAGGTACCTTCGAAGTACCGCTCAAAGTCAACGGAGGATGAAGGGGAGGAGGGGGTGTCGAGCCTTGCTCTGTCCCCTGGCCTTGCTTGATATCGATGCCTCACTCCGAATCTTTTCTTCTTTTCTTTTCTCACTTTTGAATTCCCAATTTGCTTTTCTTGCTATTAGCTATTGCATTTGTGCGAAGGATGGTTGATAATTATCATTCAAACTATTGTCGGGCCCGAATCGAGTCAACATTTCTATATGTCTCTTAACTTTTAACGTTGAAAGGCTGCGCCGTTGACTTGCAACCGTGGCCGCTCATGATACGAGTACGAGTTATTCCTCAACCTCGAACAGCTCGGAACCACCCAGCCAGTGGGGGCCTTCGAAGCTCTAAGCGCAACTTCTCCGTTCTGCGCAGGCCTACTGGAAGGCCTAACTGGTATCCAATAAAAGACCGTCCTGGCACTGTCAAACGCCATAGGAACCTTGCTTTTACCTCTGGCCAAAGATATATCTCCCAGCGTATCCCCAAGCCCCAGTATTTTGCAGAAGCGCTGTTAGCTATCCCATAAATCAGGCACTAGCTTAATCCGGCCAATCTTTCGCGAAGGTCGAAGTACGTAAGTCTGGGGGAGCTCGAAGGCACGAGCCGTGTCTGAACTATAATTTACATTTCCTGTACATACATGTACGGCTGGCTGGCCTTCTCTGAACCGGTTTCATCTCGACACGGAAAGACATTATTCAAATACGTATTTCCGGCACTCTTTCCAACTAGCCTTCGGACCAGTCGTCGTCGCGCCTGCCTCCCAGGTTCTAGCCTTCGCTTCATCGACACTCGAGCTCAGCTCACGGACCAGCTTAATCCGCACCGAGGTATTAATTACAATGTAACCAACTTGCAGATATGACGAATCGACGTCAAGTTCTTAGTAAGTTTGTACAAAGTAATTATGGCGATGTCTCATTGCTTTTTTTTTTTTTTCATCGGCCTTCCCAGTCCGACCCCAGAGTATTGATATTGGTTGAGTTATACTGCCCTCACATTTAATATTTTGGGGTAGTGCGGCGCCCGGACTTGAGCGATGCAAGGGTGGCCAGTGTAAGCATGCACGCATTTCTTCTATCACAAAAATACTTCTTATCATCTCCAAAAATATGATACGGATGAGATGACTTTCTTCGCCTCTTTTTCGCAAAGTTTCGCAAATACATTAAACCTTTACAGCTCCTCCCCAGACCAGACAGCGTGAACTTTGCGGAGGTGGGAACCCTAAATTACAGTTGACAAGGCTGGAACCCTCAAGGAATCGATATGCTTCGCCAGAAAATGCAGCGAAATGCCGTGCTAACTGACATGCAAAGCGCATGGCATATGCAAGGTGTGCACGGAGTCAAATTCATCGAGTTAACAATTAAATATCTCGTTTCCCGCCATGTTCCGCTTACTGAACTCTGGTTTTGAAGCTTCTCAGGCTGCATGCAAGGTATTTGGGATTAAATTTCGCATGCCTTTTCAAGGCTTCGCCTCTTATTCTTTATCTCTCGTCAGCATTGGTAAAATTACATGGTTCTGTGTATCGAATTTGTAGCCGTGAAGTCACTGGAATCTATCCGGCCCCGGTAGCGGATGTATCATGATATGCATACCCCGCATAGCACTAGATGCAATGGCATTAAATGGCGGGAAGGGATTCTCGAGATGCCTAAAGTCGGCTGTGTGTTGTGGCTGTCGTCGGACCGTTTGTCTCCCCAACGTTACCATATCAGGAAACATTGAGGCTCAACAACGCCAAGACGGATCCCCTTTCATCAGCCTTTCGTAGGCGCTTTCGCATCCAGTTACGCAAGCCTACACAAGCTACGACTCGCCTTTGCATTGCCTTCTTCCCTTCTGCGAATACGCGAATACGATAATAGGCCACTGTCCGCCGCTGCTGCTGCTGGTCTGCAGCATATGCTTCAGGTTGCTCAACTACGACCGTCAGACATAATTACCGCCTTAAGTCCCCGCGCGAAATAGAAAGCGACCTCCGAAACTATTTACGTTATCACTTGCATTTTCCCAACCGAAGTTTAAGAGGCTTAACGGCTAAGCTGAAGGAAATATGGCCGCGGAATCGCAATTCCGGTCACAGTGGACTAGCTGGTCGAGGAGAGATGAGCCAGTTCGAACGTCGAGGGACACCGGGTTCATGTCGCGGTTGAGTGGTTTGAATCCGTTCGGAAATGATGGCTATGTCAGGCTACCAACTACGAACGCCGATGCTCAGTTACCGGCCCGGACGAGAGAGGAGGAGGAGGCTGGGATGTTCGCTTGTATGTTCCGTCGAAGTTTTGATCTGTGTCTGGGTTTACTGACAGGGCGGTCACTATGTAGTGTCGTATTGGGACCGAATGCTAGGCTTCGCTATATGCAACCTTGGAGCTGCAGTGTGCTTTGTTATTTGTTTCTTCTTGTTCCCGGCTTTCATCTTCAAGATTCCTAAGTTTGCAGCGTTGTAAGTGTTCCATTGCAGCTCGCATAAGCTTTACACGACCTATAGTATGATATGCTGACGTGTTTGAATAGATGGACTGTGGGCTCGTTACTGTTCTTGAGTTCCTGGGCGATTTTATATGGCCCAGTGAACTATGCCCGCCATCTGTTGTCTGCTGAACGGTTGCCATTCACTGGAATCTACTTCGGGTCCATTGCATTGACATTATACTTCGCACTTGGGGTAAGTCCATATGGCAGTCAACGTTCTTGTGTAAGGGTTACGTGTTAACAGATGTTCTTTCTTAGTTACACTCGGCTCTTCTCACCATTTTCTCGATGGTGATTCAGTTGTGCTCATTGCTTTGGTACCTCGTGAGCTATTTCCCAGGCGGGTCCAGCGGACTTCGGTTTGCCTCTCAAATAGGGGCAAGACAGGCGGGTGCGTGGTTGAGCGGGTAATGAGAATTTTGATAGCATCGTATCTAAGGGTAGTTTTATCAAATGGGACGGAGAAGCTGTTGGGTTTGGTGTATAAATGGCATGGTTCCTTGGTTTATATTTTGAAATCTGGTGAATTGGTGAATTGCACGAAAAATCATGTTTGTATTTCTAAAGCGAGGTTCATTGCGCTTGCTTTGTCGTGACTCTGTCTCGGGATAGTAAGACTATATCAATTTATAGCTACCGCCGTCTACGCGAAACATGTTATTTGTCCGTTCCAGAAATTGGAAGCAGCCCATCCCAGCCAGGCACTCCGGAACCTGCATGAAAACACGTCATCCCGTCGATGTCAAACTCGCCACAGGTTGGGGTATTTTGCAGGATTTCCAGCCACAAAAAGTTTGGTATCGATGAGGAACCCTTGCTTGGGTTTAAGACGATTTCAGTAACCCCACTCAACGCGGGATGATCGGGCGAGGGGTAGCCCCCGAACGAGGACAAGCCAGATGAGGGGTAATACTCAAAATTAAAAATTTTTTATTGTTCCAATGCGAGGCGAGGAGGCTAGTGAGGGCGCTCTTATTTTCGGTCTGTCCAAGAGTCGATGCTGGTCACAACCACGTTTCTTTGACAAATGAAAACAGAAGGAATGGACAAAGAAGGGGATGTGCCAGGCCAGGTCGGAAAGATAAGGAAGCATCCAGCTTGCATTAGGCACGTTCTCGTTCGCTAATTGATGAAGAACTGCAACTGTGGAGTAGGCCAGAGAACCGTCAGAGTTTTCACGCTGGGAAGATAAAATAAAATGGCGCCAATATCATATATCCCACGGCAACTGCATGGCAGGCCGTGACATTTCTCCCGATCATCCGAATTTTTAGTTGTCTCTTTGTTCCGGAAGAGCAGGAGGACGGCCGCCGGACAGTGCAAATTTCCGCACCGCGGACGGAGATGGTTTATTTCTATGGCAGCGTAATTACCATTTGGCCGACCACGGCGGGTAACTAATCAGGCAACCTATTCGAGCGTAGTTTGGTTCTGCAGGTGCACGACATGTTTCCCGGCAGACTCAATTGACATGAGATACCGTATGTAGGTAGCATTCTTCTTATGTGCGTCGATTGGATCGCTCTTCGAAGGGGAGGAATAATGTAGTGTCTGCCAGCTGGCTCAAGTGGCTAGGCCTGGCATGATCGAGCGATTGAGGCCATAGACAGTCCCAACCACCAGGGCATTGCAAGCGACAGGCAATCCCGAGGCATCGCATTGGCATCTCTCAGTGATATGTATGTAATGTATACATCCTGCTGGATCCTCGTTAGCTCTCTTTTAGGACGGCGGCCGAACCAGCCAAAATTTTTTCGCCAAAAAACCCGCACACACAGAAAACAAAAGCGTATGAAAAATATATTGGAGGTTCTCCAGATTCTTGCTCTCAGGAAAAGGGGCGGATGACAGACAATGGTAGTTTAGCTGCTCTCCTGTGACTTCGTCTTTTCCGAATCCAAGAGACCATTCTCGATCGTAACTTTGCGGTGATTGTTTGTGGGCCACAGCTGTTTGCGTTGCAGCTCTGCCCTGCCGGTTTTGTGGGTGTCCATTTTTCAAATAATTTCTTTCTTCCCATCTTAACATCCATCCATCCTCCCACCACACTCCACCATCATCTCTACTTCGTCATCAACCTTCACCTCCTACCACCGTCCCCACAATCGTCACCCTCCACGTCCGCCTTGCTCTTTGCTTCGTCGGCCGACCTGCTTCCGACCTGTCCTGTCATCTGTACGTCTGCTTTCGGCCCCTCTCAATCACCCGCTGATTGCTGACTGTCCCGAATTGATACCGGAGCAGCTGTTGGGACTCCTTCTTACAAGTTGCAACGGTCTACAATCCTCCTCCACTTGACGAACCGCAGGAACCGGTACACGCGTCATCGACCTTTCGAAGCGTTTTTTTCTTTCTAGAAGACTCCATCCCGCTGGTCCTTTCAACCTTGCCCGAAGTCTTGCCCTAGTCAACTTTTTTTTTTTTTTTTTTTTTTTTGCCCAAAGATCGACGTCCGCTCCTACAGAGGAAACTTTGGAAGAGCTTACTCGTGTCAACAACAGGATCCTAATTTCGCTTTCATAATCAGTTACAAGCGCGATACCACCGACCCTACGACACTGCGGGTTAGGCAAACCTGCGTCTTTTTGACACTTTTCGGCAATCTTCGAGAGCTCGATTCTTTGTGACGTTTTCGCAGCAGATTGTGTATCACAAGCTGTTGAGTCTCAACCGACCACTCGCTTCCTCGGTTCTCGTCCGTACTTACGACTGGCCCTCTTTCCTAGTTCTACAAGTGTGGTCTCACCAACTTGGTCATCCCAATTAAACTTTTTGGAACGTCAACTATTCTTCGAGACAATTGCACGGCATCCTAGCGACGGAGTCTTCCTGTCGTTCCATCCGAAAGTCTTCACAATCCATATTTGAACACTCTGGTACAACGGGTCACCGTTCATTGGAATCAACAGGAGTCCCTTTGTTTACATCGGGCCTTGAGTGAACTACAGCACCTTTGCACAGTCTTCACAACAGTAACTGGAATTACCAACCATCCCGAGAGCACCGTCGCTCCGAAGCCCTTACGACCTCTCTTACGTACACTCTACGACCATCACTGATCGGGTCGTTTGGAAGGCCACAGCCGGACAGGCTTATCCCAAGGAACGTCTTCAAGGACGCGATACTGAGTACGCCACTATCGGATCAGTCAGAGGAAGTCCTCTTGTCTACCTCTGCCTAAATCGAAGATAGTCTTGCGTGCAAGCTGTGGTTAGTCAAAATGACATCGGCAGCGCCAGAGACTAAGAAGCCCGCATTTTCGTATGCTGCGGCTGCTTCTGGTAAATCAATTCCAAGCAAATCCGGAGTGTCTACACCCGAAGAATCGAAGAAACCGGTGGAAGCCGGCAATGCAGTAGATACCAGGAAAGATATCGACACTCTCGATTTGTCAAAACTAAACATCAATGGCGAGTCTCCAACTGCCTCAAAGGATCAGACTTCAGTTCCCTCGTCGCAGATAAATGGTGTCACATCTGATGCCAAGAGCTCGGCCAGTGTCAAGGCTGCAGACACTCAATCTATACAAGGGGAGCTAAGCAACAAAGAAGATGATGGCCGGAGTACTACATCGGCTCAAGAAGCTGCTGGAAGCACAACTGGGAATGAAGATGGCGATAGCAAGAGTGGAAAAGAGACCGGTTCTGATGGTAAAACGAAATTCAAAACCCATAACTTGGTTGATGCACCTATACCAAAACAGAACCCTTGGATGGTACGAAAGGAGGCTTTTGACCGAACTAAGGCCATGCAAGCCGAGACAAAGAAGGTCCAGCCAGTCATGAATGGGGTTTCATCGCAGGATAAAGGCAGCCAGACATTCAGTAACGACAGGAGACATAACAGACAAAAGTCAACAGCCTCAGAAAACAGGCCTCCATACCAGTCTTCTGGTGGACGTCGAGATGGGTCTAATACCATTGAGAAGCGTGGTGCCTCAGAAGCCGGAAAGGACGGCAAGATATTGTCACAGATCGATGATGGTAAGTCCCGAAGCTCGATACAAAAAACGGTAGTATACTGATGCCTTGCATAGTTTCGCGACGACCAGTCAACCGCGGCAAGGGTCAACAGCAGGATGATTCCGCGAGTGGAGATATATCCTCGCCACCTGCACCACCCTCCATGACTGATAAGTCTTTGTGGCCAACCCCTGAGGTCGCCCAAGATGAAGAGAAGCGAGAGAAGCGCGAGAAGGAGGAGAAAGAAAAGGAAAGGGAGAAAGAGAAACCTGCGGCACCCAGTAGCCGCCCAACGAAGGACAAGTGGATGCCTATGGCAGTCACGCCAAATATCATTTACAATACTCCTCTACCCACACGTGGCTCTAGAGGGCCCCGAGGAGGACGCGCAGATCGCGGTGGAAGGGCCGGTACACAGGGTTCTTCTAGAACTGTAGACAATGAGACCAGCACATCACCAACCGAGGCAGTCGCTACAACTGGCTTTGACAAGTCTCGCAGCTCACAGATTACCTCTGAGCCAACAGGTCAGAATACGAACTCACATGCTCGTACCCGTCACTCTGCTAATGATACCCCCCGTACAGTCGAGAATGCTGCTGGTGAGCCCATTGCACAGCAGGATGCGACCGCCGATGCTAAAAAGGATGCTGCCCCACAGCTTGTCAACGGTGTCAGCAAACCAAATGGCACCACCCCAGAAGAGTCGTCGGATAAGGAGCGTAAATCATCTCAGGCCAACGACGATGGAGCATTCGTCGGCCAGGGCATCCTCCCACCATCTGTACTGCGCCCAAAGACAGACAAACCAACAACATATACTAGCACCCGTGACCAAACTTCGCATAGCCGTGGAGGCTACACTGGGTCTTTCGGCCAGAAGCAGGAGACTAGTGACACCAACGGCACTTCTCACAGTACTTCCAGGGACCGCCCGGCTGGCCGTGGCAACTTCCGTGGGGGAAGGGGCGACAGCAGTTCCTTCATGAACCACTCAAGTTCTCGGTTTAGCAATGGCAATTCGATCCGCCATCACAGCCCACCTTCCCAAATCAACACCAATCCCCAACGTCAATCCCCACAATATCCTTCATCTCCCTCCACCCCACAGACTGCTCGTAGTTATCGAGGAAACAACAGCCGTTCTCATAGCCTCACCCAACCACAGCAATTCGGGAAGTATGGCATGCAAAACGGCTACCCCCCACAATCGCCGTTTGTTCAGTCGCCTTCATACTACAGTAACCCTTATTACAGCAATAGAAGCAGTGTCAGTCAAGGTGTTCCAATGCACCCCGACTATGAGTTCACGGCGGCCGTCCAGAACGTCATGAACCAATTGTAAGTTCCACGTTGATGTCCACCATATTCAGACATAATTCTGACGAAACACGCAATAGGAGCTACTACTTTTCTCTCGACAACATGGTCAAGGATACTTATTTGCGAAGTCATATGGACAGCCAGGGCTGGATTTTCCTTGATATCATTGCCGGGTTCCGCAAGGTCAAGGAGATGACCAAAGATAACAAGAACATCGTCCGGGAGGCCTGCATCCAATCGCCAGACGTTGAGTTCCGTGGGTACCACCCTGATGGCCGTGAGCGTTTGAGGTCTGCCCGAAATCCGAGTGAATGGGTGCTCAAATATGAGGATCGAGACGAAAGCTGTCGACATGAAGGACCCTTCTGGACAGATAGCCGATTTGCATCAGGCCCCCAGTACATTAACAACCCTTATCCCATGTACTTCCAAGGCCCGGCCATGCCACCAATGCCCGTAGCCGGCCCTACTGACCAGCAATTCCCCCCATATAATGGCTACCCTCCCCAACCGCATATGATGCCTGCTTTCATCCCAGGCCAGGAATTTGTCCCAGAGAATGGGGCGGCCTATGGCAATGGGTTCATACCACCATATCAACCCTTCGTCCCGACACACGAGGCTCAGCCCACAAACGGCCACCCCGTTGATGAAGGCGTTCCTCAAACCGACAAGGGTGTCCGCTCGCATAAGAAATACCCTACAGTCAATGAGTTTCCGGATGATAAAATCGATCAAATTGTTTTGGTGATGCGCAAAAACGCTACCGGGACCGAGACATCGGCACAATCGGCTGAGGGAGAGCAGACCCCAAGTGTCATGGTTACCGACCAACTCAATGAAGCCTTGGTTAAACTTGAAAGCGGTGAGACTGATGGCCAGAAGTCCAAAGAGTAAGTTAACAACCCCCCGTTGACACTTGTGTTATAGCACCAACTGACTCTAGTAGCAACGATGACGGCCTGGTCAAGTTCTATCCTACTAGTCCTAGGCAAGGGCCACAAGTCCACGGCTCTGCGTCTAAATTGAATGACGAAGTTGGATGGTTTGTTGATCCCGGTGCCTCGAAAGAGGAAGCTCGAGTCCCTGTGGTTACGACATTCGCGCTCCACACTTACCCCGACTTCAAGAACAATCTTCTTAGTCGTCGCGACAATAAATCCGGCAACGCTCGCGAACTGGACATTCTCTACCGTTTCTACAGCCATTTCCTCCGCAAACATTTCAACTTGAACATCTACAACGAGTTCAAGAGCTTGGCCCTCGAGGATTTCCATGCTGGTCGTATGACAGGCATCGAATACCTCTACAAATTCCACGTTTTCAAGATTCAGAACTTCCCAACCCCGGATCTCTTCTTCCAGGATTTCGCAACCTTCTCCAGCGACCAGAATCTCGATAGACCGCCTTATGATAAAAAAATGGTGGACGCCGTTGGTCACAGCAAAACTATCACCAGCTCAACCAAGACCAGGCTCGGAAGATTCATGCAAGAGAAGAACAAGAATTTCCAGATGTGGCCCGTCCATACAAGCCGTGATCACCACCATCGCGACAACCATTATCACCCTCACCATGGTGGACGCCACGACAATCACAACAACCACGGACACCACCACCACGCTAATAACCATGCCAACAACCATGGTGCTAATGGACCATCTATCCGTGCTTGAACGTTCGATTGATGTGGTTTCTCTTTCTCCCCCTTTCTTGATACATTGACGATAAACCCGATTCCCGAAAAATCCCTTGGTAGTTTTTTCAGGTATTAAGATTCGTTGCTTGCTATCTTCCTCTCTCTTTTCTTATTGATCATGCATGGCGAAGCAGGCCCCGATAAAAGCACGCTTCCTTATGTTTCTGTATCCGCTCTTTCTCCTTCGTCTTCGCTTCTTTTGAGACTAGATAATGAAGATTTCATGATTTTAAATGTTTCGCTTTCTTTATGAGAGTCTCCCCTTAACCTTTTATTCTGTCTCCCTAGTTTAGGAATACCCACTGCTACTTCTCTTATTAGCATATCGTTTATTCAGTGGTGTTCTTGTCCATTTCCCCCCCTTCTCTTTCTTCTGTTCGTCACCACAAACCCACCGAAAAGTTCCTTTTAGACTATTCTGCTTTTGAGATTTATGTGCATTCAGAGATACAGGCGTTAAATGGTTTCCTTGGTTTCTATCTTTTCAGTTTATGATATTCTTTCCCGTTTTTTTATCACACAAGGCGATTTGATTGCCCTCCAACAATGCCCCAGTATTATACTCTACAAACGTGCACGCACCCACACATAAACGGGCTTCACATTCGATTGAACAGAAGTGGATGGATTCCATTATTATTATTATTATCCCTGGCCTCTCCTGGAATCCACCGAAATTATACGCGAAAACACGAACGTCTTTTCATCGTTTCTTTTTGCTATCCTTCCACTACTGCTATTCTTTTTTCTTTTTTCTTTTTCTTTTACTTTTACTCTGTCACAGTTTCTTCCTGCTGCTCGATAAGAAAATATAAAAAAGAAGAAAACTTGATTTGTTTTTTTGAACGACGGTGTCGTGGATACCCGATGGGACGATTATACTTCTTCTTGCTCCGCGCACCTCATAGGGGCGTAACGATGAATACTGGACTCCGATTAATGATCGATGAATTCACACGACCCCGCGGATTCTAACCGACATGAGCTTATGAGATACGACTCCTTACGGCCATAGTATAACAGGCCATCATACACTGCCGCCAACCGGATTGATATCTACATCCTGGACTTTTGGGAGGGGGTTACCTTGGATCCGGTTATATAAGTTACGCGGAGGCATCCACGGGCTAGGACAGGCACAGTTCTTCTGCAACAGTGCCCTCTCAAATACGTACACATACACCAAAGAACAATGCACAGACGACGTTAGCAGGAACTACAATACTTATATCTTTAAACTCTGGTTTCCCTCCTTCTTTCTCCAAATCCGTAAGGCCGTGTCCTCTAGTCGACAGGATTCTCAAGAAAACTCGTCCCTCCCACCAACTACTTCCCACATAATATACTTCGATCCCACGATCTTTCCCTTCGCATCATCCTCCGTACCATCCATTCCTCCCATGATATCATCGCCGCCTTCTTCTTCAACATTACCGTTACCATCCCTTCCCGCAAACCGCAAGACAGTATACAAATTCTCACCCCCCATCCCACCGCCGACAACGCTATGTTGTCTACCCTTCCAACTTATCGGCGTATTTTGAAAGCCGTGTACCGTTATCGAGTACCAATGTTCCTTCGACACAATCTCCTGTACGATACTAAATATTTTTGCAATATATTCCGCGGGGATGAATCCTCTCCACGAGATTTTTGATATATTGCCTTCATGGTGTTCAGGTGTATTATCGTCGGTTGGAGGTTCGTATCGGCTTAATAGCGGGTCTACCGAATCTGTGATATTTAAACGGTCGGCATTGATGCTTGCTAAGGCGAGCCATTCGTAGACAGAAGTGGCCCAGTCGTAGAAAACTGTGCGAGTGTATTCTGAGCTTTGTTTAGTAGGGATTTCGTGTGCGAATGTGGCGAGCTTGATGGGGTTTGCGGAGCGAGTTATGGTGGGGACCACTGTCCTAAGAACTGTAGGGAGGGTGAGGCCCTTTACTGCAGATTCTGAGGGCGTATCAGAGAAGTGTATGGCTTCTATACATATTTGTTAGGTTATAGTGGCTGAATGGTGCCTTGAACGGTGTTTTTCGAACCTTGGTGTAGGTCACAGAATAGCCATGCTATTTGTTGTTTGAATACGTTGGTAAAGCTCCAGACTAGTCTGTCGAATGCTTTTCTTCCATGAACCATATGCGGTTCCCGGAGGTTGAGTTCAATTACTGTATAGATATCAAGATGTTAACATATGAAGCTTTGTTAAATGATACTTTCGAGATACGTACCCCATCGCTCCTTCTTTCTTCCACCGAATGCGGCTTGCTTGCCAACTAGGCCCGCTTTCTCATAGGTTTCCTTTCTGAGGAAAAGGTACAGCGTGCCTTGATATAGCCTTTGTCAGAGATCTGCTCGCGAGATACGTATCTTTTGAATAATCTTACCGTCATATAAGCAATATACATCGTCAACGTCTATTCTACCATCACTCAGTAGAAGAATATTCCCTAATAAGCCAGTTAGATGTATATTCCAACGTACCCTCGTCTCGGGCGCAAGGGGAGAGATTTGATGCATTACCTTGCCGAATATAGTGATTGTAAAATTCTTTCTCGAGTATGTCTTTCAATCCCATGAATATTCTATGATATTGAACGGGCTTGAGCTCTTCGTCTAGTCGCTGTTGAACCAGCTCACAGACTTCATCAGGGAGGAGAAGGTCGACCTATTGACTTTGTCAAAATGTATTCCCTTTTCTATCACTTCCTAACTGATATTTTACCTGCTGATTGAACACATGACCACGAATTGTAGTGTATGGCCGCTGGTTCGGTGTCTCTGGGCCTGCGATGTCAAAAAGAGTTCCGCAAGTGATGTAGCATTTGGAGTCTGGGGCCCCGTGGGGTAGTTTATTGAGCAATTGTGTCATAACTGTTGCCAGCGTTAGTGGGATAGAAGTTTGAAGTCGAAGGTTGAAGCTGTTGCAGTTTTGAAGTCGCCAGTCGCGCGCCAAGACTAGCTCTCAAGCCTCACTAAACCTCAATCGCAACCTCATCCCGAATTCCTTTAAGGCTTCATCACAAGCAATGCTCTTGCACTTACCACCCTCTCGACAATCATAGCGTCTACGTCCCCGGCGCCTCCCGAGAAATGTCTAACCAAACCACCCGATACCTTTCCCGCTCCGCCGCGCCCAAGTACTTCTCCGACATCCAAATCCGCGCCTTCCACGACCCAAATGCGCGTCACCACCCGGGTAGCCATTCCGGCACCATCTTGCGCACAGTAGCCTGGAACAACCTCGGTTCTCGAATCGCCACCGGTGGCGCCGGTGGAAACGTCAAGATATGGAATCCAGAGAAAGCGGACGTTAGAAGCAGTACCGATCTCAAGGGTACAGGGTTACAAGTTACTGAGAAAGTCCAATGGGATCCCACACACGCTGAGCGACTGGCAAGCTGTGGCGTTGGGGATTCGGGGGTAGTCAAGTTTTGGGATTACAGAAGTCGGTTTAACCATCATGATACATCACCACCTTGAATCATACGAATTGGATTGCTTTTTTACCTTTTCTCCTCGGCTCGGATAGTCGATATTCTGGAACGACAATAGCTGATTGGCTTTTTCTGCGACTGGATTTTTGTTTGAGGGTATATAGCTGCGAAAGCTACACAAGATATCAAGACTGGTGGCGACAATTACTCGCTTTCGTATCACCCAGATGCGTATGTTGTAGCTGTTGGGCGAAAGGTATCAACTAACCTGCTATTCTCAAATCCATTGGGCCGTGGCTAACTTCAATTCGATAGGATAACAAAATCAAAATCCTCGATCTTCGACAGAACGCTGTCGTAAACACAATTGATGAAGGAAACGACACGGTATATGTCCCCGAATCACCTTACCTCTCTAAATACCGTTTCCTAACCTTTCATTCAAAACTCTAGACCTTCCAAACGACCTTCTCTCACAATGGCACTATCCTACTCCAAACCCACGCCTCCGGCAAAACCGTCCTCCGATCCTACCCTTCACTTGAGATCATCTACACCTTTAACGCTCATACTGCGGGTTGTTACTGCCTAGATATCGCTCCGTCGGGTAAATACATTGCGACTGGCGGTAATGACGCCTTGATATCGCTATGGGATACGACGGACTGGGTGTGCCTTCGAACGTTCGACAAATCGGATCATCCAATGCGCAGTGTGAGCTTTAGCTTTGACGGAGCTTTCTTGGTAGCTGGGAGTGATGAGACTATGCCGATTAGTGTGGTATGTATCGCATCTATCACCTCTCTTTTCGGTTCTTAAAACGGTTTTTGTGTATCTTGGAGGTACTAATGTAAGGATTGTAGATGCATGTGGAGTCTGGTGAATATGTGCACGAGATTAAGGCGAATTATCCGGCTCATGCTGTCGCCTGGCACCCTTCGAAGTATGTGATTGCATATACTGGTGAGGTTCTCCGAGTGACTGGGGCAGGGAGCTTCTCCTCATAGGCTGGGAAGCAGCTTCCTGGATATCGAAACCCCAATTTGCCGCTTGGTTTGAGAAGCATCTTCTAGGTTATCGTTTGTTTGGTTGCCAACCTGTAGACTACGGATTGTTTTACTAGTGCTTCGTCTGGAGGCTTTGGGCCGTTGGTTAGAACGATATGGCCCTCTTTTGGTGGGCTACTTTGGTTTTTTGTCCTCAGGAAGTCATGGTGTTAAATGCTTTACTTCATATTATGATGATAAATTACATGGGTTTGCAAATATACTTGCAATATGCGTGATGCTTCGCATAAATGAAACTACGCCAAACGGTTCGCGAGACCACGCCAGACCCTCTATGATTACGCTCCAGATTACCTAATGGGTGCTCAAAACTCAATAAATCGTACGACGCCTTGCCTTCAATCAAATTTCCCAATGCTCAATTCACCGGTGATCGCTTTCGTGTATATCTGCAATTGCTCCAACTCCCGCACGATCTCATTAAGAATCGACGAGTAAGCATATTCTAAAGCCGGCACAAAATATTATTAGCAAACTACCAAAAAAAATCACAGGCCCGTACAATGAGGAGAAACTTACGATAGAAATGCGCCCACTTATCAATTCCCCGATTCCTCACTTTCCCATCCTTGACCTCACTCCCTCCTGCAGGCCCATCTGCAAAAAGGTTCTCAGGCTCTAACCTCTCCAATTCTGTAAACTTCAGCCGTCTTCCCTTGCCGTCACGTCTACGTATACTCTCCTCGTAATACCCTTCCATATCCATATCCTCAATTCTTTGCAGCAACCTGCGCCTCGCAATAGCCGCTGAAGGCAGGTACTTCGGGATAGGTGTCTTACTCCTCAAGCCACCGCCCAACACCCACAAATTCATTAAAATAGTCGCAACAGCATCTCTCCGGCACGATAACATCATCTGTGCCATATCCCTGTCCCCACTAATTCTAAAATATAGCGAAGCCTGACGAACATCGATTATGTGATCGAAGAATTTTTCAGAGCTATCGATTAAGTGTTCGTAAGGAGTTGGATCGAAACGTTCACGGAGACGGGGTTCGTGTTCTGTCATTTTTAGAAGCTCGCGGATACGCACGAACCCTTCGCGGAGTTTGGCTTCACGGATTTGAGAGTCGATTATATCTTGTGGAGAGGGCATGTAGTCGAGGTCGTGGTAGATGTATCTAATTGTGTTTCGGAAGGGTTAGCTTTGATATGTATGAGGGGGCATTTAAGTTAGATATGTGATACATACTTTGCTACGACAGAACGATAGACAATGCTTAGGTTGATAAGCATATTTGCTAAAGACTTGCGGAGTTCGTGACGAGCTACGAATGGCCATAGGAACCAGTTTATAAGGACACTGGCTAAGACGCCAATGATAATGACAGTTCCTCGGGTATACGCAATCCTATGGGCAGGAATTATTCCCTCGTAGTTTTTGCAAGTCATAGAAATGACGGTGAATGCTAGGCAGCCGATGAACCCGGAACGTGGGTGAGATGATAGCATGTAACGGTATAGAAATGGGACTGAGAATATTAGGGCGAAGACGGCCATCACGTATGGGTTCCCGTTGCCTGCTGCGAAGGAAAGAGCACCCCAGATGGCCCCGAGGTGGACTGCTATTAATCTTGCTGTAAGGTCATTTAGGTTACCACCGACCTATATACGCTATTAGTATATATATAGCCGTTGTATCGTATGGGGAACATACTCTAGGTTGCATTAGATGCCATGCCGCCACAATACCCCACCACCCCTCCCACTCATTCCACCAAACTTGTGATTCCGTAAGCCAAGCTGGTATCGCAAGCAGGCAGATAGTCATAGTATTCTTGAGCGCAAACCTCGCCTCAAATCCTTGTAATTCATGAAGTACTTCCCAGATCCTAAATCTTAGTGTCTTTTTCTCGCCTTGCTTCTGGGGCACCGGTTTCGCAGTGAGACCGGAATCGGGGACCCAAGCCTTTCCAGCAATCTTACTCATGAGAATCGCAATATCTTTCATCGTCCGGAAATAAAATGCTGTCGTAGTTCCGCCTCGATCATGACGGACTTGAGGATTGCTTCGGTAGATTAACTTTTCGAGCGGATAATTGGGGAGGTAGAATCTCCAGTTCGCGCTACGACGTTTCTTGATAATTGAACTGGTGGCTTTCACGAGCTTGGTGACTTGGTCAGAAGCCTGTAGCAAAGTTGATGTGAAGAGGAAGATCTGTATGACAGTGTAACTAGCATCGGCGGGGTGGACATTGACCCAGACCAGATGGGCTTCCTCAAGCTTGTCTCTAACTACCAAGATTCGTTCCGCAAGTTCTTCACAATCGCACTTATCTTTACGTCTCTCTGGCGGAAGAAATGAAGTTTGGTGTAGAAGTTGCATGAAAAGCGTATCGCACGCCTCTAAAGCTTCCCTCATGATATTGATCATATCACGGCTCGGTCCGGCAAGAGCGGCTCGTAGACGGGTTATCTCCACCTTTTCCTCATCTTCACTCTCTTCGCCGTCGTCTGCTTCGATATCGATTTTTGTTTCTTCGAGAGGCACGCCCTTAGGTGGCTCCGGTTCTTCCTTAAGTGGCTCGAATACGGGGGCTATACATTCAAGACGTAGGAAGTCTCGAATAACGGCTTGTAGGTTGTTTCTGAGTTCCGTCATATCGTTGGGTGAGATTTTGGAAAGTGTAATCTCCGATCTGAAGTCTCTGACCGCGATAGACATCTCGACGGTCTCCTTGCTCATCTTTTCACGTTGACGAGCCGTTGATGGGCGTGGGAGCTCGAGCCCACCTATGGCTGCTTCGAACGCATTATGTAGGGCACGACTTCATTTTGTCAGCATTGGAACCACCGTACTGTGGGTTTTGGTACATACGCTATTTGAACATTTCCAGTGTTCGGGAGAAGCAATATATTGGTAATCTGGGCAATGCATATGCCCAAAATCCACGGCATCCCGAATTCCCAGGCCTTGTGGTACAATGGGATTGGACCGACCCTCTCGCAGATCATAAAGAAAAGGGCAAAGCCTGCGCAGATGCACAGCTGAAAGGCTCTGGCGAACCTTGCTCTAGCCCAGGCTAATATTGGTAACGTAATAAGCAGACAGGCTGCTAGGAAGGCTCCGTAACTGTTCCTCGCTGGTCCGGATACCGTTGATATCCACAAAGCGAGTAGGCCAGCCCCAATTCCAATACCAGCCCCAACAATGGTCGTTACGGTGCCCTCGATCTGCGAACCCATACTTCGCCCAGCATGGTTGATAATAGTGGCAATAATCATAATGAAATGATACTGCCCGAGCCATCTCCGTACAGCTGGAACGAGACATAGTATATATGCTATCATATATCCTGTCACCGCCCTCATTAAGGAACTTCGCCGTTTGGGGTGGCGTATGCTCCAAATGAACCGTTGGAGACCCTCTTTCTGCAGTTGAAAAAGCATGCGTAGCGAGAAAGGAGATCTTATCTTCCTTTTCTGTTTCGCAGTTGCAAGTTCTTTCCGGGGCATTTTGTAGAACGATGCGTCGAAGAACCCATCTCGCAACTCTTCAACTCCGTAGTCTTCCAAGTCATCGGCTTCGAGTTGAAGCCTGCTCATAAACTGGTCTAGAGGGATGCTTGCGACAACTGAATCTCCTCGAGGCGTGGCTTGTCCACTGGCCAGTCGAGAACGGGATATAGGCGTCGCAGCGAATGAACCTCGATATACCTTTGTATACGGCGGTGTCCATGTCGATCCGGGTGAGGATTGGCCGGACTTTAATTGATCGATGGAGGGTCTTGGGTGATGAGGTTCACAAGATGACCAGCGGACCTGTCGGTCGTCCGTAGGGACGGTATGTGGAATGACGTTGCCTGCGGACTTTGACCGGGATTCAAGATCTGTGGGTGTCGATGCACCGGTATGCACATGGGTGTGCTTTGGAGATCCCGAATCGGACGGCCTGCATATCGTGGTCGTCCGACGTCGAGCAGCATCTGCTGAGGTCTCCGCCTTTGCAGAGTCCATGCTGCAGGACCATTGCTCAATTGCGAAAGAGCAATTGATTTGAAAAGATATATAAAAAGATGGAAATTTTTCAAGATTGATGCATTTTGCGAGTGAAACTTTGTATCTGTTTAGTCATCAGCGAGCGAGGCATTTCGCAAACAAGTTTTGCGTTGGCGGGGCCTGTCGGTTGTGGAAATGCGGTATCCATGCGATTGCATATGCACGTCGACGGCGGGTCCCGGAGCTCTGCCGCTGCCTCCATCCGTCGGTGAAGCCCAAGTAAATACAATTTCGAGTTTAACGTTTCGGAATATCGATAATATCGGCATGCGATTTGGTTTCTACGTCTTTCAACTTGAAGTCGCTACTTGCATGTTGCATACACAGAGTTTCGGAACAACCGGACATGGTACTGATATAAATATCATGAAACCGGGGACAAGATTCTCGTATGACCTCGCAGAGACTGCCTAACTGGTTGCCGCTGGTGATGCAAAGCAAGATGGCCAATCTTGAGCGTTCAGCCACAGAATGCGCGAGCGTGTCGTCGTCGTGTATCCTTGCTCGAGCCAATCAGCAAAATGGCGGTGAGGAATTCCACACTGCGGTTACCCGAGATTGGGCTGTCGTTATGTCCTCTGCGCAACAAGTTCCAGTTCAACCGTAAGACGGTGCTGTTTTTGGCTGGATTGGGACAGCAGTCTCGCGCAATAGGTTAGAAGCACGAGAACCAAAGCGCAGCCAGCGCACTTCCCATCGGCCGGTGCCAGGACCAGACCAACCAGCCTGAAGTTGTATCAGCGTCAACGAGGCCGGACTTGGATTCGGGCTGGTCGTTTGCACCTGCGTCTTATAGAAGTTGTCAGGGCAACCACACGACCACAGACTAGTCCTGCCAGTCCAGCCGGGGCCTGGCAGAGGCATTAAGCTGCATACGGTCACTGCAAGGACACGCAAAAATCATCGTTGAGAAGCGTAGGTAGATAAGTACTTAGGTTCAAGACCTCCGATCGAGAGATATCGAGATTCTAGTTACCCCCAGAAAAAAGAGTATTGTACGGGGATCGAATCTTGAGAGGAAACATATGAAATTTGCTGGAATGAGTACGAGCAAGCAAATGACCCCCTCAATTAGAAGTACCGTTTGGGCGTTAATTAGCGTCAATTGTCAAACACTTGTCCTCGAGATTCCCTAAATGGGCCGCATTGCTCCTTCTCGCGATATCTCCGTCTGGGTCTGGTCGTGTTCGTGTGGTGTCTCTTAGTCAGCGGGGCCCATTCCTCTTCGGGAAGAATGTTTACCTCCTCCCGGCCCGGTGATTGGCTGGTGGCCCTGATTGGCTGGGCTTTGTCAACACAGGACAACAACAACAAAACAGACTAGGCACCTTTAAACACCAAGAGCGTGCCCTTCAACGTTGTTTCCAATACTCTATTCCAGACATCATCAATTCAATCATCTCTCTCCGCTTCCTCATCGCTCGCCTTTCGAGCCCCTCTTCCTTCCTTCGATCTTGAATCCTCTCGAATGCATTAATTGTAGTCTTCCTGGAGAAATAGAGAGAGTTGATTTCTGTCAGCATCACCGTTGTTTCCTGCGTAGCCCAACATAGCCGCCGTGCCCTTTCCTTGTCAGGAAGGAATCCAATAACAACGCCAAAAGGAGCCTCAACACCGTGGAAAACCCATCACCACCAACCTCCTCACCTATTCCTCGGCATCGACACCTCCCTCAACCGTCAACCCCTCGCAAACTCCAAGTAACGTCAAACAGTCGGCTTCAAATAAGTGTAGATTCAAGTTGATTGCTATATAACAACAATCCTGCCTTAGCCGGAGACAAAGTCTTTGACCTCACCAACCTCCTCTCTCAGAGACTTCACCTCCTTGCATAATCAACCTAGCCACATCTCTCTACTTTTTCCTACCTCGTTCCTTCACCTACTCTGGACCATATTGTCGATTCTCTATCATCCTCCCTGCTTCTTCAGATACTCGACGTGAACCTCTCGACATCCCACCTGCAAACACTCTCACGACATCCTTTGCAGTCAGCAATCGCGTCTACCTTTACTAATTTTGATCTAACGAACCGTTCTCTAACGGTGTGAAACTCTTAGCGTACGTGTCTCCACTCTCTAACATCCATTCTTCCTGCCTTTCTTCCTTCCTTCCATTGGTACCTCGTTGTCTTTGTTTGCTGCTCGACCGTGTCTCCAATCGAACCTCATTCCTGCTCTGCATGTTTTACCTTCATCATATTCCTCGCATATTTCGTTTCACCCCATAAACACGACTCGTGGACAATCATCCTCATGATACCTCAGACTAACAAGGACTTCTTCCGCCTACTATAGTCTTCGTTCCTTGATCGTCTGATCTCGGATACCTTCACACATATAACATCCCACCCACAACACTACATATCTGACACGATGCAAGCCGTAAGTTCTCTTATTCTTCTTTCCTATATCGACGACCAATGCGTGAAGGGAACGGTCTATCTAACCATGCATATAGAAACGTGTCACCCGTCAAAGGTCGCAGAACCAAGACGAGAATGCCGGCATTGCCAGCCGAGCCACGCGTGCTTCAACAAAGACCGTCGGCAAGGCTCTTGCCTCTAACACCGCTGCCACCAAGGCTTCTCAGCCCTTGAATCGCAAGCGTGTCGCCCTCGAGGACGTCAGCAACTTTAACAAAGCTGGTCAAGACGGTTCCCTCGAGAAGGAGACCAAGAAGGCGGTCAAGAGCGTCCTTGCTACCAAGACTAACGTCACCAAGACCAAGTCTCGCACCGTTCTTAAGGAGAAGGTTGTTGAAGAAGTCAAGGCTGCCGAGGTCAAGCAGACCGCTAAGACCGCTGCTGCACGCCCTCGCAAGCGTTCCAACTCATCCGTTCGCGCCACGGAAGTCGACAACAACGACGAGAACGAAGCCCCAGTTGAAGAGAAAGCAGAGGTTGCTGCTGTCGAAGTCAAGACAAAAGTCAAGGAAGTCGCTACCCAGAAACCGACCGCCCTTGAAAAGGAAGGAGATGTTTTCGCAAATGAACCAAATACCAAGAGGACCCGTGTCGTTGAGCCTCAGCCGGCTATCATTCTTGACAACGAAGAAGATGATGACCCGTTGATGGTCGCCGAATACGCTGAGGAGATCGACGCATACCTCCGCGATTTGGAGCCCAAGAGCATGGCCAACCCAGAGTATATGGATCACCAAGACGAGCTCCAATGGAAAATGCGTGGAATCCTTGTCGACTGGCTCATCGAGGTTCATACTCGCTTCCGTCTACTCCCAGAGACACTGTATCTCACAGTCAACATCATCGACCGTTTCCTTGGACTTAAGCAAGTCGGTTTGGATAAGCTCCAGCTTGTTGGCGTTGCTGCGATGTGGGTCGCCGCTAAATATGAAGAAGTTTACTCTCCCTCGATCAAAAACTTCATCTACGTTAGTGACGGTGGCTACGTCGAAGATGAACTCCTCAGGGCTGAGCGTTATATCCTCACGACTCTGGACTACGACTTGTCATACCCAAATCCTATGAACTTCTTGCGACGTATCTCCAAGGCGGATGACTATGACATCCGCACCCGCACCTTTGCCAAGTACCTCATGGAAGTCAGCCTGCTTGACTACCGTTTCCTTGAGTACCCAGGCTCGCTCGTTGCCGCCGCCGCTATGTACATGGCTAGGAAAATGTACAACCGTGGCTCATGGGTATGTCTTTGTCTTTCTCTTTCAATATCTGACCATCTCTTTGTACTAACAACTTCATAGAATGCAAGCCTTGTCCACTACTCGGGGTACACAGAAGAGGAAATCATGCCCGTCTTCAAGCTCATGGTCGATTACCTCGCTCGTCCTGTTAAGCACGAAGCTTTCTTCATGAAATACGCCGACAAGAAATTCAAGAAGGGTATGTATTCTTACGCCTTTATATTTCTAGAACTCCTCACTAACACATATGGGTTTATAGCATCGATCAAGGTTCGCTCGTGGGCCAAGAGTGCTGCAGTCCACTACAAGGTTGACTTGAACGAGCCTGTCGACTTGTGATCAGAGATATCTCTGTCTTCTTGATTCATTGCTTCTTTCCTTTTATATTTCCGTGATCGCCAATCTTGCATGGCAGGTGATGTGCGGACATACATTGTTTCTTTTTCATCATGATTTAACGGCGTCCAGGGTGTTTTGTTTTTTGCTTTTATCATCTTGACTTCCCACCTTCATCATTCACGCCTCCGCCCCCTCTCCTCGACCAAGATCATTCACATGTTTTCACTAGAGCGGCGGGTTCGTAAGGGGAACGATAGGCTCGTCACACCTGTACTCATTCTTACGCCGTCTCACCTGCCCATGGCTAGAATAACAATGTCTTGATTCTTGAGAACAGCTACCATAACAGGCTTCAATACTAACCCACTCAGAGGCTTAAAGCAATACGACACTGTTCCTTTACTAACAAAGAAACTAACGATCCGGGGCGTCCCAAAATTGTGCTTTCCTCCTTTGCTTTTGTGTACATACTATCCCTTCCCATTGACATGCCTTGCATCATGGAGATTCACTTCTTTCTTCTGCTTCCATATTTCCACTTCTGATCATCCATGTCATTGGGAACGGTACGATGACTCTGATATCGTTTTTATTCCTCCCTTTTTTCCAAGCATGCTTTCATTGTTCCATACCTTTTTTCGTTCCTTTCAGATCACGGTACAAAGGCGTTCTTCGAGCATCCTGCAAGTTCTTTTTGCGTACTTTGTTACTGCTGGTTCTCTTTGTTTTATTACTACTACTACTCTCTCGGTTTCCAATGTGCATATTTGTACTATGGCATTCTTGTTAATAGAAGTCGGCTGGTGAGGCTGGCGTAACTTAATCGGAGATGAATCTTCACCTTATGTATTCTGCTCGTGTGCATCGTGCTAAGGTAATAGCTTGGAAAACGGCATCGATCGATCCACTATGCGTGCGTACTTGCAGAGGACTTCGAGTAAGATAGAACTCCCTCGCACAAGATAGCTATATAGCCGTCTATACAAACGGTATGAGGTATATGGTAAGACGCTTTATTACCCAAATCCAAAGACGCTAACATACAAAAAAAATAAAGCCAGAAGCCAGTCCAGATGTATATCCTTTTACCTTCTTGAAAAAATACTCCAACAAAAGGGAAAACGAACGGCATTAATACTCTCTATGTCCCTTCATCTATCATAGCCTCCTCTTTCTCCAGATCTTAATTCCTACTCTTACACAACCCTTCCCTACCTTCCTTCTCTACAACTTCGGTGCCAAAACCGTCGTCCTAAACACCGGTGCATCGGTACTATTCCCCATCCTCTCCATCTCCCATGCAATCTCCTGCCTAATCCTCGCAGCAATCAACGCTGCCTCATCGTCGTCTAGATCAGACCTTTGTCCCTTTCCAAACATCGTCCATGCTCTAGATGGTGTATGCGATTCCGGACGTGGGATGATGTGATAGTGAACGTGTTTGATAACTTGGCTTGCTCGGGCGCCTATGTATTTTGATTCGAACGAAGGGAAGTTCCGGGTGCCTTTTCGTTAGCGGGTCGCGATCCTTTTTGATATATCGTTCAAGTACCTATCAAAACACCACTCTCTATCTTCTTCTTCTTCTTTTTCTTTTTCCATAGGGGAGGTATTCTGATGAGAGCCAAGTGGACATGTTCATCAGCTTTAAGTTTTTTTCTCTTCTTTTCTTTTCTTTATATAAAAAAAGATTGACCGTAGTAATCCCTCCTCTTTCTAAAAAGAAATAATAATCAAAAAAACAGGAAGAAAGAACTAAAGAAGATGAAAGAAAATCGGGCTACTAACCATCCCCCATAAACACCCCCTCGACCTTCTCCTTAACCTCATCGAACACTTTCCTCCCCCACCCAACATTCACTCTACAATCTTCAGGAGATTCGCTATCCATACCATTATTCTGCACCACATTCAAGTCATCGACTTGCATAGCCCTGCTAACCGCCCGCGTAATAATCGGTAACCAAGCACCCAAACTAGCTCCTTCCTCCGGTGTTAAATCCATAATCTTCTCAGCGTGGTGACGGGGCGTGAGAAGAACGTGGCCGGGCGAGAGTGGCATTATATCCAGAAACCCGATGACTTGCGGTGTAGATAGGATCATATGGGTTGTTTCGCGGTTATGGGTCGGTGAGGCGGTCGAAGGCGCCGCGTAGGGGGCTATCTGGGCTCGAGGTGGGTTTGAGCGGGAGATGGCGCAGAAGGGGCAGTCTTCTTCGTCTTGGTGGGAGGATGGACGGATTGAGTGTCTGCTGTGCGCGGAGACGCGGGAGCGCCGGGAGCGTTTGGCGGTGGAGGTTGTGTAGGCTGGCATCTTTTTGCGTACTTTTGTCGTCGTCGCCGCGGGTGCCCCTTATGGCGATGGTGGATTGGGTGGTGATGGTTTCGTTCGCAATTGGTGAGCTGATGTCGGTGAGGTATGTTATGTCGGGTAACCAGGGGAGGCTGGGGATGGTTGTTTTGGAACAGCCGACTGGCGCGTCAGGATTGGGCCGAGGTAAACAGCTGTCACACCCAAATACATCCTGAGCTGAACCTCAGCTTCATGACATTCCGTATATTACAGGGAAATGTTTAAATGCATATACCTGGGTAATTTTTAAAAGAGTTTGGGAAAAGACTCGTCGATTGGAACTCAAGACTATTCATTCTTGGTATCATTACAGGATTTTGTACGAGATATATCGATACTAATACATACAGGCACCAGAAGGAATCGGAAAGACAAAATGCATACGCCCTATATCATATTAAACGTCCGCCAGATCGATTAAGAAGGTTACATGATGTCGACATCGAAAAGAAAAGTGGAGATAAGATAAGATAGAATCATGTCGTGAAAAAGGAACAGACCTATGAGCCCTATATATATCCCATCCGAACAAAAAATGTTCAAATTGAAACTCCAAAAAACAAAACTCCCGGAAGGATATCCCAAAAAGAATAGTAATTAAAGACATATGAGGAGAAATAATGAAATATAAGGAAATCCCACCTATTTCCAAATGATTTCAAACGTGAGTGGAGATAAACTACCAAAAAGAAGCCCACCGATTGATTGAATGAAACAAAAACCCCAAACTTTTTTTTGTTGGTTGTATCCAGAAATCCATGATGATAAAGATTGCGATAAATCACTGGTATAAATTCTGCCACTGTGACGGCGAGTTCATCGCCAACATTTCCGTGAACATTGCGTCCTGTTGTTCCGTCGTCATAGCGTTGATATCAAACACGTCAGGCTGCAGGGTTGGATTCGAGAACTCTTTCGGTGTCATCCCCGACCCTGTCCCCGTTCCTAGTACGACAGCAGGTACGAAGCCAAAATCGAAGCCTGAAAGGGTGGTCGTTTGACCAGGCTGTTGCTGTTGTAAGAAATCATGTGACGATATGGTAACCATATCCTCAATTGGCGAAAAGCCGCTGTTATTTGATGGCGAAGTATGACTGGAATGTTCGTTGGAACCGGAGAGGTCCATGGATGGTGAAGTATGGTTCGATCCAGAACTTGAGGACACCGTGGTGGGTCCTTGTCTTTGCATCTCCTTTTCTCGGACCGCCTTTTCCATGCTGATATTCACAATCGTTCTATGACATTGTAGGAATGGTGACGGTGCCGGCGGATCCTCTATGTCATCGGGACTTTTGCCGGTGGCATTCGACGATCCGCTTGGTGTACAGGTATTTCCGTCGAATGGCTTCCCGCTCTGGGGGACGTATATTTCGGCCTGGTTGTCATAAATTGTAAGCAATTGCGAATTATTATTTATCAAAGACACCTCAGGAGGAGGAGGACTTACTCTCTCCGAGGCTTGTCTTTCCTGCTGCGCGAAAAAGCATTCACTTACAGCTCCCTTCTTCAAGCCGTACGGGAATCTCGAATTATTCGCAGGTGCGTCCATTGACCCGATCATGTCAACATCCAGCTGTACGAGGAAGGACTCGGTCAATGGGTTCAATTTCTTCAAGTGACCCATAGCGCTGATGAGGAAGTCTAAGGACGACCGGATATTCTCGTCGTTTGGATTGCTCTTCAAGTACTGGACGAAGACCCTCGCGGCAACATAAAGACAAAACGAAACAAACGGGTTCATCTACATAATCACAAGTCAGCAAAAAGAATATTAATCCGTACAGAAGCATCGACCATACCGCTGTCATATCTTGACTACCAATCATCTTCATAATCGCTGTTATCTGAGCCGCTGCAGAAACACATCGATACTTAGACTCTTTCGAGACGCTCGAAGGGAGCTTGAACTTGTCGGCTTTGAAAATCGCAGCTTGGTGCAGACAGATTGTGCAAGTGTGAATATTCATATTTGTAAAGACAATATTCGGATCCATGATTCCATTCGGAAGCTTGAAATGCGGCGGAAGTGACATGACGGTATTGAGCAAGATGTTGTCCATATGCCTGTGCCGTCTCCAGAACTCGCCCTTTTCGTAATCAGAATCGTCTTCGCCTTCGTCCGGGCGGTGAAGGTGTAACAAGTTTCGGCCAATCAATGCTGCCATAATTATGACACCAGCGTATGAAGAAAGACTAGGAGCACCGCCAGGTGTGAGAGCCTCTTTTAAAGTATAAGATTTCGTCGGCCGTCCGGCTGCAAAGGCCTCATCCGATGAAGGGAGGTGGGTCATAATATCCTTCTCGTCGATTTGCATCGGCCAGCCCGTTCCGATTGATGCATATCGATCTGTACAGAACGCAATCCAAAATGTCCTTCGTCGCTCCTCGAGTTCCGTCCAGTCCTTTGGTGGAGCGATACATTGCTTAACATCGAGACCGATCCCATCTAGCCGATTCAATCCAAGCATTTGGCATAATCTGACAGATCTTCCAGCCGACATCCAGGCTCGAGGGAAATACATGAGTCTGTACTCGTATGTTGCCAAAAGTCCCCAGGTTTGAGCGAACTGTACGCTGACAATATGTTCGCCGTGACCTCTCATTTCGGCTTCCTCAGCATACTTTCGCGCTCGTCGGTAGAAAACAGTTTGAAGACTGGAATATTGATCGGAGACAGAAGCTGCCATCATCCATATCGCGTATCGCAAGCATATCGGCGCGCGCATCTGAGGCGCCAGGTCGAGACTGGCTAGATATCGACCTTTGTGTATTATTGGCCCGTAAGGTGCAACTTTGGTGAAGTAAATGTCGTGTAATTCATCAATAACATGTTGATCCGGCAGAGCCTCATCGATGCCTAGTTGTATCATCTCCCACGATAGTCCGGAATCTGGCATCCCGGATCCAAATCCTCCAGTAGCAACATGGTCCATACCCGTTTCTGGAAATCCACGATAATCGGGGACATTTGTAAATGGTTGAATATCGTCGACATTGAAAGGAGCTCTTTGGGCGGCTGCCTTTTGTGCCTGCGCCTGTTCCTGTTTCTTCTTCGCCAGAACCTGTTGGAAGTCGGCGACGTTTGATATGGAGAAGTTGAGGCTATTCTGGGATATGGGGTTCATGGAATCGATTTTGTTGATAGGAGGAGTGTCTCCGGGGCCATCTTGGGTCTTGAGAAGGGTTTCCACCTGGGCTGCACGTGGGTATTGGTATTATCAGCACATGGGAAACGTTTTTGTCTACCACTATCGAGTCTATGGAATGCATACCCAGCCGGGCTTCCAACGCCTTAACATATCCTCGCTTGGGACCACTCTTTCGCCGTATTTCATCGTATGAACTTAAAACAATCGGTCAGCGCATTCGACCTAGATGATGCCACACAGACGATATCGAGGAATAATACCAGTTATGTCCGAGCCTCGAGCAAGTCCCACAAGCAGGTCTTGCGCCGTCGCACTTTAGCTTTCGTTTGCGGCAGACAACACAAGCGATTCTCTTCTGACGAGGGGCATCTCCGTCGGCGCTTTCTCTTCTAACCTCGTTGTTGGTATTCGGCGCCGGAGCGTCGGGTAGGGTTTCGCCTGACATTATCTCCAGTAGAGGTAGTAAGGGATGGTAGGTATATACGGTGAGATGTCGGTATTTTCAACAGCGACTATTTGTTTCCGGGGATGACTGGTTTTCTGCAAAAGGAAATTGTGAGAGTTGGAGGGGAGATTTCGTAAGCTCGTGCAGACAGCCTGGTTTGTAAGAGAGAGATTGTGTGTGTTTGGAGATGTCCAGGGGATGGTGGTTGAAGGATGTGTGAGATTGTGGGTTCGATTCTACATCTGCCGTCTACCAGTATATCGTATCATATCAGACCCAAGCTACCTATCCTATCCTATCATTATCCTGTGTACAATCGCCGACAAAATAGAAACGGATTGAAAGGTGAGAATATGGACAAAAGATCAAATTGAAATTCTATTTTGCACAGGAGCCAGGAAAAAGTGAAAAGCAGAATTGTGGAACTGGAGCCAGAATTGGGACTGGGACTTGGACTGGGACTGGAGGGGCGGGTCTATGGGATTATTAATAAGCAGAAACAAGGGAGTAACTGCAACTGCAACTGCAACTGAGATCATTTGACTGTAAGGAATAACATCCATACATGTACATCGTCCTAGTTCTAGGGTAAAGTATGAGTAGGGCCCTGAATGGCACTGCTATCCTTTGCCCCGGGGATCCGACTCCCGTAACGAGACTAACCGCCTTAGCAGATGCGATTCTGGCTCGAATTCTGGGCCTCACTCAGCCTCGACGACGCTGCACTACACTACACTATGTACACTGATGTAACACTGCACAGCTCAATTTCCCAGGCCATTGCACTGCATGGTATCCAAAGTATAAAGTATAAAGTATCCCTGGAAAGTCCCACGAAGAGACCCCGTCTACTCTCATGAATTCGAAAGGAATCTTCACGAATACTCATCCCCCATCCTGCATCAGCTTATCTCATCCACACTGGAAAGACTGCAAAAGATGCTGCAAAAGATACTTGCTGGGTTCCCGGGCACGGGGATATATGCGGAGCTTAATGCCCCCCAAACTCTACACTAAACCTCTTTAGCTCGCTTCCACGAAGCTTTGGGAATCGACGATGACGAACCAGTTCTTCGGTGCAGACCGCCCAATTCCGGAGAGCGACCTTTCTGGAACGGCTGGCGCATGGGGCCTGTAAGCGTCCTGCATCTGTATGCGTGGTCTCTTTGCCATATTAACTTCCATCCAACAAGAACGAAAACCTTGTCGGCGTCTAACAACCTCCGATCTCTCCAAAACTCACTTCAAAGCACTAGTTAGTCTTTGCTGACTCATACAGCTTGGCCTGCAGAGAGGAAATTAAAGTATGTATGACTTTGTATAGAACGGGCGCCGCGGTGTTCGAGAGGAGAGAGAGAGCTCGTAAAACTTTCCTTCTTTCGTATCCCGATTACGATTTCAACCGAGCGCGAGGGGGCTTCTGGAAAAAAAACTTGAAACAGATAAAATAACTTCTTTGTCGTAAGTCGTACACGTTTGCTGCTTCGTTTATTTTATAAAATTTTCCATGAGGCTCAATTAAAGGCGAACTTTACTACCAATTATCGTCTAAATGTCCAATATAAAAGAGGTATAGTTATATACAATAGCATGATGGCATACGTAATATACACCCAAGACCATATAAACACAGCGGTACTCTCTCGCCACTGTCACCGCACGGGTACTCCCTCACATCTTCTCCCTCTTCTCCTTCCCACGCGGCCTCTCCGTCACAACCCACGGGTTCTTCTTCCCCACCTTTCTAGTTTTGTACCCTGATTTCGTCTGGATAAAAAGAAAGAAAAAAGTCAATTTACTCGTCAGTTTCAGAATAACGTGAATACGCGGAAATGTGCGTGTGAACTTATAACGTTATTGGCGTTATGAGGGGCTGAGTAATCCTTACCGGTATACCCCAAGGGCTCACCGGGTGACGGTTACCCTTGGACTTTCCTCGACCACCACCGTGGGGATGATCACCTGTGCAGCAGATTTTGATGAGTCAGCTATCTCGAGCTAGATATCGGCCAAGGTAACCTTTTCGGGCCCGATGCTGTAGACGCGGCCCGAAATCGAAATTCAACCTTGAGCGGATTTTATGTAATGTGATGGAAACATGCATGTGGGAGAGAGGACGACGACTACTCACATGCGTTCATAGCGACACCTCTCACGGTTGGCCTGATTCCTAACCATCTCGACCGCCCAGCTTTTCCAAGCTGCCGGTGCCTCCATGTCGGGTTGCTTACGACACCCACAGTAGCAGCAGCATCAATCATAAATCGTCGGACTTCACCGCTCTGTAATCTAACAATTGCAAATCCACGCACTTCATCCTTTGCGACCACGGTTGCGTATGTCCCTGCTGCTCTACAAAACTTAGCCGGTCCATTAGGAATCGTCGCGACGGCGTGGACGACGGCGCCGATGGGAATATATCTCAATGGCAAGCAATTTCCTCTCCACGCCGTCTTCGCGGCAAGCATACCGGGATCGATAACACCGCCCATGCTTGCTAGAAGATCCGCTGGAACACCGCCCCTGTAGCTTTGTACTTTGTCGCCGGCACGTAACCCATCTGCTGCCAAAATATAGCTCTTCTTTCCTGAATCTTTGCTTGTGATCAATGCGATATGTGCGCTTCGGCCCGGGTCGTACTCGATTCTGTCGACCGTATGGGGTCCTCCTGCGAACCTGCTGAAATCCACGGTTCTTATTCTCCTCTTATGACCACCGCCGCGATGACGGACTGTGACTCGTCCGGAATTGTTTCTTCCACCGATACCGTGACCTTTTCGAGGGATTGTGAGTGGGAGGTATGGTTTTCCTTTCCATAGATGGTCGTTTATGGGTCTTCGTAGATGTCGTACACCGGGTGTTCTGGGTTTATACGTTCGCATGCGAATCGTTTCTTCACTTCGGTCCGGTGGCTTCGCGAAGGGACTTTCGAAGCTAGAGATTGGGATCGATGAGGTGGGTGAAGATTCGACGGCCGTGGCATAGTTCCGAGCTGAGTTTCGGGATAGAGTAGGGTACGCTGCTGCTGATGCACCAAAGATTCGAGACGTCGATGCGCTCGAGACAGAGCTACAGCTCCGGCTTAGAAGCCGTGTGATTGAAGTTGATCCGGCGAGCATTGTGGGTGGTCGTAGTGGGGGTTTCTCGAGGGGGGTGAGATTCGTCCGCCACGGGTCCTAGTGGGAGTCTGTCGCCCCGCCCGCCGGCTTTTGTACGTTTAAGGAACTTGTGACGATATGCTATCGTATCGCCATGCCCATGCGGCGCCAATGGGTAGAGGTCGACGAGGGTTCCGGCGTCTACGGGAATCCGTGGATGGTTATGAATAAGACGATATCGAAGACTGTGGTGAAGTTCGCTAAAAACCTTGACCCACAAGACTTAAACCACCACACACAACAACATCCTGCTGCGATTTCTATGTATCTCCAGACTTCAACATTCAAGAATCTAAGATATACAGACTGCGGGACAATAAAAACGAACCGTATGTGATAGACGTCGGGTTTCATGCTCTTTTTCTCCAGGGCCTTGCCGCGAATACATCAAGGCTCAATTGCAAATTACTGTATGTAGTATCACCAAAAAGTCCAGATACGCAAAATGACTAATACTTTTTCGATTCTACTTATATATAGCAAGACCAATATATGAAACCGTAGCACAAAGATCTATTACAATCCGACTATTCTCGAGCACTATCAAAATGACTTCAACCGGTGAATCCCTCACTCCGGTCTCGAGCCTCCCTCCACCAATGCGGGAGTATCTCATCCACTTCGCCCAAGTGCACGAGACATTTCGCAAACCAGAGCTTGAATCTCTAGCGAGGCTATTCAATATAGATTACGAAATCCTACAGTATTCTGAGAAGGTAAAATACATTTATAGAAATTCATAAACCTATTTCTACATCCCGCATAAAAAAATAAGATTATACTAATCCGTATAACTCCCAGACCCCCTTCGCCCGAATAGCCCTAAAATCCAACGAAGACGCCAAAACCCTCATCTCCCGCTCCATCCTCGCCAAAGCCATCTACGAACTCTGGGGCACAGGCACAACATACGATGAAGTCCACGCCTCCGTCAAATCACGCACGGCCCACCTATGGCATCTTTACAAAACATGTTCTTTCAAATTCGGCTTCGAATCCTTCAACGGTATGCGGACTGAATCTGTTAAAAAGGAATTAATCGAATCCTTTTCATATGTGGGATTCGACGGTCCGATACGTATGAAGAATCCGGACGAATTGTTCGTTATAATGGAGGACTATGAGGCAATGTCAATACTCGACCCTGAACGCTTTGCAGCTTTAAAAATCGATGAGAAGGCGGAAACTCCATCTCGTAATCCTACTCACCTCGACGAGCCCCACCAGGTGTACTTCACCCGCTTTCTGGGGAAGTCAAGTAGAACAGCGATCGAAACCTACGACCTCAAGAAACGAAACTACATCGGTACAACATCAATGGACGCTGAGCTATCATTAGTAACTGCAAACATGGCACTTGTCAGCCCCGGGAAACTAGCCTACGACCCCTTCGTAGGAACCGGTAGCTTCGCCGTCGCCTGCGCACACTTTGGCGCTGTAACATTCGGTTCAGATATCGACGGACGGATGATAAGAGGTACAAAAGCCGGGAAAAGTTTAAGAAGTAATTTTGAACAATACAAAATCATGGATCGGTATGGTGACATGTTCGTGAGCGATTTGACGAATAGTCCGCTTGGGAGATTTGGAGCGGCGGGGAGGAGTGAACGGATATTTGATGCAATTATTTGCGATCCGCCGTATGGAGTTAGAGAAGGCCTGAAAGTGCTGGGGAGTAGAGATCCGTCGAGACCGAAGGTGCCGACTATTATTGATGGGATTGCGCAGCATACGTATGTCTACACCCCTTCTACCTTATAAATTTAACTATGGAAGTGGGGGATTCTAACAAGATCGAATATAGATTGAAAGATTTCGTTCCGCCAAAGCGGCCGTATAGCTTCGATAAAATGTTAAACGACATCATGAACTTCGCATCTACACATCTAGTAGGAAATGGTCGGCTTTGCATCTGGTTACCAACTGCAGATGAAGACTTCAACGAATTCTCGATACCAGCGCATCGGAATCTCAAATTAGAGTCGGTTTGTGTGCAGAATTTCAATAAATGTATGACTTTTGCTTCTTAAATACTCCCAAGTGTCTACTGCAGCTACTAATAATATCATACAGGGTCCCGGAGATTGCTTACATATACTCGATATGAGCTTGACCAAGATGAACCAGCAGCAGACGGCGAGGCTCTACCCGATGCCACTGAGGAAACTCTTGACTCCGTAAATGCCAAACTTGCACGGACCGCAGATGCTCTAAATCCATTCCGTAGAAAGGTAATCTCTACTGCTATTCATCCGGAAAGATACATCCATACTGACATAATTCACACTTCAACAGTACTTCGAAGGCTTCAAGACACCTCCATCAGAAGAGTAATGCATTCAATACCAAATAGACATAGATATCAAAAGATACCTTCTTATTCTTTAAAAAGTCATGATATGATACCCAAGCAAATCGCCTTTTAAATTTTATCCAAAAAAAAAAAGAAGAGAAAAACTTCTACAAAGATCTATTAACCCTAGTTAATGCATCCTCCCAATCTCGTTCAGCGCATTCGTCAAAAGCACAAGCAGCTGGCTATCCCCATAAGCAACTCTAACCGCCTGTGAAATAAACGGAAACATAACCAGCAAATGCCGTTTCGTCCGCTCCACTGCCCCAGTAGCACCTTCCTTCTCCCCACTTCCAAACTTCGCACACCGTAACTTCGTAAACTTATCCATGATGTATATAATCTCCTTCCTCTGACACCTCGGCTGCGGCGTCCTCCCTCGAAGCGGTTGATCCTAAACATATAAATCAGTATTTCCAATTCACCCAAACCTAAGAATCATAGTCAAAAAAAAAAGAACTCACCGCCGCAAATCTCCTCAGCACAACCGACACCCTCACTAACAACCACGGAATCGTCACCCCCGCCAAACTACCCCACTCCTCACCCTCCCTCTCCCCACAAAGCTCAAACAGTTCATCCAAACACTTGTAACTCACCCTCGCCCGCCTCTCCAGCACCAAATCGCTGGTACACCCGAACAGCATCTCCTTCGTATCCCCACATCTCCCATCTTTAAAACTAATATCCAACTCCCCATCCACAACTTTATATAGTAACGAAGCGTTAAATATACTCTGCACATACCGCTCCTTCACATGGAAAGGTATAAACGCCCTCCCCAACCGTGGAATAACCAATGCCCTCGCCTGTTCAAAAGATGTGATATCAAATTCCTCATCTTTAAGCACAATATCCACATCTTCATCATCACAGTCGGCGGTAACGATAGCACACGTAATGCTTACGATATCCTCCCATATCCTGATTCTGACGTCGTCGGTGAGCTCCATGGTATCTAGAATCGGTATCAGATCCTTTAAAATGGCGAGTGAAACTTTGGTGGCTTGGATCCATAAGGCTTCTTTCTTTGTCGTTGCTCCTGGGTAGAATTTATATTTAAGTTGGATAGGTTCGCAAAGGGCTTGGAGGATTGCGGATACGGCGCCGGTGTTATAGATATCCGGGCCGGCGCTGGCATGTTTGAGGGATAGATTCGCTAGGGATGAGAGAATGGTTGAGGAAACGGCGACGTATGATGGTTTTCGAGATTTAGTATCGCCGCTCGCTGTAGTTTGGTACGGCAGTCTGCTCAGGAACGCCAGTTCCTTCAAAACCAGTGACGTCCAGCCCGTCGAGTCTGTATTGATGGCCTTAATGGAATCGAGTATAGAAGTCTGCAGCGCGCTTAACGTTTCAACGTCGAAAAAGTACGCCGGTAACTCAGGGTATAGCATGCAATCCCGAAAGACACCAAGCGCCTGCTCAATATCTGCAGTCGAGGTAATGGATCCCATAAGCTTATACAACGGCCTGAACGCGTTGATAAACGCCGTAAGTGTCTCCTGAGAGTTATTTTGGCTCCCTCCCTCAATGCCTTCTACCAAACCCCTACCCTGTGTAGCCCATAAATCCCACGCTTCCCGTTTCGAAGTTACAACGATCTCCTCCGATATCGTGGCTTTCTCAAGTAACCTCGCGAGCTCCTTATACACTGTCTTGGTGACTTCAAAGCTCCGCCAGTCTAATAGATGGCGAAGGTACTTGATATATGTGCTCCAGATAGTCTCAAAGCTCGATAGCAACTGGAATACGTTCAAGAAGTTGGAGTAAAGATTACTCGTCCCCTTAAGGATAAGAACAACCGTCTCGTCCCACTGTTTTCGCTCCGGGGCCGGTAGACTTCCTTCTTGAAGTAGTGTTTCCGTAGTCGACATCATCTTGAATACCACAATATTCAAGCAGGAGCTCCACGCTTTGGGACCTAATATATGGCCGTAGGAATCGAAGATGCGAAATAGCGTCTGGATCGATCCGTTTCGAACTTCTGAGCGGGGGTCTTTGGTTATTTCGGCGAGTCTCAGAAGTAAGATGAGCCAGAGCACCATGCTGGTGCTTGAACCTTGGGAACGAACAGCAGCAAGAAGTTCACTGTCAGTGTTTGGGAAGTCATGTTCGCTTTCGTTCTCGGATTTTTGGCGCTGGAGGAAGTCGGAGATGTTCCAAAAGTATGTAATCGTCTGATTTTGTTAGCAATTTAGTAATGGCGTAGCGAAGAGGAGCGTGTACATACTGTTAGGGATATATTCAAGTCATCCACCTGCGCGCAAAACGCATACAGTGTATCAATGAGAACCAGGACACAATCAATCGGCAAAAGCCCCAGAAAATCCGTACAAATAAGCTGCAAAGATGCAAACGAAGTCTTGAGCAAGCGTATCGACTTCCCAGCTGGCCTAAATGTCTTCCCTTCAACGGGGGCCTTGAACGCGGTGTTCATGATGCTGAACAAGATATCCCAACCGGACTTTAGGTTCTCACCAGATTGCTCGAGCATCGTCGTTAGCGCTTCCAACGCCGACCTATGGATATCCGCATCGGCCAGTTTGATATTGCTAGTTGTATCAGCGCCGACTTGAACTCCGTCTTCAAGACCCCGCAGCTCTTTCAACAGTGAATTCAAAATCCGCTCTTGTATTTCTACGGCACCAGGAGACTCCGGCTGTAGTGTCTTTGCAGACAATATCACAAAATGATGCAAGATTTCAGAAGCCTTCAACCTTATCGGCCCTTCAACGCTTCTCGATGTCGATGCAATCAAAAGATAGTGCTGTATAGTGTTCCACCCATTATCTTCAGGATCATCGGTTATCAACCGCTGAATGTTAACCTGTACCAACTCTCCAAGTTTCGAGATTGCAAATGTGTTATCAATAGTCGCAGCGGAGGACGACTTGCGCCGGCTCCCAATACTACTGATCCGGCGGTGCCCAAAGCCTGGTGGTTTGTGACCCGGTAACACTGGCATAGCCCCACGTACGCGTTTACCCTGGGGAGCCTCGACGATAGGCGTAGGGGTTTCTAGCTCGTCAAGATCCAGCAAGTCGCAAAGAGCACGTAAGAATGAGCGGAACGCTTCGTTATTAAATTCTCTGGTACTTTCGAATAGCTTTTGGGAAGTTAGTTCGACGGCTCCAATCTCGGGTCCTACGTTAGCTAATGTTGCCTGGCTGTCATTCCCAGACCTCTGTGAGTCCATAGATTTGACGGACTGGGACGACGATTTGGTGTTTGCGCGGTAGGTAGACTGCAGGATATAATCGGTTTGCTGTAAGGCTTCAAGCACTATTGCCCAAGAGTCTTTGAGTGTGGTCCCTAAATCCCTCCCAGCATTTAACAGTGCCTTCAAGCAAATGAGGTTCCGAACGTTCAATGCGAGAGGCTTCGATTCGATTCCCGGTACTACTAAAGTCGCTGATACGGAAGTTGGTGTCTCTTTCCCTGAGGATGCCTCATTATACCCCGAGTAAGCAATATGAGACGATAACACCTGCGGCGGGACCGCAGCCTTCCCAAGGGTTGTAAGAAAGGTATCTCTTGGAGTAGCAAGGTCCAATACACCCGCAACCTGTGTAAACTTTCGCAAAGATGTGACTAAGTTATGATAGTAATCATTGTCCAGCGTGGCGTACAGATACGTCGAGTAGAGTGCCAAAACTGCGGGCCAACAGGTATCCACAATTGATGCGCATGTCTGAATATCAGCATGCTTTTCATGGTCCTCGAGTGTTAGCGGGTTGACTATCCCCCGAATCCTTCTCTTCATCGTCGAGCTTTTCCTGGACAGACTGTTTGGCGGCGACTTCTTTTCTTGGTTTTCGCCGCCACTTGTAGCGTCGCTGTCGTTGGCAGTCTGCGCTTGTACGGATGTCTTAAGTCTGCGTTTCTTGGAGTCTTTGGTATCCGAAGATGTCGTGGCTAACGGGAGTATAAATCTTGCAAGTCCCTCCGAGAAGCTGTTCAAACAGCTCAGAACCAAGGCGTAAAGATACGACTCTGGTGTAGCGGGCGGTTCAATTTTGTCAAGTTGCTCGATACATGGAACCCGCACCGAACTCCATTGAAGACTTAAACCTGGCACTGCAGCGTCGCTCATTCCAGAGACGCCGCCAATAATCCCAGCGACACCCCCAGCTTCAAGTGCTAGTTGTTCATTGGACATGTTCCTAAGAGCGTTTTGATCCAATGGAATAGACGATTGAGTCCCCAGCCCGATTATACTCGGTTTCTCTGTCGCCAAACGAGCAAGCATCGCCGTGAGCTCCTTCAGAACAGGCTTCTTATCCTTTTGAGCGTCGTATACTGAATACAGCGTTCTCACTAACGATGCCTCCGCGAATAACCCTCTGACGATTTCCATACACAGAGCTCGTTTCCAACCCGGTCCAGCGTCCGGATCCAGCATATGCATTAGAAGCCCCAGTGCGACCTCGCATTCTGACTCCAGTATTGAAAGGTGGCGTCGGAGAAGGACATAGAATATGCGCATGACCCGTACGGCGATTGGGAAGTTCGTGCGGTTGGATAGGGATCTAATGATGAACGGGGCGACTCGAGCACGGACTATATGCGCTTGCTCTCTGTGGGAGAGGAAGATCTTGAAATGATTTGCTAAGACGGACTCGATGAGCTCGAGGCCGAATGGTTGGGGGATCTGTATGAACTGAACATGCTGGGGTTTCTGGCCTTCGGTTTGCAGACATAAATCTTGGAAAACCTGGTATCTTCGTTAGATTTGAGTTATGGATTGTAGGAGATCAGCGTACTCTATAGGCGTCTGCAGCGGCTGGCCGCAGAGATATCGTCTCGCCGTCTATCGAGACGTCCTCAGAAGTAGGAATTTCAGATGCCTTATCTTTTCAAATTAGTACCTTTCAGCCATTGTAGACGTTTTTGGAGTCTTTGATACCATCTTCAGCGGCCACTTTGTCAAATACCGATATTATCAGCTGTTGTAGAGCTTCCACCGCGACGTTAGCACCACACTACAGTAGCACCCCTTATAATTTGTCCCACTCACTAGCAGCGGCCGTGCTGTTCACGACTGCGACCTTTGTTCCTTGTAAACTCGAGCATATCGCCAGCGTATCCTCCAAATATCTCCCTTTAATGCTAGATGCGTAATTCTGTAATAACGACGGAAGGGCTTGCAAGATCTTAAGCTGTATATCAGGGCCTATCTATGAGTATCAGTACGCCGAGGGACGCAAAGTCGCAGTTTGTGGAGGACCGACCAAGGGATACGGCGTCTCTGAATGCATCCAGAACTTCTTTTAGTCTCGCCTACGAGGTATACCGTACTTAGCAAATGGAGTTCATCGTTCAAGGACAGTCAATTGGGTCGTAGGAGGGGTACCTGAGCGAGGGCCTTTGCTACGATTAAACGTTGGAGACAGCTTATTCCCATTGCTGTGAGCCTGACATGTTTGGAGGCGCATGCTAGTATGAACGGCGACGGGAACGACGGCTTTCGCGAGAGTTCTATGTTATATTAAGTAGAAGTTTTTGTATTGTATTTGGAGCTCGATTGTTGGAGAGTACCTCGTGCGACTTCGTTCTCGGGGCTAGACGATAGGAGCTTGAGTTCCGCCAATGACTTCTCGGTCGCCTACGGGATTCGCAAATTAGAATAGCTTCGAATGTAAAGAGGCCGTTGGAACGTACGGATCTCAGGTCGCCGCTACGCTTCTTTGCCTCTGCGAGCAGCGAAGTGAGCTCATGGGCGAGGATCTGGGCCGTCATTTTGGGTTGTAACGATATCGACGGGATGTCGCGGCGCAGAAGGTATTTCTATTTGTATCGACCTTTGACCAGGTCCGTAGCTCCGATGAGGCCGCGAGTCGCTACCCCGGCATGAGGTATAGTCTTAATCTATAAGCTATATCCGAATCGATAGGTGTCTCGATGGGTATTATATTATAGAGCGGAGTGGAGTGGGATAAGAAGAGCTGCGCGTCATCAGCGACAAGACATCCGGGAAATGGTGGCCCCAATTTAGGCTTTTAAGCCGCCCATACAATTGTTGGCTATGTGCCAGGCAGCACTCCACCACGCGAGCATTCCATTCCATTCAGCCCTGTCCTGTCCTGTCCTGTCCTGTCCTGTCCGACTAGCTACCACTCCCCTCCAACCTTCGCCTCAGCACCACCACCACATCCATCCCCAGTACCCTTTAAGCGCCACCGTTGATTGCAATTATTCTCCCAGCTCGATAACATTCGAACATCTCCTAAAATATGGCAAAGGTCCCAAGAAACTTCCGACTTCTGGAGGAGCTTGAGAAGGGTGAAAAGGGCCAAGGATCTGGTATCTCTCCCACTTGTCCCTGAGAAACTAGTATTTACCAGAGTACTGAACCTCGACGCTCGAGACTAACATTATAATCCATGATACTCATAGACGCCTGCTCTCTCGGTCTCGCTGACGGTAACGATATCATGATGAGCGACTGGAACGGCACCATCCTCGGCCCTCCCCACGTCCGTCACCCAGATGCCCCGCTTTATCATTACCCCTCCATACACTAATCATCATCTACCACCATAACAGAGCGTCCACGAGAACCGAATCTACAGCGTCAAACTCCACTGTGATGAGCAGTACCCGGATGTGCCGCCGACGGTACATTTCCTATCCAGGATCAATCTGCCATGCGTGGACCAGGACAATGGGCAGGTCGGTCTACCCTCTTTTTCCCTCTCTAGCGCCGGCAGGATCCGTGTATATTGTAATAGGGGTTAAAAACAGTGGGTATTAACTGCGCTCATTCATGTGTATAGGTCGATCCTACGAAATTGCAGTGCTTGGGTAACTGGAAGCGTGATTATACCATGGAAACCGTTCTCTTAGAGCTTCGAAGGTAACCACCCAATACCCTCAGAATCTTACCAAACAGTAATAACTAATAGTATACCAGGTTCATGGCAAACGGGACCAACAAGAAGCTACCCCAACCACCTGAGGGAAGCACCTTCTAAACTCCCACTCTTCAAATAAAGAGCTACAACGTTTTAGAGGCTGTGATAAGTGAAGTGTAAGACGAGCGGGGGTGAATACAGTTGGAGATGCCCCGGGTGCGAAGGTGTTTTTGGCGTTTCCTTTTCGGATCCTTTTGTCAGAGACATCAGAATCTTTTCTTTCTACGACGATGATGTACCCCCCCTGATTTTGCGCATACAAGTCTGTCTGTGCTCATTGACGATGTAATGAAACTCAGCATACAAACAGCGAATGAAATCCTCTTTTTTGTTATTTATTTCCCCGTATAGGCAGCATGGATTGATGCTTTCCCATGTGGAGCTAATAATAATATATTGGCGAAACCTCACCACCAACACCCAAAAATCTCTGATCGAGATTTGGATATCTTCTAACAAAACCCACCATTCTTCAAGGATGGTCACGACGAAACCGCCATAGTATATCCAGCCCCCCCCCAAGCATCCGTAGATGCGATTTCCGGCCACTACCACAGCCGTCCTACATCGCAATGTAGTCCACCGCGCCGCCTGTACGTCACTTCCCCACAGATATATCCATTCAGTGTCGACACCATCACTAACAGGTCTCGTGCCGCATATATAGGTCTGGCTTTATACCGCAGACTCCTCAAGCGCACCCAAAATGCCAACCTCACCCTCCCCTCCCCGGCCTCACAAACAACTCCTCCGACCCCTCCAACCCACCTCCGCCAATCCCTAAAATCCATCATAACCCGCGAATTCAAAAAACACACCTCCCGCGATATCCCCCTCCCCCGCCTCCGCGCCGCCCTAACATTAGGTTACAAAGCCGAAAAATGTCTCCGCCTCGCCACCGCCGTCCCACCGGACCCTCTCTCCCTCGCCCAAATATCCGCATACCTAACCCTTCACCGTCAACGAACCTCCCAAACGCCGCTGGTAAGAATGCAAGCGGCAAATATAACCGTCCAACCAACACCAAAACCTAAAGTCCCAAAGCCGATAAATCCAAATATATTACTCCTTCCCCCGGATTTACGTTTCAAACCCACAATGATCGGGGGGTAATACCATCCCCTTCGTCCGTTACACAGGAACAAAGCAGTCACCCACACTCAGCGGTGTGCTTAACAAAAAGTTAAAGCAAAAGCTGAAACGGGATGATTTATTGGAATCGTTAAGATGGGAGAGGGAATACGCCAGTGCTGAGGATGTATTTGAAAATGAAGTATGGAATGAAGCCGGGAGGGAATGGAGGAAGGAACATCCGGAGGAAAATCCTTCAAAGGATGGGCTTTGGAAGACGGAGGTATCGAAGGCGCAGATGGTGCTGCAGGTTAAACTTTGGGCTCATCAGGTGGCGGTTTGGGAGAGGTCTGGGCAGTGTATGGAGAGGATTGAAGAGCATAAGAGGAGGGTTAGAGAGTTTATGAAAAAGATTAAGGCGGAGAAGGGGAAGGGGAAGGAACTGGTGGAAGAAGTAGTAGCGACGGTGGGAAGAAAGGAGGGTGAAGCTGGGATGGAGACTCGTGGTCAGAGTGAAGCGGATACACAGATGGATGCTTTGAATGCGCAGTTGGAGGCGGCAGGTTTGGAATCGGAGCCACGGACGACAGAGCCTACGAAGAAACCAAAAATTGAGAGGAAGGAGTGGAAGGAACAAGAAGCAAGGTCGGATTTTGACGAGGATGATATGCAAATGAACGCTCTAAACGCACAATTAGAAGCGGCGGGCTTCAAACCGGAGCCACGGGGTGCAAAATCGAAGAAGCCCAGTCGTAGCAGTAACTTCGAGACCAGAGACTACAACCGCGGCGACAGGAAAGTGAATACGCGGGCGGAATACCATCCAAGATCACGACCTAATTTCGAACCAAGATCACGGCCTCATTTCGAATCAAGATCAAAACCCAATTTCGAGCCAAAACCACGGCCAAAAAGAACCCCCAGCCCAAAACTACAACCTCAACCAAAACATCACAAAGAAGAACAACGGCCCAACCGACGAGAAGAACCACGAGAAAGACCCCACGACAACGGAGCCATGTTAGCAGGAAAAGGGAAACGATCCCGATCAATAGGATTAGACATTGCCAGAGTTTTTGGCAGCGAAGAACCCGGGTCTCGGGCGACAAGGACTAAGGTTACGCGCAGACCAAAACAATACCCTGGAGGAGCAGGCGGTTTATTCGATGATTCTGAAAAGTCTCCTCCTCCTGCACACTCTTAAGATAAGAGCTATTGCTGGGAGGAGCGGTGGTATAGATGATGAGTTACGGAATATTTTGGGTCGATAGAGATGGATGGTATCTTGTATAGTAGTGTATAATAAATGTGATACTCTAGTAATCGGTCTTAGTCAGTGATCTATGTAGAATACGCAGGGTCAAGCCAGCGCTGCACCTATGTGGATGTTCTAGAAATTCCGCGACCTCAATATCAAACACTAAAATTCATCCTAAAAAATCCTTGGCACCCAGACATCCCACCTTCAACCCCACCACCACCCCCACCAACGCTAATACAACCCTTCCAAAATGTCCAACATCTGGATCGCAGCCTCCGACGGTAACACCGCCCAGGTCCTCTCCTACCTCTCCACCGACCCAAGCCTCGTAAACGCCAAAGACGAAAACGGGTATACACCCATCCACGCCGCGGCATCATACGGGCACCTCGGCCTTCTTCGCACGCTTATAAAAGACCATGGCGGAGACGTGAACCTTCGTGACGACGACGGTGATACACCGTTGTTTACTGCCGAAACAGTGGAGGTTGCGCAGTGTTTGGTCGAGGAGTTGGGCGCGGATTGGAGTTTGAAAAATGAGAATGGGTTGACGGTGTGTTACTTTTCTCTCTATTATTTTGGCGTCTCGTAACTTTTTTTTTTTTATGGGTTTCTGGGGGACTAATTCTGTGGTACATAGGCCGCCGAAGCGATCGAAGAAGACGATTCATACCCCCTTGTAGCCGAATACCTAAGTTCGTTAGCATTGAAGGAGACAATGTTAAGTTCAGACGCTGGAGTTCCACCGCCCGGTATCGCCGTGAATGTCAGGTCTATGGACGAAGTCGCTGGAGAACTAGAACCCGTTGACGAAGAATTTAAGAGGAGGATCGAAGAACTGGCATCAAGGCCTGGAGAATACTCACAGGAAGAACTGCGACAGTTGGTTACTGAAGCAGTTCATAAACATGTCTTGGAACCGGAGGAGAGGAATGTTAGGCAGAAGGACTAGGTGCTGGTCTCGCGGTCTCGCGGCGCTGGTAATTTAACGTATTTTACAGACATGATAGCGGGTAGTTTATGCATTTGGGATATTTGAATTCAAGGGTTAAAAAAGGTTCCATGTACGATAGTGATGTGAATAAGAATCTGGGCTATAGGTTCTAAATGCTTCTAGATGAACGAAATGCTGGTATATGTACAGGTACATGAAGTTCAACGAGTCGCAAGAATCTATGTACACCGTGTATAATGAGAAATGCCCCCTTCTACATGAAACGGAATGCGATATAAGATGGGTATAGATGGTCCGTGGTATATGTGTATGGAATGTCGCTATATATGAGCTAAAATGATCTATAGGGACTGCAAATTTAACCGCGTGTCCTCTGGAGGAATTCGACGACGCTGGTGTAGACGACGAGAAGGATACCGCCTCCAGGTCCAAGACGGAGAACCTTGGGGAGGAAACCCTTGTAGAGAGCTGCGAAACCTTCTTCCCTGGCGACGACGAAGAGGGATGGGATGGCCCAGTTGTACTTTTGGACCTGACCGGGGACTCTGACGGTGTTCTGGATACGGGATTTGACGACGTCGAAGCTAGTTGCTGTTAGATGATATTCCAATAGGTATATATTGACCTAAACGGGGGGGTTACTTACGGAGTGTTCAGGACGGTACCGGCGGTACCACCAGCGGCACCAGCAAGAATGTCGTTCACCATCTGTCCTCGCTTGGTGTCTGCCTTCGGTAGCAGGCTCTTGACCTGGAAGATGAAACCGAAGTACCCAGCGTTCCATACCAAGTGCCTCCACATTGTGCTTTCCAAGCCGTTGTACAGAGCTAGCACACCCTCCGCCCTAACCAACTTGACGAAACAATCCACCATTCCGTTGTACTTGCCCGCCGAGGCACGATCCTGCAACCGAATCTTGATCAACTCGAACGGTACAACCACAAACGACTCGCTCACACCGGCAGAAGCACCCGTTAGAACGGCCAGCGGCTGGTTCATCTTCTCGATTCCGAAGCTCTGTCGGTAGAAGTTGCCCCAGTAGTCGTTGGCGGCGAATTTGGTAGCACGCTTGGGCGCCTCCATGAGAATCGGGGCGTTGATGCCACGGTATAACCGGCTGAAACCTTCGTTCTTGATGATCTTACGGAAGCAGTCGAGGGTGCCGGTGTAGGCGTCTGCACCGGTGGCGCCGCCAACCTGGAGCTGTATTCTGGTCTTGACGACGTCTAGCGGGTACATGACCAAGATTTCAGAGACACCGGCGACGGCGCCGGCCGCGAAGCTGTAGGCGAAGGGGAGGGGCTTCTTGTTTTCCGACATTTTTGTTTTATCTTAAAAATAAAAGATATAAAAGGGAGAGAGAGAAGGAGAGAGAAGGAGGGAGGAAGGTTCGGAGGGGTGGGATGGTGTTGTTAGTGTGGTAGGCGACAAAAATGACAGGTCGTCCCGAGGCCGAAAATGCGACTGACAGCCTGTATATTATATATTTGATGCCCACGAGCAAGAGAGTAATATTATCTGATCTTCGAGGAGCGGGGAGCTTGTGGACCTTATACTAAAATCGCTCGCCAATCCCACCTGAAGAAAAAGATGTGTACTCTTTTTTTTTTTTGCTTCTGACAGCCGCTACCTTACTTTCTTAAGTAATCAATTCAATTCGGCGGGCAAGCATGAGGAAAAAAATATTCATTGGGTGAGTTTGGGGTAAAATTTGACCTGCCGTTATCGCCGATATTCGATGTCGCCGCTCTCGCTAGTTAGCTAGCGCCCTGCAGGAGTTCAGGTCCCGGCCTGGACCGGCAGTTCTCTTGGCCCCCACTGCTGCGCCGGCCAAGAGGAATTCTAATGTCCAATACCCCTCATGGCCTGGGGACCCCGATCGCGATTTCCGACTGACCGAGAGGTATTTGGTGATGGAAATACGTCAGCTTGGGAGCTAGGAGCTAGGAGCTGCTCGGACAGCTATCCTGTACAGCTCGTATTCACCAATTGATGGTGGTGCATGGTGGTACTGTGGAGGATGCAGTGCAATGGGGATGTCGACTGTACTGGAGTCTCGATGTGATGCATTGCATTGGGCGATGTTCTGGATTGGGGTGGTTGCTTGGCAGCCCTTTGTTTACGGCGCTCAACACATAATTGCTTAGTTACGCGTCGCCAGAAAAAAACACCAATATGCTTGCCCATTTCATACTATGCTGGTATTCAATTGCAATCAAATCAACCACCAACCACTCCACATTCCAGTCTGATTGGGCTGGACCGGACTGGCAAAGCTCCCCTTCGACGCCTGTTCTCTCGATATGCTTCATTATTAATCATCTTATTCGATTTTTACTGTTTTGCGATTAGCGTTCCCCGTTGCTGCTCTGCTTCGACATTGCATTGCCTTGTATTGTATTGATGTTGTTTATTTGATGACCTTTCCTCACCGACATCTCGACGACCATCGACCGGACCGACGATTGCTGGCAACATGTCTCGCCGGACAGTAAGCTTCTTCGAGCAAGATCATGCTGCTGTAATTCACACTCTTTCTCTCCTCTATTCATTCATAACGCTGCACATTGTTTGCTAATATATAGAATCCACAGAACCGTCCTGGTGGAGGTCGTCCCTCTTTTCGGAGAAACAATACCAATGCTGCTGGAAACTCCGGGGTCCCCAAACCCCTCGCCGGCCAACCCCTCAAGAAAACTGTCTCCGACCCGGTATCACTAAAGACAAAGGAGAAACTCGGTTCCTTCGCCCACAAAAATGCTTCTGCTGCTAATCCTCTAAGTCGAAGCAAAACCGGTCCAGCTGGTCCCGTTTCGAAGTATCCTGTAACGTCAATAGCTCGGCCCAATGCTCCTCCTGGAAACGGCGGACCGGAAGTAGAAATCACAGCACCCTTGGATTCCTCACCGCCACCGATATTTTACACGGAGAACAAGCACCGCGACGAACGCTTATCCGTTAAGGACAAAATCCCATCCGACAAGGTCGACAAAACACCTGCACCGAAAAAGCATGCCAGATTTGCAACCGGGTCCGTTCCCACTGGAGACCCTAAGGATGTCCCTTGTACCCCACAGCACCGGTTCGCCCTGAACGATCTACTCTCGCAGGCCAACACGACACCATCCGTCTCTAAATCTACTGAGGAAGCATCTCCAGAAGTTAGAGTCTCCTGGAGAAACTCTCCGAAGAGATTGCAGGGGAGGAAGGCCGCTGACCGGGTTTCTATGTATAAGAAAAGGGCCAGAAGCTCCTCTCCGGCTACTACGCCGCGACCTAGCAAACGTGCACAGGAACAGCTCGCTTTCGACATCTCCTCGTCTGCTCTTAAAACCCCAATGGCCAACCCGTTCGAAGATGCTTGGAGTAAACGACTCCAAGACTTTCCCAAAGCTGGCGTTTCCTCCGTCAAAGGCGAGAGTGTTTTCGATGGAAGTTCACCAAGTGCGCCACCAACCGTTTGCGATTCACCGTCTGCATTTCGAAGATCATTGAGCGCTCCGACCAAACGACTAAAACTAGCAGCGGCAGCAGCAGCAGCCGATAAACCCAAGGAAACTGATAATCTAGAAGCAAGGAGTATTCGAAAACTGGGAAGACGTGGTGGCGCTACCCCTCGCAATCCCGCTAACGAACGTGTGTCTAGTTTGTTGGCTAGGCTTCAGGAGAATACTAAAGTAGCAGCTCTCCAAAAATCAGAGACTGCCCCCGCTTCTATCAACTCCTCTTTATATCGATATGACGACGCCTCAGCCTCAATCGAAAACATGATCACCCCGCCTGTCGACGATAAGGGCCCTTGGGAAAGGGAAAGCTCCGTAGTGGTATCTAGGAGATCAAGATCGGTGTCCGTTATGCCCCCTGGTAACTCGAGACAGACGACGAAAGAACCCTCTCCCGTGCCTGTTCGTGCTGAGGAACCGAAATCAGATGACTATGGGCTCGATGATGATGATGACGATGAAATGTTTGAGTTGGTAGAGGGTACTTGCCAACCTGATGAGCCTGCTCAGGATGCCGATGAGGCCGATGAGGCCGATGAAGATGAAAAGGTCGGAGAGAGTAAAGATAATGATGATATGGACTATGGACTTGATGACCTTGACGACGATGACGACTGGGAGGCGGATATTGCTAAGGCAGTAAAGGGTGATGCAACTCCCAAGCCATCTAAAAACAAGCCTAAATCGCCTCTTAAAAAGTCACCAGCTTCGTCAAAGGAACGGGTCAGCTCGCCCATTGCAATTTTATCAGACGATGATTATGGGAGCGATTTTGATCCCGATGAGATAGTTGTAAGTTCACATACTAGCATAGCATTCAACGAACCATACTAAGTTTTGAAAGAAAGACACAAAATCCCGAACCATCCAAAGATTCGTGGTGCTAGACGTATTTGAAGATGATTACATCTCGAGCACTGGGCAAACCCGACAGGAGAAAGCACTCCGTGTCGAGGATGAGAAGACACGGACGGAGCGGCGGGTTTTGCTACGGCAGGCTTGGGTGGATTGCGATGTGCGGGAGGGGGATGTCGTCAATGTCATAGGAGGCTTTGACGTAAATCTCACCTGCATTATTGACAATTCGCAAAATATGCTTATACTTCATCCTGATATCCTTTTATCCGCCACGGCGGTTGCGGATTCGTTCGATTGCATCAGACTGGCGACGTTGAAGGAACGAGTGAAAGCTATTTCCGATGCATCGCAGTGGAGCGTTTATGGAAACATCTTGCACGAGGTATTCCAGGTTGCACTCAGTGCCAACGACTTTTCGACACCGTTTTTGGAGAAGGAGATCAGTCGTATTCTTTCGGCGCAGATGGGGAATTTGTACGCTGTGAGGGTTACGCCTGCTATGGCGGTTGATCACCTACGGACGCAATTACCTTATTTGCAGGATTGGGCGAAATTATTTGTATCCGCGAAACCGAAGCCCGATGCTATGGCGAAGGGTCATCGGTCGCCGGATGTGAATATAGCTATTCGAAAAGTTTTAGATGTTGAGGAACATATTTGGTCGCCTAAGTTTGGGCTTAAAGGAAATATCGATGTTACTGTTGAGGCCGATGTGAGGGATATTAATGGGCAAAGTATTCTGACTCTTCCGCTCGAGTTGAAGACGGGAAGGAATGCGAAGGTTGCACATCGGGCTCAGACTATGCTTTATACTCTTTTGATGTCTGATCGTTATGGTGAGTTTAGAAAGTATTTTTCTTTTTTTTAGCCGGGTTTCTAACGTGATCTCTATAGATATCGAATCATTATGCGGTGTTCTGTATTATATGGAAAAGGCAGAAACGATCAGAGTGCCGAATCTTTCGGATGAGCTACGCGGGTTGATGATTGGGAGAAATCATCTGGCGCGGTATATATACAGCAAACTCGACCTTCCGCCCATGTTGCAGGATAAACGTATGTGTGGGAGATGTTATGCCAAAACGACTTGTTTTGTGTACCATAAGGTAATACCCAGACTCTGAGTATATTTCATCTGACGACGACTGACTAGTTTCTTAGACGATGGAAAACGGTACCGAAGAAACGAGCGGTGTGGGTGACGTTTTCACGAAAGAAGCTGGTCATCTTAACCAAACACACTCCGAATTCTTTTCCAAATGGGAGGTTTTACTTTCAAAGGAAGAGAAGGATATGGAGAAGTTCCGGAAGGAGCTGTGGGTTATGAGTAGTGAGGAAAGAGAAGCGGCTGGAAGGTGTTTTGGCGACCTGAAAATGATACCCGAATCAGCACCTACATCGAACGACAACGTTTCGAAAATCAACCGATACCATTATCGATTTGTGAAGCGGACACCGCCGCCCTCATTTTCGTTCTTGGAGTCACAGATCGGAGTTGGTGAGGCGATTGTGATATCCGACGAGGCTGGACATTTTGCTCTTGCAAAGGGGTTCGTGATTAGAGTATCTGCCCAGTGGATTATGGTGGCAGTTGATCGGAGGCTACATAACTCTCGAGTGAGAGAACCTGGATTCCACGAAACGAAGAATCAGACCTTTTCAGCTATTATGGAGATTCTGGAAGATGGGACGACGAAGCCGTTGCCACCGCCGAGTTCTCAAGAAGGGCTTGTGTCGTATCGTCTTGATAAAGATGAATTTAGCAATGGGATGGCGCTTATTCGGAATAATCTGGTGGAGTTGGTGAAGGCTGATGGGAATCCGAGGCTGCGGGAAGTTATTGTGGAATTGGCGCCGCCGGTTTATAATTTGACCTCGACGGCGTATCCGCTTCCATCCGCCAGCCAGGGGAAGATTAACATCGATCAGAAGAACGCCATCGAGAAGGTTATGAGTGCGCAGGATTATGCACTGGTGCTTGGGATGCCGGGGACGGGGAAAACGACGACTATTGCACACATAATCCGCGCGCTAGTTCATCAAGGGAAAACCGTTTTACTTACTTCTTATACGCATACCGCTGTCGACAATATTCTTCTCAAAATCAAGGATGATCCGATCAAAGTTCTTCGGCTTGGAGCGACGTCTAAAATTCACCCGGAGGTTCAGAAGTTCGCTGTTTTGGCGAATGCGCCGAAGAAGAGCTTTGACGAGATACAGGACGCTTATCATAGTCCGCAGGTTGTTGCGACGACATGTTTGTCTATCAATCATGTTGTGTTCACGGAGAGGGTTTTCGACTATTGTATCGTCGATGAGGCATCACAGATCACTCTACCCGTTTGTGTGGGACCGATACGGATGGCGAAGAAGTTTGTTCTTGTGGGGGATCATTTCCAGCTGCCGCCTCTTGTTCGAAGTCCGGAGGCCAAGGCTGGTGGACTGGATGTGAGTTTGTTTAAGCTCTTGTCAGACGCTCATCCGGATTCTGTCGTCAATTTGGAACATCAGTATCGTATGTGTGAGGATATTATGGCGTTATCAAATCATCTTATATATGAAGGGAGGTTAAAGTGTGGGACGGAGAAGGTTGCGAAGAGTAGTCTTCATATTCCGAATATTCAGGCTTTGGAGAAGTTTCACAAGCCATCTTCTTCTTCTTCTTCTTCTTCTTCTTCTTCGGGTGAGAAGATGTGTGGGGATTCTGGGGCGCCGTCTTGTTGGATTAAGGACTTGTTGAAGGAGGATGTGAAGGCTAGGTTTTTGAATACGGATTTGGTGGCTGCGCCAGAGGAGAAGAAGGGAGATCGGACGTATAATCCTATTGAGGCGGAGTTGACGAGACAGGTGAGATTTCTTTCCATTGATACTTACACCTGGATATGGTGCTAACAATTGGAGTTATAGCTAGTAGAAGGGTTCCTCCACTGCGGCGTCGACGCCAACGAAATCGGCGTAGTATCAGTCTACCGCTCTCAAATCAAAGCGATCCAACACCTCCTCCACGCCCATCCATCGGTAGAAATGCACACAGCCGACAAATTCCAAGGTCGAGATAAAGACTGCATTATAATCTCACTTGTCCGATCAAACGATAAAGAAATTGTGGGAGAATTATTGAAGGATTGGAGAAGGATCAATGTAGCGTTTACGAGGGCGAAAACGAAGTTATTGATTATTGGGTCGAAGTCTACGCTTAAGACTAATGAATTACTGGCAAAGTTTGTGGAGATGATGGAGGAGAGGGAGTGGGTGTATGATTTACCGCATAATGCGCATTTGGGACATGATATTCCTGTGATGCAGGGGATGCAGAGTCCTACGAAGGGTGAGCAGAGGAGGGGTGTGGAGAGCTCGAGGGATGGGGAGAATAGAAGGCCTGTTACGGTGCAAAGGCAGCAGAGGAGTTTGTTGGATATGTTGGGGAAGAAAGGGGGTGGTGGGGTTTTGAAGCTTGGAGGGGGTAGTAGTATAGGACCTAGGAGTGGGGGTATGAGGTCCGGGAGCTTGTTGGCTTCGAGGCCGGTGTTGAGGGATATTGTGAATAATCTGAATTGAAGAGAGGGAGGAGGTTTTTATCATTTTGATGATGGTTGCATTTTAGCGGTTTGCGATGTATTATTACTATTTTTTTTTATTTTGTTCTTGGGAGTTTGAGGGGTAGCTGGTGGGAAGTGTGGATCTGATGTTTGGGAATATAATTCAAAATAATATTAAGTATGTTATCGCCTATTCCTTGAACTTGGGGCACCAGTCTATCTACGTGTTAACGTTATAGATTAGCATGCTATGCTAGTTTTCCTAAGTACTGTCACTATAATATGAACAAGCGGATGATATGATATAGAATGGTGGTTGAGACACTAAATCCCTGCTTCCTATACGAATTAAGTATTATTTGGTTAATTGGGCGATCTGATTGGCTAAAAATATACAACGTAGCAACACTTTATATTTAAACGATAAATGGCCGCTTTATTGCAACCAGTATATCAGTTCCGTTATCAGTACGTTCCCCAAAAAACCTCCCTTCTAGATCTTATTACCTTGCTAACCTTCGTTCACGGCTTCCCAGTGGAGAACCTTGTTAATCGTAGCATCACTGATTCGCCCATACTGGGCAGCGCTTCTCCTGATAATGAATCCGATCTTTTCACGGTGGATGAGGAGTTATCACTACGACACTATCGGGGGCTTCCGTCGCACCCAATACTCATTGCGACGACAAAACCTGGCGATTACCGACGCCCATGGGGTGCTTATCCGAACTCAGCTAGGAGAGAACTCCATGCCGCTCATTCAAGCCATCCCGTTATCAAAGTATGGGAAACGGGTATCTCCGAACAGCTTCGGAAGGGTCTTAATGAAATGAATGTCAACTGGACGAGTATTGACATTGTCCATACTCCTAACCAAAAAATGGATAATTCTTGCGGGTACGGGGGTCCTCCTGTCGACGAAACCTCGCCTGGTCCTGCAATTGTCTGGATCGGTGTTGAGACGGGTTCTTTGAGCTTTGTGGAAGGAGCTATTGTGGCAGCGAATTGTCAGAATTTTATTACTCGGCATAATATTCCGGACTGCTATGTGGAGATCCGCGAGTCGCGGGTTGTAACCAACGCTAGGACAAAGTTTATGAAGCCACCAGGGGATCTTGCTATAGACTTCACCGAAAGGGATCCCTTCTTGGCTACACTCAGCCTACCGATATGCGCTACAAATCAACCAGATCGAGTGGGGTCGGGTGGGTTTTATATTAGTGCGGGAGGAGACGATAAGGAAATTTACTTGGTTACGGCCAGACATGTCGTCCTCGATGATGGTGGTGGAGAAAGCGGCGAGGACGAAGTTATACATGGACGAAATGTCTCTATATTGGGTAACGACCAGTTCGTTGAGCACCTAGCCGACCTAGACGCCTTTATTGCTAACCTGGATTACGAAATCATTCGTGATAACGAAATGATGCCGGAGTTAGTCGAAAACCATGACGATGAAGCTAAACGAGAACTTGAGCATCGTTTGTGGGTCTCCGCCCGGAATCTGAGGGCCTTACGGTCTCTACGGCAAGAGATCGCTACAAATTGGGGAACCATGGAAGACCGCGTTATCGGACAGCTCGTCTGGGCTCCTCCGATACATTTCTCCACGGGGGTCGAAGATGGCCATACCCTCGATTTAGTCGTGGTAAAAATGGATTCTGGGAGGCTAGACGCTGAAAATTATCATGGAAATACAATTAACCTTACAAGGAGATACTTTAGTGCCAAAGTCAGGAAGGAGATAGTCAATCTTCATCCGAGTGAGACTAGTAGTATCTTCGATGACGTGGGCCTCAAAAATCCCTCGGATTTCTTCGTACCTCTCAAGGGCCAAACTCCAGCTACAGAGTTTTTTAACCCGTCTATGATGAGTGCTGACGGCGATAAATGCACAGTGGCCTTTAAACACGGGGGTGAAAGCGGGATATCGTTTGGCCGAGCAATACCCGTACCATCGTATACCCGTCGCTTTATCCAAGGCGTATACAAGGAGTCAAAGGAATGGGGTATTATCGGTCAGATACACAAGTATTCACGACGTAGCATGTTTTTCACCAAAGACTTCCGAGGATTTCATTTCTCTGAGATCGGGGACTCGGGAGCCTGTGTCGCAGACGCTTACGGTCGTGTCAGTGGGATTATAACTAGCGGTGCCTGTTCCGGCCGTAAGGAAGATGGGGGTTTGTGTCCTGAAACCCGTATGGATGTAACTTATGTCACGCCTATTACGTATATCATGAAGGCTTTGCATGGGTCGGAACTTTTTAAGAATGCACACCTTGGTCCAACTCTTTCCTAAGATCACATGTGCGCTATCCAGGCAGTGATATTTGGGAGGTTGGGTTTAATATTGGGATTATACTTAATTACTAAGCAGTACTTAAGTAATATAATTAACATATTGTCATTATGTAGGACGTTAGTCTCGTTGTAGTAGGATGTCTGGTTCTCATTGCGCAATCGATACGACTAAAAGTAGACTGCTTGTCATTAATCTACACCCGCATCACATCGGCCTCCCTTCACACATTCTCACCCGCCTCTCGTATGCGTATGTACACTAGACGTTTATCTAAGGCCAATGCGTTATACTTTTTCTTATCGCTGCTCTTAAGTGCTGATCTGATGTGCGTTTGTTGCGGACCCAGATACCCACTGACTACTATAGTAGTTAATCCGTACTATTAATACTTTTTATAGAAGTTATGGACGTACTAGCCGTCAAAATTATCCGTAATTTTAGGTACCATATAAATAAGTACTTATATACATACTGGGGTATTTATTAGACTTGATAACAAGTCAACTACTTAGTTTTTACACCAGAGAACGCCAGCGACATGGAGCCCCCTGCTAACGTTCCAGGAGGTACCACTCCTGCCGGCGACTCTCTCACGTCTGTAACTGAAGAGTTATCCCACTGCTACTATAGTGGGCTTCCTTCGCGCCCGCGACTCATTGCGACGACCCGTCCCCATCCCTTCGATCCACCGTTTACACTGTATCCATACCCTACCGAAAAAGAGATCCATGCACTACGTGCGGGACACCCAATTGTCAAGGTTTGGGACTTCGGTGTCGGAAACAGGTTCCAGAAGGGGTTAAATGAGATGCAGGTAGACTGGACCAGCATCGATGTTGTCCATCTCCCAAACAACGGAGACCCACCTGGTCCGGCAATAGTATGGATAGGCGTCACACCGAACTCCCTCGAACTCGAAGACGGCGCTATCTTGGCGGCCAAATGCCAGCATTTCCTCGACGAGAACCTCATACCAGATACCTTTGTGGAGATTCGTGAGTCGGTAATAATTACAAGTGCTGGGTTCCGGTTTATGGACCTCCCGAGACCTCCAGAGGTTGAAGAGCCACCCTATTCCGCCCCTCACAGGGATTCCTTTACAACAGCCCTCGGCATGACCATTTGTGACACAAGCACGCCACATGCGATAGGGAGTGGTGGGTTTTTTATTAGTGCTGGCGGGGATGACAAAAACGTGTATCTAGTCACTGCTAGGCATGTTGTTTGCGCCGACACTATCGAAAGCAGTAAGACCACAATCGAGCGCTGGCCGCAGGACTGGAGCCAACCGCGGGTGGACATCTCGATCCTTGGCCGTCAGTTGGATAAGAAAGTGGTCAAGGTAGAAAAGGACATAGAAACACTAAATGAGTCAATTGACATTAGCAACAAAAGGATACAACGACCAATCAACAATGAAGAGCAAGCTAGGGTTAGGAAAAGGGCTCAAGAAGCTTTGCCCACCTTAACCGAAAACCTAGCAGAGATACAGGCTCTGCGGCGAGAGATGACAACCCATTTGGCAGACGTTAAGGACCGAGTTATCGGGGAACTTGTCTGGGCTCCCCCAATTAGTTTCTCTAACGACGAAAACGGCCATACTTTAGACATAGCCGTAATAAAAATCGATGTTGGAACTTTGGACATCAATAACTACGGGGGTAATATAATAAACCTAACGATCAAGTATAAGAAATCCGAGATGGCTGAAATGGCCAATCTCCATCCTAGCGAAGTCAAAAGCCGACTCCACAGCATCCCTTCAGACCGCCTAATAGATCTGAGAGACCAGACGCCTTGCACGGAGTTTTCCGCTCCCTCAATGACAAGTGCTGATGGCGAAAAGTGTACCGTTGTATTCAAGAACGGAGCCACAACCGGGGTCACCTTTGGCCGAGCGAATCCCGTGAGGTCTACCAAGAGGTACCTTTTCTATGGTCTAGAGAAAATATCGAAGGAGTGGTGTATTATTAGCTCCAGCAAAGTAGACCCTGATGACAGGGTAAGACCTTTCTCCGCGCGCGGAGACTCGGGAGCATGCGTGGCTGATGCATACGGGAGGATTAGTGGGCTCATTACTAGCGGCACTGGCTTCGGAGATCGTATAGATGCTATCTACGTAACTCCCATCCACTGTATCATGCAAGCTTTACACAGCACGGATCGGTTTAAGTCTGCGCGCCTCAGCCCAACTTTATTATAGGACGACAGGGCTTACGCCATCCTTTGGGTTTATACTGTTAGATTTTCGGCCACGGCTTGCGGTTTGGATATTGGCTTCCTTGGAGTTCGAGGTACTTCTTTGGAGACGGAGCAGATTAACATTGGTACTATATTTTCGGACTGACCACACGTGTTTCGTTTCTTTGTATATCCTAAGTACTTGATTAGTCTAGTTATATATTTAGACAGGTGCCCTCGACTAGCTACTAATACTTTAGGATTCATCAATAATATGTGTTGGATCTGTTGGATTCTGGAAATTAGTCATGTGACAGCGTGCGACTCATCTTTGGCTGCTTGGCTGCGACGCGCCCGCGATTTAGCCGATGTTTACCTTCTTTCTGCGGTGCTCCACCAGACAAACCCCAGCTTCGAAGTCACCGCTTCGAATTAGCATTGCCACCAACTCCATTTGTCAGCGGCCCTTCGCTCCTCCCTTTCTTACGATCACTATACCCCTTCATAGCCGAACCGTCCTTTCCAATGACGGTCTGATAGCCTTCTTTCCACGCCCTATGTACTATGCCCGATGACTTTTATATTGACGTCCCTCCCGTGAATCCGCAGCACCGCAACTTCGCAGCACCACAACCTACCACACCCATCAACAATCGCATCACCGTCCGGAATCCTTCTTCCGCCACTACTCAAAGAGTCTCTTTCTCAACTACGGATCCTCCACAGGGAACTATACCATCGTCCACCATGGGCGACGTCGAAGAACCTACACAGTACGACGACCAGGGTGCCAGCGCCTACGGTGCTCCCACGCCACTTGCGCAGCTTGAGGGAAATGGAATTCATGCAAGGGATATCAAGGCTATTGTTGAAGCCGGATATAACACCGTTGAAGCGGTTGCTTATACGTATGAAGCTCTGAGGCGAATCAATTGATATGTAGAAGATGCTAACTTTCAGGTTATAGCTCGAAACGACAGTTATTAACCATCAAAGGCATATCGGAGGCAAAGGCGGACAAGATTATCGCTGAAGGTGAATCGACCCCACGTTTTTGCGCAGTCTTGTGGGGATCTTCGCTAACGTGGATGAATTTTCTTTGTTCTAGCCGCAAAACTCGTTCCTATGGGATTCACAACCGCCACAGATATCCACGAACAACGAAGCAGGCTCATCTCCATCACTACAGGCTCGAAACAACTCGATACCCTCCTTGCCGGTGGCATCGAAACGGGGTCTATCACAGAAATCTTCGGCGAGTTCAGGACAGGAAAGAGTCAGCTATGTCACACCCTAGCCGTCACCTGTCAGCTACCCCTCGACATGGGTGGCGGTGAAGGTAAATGCCTCTACATTGACACCGAAGGCACCTTCCGTCCCGTCCGTCTCCTTGCTGTGGCCCAACGCTACGGCCTTAACGGCGAAGAGGTTCTCGACAACGTCGCCTACGCCCGTGCGTATAACTCGGACCATCAGTTACAATTGCTGAACATGGCAGCGCAGATGATGACCGAGACAAGATTCTCGCTGCTCATAGTGGACAGCGCGACGAGTCTTTATCGTACTGATTTCTCGGGCCGTGGTGATTTAAGTGCCCGACAAATGCACTTGGCAAGATTTATGAGGCAGCTTCAGAGGTTGGCTGATGAGTTTGGTATCGCCGTTGTCATCACGAATCAGGTCGTGGCGCAGGTCGATGGAGCTGTGTTTAATCCTGACCCAAAGAAGCCTATTGGAGGAAACATCATTGCACACGCTTCTACTACTCGGTAAGTTCTGGGTCGTGGTCGCAGGATGAAAGCCCCAGCCACTAACGGATGAGTTTAGACTTTCATTAAAGAAGGGGCGTGGAGAAACTCGTATTTGCAAGATTTACGACTCGCCCTGCTTGCCAGAATCTGAATGTCTTTTCGCAATTAACGGTATGTCTCTTCTACTGAATCTACACCAAGTCCTTTGGAAGTTTGCTAACATTGGCCACAGAGGACGGTATTGGCGACCCAAGTCCAAAAGATATGGAGGCACATGAGAGATAAATATTTGACTCAATTCTCATACGATTTTTCTTCTTTTCTCTTTGCATCTATCTAGCGTCCTGCATCAGATCCCTGCTTTTATCGGGATTCCGTCTTTTGTGCTTCATTAATTGTACTTATATTTTCGCCTGAACGACCCTGCCTCGTCTTGTTTTGCTCCCTCCCAAGTGTTATTCCCTTTTCATGATTTATGGATCCATGGAGTTGGGGGATATACTATTCATAGAGGGACATGTACTTCCTCCTTTCAAGTCCAATTCACGAAACTCCTATTATTCATCCCGTAGGCAGGTTACGGCGCTATCGAGTGTTGACCTTTGAAGTACCATGCATGTGTTGCCATCGTGGTTCTAACCAGCCAATCAGGTGCCGTCGCTGAAACTGCCACGCCAAGAAAAAAAGTTTAGCTCGTCTCTGTCGCCTATACCTTAAATTTTCAAACTTGTTAAAACTTCACCAACCCCGTCCCGACATCTAAAAATCCGAATAACAACCATCACATCTCCACAAAAATGGCGGCTTCGAAACGGAAACAAGAAGTTAAATCTCTTGGTAATGACACCAAGAAGGTTAAGCTATCCAAGGAATCTGAAGCAGGGTTCTCGAATAAAAAGAAACCAAGAAAGAACTTGGTTGAGGACAGCGATGACGATGAGGAGGAATATCAGGGTGATAACGATGTTGAAATGGAGGACGTAGACGAATCTGGGTCTAAAGGCGCTACTCAGAACAAGGGTAACGCTCAGAAGAACAATGCCAATGGCGGGAATACCAACTGTAGGGGAAAAAATCTCTATCGTTCATTGAGACCAGACTCCGCATACTAACCACAGTATACGGATCGTTTACAGCGAACAAATCTCGAGAATCCCATGCCGCCCAAAAGAAACTCGCCACCGAACGTAAACAAGCCAAACCAAACGCCGACGTCATCCACCGCTCCAAAAAGATCTGGGAACGTCTCCGCCGAAAGTCCCACGTGCCTCTCGACGAACGCAAGAAGCTTACCGACGAACTATTCTCCATCGTCACAGGGCGTGTCAAGGAACTGGTGTTCAAACACGATGCGAGCCGTGTAATCCAGACAGCCGTGAAATACGGCAGCGCAGAGCGACGACAGGAGATTGCGAAGGAGTTGAAGGGGGAGTATTTGCAGTTGGCTGAAAGCGCGTACGGGAAATACTTGGTTGTCAAGCTGATGCACTACGGCAATGCTAAGACGAGGGAAATGATTATTGGGGAGTTTTATGGGCACGTGAGGCGGTTAGCGAAGCACAAGGAGGCTTGTTACGTGATCGATGATGCCTATCGGGAGTATGCTACACCCAAACAGAAAGCATCGATTATTAGGGAGTTTTACGGCGTGGAGTATGCGATTTTTAAGGTGGGTCATATATGCCGTCTAGCGGGCTCGGGATTATGGGCGCTAATCTGGTGTGTAGGACGACTCAAAAGATGCTTCATTAAAGTCTTTGTTGGAGGAGAACCCAGAAAAGAGACCACTTATTATGAAGAGTTTGTTCGAGTTGATCAATCAAATGGTCGAGAAGAACATGACATTCTTAACAATTCTTCACAAGGCGATGCTTGAATATATTCTGAATGTCAAGCCGGAAACAAACGAAGCAACGGAGCTTATCGAGGTTGTCAAGGAGCATCTTGGAAACATTTCATTCTCAAAGGATGGCGCCCAGGTCATTATGCGATGCTTTGCATGGGGATCGGCGAAGGATCGGAAGGTTATGTTGAAGAACTTGAAGCCCAGTATTCAAGAGCTTTATGCCGATGAACATGGGTGTATGGTGCTGCTGGCGGTGTTTGACGTCGTCGACGATACGGTCCTAGTGAGCAAGACAGCATTCCCAGAGATCCAAGCCAAGTTGGATGATGGGAGCGCGGGTACTCATGCGATTGCAAGAATACCGCTGCTCTATCCACTTCTGGGTAGAGAGACGAAGTTGATGCATCCGCAGAAGATTGAACTGCTAGAGGATATTGATAAGGTCAGAGCTCTGACAAGGTTTGTGCAAGATCCCTACCATGAATTAGCTCCCCAAAGCATTTGCTAACATATTTTGTCCGGTTTATAGTAAGAAGGACCCTAAAGTTCGCCAACAAGAGCTCAGGAAGGCATTGAGCCCGGCTCTTCTGAAGTCGGTGGCCACCCATGCTGTGGATCTGGCCACCACTCCTCTCGGATGCCAATTCGCGTCCGAAGTTATCATTTTTGCAGAAGGCGATAGGTCAGCGGCAGCAGAGGCCATAGCTACACTCGCAGAGGGAGAGGAGGCCAAGGACAACAAGGACCTCGGAAGAATGCTCAAGAATCTAGTCCAGGAAGGTTTCTTTAATAACAAGACAAAGGAGATTCAGCGTATGTCTATTTTATCCGTATTTCTGACCGACCTTATGAAGTACTAACGACCCCTTCTAGTATCAGACCCACCAGTTGAGTTCTACAAGTATTTGATCCCAAAAATCGAGTCAGATTTGGCATCTTGGGCAACAGGGGGGAACTCTTATCTCATTGCTACCTTGCTGGAAAGCGAGAGGGTTCCTGAGAGTGAAAAAGCGAAGGTTAAGAAAATACTATCAGGAAAGAGTGAACAAGCAGCTATCAAGAGCGCCAAGCAGGCTGGTAATAAGGGAACAGAGTTGATATTCAACTTGTTGAAGGGGAAGAAATAAATCAGAGGCTAGATCAATCCCTACGAAGTTTTGGGGGACAATTTCTAGCAATACTCTATATAAAATTAGCATCTGTTTCTTTACACCTTTAATACCATTTTACCTTCGATACAATGCTTGGAGTCGAAGTTTCACTTAGTACCAAGAGATAGGCCTTGTATATATAGACTGTTGCATTGTGTGGAGCAACGCAAAACAGTGAGGCCCATATGCCAAATATCTAGACTATATACAGGTGCACTGCTCCTAAGCTATATCAAAATGCATCAACCTCCTTCTCCTCTTCATAGATACTCTTCCAGGTTTTATTCCAAGGGTATTCTTACTCTACACACCCTATACATCTTATATACTCTTATCCTACTACTGGGCTCTTCTTCTTCCGCTTGCAGCATCCCCCTAAGAGCGCAAGTCCCTATTCACGCTTCGTACTACATACACCATGCGATGCAGAGAACCCAGACATAGCCTCTTCTCATGGCGACCTGTTAGCTGAACAGACGCCCAAGAGATCTTTATTCAATTCTTGAAAAATACAGAAGCATCCTCTAGATTAAAATCTTTGATCTATCTTCATATCGTACACCGGCCTCATACCATCGATTCTCCATCTCAATTGCCATCGCCTGCTGTCTCGAATCGAACAAGAGACAGTTTCATCCTTCTCGGAGCGGCACTCGCCGTTCACTGGGCTCTGTGGATCACCGATTGCTACGAGCTCTTCCTAACCGTTGCAACGTTGCTTCGATTACCTTACAAGGTCTGTTATTCCGTGACGTCGCCGTTGCAGATTGACCCTGTGACACATCGCTAACGATACGCAGGTACCCGTGAGCAATCAAGTGCTTGACGCCGCGATATCCGATACCCGTAATTTCACACGATTAATATTAACGCCAGTCGTTGAAATCAAATCCGCTTCATCGTCGGTGCGTTCTTCGATACATACTTTCTCCGAAAAGTGCAAGATCTCGACTGGTCAAAATCTTATAGCGGATACACAGGCCGGTTACCAAAACGGTTAAATCCTGCTTCGTATTATCGGAATACTGATATTCACTAGGAAGACTAATTGGTAAGCGTTACAACCTTCCATGGATTAGAAGGAAATAAGATAGTGCCAATCTTGGAGGTTTGTAGGCGGCCAATTAATTTGAAATAATGCTAACAAGCTGCTATGTCAAATCCAAGGAGCCATAGCGTTTAAAAATGGTGTTCTGGGAGTCGTGGTCGAATTTGTATCGATTCCTATTCGTAAGTTTGGGCACACCATTTGCAAGACGATTAGTAGTTGAAGGATCATAACAAGATGATATCCCAATAGGTTCTAGGAGGTCTCTTTGTACGTCCCAGCTGTCCATTCCTAGGATTCTTAAGAAAGAAAGTCCCCAATTAACGTATTACCTAGGTTGTATGGGCAATCATAAGCTTCATATGTCGCGTTATCGCAGCCAGAATCCGGGAAAAACTGGAAGCCGGGTACCAGCTGGAGCTTCTCGAGCGCCCACCGGAGTCGACACGGGTCCAGCGATCACACAGCGTCAACTTTGGTGTTCGAGCTCTCGACTTCCACGAGACGCCGGCTGAAGCTGGGATCGTAGATAGTGAGTCTCTAAGAGTGTTCTCCCCTGCCTCGAGATTTTCAAGGATTTCCTCTCCAGCTAGCAGCGGGGGACGCAAAGATTCAGAGTCGACTATCGGAAGTGTATCAGAGACCGCGGGACTGAATATAAATGGGCGTCAATCGTATCTGCCGCCACCGTCGAACTACGTTCCACAAATGATACCAAGAGGATTCCCCCCGTTCATCTCTCCATCCGCAGCAGAACTAGGAATCGGCAACCCTGGACCATCGAGGTCACCAATCCCTATTACTGCTCAGAATACTGGTGGATCTAGATCCTCATCGGCCGGCTCGAACTTCAAAACAGCGCCAAATACCCCGGGCCTTCAGGGAGACCTTTTGCCGTATTTTCTAATACCGCCTACTCATCCCTACTCTAATTATCTCCAGGTTCCATCACATCATCATCGACGCCCCGTCAGTACTTCTTCAATTACCGAAATAGTTCCTGGTTCGTCCGGACCCTCCCAACCTACCGTCAAAGGCATCTTGAAGAATCATGGCCAAGTTCAGCATCCTGTCGAAACCCTAAAGGGCAGACGTTCAGTAACTCCAGGCAGGACCAGCAGGTCCCCTCTCCAAAACGGTTCTGTAGTCGGAGCAGAAATCGATATTTCTGTACCACCCACACCCACTTCAGGGCCACAACCACCTCACCCACGCTCCAGGAGCGCACCACCGTTGAAGAATCGCCAGCAATCCAGCTCGGCTCCTTATCAGTCGCAAAATCTTACAAATATCCCCGAGGCCTACATCGAATCTCCAGACGGCATCGAGTTGAAGGAACGCCCTCGTAAACGTAGCACTGAAAATATTCCAGCGTTGGCAGGTCCTTCAACGGCTACCGGCCCCACGATCCCACACCCAACTCGCGCTCCACCGCCGATTCCGTTTCTGTCACGATCACCTGCTCCAGCCTCTAGTACCTCAGCACCACTCGAGACTACAAAAAATAAAGAAGAAAAAACAAGTTGTGCTAGATAAAGGTAAGGGGAAGGCCCCTCGTGAACCGTGGATGGGGGAGTAAGACAATGAACATCCTACCTTCCCCTTCTACGTTACAACTAACAGCAACTACGAACTACATCGCTCGACCTCCGTCTCCTGATGTCCCCCCTTCCTATTGTCTTGCCCAAATTTATCACAAACCCCCCAGTTCTATTGTGTTGATTTACAAATTACAACAAAGCCTTCCCCTACCCTCACACAGCCTTATCTTTCTATGGCCTAATACATTCTATTCTTGCCTTTTTTTTTATTTTCGGATTTGCTTCCTCACGCATTACATCTGCAATATCCGAACTGCTAGACCTCTCTACAATATCCCGTTACTTGCTCATGTATGTAACCCTCCACATTCAAGCATGTAGCGAAAAGAAATACAAAACCACTTTCACCCTTTCACATATCTTGAACCCGTTTTCATGGGGTCCCTAACGAGTCAGGATCAAATAGAGGTCCCATCTTACAAACGGGAGGGCAGGAACTGCCGACATTCTCGTAACTTAGCAGTTGAGATAAAATGCACCATCGACGCAAACATATCAATATCGTTGAAGGTAATAAACATCTCGCTATTTCAGACGCCCTTCTATGCAAACAACGTCAAATATAAAAAAGGTTTCGACAAAAAAAAAAAAACAGGGTGACAAGAGGATCCAAAAAAAGGAATTATTATCTCGTGATGAATATTAATACAGATGCATACCGCCTATGCCTCGCTTTCCGACTTCATATGTTTCGCTAGTCGTGCCACGTTTTTTACCTAGAAGAAAATACCTCCACTAAGATATTCAATCGTTCTTCTCATTTCCTCCTGGAATTCCTCACGGATGTTGTCAATAGTCACGACACGACGTTTGAGTTTTGTGCCTGTTAATATTTGTTAATATCACTCTTTTCAGAACTTGCCGAAATCGCCTCAACATACCATCAACAAAGTGTACCCCGCTGCTCTCTTGCTCTGCATGCAACCTCGTAAATATGTATGCCTGCTCCTTCGGAACCAGGGCTAGAACGTTCATCAAAGCCAAATATGCCTCCCTAACTTCTCGTCCAGTGTATCTCTGCGAGTTTGTTAAACAACCTTGAAGTTTCTTTAGATGATCGTATTGAACGGATGCAGCTGTTTTGATTCGTTAGTCCTCGAATAATCTTTTGGAAAATGAATGGTAGCATAATAAACGTACCACCACGACGGTTGCCCTTCAGTATCCTCCATGCGTACGTAATCTTGTGGTATGGGATGTGAACGGAGGCGACCTCACGCAGTTGCTCATATTGGTGTTCCAATACGGCATCAACTTCTTCGTGGAGACCGGGAAATTCGAATTCACACAATGCCTCGGCTTCATGGTGCTCACACATGGAAATTATCAGGCTCTTCAGGGCTTGTCGTTGCCTATTAGGTTTGCGTTAGCAAAGACATCTCATCTTGTCGAGGAACAGGGAGAGCGGGGGACATACAATGCTTTGTCGCTGTAGCTTATAAGCGCTGAGTATGCAGAATCATAGTTAGGGACCTGAAGTGCCGCGCTAAATTGCCTGGCAAGAATGTCGGATCGCAAAGCCGTTCCCTCCTAGAAGTAATCGTCATTAGACTCATGACCGCGAAAAATAATACATGTCAGTCGGGCAGATAGAAGCCATACCTCGTCAAGACGGTCCGGTAAAGCCTGGAACGCCAACTCGGAGAACACGACGACTTCCTCGTACTGCTTCCTATGCTCAAAGATCTCTGCTACATGGAAGTAGTACTTTGGAGTTCCAGAGCAAAGATACTCAATCTCCACCGGTGTGAATAGCGCATTTAGGGAATTCACGGGAGCAATATGATGGTGGGCAGCTAAGAACACAGTTAGCACAATACATCACTTCCAGCTATATAGTTAAATGAAACGTACCGATCCCAGGAGCAGCGGACTGGAAGAGACCCTCTGCTATCTTCCACTCCTTACGACACACCGCCATCCGCGCCTTGAGGTAATCGCCCCACGGAGTCGGGGGTAGATAAGGCATGAACTCTCCCATCAGTCGGATAGCATTCATACGCAGTAATCTCGAGGCAATCAAAGTTACAGCCTCCGAGAATTGCCCAAGTTCCGTCGCAGCCAAGAACTTCTGGATACTCGAAGTCAGAGTAACCGGTCCAGACCCGACAGCGGAAGGCGGTGGTCCGCCATTTATCTTCAATAGAATCTGCAGTGTCGGGAAGTTGTGGATCTGCGGCAACGTTTGACCTCTATAGCCTCGAATAAGACCTAATGTAACCCTCAAATTCTGCTCCGTCTCCACATCTTCTGGCGTCGGGGTCCATGAGTTCTTGCTAAGCCAGCTAAGGATGTTGTACTCTCGAAGCAAAGCGATAAGATCGAGATACAGCGAATTGTAGGGTTCAATGTCATCGATATCCACTATTGGCGAGCAATGGACAAGGATGAGCAGTAGTGTCAACTCAAATAGCAGAGTGTAATTCACGTGGATAACCTCCTGGCTACCTCTTAGAAGAAGCTTCTCTCCAAAGACAGTCAAGTTTGATGCTCCTGAGGGTTCAAATTGCGTGATGCTCGACAGAACCACCCTGAAGGCGTGTTCGGGGATATGCTTCAGGGCTGCGACGAGACCAGCGACATGATCCAAATGAGATTGGGGTATACGCCCTTCAAAGCATCGGTCATACATCCCATCGATACGGTCGTAAATCGATACATCCGGGGGTCGAGTAACTTCATCTTGGAAGGCAGCGACACAGTCATCGAACGCTGTTGGCGATAGGGAATCGTTAAGCTCACGGGCAGCTAGAATTAGTGATTTCACGGAATTAACCAGATTGTCACCAAACAAAGCCTTTCCTCTTTCCGAAGCGTTCTGGTATAAACGTTGGATGTCGGCAGTGGTCGCTGTTGCAAGGTTTTGGGATATCGATTCGCTCTCTGAGGACTTTCTGACGACGGTTATCGTATCCGCATTGGCAACAAATGCAAGACCAGATGCCGGGTCTATGTTCAGCGACAAGGCCTCAACTCGCGTCCTATCCAGCTCGGTACATATCCTGAAAAATGTATTCCACTGGACTTCGTAATCCCGCCAAAGTGCATCCTCAGTGTCCATATCAGCGTCCATCTGGTTGATATTTCGGAGGCTAACCACGGCATTGACAGCGCTTAGAACGAGTCCATGGCGGGAGTCGTTTGAACTTGGCTTATCGAGATCCGATGACCTGCCACCCTTGGATACAAAGTTCTTCTTGAAGATCTCCACAGCTCTATCGATCACAGAGTCGGAAAATCTTCCAGGTTGAAAGATCCAGTCCAACCAGTAGCTCGAAAGATCGACAATCTCTCCACCTGCGGGACTCCGAGGTTTCTCCAAAAGTAGTTGTTCTTGGCTAGCGTCTACCCAGTTCCCAAAAGTCTTTGGCATGTCATCAATCTTGAACGTGACTGTCTGCAGCCTAGAACTAGTATTGCTTTTCCAGAGCAACCACATTGACATTAAGCTTGGGTCATCCTTTGAGAAAGATGCGACGCCAAAATCTGCCACCACCCACAAGGTATTAAAGGTTGGTGGTTCGAGCTTCAGGGCCTCGTCGGGGTACAAGTCGATAAGCCTGGTGAAACCAGCTGTGCCGTCGTCTGTCGCTGCCCATAACTTGAACGTTCCGGAGCCAGCAGGTGAAAGAGTGAGAAGTAAGAACATATAGCGGGGGTCGGGAGAGGATTCAATAAGGGTGACAAGGTGAGCTGGGGCCGGATCTAGGTAATTTTTAATCGACGGCGCATTGGATGCTGGTTCGTTAAGAAGGTCATATGTCCCGAGGGTCGTACCCCGCTCCATTGACCATACTTTCAGCTGGTGGTTTATCGAGACGGTGAAAAGAAGGCTGTATCTGAATGTCATCGCCACAGATACGACGGTAGATGCCGCAATACTCTTTTCGCCATATCGGACCTGAGCACCCGACCACCGAACAATGCTCTTAATCGAATTAAAGTACCCTCCATCGCTGAAAGTAATTTCCTTATATCCGGAGCCTAACGAACAATACCATTAGCCAACCATACGTTCCCTCATTAAAGGCCATACACTGGGCCCACTCACTGCTCTTCTGGTGTACCAGTCGGTCCAGTCTTATCAAGCTTCCGTCCTGCAACGCCACCAGCAAAGAGTCCTCGGATATAGCCCTCAAAAAGTGCGCAGATCGTACTGCAAGTGAAGGTGGTTGGAACACATGACACCATCCAGGGTGCAATCTATCCTGCTCCTCGTGAGATGTGAAAAATTCCCGGTGTAGATTGAATGTGTAGAGGTGGTTCCCGGACGTCAAAACAAATATCATAAGCGAGTGGGTATCCGGAATATCGTAGAAAGTTACGCATCCCGGCACAATCGATCGTGAGAACTGGATCTTGTAGGCCGACGCGACTGCCGTCTGCTGGTCATTTGGTCGTGCGACGTCCAACGGCAGCATGACCAATGTCATTCCCTTGTTTACCACCCTCCATAGTACCGTTCTAGGTGTTTGATGTATCGCACGGAATACGATAGACGAGGATGACGCTAATGAGTCTAGGGGGAAGTCGTCCGTTTCGCCCTTGATCAGAACGCCATTTGTGTCGGTACCATGCTCATCCACCGCTGCTGCCTCTGCTGCATCGTAGTCCGGAACTACGACCTCTACTATCCGGTCGTCGGATGCCCAATCTAAGGAGACTCGTGTTTCTTTGTATACGTAAACCATGGTGAAGTGTAGAGCTTCGGCGCACGTTCGTGACGGCGACCAGGCGGTTGTGATGAACGATCGCGGAGCTTAGTTTCGAGAGTTAGTGATGTAGGTTTGGAGGCTCAGAATGTCATCACGTTGGGCGCCAATGGGGTATAATTGGATGTGGTATCGTGATAAGCGGCTTTGTAAGGATTGTGGGGGTCGAATGTTGATGTGGGCGGTGCTAGGGTTGAGGATGAGGTTGTGTATGGAAGACGCGACAGGCTTTTCGGATTTCTACCAGCCTCACCAACGCAGTGTTAAGCGACATCTAACACACACGATCCTGCCATCCAACTATACTACCATAACAATTTCACCATAAACCCTAAACCACAGCCAGAAAGATCCTATGCACCACAAAGGACAAGGGTTCAGAAAAGTATCAATCAATCAGTTCTCTTATTCGATTCGCACAGCCGAAGCATGGTTGTCGTCATTTGCAACCCTTATATATATACAAGAAAAGCTATCTATAGCAAGCATCGACATCTCCATCATTAAAAGACAACCAACAACAGCAATAACAGAAAATTCTCAAATGAACTCCACCAAACGAGTGTCGACTTTTGGAAAGAAAACGCCACCGTCATGATTATCATTAGTTTCCGCCAGTGTTTGTTTCACAGCGAAGCGTCGACCCCGCGAATGATCTCTTTTGTATCGAATACACTTCTTTGTAAGTTCTTTGTTTCTTGTCTTCCTTGCTTGCCTTGTTTCCCCTATTCAAATTCAAACAAAACGCCATTCTCAAAATAACCATATGTTGTGAAAAGACAACATTTACTTCAAATATTAGGGTATTAATCGGTATCCATCTCTTTAATTATGGGCCAAAAATCTTGACCATTCTTTGATTGGTGTTTAAACACTGATTAGGTGGTTGCTGCCCTTAACCATGGCGCTGAGTTCTTCAGCATCCTTGTTGTGCTCCCGTCTCCAGACGGCGGTTGCAGACCGGTGACGTCCTTTGGTATCATCATCTCCAGCTTGAACAGCCCGAGGAGTATGAATGGGTTGTGTAGGCACGGGAGCGGTAGTCGTGCCAGGAACGAATCGTCCAAGGAATCCTCTCTTCTTTGGCTGGTCATTCAAATCGACGTCGCGGAACTCGCCTTCATCTTCTTCAGAGGCGGATTCAGAGACATCGATGGATGGAAGTCGATTTGGTGCATCAAAGCTGGGTCTTCCCCAACCCAAAGCATCGAAGCTGGATCGGCTCGACTGCATGCTGGGTCTCTGGGAATCCGAGATTTGTGTTCTCGCAGAGATATCCTGTTCGAAAAAGATAGCGTTAGAAAATCTGCCTAAATTCTGATATTGTGCCATAGGGTTAGAAAAACCTACAAATGATCGTCGATAGCTATCGAACGACGCGCGGGTGATACCAAAGCCGATGTCTTGGGTATCGGGTGCCTCGACTGGGCTCCCGTTGGAGTGCTCCTTCTTCCCCCAGAAGCCTTTCTTTTCGACAGGTGAGGGCTATTATTGAACGATATATCAGCATTGGTCTATTGGGTAGTACTGCCACAGCGCCCGTAGCAAAAGATTGGAGTCCAAGTGGGGTTCTTACAGGAAGATAGATGCCACTATCGTTCACAGCTAGGAAGAGAGAAAAAAGGTCAGCACCCGGGCACAGGAGTACTATTGGAATCTCAGATGAAAACATACTGCTCAACTTGTATGTGTTGGTGTCCTCCTCACGGCTACGACGAGTCATTATTGAAAGAGACCCAGTGCTTTTCTCTCGTCTGTGGGAGCGTGGAGTCGAGTCATCGACGGAAGGAGTAGTAGTAGGAGCGGTAGAAGTGGTGGTAGTCGGAGCAGGAGCAGGAGCTGGTTCTTCGACAATTGGGGCTGCTGGAACGGCTGCAGATTGTGCCTTCTTGGTGAAGGGAAATCGGAATTGAGGCATGGAGACAGGCATCTTGGATATTATAGGATTATATATGATTCCGTTTATTCGGCTTAAAGGATCTATGGACAATTGCGGCCAATTGAATAGACGATGGCAGTTGTCAGATAAGTTTGTGTTGAAGGAGGGTCCGGAAGCTAATTAGAAAGCTTATATGTTGATATGTCGATATGTCTCAAAACTAAGTTAAGATCTTGAGATCGATGCGAAGCGATGAATAAGGAATAAGGATTAGATAATAATACGAAGAATAAGGAGAAATTTAAGTAAGTAGTATATTCTACAAAATATATGTTTATGGCTGAGAGGGAGGGAAAGGGAAAAAGATGGTCGCTGACGGATCAGATCGGGCTGTCTACGGGCCTTTATGGGACTCGCTCGAGCTCGCTAGCTTCGGTCTGCGGATTCTGAACCACCCAGCCAAAACGGCGAGACACTTCACACCCTCCATTGCGGCCTCGTCCGTTTTAGTCAAATCCTCCCAAACTTCCCTGCTCCCTTTTCTTCACAGCAGGATGGCATGGCCATGGCATGGCATGCTGCATGTTGGCGTAGATCCCAGCGTGCTTAGTGGCTGACTGCTCCCTCGGTCGAACGTCAAACCTTGCCCGTAGCCAGTCATCATTCGACGGATCCCATTGTGAGGATACACGAAAGACCCCTTCGCTCCACTTGGGTATATCCTCAAATCTTCGCCTGTAATTTCAGTACCGACGGTCATCGAATCAAATCATCTGCGAATAGCGTGACAGGGCTAATGCAAAGCCCTTCAGGTACCTGCCCTGCAAGTGCAAGTATTTTGTTCGGTCAGAACCTATCCCGCTCTAGACCTGGAGGGAAGATCTCGCCTCGGAACCTCCGCGGTCCGACGAAAACCTATGCGCACGAGGACAACCTCGAGCTCGCGGGCCTTGGAAAGGAAAAAAAAAAAAAAAAAACTTCTTGTGTACCTTCGAGGCCATTAACTGGACAACTGCATGCATGGTTCGACCAGAGGCGAATCAAACCACAGTAACGAATGAGACACCGAAGCTGTCAACCAGCGGCTGCAATCTGCATTATGTGAGGGGCCTTTCGAATATCATCCAGCGACGTCGACGGATACGAATCTGTCTCCGTCAATACCAGGGAAGATCTTCGTATGATGTATTGACGGCTCGTCTGTACCTGTGTGAATTGGGTACCCTAATTGAAGCCCCGCCATTAGGCTAAAGTTACTATGACAAAATTCCCAAAACTTTTCCCCACGACGATGACAAAATCTAAAAAAAATATCGATGTCGACTTCTGGCTGCCTTCAATTCTTGGTTTAGCTAAACACTATCCAAGGACTTGGGAGTTGCGTTTGAAGCCCTCGGCATTTGATCCATAGACCTTGTCGAGGACCCCAGGATTAATGACCTAAAATCAGCAAACAATGACAAGGATTCCTTATCCAATATGACGAAATACAAATGTCAACGACAAGGGACCGGATTTGAGTATCATCACAGCCTCAACCGCAGTGGTGGTTTGTCAGTTGACTGTTCTAGCCCGTCGGAAAGTCCCTTCGGTTCGAGGATCCTAGGACAGCGGTATTTCACAACATCAAGGCTCAGTATCACGATCACGAAACGAGGCTCTTATTCAACGGAGATTATTCATGTCGACGGCGGCTTAAGCTTCGGGATTCTGGCGGGAGCCTTCCTATCTATCTATCCTTCCGTGGATACAAGGACCCGTTTCGAACTTCTCCTTCTGATATACGACGACTGCGCACCGTCGGTACCTTGCTTCGTCGCACAAGTACCATTTTGGGGTAGATACTTGAGACGAAAATGTTCAAATTCTTATGGGAGAAATGCGCCAACTATGCCAATTCTCCAATAGAGTGTGAGTTTGTAGACGATCAAGGTATTGTTCAAGTTAGCACCCGAGCAAGGCAAGGAGATGCAAGAAATCCAGAAAAATGTGCTGTCCCTGCCGACACGAGGCTGCGCCTCCTCAATGGATCGATGATCATGATCGCCATCGACCCCTCTCAACTCGACTTTCGAGGTCTATGGAGTGTGTTCACGTGACCGTGACCGTATACAGACGCAGTGCAGACCCACAATGCAACGACGAGTTCGAGCCTGACTCAGGTTGCGGGTCACGTCGACGATATCACAATATTGGTTTTTAGCGACATATATTCGACCAAAAGCACATGTCAATTCTTTTTTTCCGTTTCGACGATAAGATAAGTAGTCGATAAACATAAACAGCGAAGGAAACCTGGTCCACCTGAACACTTGCATAAGTAGACTTTGAGACTTGCAGGCCACTGGTGCCGAATTTGGTCAAACACATGATCGATACCTAGAAATATCTGCCTTGACGGCCGGCATACTACGAGACTACGGCCGGCAGACGGAGTTGTATCAGACATTCGTAACACAAAATAACTGCCTAATACTAGGCTATCGTTACATAGATTTAAAGCAATTTAGATCTGGGGTAGAAATTATTTTAAGAACTATATAAGGCTGCACGGATTAAATATCTTATTTTCCGAGGAATTTATGAGTTTCGATTACTCAACAACTATGCCGGATCCGATCGAGTCGCTAGCTCTGACATGCTAGCTATATAGCTACTGAGGTAGCATACATATAATCCTTCTTAAGTGGTATATTCTCGGTACCAAAATTAAAATCCTTATTTGCGAAGCCTTGGTTTCAGCCTGATCTAATTACGCGACGAACATACACATGCATATTCAGGTATACATACTCACAGTCGCCCAGGCCTTAGACCTTTACGGATTTACTCTACTACGGTATTCTATTTATACTTCGCCAGTTTTTAAGAATGCAGATGAGGTGTAGTAAAACAAATAAATCTCAAATTCGTACGTAGCAAGACAACTATGACTTTCGGAATCACCGAAGGCAATGAAGTTGTGAGAGTTCAGAGGTTTCATGAATTTAGAGACAAATTGGGCGTTAGTAGCGTAGCAGGTCTCTAAGCCCCATGTCGTTGAACATGCACTTATCATCAATGTTCGGACGCCAACCAAGATACGTGCCTGGTAGTAAGAGAGCCTTCTAATATGCGTCCACGAAGTAGGCGAAAAGTCCGGCTGACGGTAACTGGCTATGTAGGGCTAGGACGATTCGGGCCTATATACACTGTGCTTGCATAGGAAGTACGATGTTGTCTAGTATCGCAATTGTGAATCAACCCGTACGTTGAGCGCCAAGATTACTAGTAGATAAGTCAGCATATGTATGTGAGTTAGAACTTAAAATGCTTAATTAAGACTATTGCTCTAAGATTTCGAGGCTAACTAGATACGGTCCGTTTGGTAGTGATATAGTGCCTTTAGAAACCACACAAATACAGTGTAGTTTACGGGGCGAGCATGCATAGAACTATCTTCTGGATGCTTTTCTTCCTATAAATCTAGCAATTAATGCCAACCCAAGGCAATAGTGTACGCACCGATACCTTAATGGAACAGAATTACCCTAATAGATCCCATCACTCGGGAAACGTATCAGTTTGCAGCTTCCGTTCTTAAGCCACTCCATACTTCCGAATTTCGCAACATCTTCGAATGGGTGGTGTAGGTTGATGGTTATGGGGATTTCGACTAAAAGAGCTAGGGGGCACTTATGCATTCACCTTGTATTCATGACCTCATAATCAGCCTTCATATGGACATAAAGGTTGGGTTATTTGTCTCCCCCATAATGGCTTACCTTATGTTTGAATTATTTTTACCAAATCATGGGAGATTGATAGCAGGTCATTTGAGGCTTTTGGGTGATATCATGATGAGTACGGCTGCGCAGCTGCACGAGCTTGGAATGGCTTCACACATCGTACTCAGAGCCTAACACAATGAAATATTATCTTTGCATTCTCCCCATCCATGGATTTGCTAAATTTTGGAACGACCTAGCAACATTTCGGAGTAGAGATGCCCCGGATATCGCATACCAAAGGCTACGTACGGTATATGTACCCATGCATCCCGGCCTTCTTGGGTTAAGGTCCGTACTGTCTCCCCCAACCCTTACGAGACAACCCCAACCTCACTTCCAACACATCAGATGGCGCAAAATGCAACAGTATCACGTGATAAAAATGACGAAAAGTTCTGTGTTATGTCTGGGCTAGTTCTGCTGGCATTGCCATCCAACTTCCCGAAGCGACAATTGCATCAAGTGAAGTTTGTAGCTTACTAGACTGGTGGATCCAGACATCGGGCTTATAAATTTGAAGACTAGCCGGCGACTGGAGTGTCGGCATGACCCCTCAATTGATGGATGCGATGCAGCACACTGTACATAGTACATATGCGGTCGTTATCGATATCTACGACAGCTCCTGTCCAATAGCTGCAGCATGCTGTTTACTATGATATGAGAGTGAATTAGAGGATGGCTACCACCTGGCTCCAGAAGCCCGAGCTCGGACGAAAGACTTTCAGGGTCCGGACATCTCGGGCACCGGAAAATCACCGCCTAATCCCGGATTGGCAATTTTAAGCTGTCAAAAACATGCTTCTTCGGGAAACTTTGAGAGTGGGAAAGGCTGGGGAAGCACAGCTCCAGCATGGCCAATCTGCTACCGAGTTCGAAAGTACCTATCCGATCCAAGCGATATCTCTCAATGAGATGCGAGCACGAAAAAAAAGTAGAGTTACTTTCGAAGACATCGGTTGAGGTGAGACGTTGGGCAATTTTCGTGCTCGCCGTCGAAACCTTTCCACTTTTACTGCCTTTTCCTAACAGGGGCGATCGCATCATTGTCAAAATTTTGTCTAGCCCTTGAACCTTCTATCGAGGCTTTATTGTGGTGTATGTACTAATCGTTCCTGGCCTGTCAACTCAAGCACTCTTTTTTAGCCTTTCCGGACTGCGGCAAGTACTGTACTTTGTTAGAGTGCAAGAAAGTATTTTTTTTTTTTTTTGCGCGAGCCGGCCGGTGTTACCACTATACCCTTGGATAAGATAATTTCCCTCTGCTTCTCCCTCTTTCCTCCTTCTCCTCTTTTACTTGTACTTCCTCTCTTCCACTTCCACTTCTTCTCTTCTTCTTCTTCTTCTTCTCTTCCTCCTTTCATTCCACATCTCCTGCTATTCGCAAGTTCTGATCCGACTTCGGGTAAAGTCAATCGGCTCCAGCAAACATCACCAAACCAGAATCCCTCGCTCAAACACCATCCTCAACAAAAATGACGCAGGCACAGGTTAACGGAACCTCCAAGAAGCCCTTCTTGTTCACCTCCGAGTCCGTCGGAGAGGGTCACCCTGACAAGATCTGGTAGGAACCCCTTAAGCACTTTTTCGCTGAAGCTCTGGAGCTGCAATGCTAACTTTCTGGTACAGTGATCAGATCTCGGATGCTATCCTCGATGCCTGCTTAGCTGAGGACCCAACCTCCAAGGTAGGACGACAACCTCTCCGTACGACGAAAATTTCATTCACGCTAACTCAATTGCTTCTCCCAGGTTGCTTGCGAGACTGCTACCAAAACCGGTATGTGTGGAAGATGTCCTAGGTTCCTGGTGTCCCAGGTCCAAGGGTTTTACGCCATCTTTTACGTAAGCGGCTACTGACGGCAGTGTTTTTTTTTTTTCATAGGTATGGTCATGGTCTTTGGTGAAATCACTACTGGAGCCAGACTCGACTACCAGAAGATCATCCGTGATGCTATCAAGGATATCGGCTATGACAGCTCTGACAAGGGTTTCGACTACAAGACCTGCAACGTCCTAGTTGCCATTGAGCAACAGTCTAAGGATATCGCTCAGGGTCTCCACTACGAGAAGGCCTTGGAAGACCTCGGTGCTGGTGACCAAGGTATCATGTTCGGCTATGCTACCGATGAGACCGAGGAACTGCTCCCGCTCTCCCTCCTCCTCTCCCACAAGCTCAATGCTGCCATGTCTGCTGCCCGTCGTGACGGATCTCTCCCATGGTTGAGGCCAGATACCAAGACCCAGGTCACTGTTGAGTACGAGAATGACCATGGTGCTTTCGTCCCACGCAGAGTCGACACCGTCGTCGTCTCTGCTCAACACAGCGAGGACATTGACACTCCAGAACTCCGAAAGGAGATCTTGGAGAAGATTGTCAAGAAGAGCATCCCTGCCAAGTTCCTCGATGATCGCACCATCTACCACATCCAGCCCTCCGGCCGTTTCGTTATCGGTGGACCACAGGGTGATGCCGGTCTCACTGGCCGTAAGATCATCGTCGACACCTATGGTGGTCACGGTGCCCACGGTGGTGGTGCTTTCTCCGGAAAGGACTACTCCAAGGTCGACCGATCTGCTGCCTACCTCGGCCGATGGATCGCCAAGTCTCTCGTCAAGGCCGGTCTCGCCCGTCGTGCCCTTGTCCAGCTCTCGTACGCCATTGGTGTTTCCGAGCCCCTCTCTATCTTCGTCGACACCTACGGAACTAGCGAGAAGTCCTCCGAGGAACTCGTTGAGATCATCAAGAATAACTTCGACATGAGACCTGGTGTCATTGTCAAGGAGCTCGACCTCGACAAGCCCAAGTACTACCAGACCGCCAAGAACGGTCACTTCACCAACCAGGAATTCACCTGGGAGAAGCCAAAGGTCCTTAACTTCTAAGTTGATGGGCCTTTCCCTAACATACAATTATCTCTCACTCTAAAAATTACACCTTGAATTGCATTGGAAAGAAGACTTCAACTCCTTCTTCCACTGCCGGACACTTGTTCCTCCCTTGTACTATCTTTTTGCGCGACATGAAAAAGCGAAACTCACGGTTGCCGACACAACATATACCTTTTTTCCCTTCATTTTTCCTGTTTACCCCCTCTTTCTCTCTCTGTAACGAATAGACATGACGGATACACCTCTTCCTTCCTCATCCTTTCACCCATCATTGAGCATCTTTTTTTTAACGAACTACTCACGGGTAAAGACAAAAGCTATCCATTTTTTTGGTTTCCTTTTTTCGTTCCCAGTCTGTTTTTCCCCTTTTTACAAAATAACTCTCTATCAGGTATAAAGACCAAAATAACTAAAAAGCAAGAAAACATTCGGGAACCGGCGTTGTTTCGAATAAGGGAGGGCCATGTTTCAACACCATGCAGCTTTAGATGATATCATAAATGCAATTTGGGCGTTTTTTTGCTTGGAATCTTGGGTCTTTTTGGAATCTTTTTTCTCTTTTACATTGCAACGGCGGAATATGAACGGTGCTTGTCCTCTTTTTAGTGTGTTGGAAGTTCTCTTCGATTCTACTAATACAACCTTTTGCAACATGGGGGGTTTTGGGGTGTGTGGTTAGATGGAGGGTGGGTGGAGTGCCTGAAGACGGTGCACTAGTTGGAGGAGTTAAGTGGCTACCTAGATTTACTTAGATAGCACAAGAATTGAAGATGGAGATGTTGCTGAAATCCTTTTTTGATAATGACTTGCTAAATCTTAAGCTTGAGAATGAGTACGCATATGTCTGTCGCTGCAGGCAGCATGCATTACGGTACATTGATCGAACCCGGGAAAACGTACATGCACATCACGGTGCACCGGTGCGGAAACTCGCAGGGAGAGCCGCTCGCGCATGGTGACTAGAAGTCTGAACTCCAAAAGTACGTAATTATATTATATGCACATAGCGTTATACGCTACTACTCGCATACCGGCTTATAGATACCAGTTTTGGTCAGCAGTACTGCGGTGGGTAGGTATTAGATGTTCTAGAACATCAGGCTTAATTAAGCACTAGCTATTCACGGACATTAGGTTCTAGATAACGTAGAGAAACAGAATGCAGGAACAATAACCCAAGTTCATGTCAAATTTCTAACCAAAAAAAATTCCAATATAACCAACAAAGCACCGATATCACAAGTCTAGAGCAGCGTAAACCAGTAAACAAGAAATATGTTGATACATATTACATTATTCCCAAGCTAGAAAGCAATCCCCAGAGTTAAAGCAAACGCCGTGAAAGAGGATGCATATTTCCCCCCCATTGTATCAGAAGAAGAAGGAAAGGGCCTATAACCGAGTCTCTCCATCCCAAAGAAACATAAAAAGAAAAAGAAAAGGGAAGAGCCTTGTCTAGCAAAAGGGAATTCTTGGGGCGTATAAAAAGAAACCCCTATCGAAATAGTTGGAAACTATGTCCCATAATTTGTTTAATGATGCCGTTTTTATAAATAATAGGCAGTTGATGATGTGATCCGATTCACCAGTTGGATCCTCCTCTTCCTTCAATCCACCCATCCAAGTATAAGCATCAAGCCTGGTTTATCTCGATGGAACGAATTTAAGGCAAGTACTCGTCTTCTTCCGTAACATCCGCCGCACTATTGGTAAGCGAGAGATAGGTAGTCCACAGAATACCAACTGACGAAGCAAAAGGTAGTTGGAACTGAAGTGGCATAAGCCTGAAGTTGATGATTTGGACGGCTGGCCAGAGCATATAGTTCGATCGGAGCGCCGACATGTAGACGTTCGAGAATTTGTGTTGAACGGCGTGTCTGTCACCGCCTTCTGCGATTGTCTATTGGTAATAGATGAGTATATCAGAAAAATAGATCTAGAGATGCCTATTGCGGATAGTGGAACATACCATGAACGTGAAGAACCCCGCCAACCCCACCGGGGCGAACATAAGCTGATCACATGCCACCCTCTTCAACGCTGGTACCATAGCCGTCGAATTAGGCGGGATCGGAAAGGTTTTTCCCAGGAACTTGAACCATGTAAATTGTGCTGGTGCCATTACAAATCCCCAAAACGCGAATCTCGCGAGTCGTTCGAATTCAAATGGTGGAGGAAGGAAATCGGACCGCGGTATCAATTCGCCTTTGTGTAGTGAATCGGGGAGTTTATTATCCAATTCGCCGATTTCGATTGCTACTCGGTCTTGGGGTAGTTCTGGACCTGACGGTTTTCGGAGGGCTCGTTCGCGAACTATGGTTATGGTTTGGGCGACGGTATCTGCTATACTGTTCAGGACCTGATAATGGTGATAATAATGTGTTAGTGTTGGATTTGGGAAAGGTCCGAATTCGGGGTAGACGTGGGGGGCTTACGGCATTGGATATCATCATTGTGAGGATCGGTCGCTTTTCGAAGGAGTCATTGAAGACGGCAATGAATCTTGCCATGATGAGAAGTTCTATAACGAAGACGGTGAATGGGACGAGTGGCTGTTGGTGAATAACGTAATTGATTGTTAGCTGGGTCGTGTTGTGGCGGCTATAATTTGAGGCAAATGTAGAGAGCTTTAAGGAAAAACAGTGCTAGAACTGATGAATAAACGGAACGGGTCTATGATTCTATAAGGGTATGGGAACTGTGGATTGGAGTGATGTTGAGGTTGAATTTTTGACAAGGCGCTAGAAGGGAATGGAAGGGAAGACGGGTTTGTTTTTGGGGAGACGAGGTGAGGTGAGGTGTAGTACATAAGGTGAGGCAAGGGCTTTTGACGATACCATGACCTCATCCCGCTTCCGACGCCTCTTGGGCTCTTGATCTTGGAACGAGAGCCACCAGGGCGAAACCTACAGTGAAAAAACTGCAGGAAAGGCACCCGATTTCCACGAGATAACAGGGAAATGGTTATTAAGTGGATGATAGGGCTATTGATATAGCGAAGAATATGGAATATACGATAGATTAAATCAAGCTAGGGGTCGACCACATACTATCCTGTCCCACAGGTAAACTGACTGTAGGTGCCGCATCGTCCTCTTCGCTCTAACCCGTAGAGATGGCATCTTGAAAAAGAGGAAGCCCTTCAACGGGATAGCTACTATGGAGTATATATATATCGGTTCAGGTGTCTATCTTTTTGATCTCGAGGTCCAAGCGACGGGATCTTTCCTAGACACTTTTGCTTCTTCTCTTTTTGAAAACCGAGCCTGGGGTATTATCGATGGAGATTTTGTGTATCGTATCTGGTGGCGTTGGATATCGGATGATGGAAAACGGGGGCTTCGGTAGGTCCTATTGGGTGACCTGGATGGAGCTTCCAGAGCTAAACTAGCGGATCAAGGAAGTACCCAAGTCAGGAGAGGGCGACGTGGGGTTTATTTGGGGTCGTCGGGAACGATAATTAGGTGTCTTCTTTCCCTTCTCTGAAGCCCGTTATCTTTTGTATTTGTTTGTTTTAATGCGATGGAGGATTCGAATTAATTTCTAGTTGTACTAGTCGGTCTTGTGGGAGGGCGAATGAGATGGAATCCGGCTCTGCGGACGGTAGCGGAACCCGGAAGGCGGTGTTTGGGGGAGATGAGCATCAGCATTTCCTGTACCGATACTTCGTTCCTTCACCCAGTTGCAGGTTATTCTTGGAACCGCCCGCACCATTCATGCGACTATGTCAGCCTGCCAACCACAACTGCTTGTTCAAACGCCCCCACTGCACTGCGATGCACTGGCTGACTGGCCTGAGATTTCAGTTTCTCGATGCGATTTGCAAATTATTGGAATCCTCCCACGATCTGCCGGTGGTACGGCTTGAGGCTTTTTCGTTGTTGGGTTTTTCTACTAACATTTTGTGAAACTGCGAATTCGTAAGCTTTGTCGCATCTTTGGCTTTAATCATGCTAGTCAGTGGCGATGCTTCAGTTATTCTTTTGTGCAGCTGGGCCATAGCTTCCGGAAGCTAGTTCGGAACCGTCCAGGGTCCCCGGTAGCCACCGATAACCCTCTCGATCCGTCGATGGCATCGCACAAATAGTCCTTGGAGCTCTTTGGAGAGCAAGAATTCCTGATAACGAGTTATCTAGCGTTCTATACACGTAGACGCTTATCGATGCCAAATTTAATGTGAAGCTTCGCTAAGAATGACATCCCGGGCCCGTCAACGAGGTCCGTGCGATTGGCAAATCGATTTACGTATTCCTAACGATTTTTCACGATGGTGTTTGTTCTCCCTCTTGAGGCATTGTCCACCAAAAGCTCCCACGAGGCTTGTAGGCATGTTCAAGACATCAGGTACCTGTCACATGGTAAAACGCCCCTTGTACCTTTTTCATTTTTTGTCGTGACTTGAAACATACAGAAAATTCGGGGTATCATCTATCTTGGACAAGATCGTCGAATACCAGAGATGGGCCAGCTGCGGTCTTTTCATGTACAGACGACAGTCGGTAGCTCTCTGCATTCAGTTATATCGTTGGTCATAAGGTCCACTACCCTGACCCCTTCAATCGTCAAAACTCCAGTCGCTAGCGCAATAAACCGTAATTCCGCCGTATGGCAAGCATTCGGGGCCAACGGTCTATATTATAGAAAAATTAGCAATGACATTCCCTTGAACTGTGGCTAGTGACTTGCTTACCCGATCCTCACGTCGTTAACGAGAGGGATCAACTCAACGGCCTCCAGATGCTGACTCTTGTACGATGAGAACAGCGCTGCGTCTTCGACTACCGGTTCCGTCATGTTATGCGGAATGCTAGGGAGGATCTTACCCTCGCCCTTACGCCGCTTCGGCGGAACCAGCAAGGCGAGACGACGTGCGCGGCTACTTCTGTTCATAACAAAAACTCGCCAAGAGAAGATGTCGCCTGGGTGAACGTTAAGTGACATGGCCGTGAAGGTTATTGTTAGCCCTGAGGGCTCTACTAGACTTGTGGTAGCGTTCGATTGGGACGATAACGGACGGCCTCCTAGACGTAGAGATGGTGGATTGCCGTGTGTCGTCGCGGCGAGCGAGTCATGGCGGGACGAGAAGTCAATGGATGTCTCCCATTGCGTGCTAATCAGCGGTTTGCAAATATCCGATACCATTGCCTGCCCTTTAAGCTTGACAACGATTTGCTTCAGCAGGTTAGGCGGCTGGGAAGGACTGCTTTTGTTAGGGATTCGGAAGAGGAAAGTTATTTCATCCATTACTTGTAGCAGAGTTGGGAACATTTTGTCGGATGACTCCATAGAAGAAATGGAGAGCCCGCTAGTTTCCAGGATTACATCTCTGATTTCGAAGTTGCATCCAAGTTGCGGTGTGACCTCGAGGGTTAGATGTGCGAAGAGGTTCTCCGTGTTCGCCTTCCGAGGGGTCTTATTCCCTCGTAGTTTGAAGTTGAGTCCCGGGACTATCGGGAATGTCTTCTTCGACGAGTACCCTAAGGGGCTAAAGGATTCCTTTGGTGCAGGCTGAGTAGGAATCACTCTGGACACTCGAAGGGCGGACAGGTAGGGTAGCTTCTCCGGCGATTCTCCACCAAATGACTCCAGGATATTGACGTTCAAAGCTTGCCGGCTTGAAAGATATTCATTTGCTGGTAGCCTTGTATTCTGGTTCAATAATTTGAGGGTAGCGGAAGCCGAGAACACGACCCTCGGGTTATTAGGCCTTGCTTTCGGGTGTCCCAGGGGAACTGTAATCTTCCAGATGGCTAACCGGGTGTCGCCGTCCCTCCATAGTATCTTTCCTCCATCTTTGTCCTGTATAGTCTTCTGATAAAGCAATATGGGACCGTCCGGCGGTCTGCTACCATCCGGTCGTCTCTGACTTTGATTTTCGACGGCGGTGACCTCTAACGAGACCGCCAATCTCGAACTGTACGATTTATATACGGAGTCGTCGTGAATACCGAATATTTGTAAGGCTATAAAGACAGGTACATCCTCGTCTGTGGTTCAACCATGTCAGATATGTTGCACAATCGAAGAATCTGCAAGCTATATGATAGACGAACCGAAGTATAGGTGCTGTCTCTGCGCTAGGCTGGACAGCGCCGGAACAGGATGTAGCAGGTCATGGGGATTTATGACACTGAGATGCGTCGGCCTCGGTCTATTGTTCAAAAACTCCTCGATATCCAAGCTACTATCTTCCGCGACAAAGACCTCGAGGCGAGCTTTCTCGACGATGTCGGTACTTATCGTCCGTCGATGGCCACGGCCACGTGAAGGCCCGATGCTACCAGGACTGGCCATTCGAGTCCAAGCAGGATCATCGACACGGGCCCCAGCTCGCTCCGGCACTCGGTGGGTTCTAAGGACCCGTTCTTTCTATCGTCGGTACTCGAGATTGGTTGTTCTGGACAGCTATCGCAAAGCTGGCAGCTTGCCTTGGTGTGGTGTTGTAGAGACCTGGTTGGTTCGTGCTGTCTTGGAATCATCGAAACAAGCCAAACCCACTTTCCTTGTTCTCAACCTTCTTTTTTTCACTCGGCCCACCATCGACGCCACGACACCAACCATCGAGGACGACAACTTGACAGCACCAGTCGCGATACCGAAGGCCGATACCTCGATAACTTCGTTCCCTTGCGCACCCACGATCGTTTACGCGATCCCCTGGTTCTGAGACGCGCCCCATAGACATGTCGTCTTTGTGGCAGGAAGCCCGTGCCCCGGACGGGAGAACATACTACTACAACACTCAAACAAAGGCTACGCAATGGCAGAAACCTCTGGATATGATGGCTCCTTTGGAGGTAGGTTATTCGTGTGGTATGTGGACTAAAACGGGCTTGATAGATGCTAATCATCGAATACCATAGCGGGCGGTTGCTGGGCAACCTTGGCGAGAGTATACGACGCCGGAGGGAAAGAAGTACTGGTCCCATATCGAAACTAAACAGAGTGTCTGGGATATGCCAGAGTCATTCAAAGCAGCCGTTGATTCTGCCCAGAAACTCCCATCCCTCCCACAAGCGCCCCAGTTTGTAGCGGGAGGCACTGCAAACTTTAACAATTCGAACTACCAATCTTCAGGCCCTCATAGAGATCGCGATCGAGGAGACCGAGACCGTGAACGAGATCGAGACCGAGACGACCATACACCGATTGAGCGGTCATCTGCTACGAACGACAGCATCAATGCAGCCCGAGCGTTGCCCTCCGTCGTCCCTGACAAGAACGAATCTCAATACCAAAACTACGCCGACGCAGAAGCGGCCTTTTTCAAATTGCTCAAGAAGAACAACATCGGTCCTGATTCTACATGGGAACAGGCCCTGAAGCTCGTCATAAAAGAGGCTCCATATCGGGCTATTAGAGACCCTAAGGACCGAAAGGCTGCCTTTGAGAAGTATACCGCCGAGCTTCGTATGCAAGATCTTGAGAAACAAAAGGATCGAATGACCAAACTGCGTCAAGATTTCACAACTATGTTGAAGAGTCACCCTGAAATCAAGTATTATACTCGATGGAGGTACGTTCTATTTACAATCTCCATGATGGTGTCCATTCGTTAACAATATCTTTTAGGACTGCTCGCAAGTACATCGAGGGTGAAACTATCTTCCGCTCGGCCGCCGATGATAACGAACGTCGCTCTTTGTTCGAAGAATACATTCTCGAACTACGAAAAGAAGAACAAGAACGAGAAGCAACCGAAAGAAGGCAGGCCATGGAAGACTTGACGACTCTTCTAAAGTCCCTGAATCTTGAGCCATATACTCGCTGGTCAGAAGCCCAAACTCTCATTAGGGAAAGTGATAGCTTCAAATCTGAATCGAAATACCAGGCGCTTTCTAAGCTGGACGTTTTGAATATGTTTGAGAGCCATATCAAATTTCTGGAACGTAGCTTGAACGACAATCGACAAAAGCAGAAGCAGAATAAACAAAGGAAGGAGCGTAAGAACCGTGAGGCCTTTGTTGTGAGTACTAAGCTTCAACTTCATTGAGTCATGCTTTATTTTTTTGCTAACTTATTCCCAGACTCTACTAGACGAACTCCAGTCAAAAGGGAAAATACGGTCTGGTTGTAAATGGAAGGAAATCCACCCATTGATCAAGGATGATGAGCGCTATGACAATATGCTTGGCCAGGCCGGCTCTACGCCTCTCGATTTGTTCTGGGATAAAGTTGAGGAGATTGAAAGAGAGGTTCGGGCCAAGAAGAATATTGTCATGGATATCCTAGAGGTGAGGCTGCCTAGTTATATACGGGGTGTTATAGTGCTAACATAGATTCTACGTATAGGAGAGAAGGTTTCAGGTATCGCCCAAGACTCACATCGACGAGTTTATCCATATATTGCGTTCAGACTCCCGTACTGCTCAATGGTCACATGATGATTTTGTTACAGTTTTCGATAAGGTATGTTGCGATATGCTACTTACCTAGAGGTTGAAAGCTGATAGTCTCGGCAGATTCACGAGAAGTCAGTGAAACGAAGCGAGGAGGACCGACACCAGGCGGATCGTCAGCAGCGCCGCCGCGTCGATGCATTGCGTTCCGCCATCAAACACTTGGAGCCTCCCGTTTCTGTGAACGACACTTGGGAGAAAGTCCGCCTTCGCCTCCTCAAGTTGGAAGAATTCAAGGCTTTGGATTCCGAAGACATGCGCCAGTCTGCATTTGACAAGTTTATCCGCCGTTTGAAAGAGAAACTGGATGACGATCGTGAACCAGATCGCAAAGAACGTAAGGGCAGCCGTGGAGCCGAACGCACTGACAAGGGAGATCGTGATCGTGAAAGGGCTCGCACACCCCGTGAACACGACAGCAGGGATCGCCATCGCGGTGATCGGGACCGTGAACGTGAAAAGGACCGCGATCGAGAACGGAACGGTCATCGCGGCGGTCATCGCACCCCGCACCGTACTCCGGAGCCGGATGCGTATGAAGCCGAGCGCCGACGTGCCGCTGGTGAACGCGAGAGGCAGCACTTGAAATCCGGTACTACCTTCCCAGTTGGTCGAAGCGACCGCGAGAGGGACCGTGAACGTGACAGGGATCGAGATCGGTTTGAAAGAGACCGCGAGCGTGATGTGTATTGGGATAGAGAACGCGAGGAAAGGGAACGTGAAAGGGAGGCCCGTCATTCTGTGAGTATCTATGAAAGGGAAAGACGTGAGCGAGAAGAAGAACGTGAGAGATCTTTCAGGGGACGAGACCGTGATGATGGAAATGGCGTCTCGAGGCGTCGTCGGTTGAGTCCTGGAGAGGAAAGTGACCTCGGTAGGAGAGAAGCAAAGGTTAGTAAAGTCTCCTTGAGCCCTCCTAAAAAAAGGAATAACATAGTAACACTCTAAAATAGCGATCGAGACACGAACGAGGATCTTTTGAGCGTCTTCCATTGGACAGACCGCCGACCCGGGAGGAGCATTTCGATAAGCCGACACCCAAGGAACTCGGAAAGGCTGTCAACCTTAATTATGGTGACGACCCAGCTCCCACTCCCGCCCCCGCCCCCGCCCGCGCTCCCGCCGCAGCCGGTGGTGACAATGCAAGTGAGGAGGGCGAAATTACCGAGTGAGGTGCCGAAGGACTCAAATTCGTACGTGACACATCTTACGCCTTTGGAAACAATCGAAATATGCGAGCTGAGAGGTATATCGACTACTGTTATTTTCATTGTATCCTAATTTTGTCTTCTCTTCTTTTATATTGCAGTGAAATGTTTTAATCTTTTCTTTATCTTTACTTTCGAATCGAGGTCGGAGGATGGAGGGGCATACATCTGGACCAACGTGGTGCGTAGTCTGCGATTTTTCCCTTGCAATGGTGGTGTGGATACTGTTGATGTAGGTGGAACAGCAAGCTCTACGACGTCGCCTATTTCCGCCTCGGAGGACAATAATGTTGATGGATACACTTATGAAGGCGTGTACGTTATACTCCCCGTTTGTTACTAACCATCGAATCCAGCAAAATATCTTCTTTTTTTGTTCAATCCTTTGCATCTCATGTTCTTAACGTAAATGTGGTGAGTATTGTGCCTTTACCTTGGTACTCGGGCTCCTTGACCCTCTGGACGCCAGTTCCAATTTATGATTTTATCTGTGCTATGTTTTGCAAGAGGACAGCAGTGCTTGGTTACCATTTCCCTCAACTGTGTGGGTTTCAGAGCCATGTCCGAATCAATACTATCTGAATCTGAGTGGCCACCGCTACATCCTCAACGACCGGCGGTTCCTTATGCCTCGTCTAGCATCGCTATAATATATAATCATGACCATGCCTGGAGGACATCATGAAAAAAAATCTAAACATTTCCTCAGAGGATACCAATGCAGGTATCGAAAGAATTCGAACATACTTTTGCGGTCTCCTCGTTAGAACATAGAAGAGGTCCCTTGGACCAATCAACGGTGAATGTGAATGTAGAATGCATGTATGATCTCTCTCCCCCGTAATTCCTCCGCAAAAAAGACCGAGTGAACGACCCTGATCGAGTTAGCTGGCCCGTGCGAGCAGCTGGATGTTGGAATTACATTCACTCCCATTCGCCAGCGACAGATTCTGCCGTCAGAGCAGACAAACCTTCCCGATCTGGCCGGCGAGCCACAAAAAATTCCACAAAGAAAAAAAAGACAACAGCTCAGCAACAACAAAACGTTTAAACTGGAGCTGGTGAATGTTAGACGAGCTCGTTTCTTGTCCCAGCACCTGCTTCCTTTTTGGCATCTTCCTTACATCCAATCCCAGGACTTTTCGACGTCTACCGCACTCTCGCCTTTCTACCCTTCGAGTAGTAGTTCCAAGTCACCGTCTGGTGGTGCGACGGCTTCTTCACCATGGCTGATAAGCTCACTCGGTATGACTATGAGGCTTCAACCTGCTAGGCTTATGATGGTGATACTAACGCTGAGTGCTCCACAGTATCGCTATTGTCAGCAGCGACAAGGTAAGCCATCGCCGGTTTCATCTTCCGAACGATTTTAGGGCCTTTGCTAACTAGTTTCCTTTCTATAGTGTAAACCAAAGGTATCCCTTGTCGCCTGATATCATCAATACCCCGCGATTTTCTTCAAGACGCTAAAAATTGCCCCCTCATTGTCGCTCATAGAAATGCCGACAAGAATGTAGAAAGTCCTGCCCTGTTGTTAGGACAGGAAAACTTTGTATCGAAGTTACCCCGGAGTCTAAAATCGCCTTCATCTCTGAACGACTGTGTATCGGTTGCGGTATCTGTCCTAAGAAATGCCCCTTCGGCGCCATCCACATTATCAACTTGCCCACAAATCTCGAGACCCAAGTCACCCACCGATACTCTGCAAACTCGTTCAAGCTCCACAGATTACCGACTCCCCGTCCGGGACAGGTGCTTGGGTTGGTCGGAACAAACGGTATCGGAAAGAGTACCGCTTTGAAGATTTTGGCAGGAAAGCTGGACCCAAACTTGGGACGATATGATAACCCGCCAACATGGGAAGAGATTCTGAAGTACTTCCGTGGAAGTGAATTGCAGAATTACTTCTTGAGGTTGTTGGAAGAACATCTGAAGGCTATAATTAAGCCTCAGTATGTTGACCAACTCCCAAAGGCTATGGTCAAGGAAAAGGCAAAGAACCCGAAGCTTGATACCACTGTTGGCGGCCTTTTGAAGAGCAAGCATGACAGGGATGTTCTTGATCATGCTTTGGAAATCTTGGGTGCGTATTAATCAATACCTAACAAAAACGGTTCCGTATAATTAACGGATATATGAAAAACAGAGCTTAAGCAGGTCGTTGACCGTGAGGTCCATCATCTGTCTGGTGGAGAGCTGCAGCGTTTCGCTATCGGAATGGCTGTCGTTCAGAAGGCCGATGTGTACATGTTCGACGAACCGTCTTCTTTCCTCGATATCAAGCAGCGTCTTAAGGCCGCCAACACCATCCGCGAAATCGTCAAGGAGAACGACCAGGGATACGTCATTGTGGTAGAGCACGATTTGTCAGTCCTCGACTATCTTTCCGACTTTATCTGCGTTCTTTACGGTCAACCCGCTGTCTATGGTGTCGTTACACTCCCGGCCTCGGTCAGGGAAGGTATCAACATCTTCTTGGACGGTAACATCCCAACCGAGAACTTGCGTTTCAGAGAAGAATCGCTCCAGTTCAGAATAGCGGAGGCTACAGACGAATTCGCAGTCGACAGAAGCAGAGCATTCAAGTACCCGGCTATGAAGAAGACACAGGGTGATTTCTCGCTTACCATTGATGCTGGCGAATTCACCGACTCTGAAATCATCGTCATGATGGGTGAGAACGGAACCGGAAAGACGACCTTCTGTAAACTCCTTGCCGGTCTCGACCAACCGGATGCCGAGTCTAGCAAGGTTCCACAGATGTCGATATCGCTCAAGCCACAGACTATTACCGGTAAATTCCCAGGAACTGTCCGACAACTTTTTTTCAAGAAGATCAAGGCAGCTTTCTTGAACCCTCAGTTCCAAACCGACGTCTACAAACCACTCAAGATCGACGACTTTATTGACCAAGAAGTCCAGAACCTCTCCGGTGGTGAACTTCAAAGAGTCGCTATTGTTCTCAGCTTGGGCAAGCCCGCCGATATCTACGTCATTGATGAGCCTTCCGCCTACCTCGATTCCGAACAGCGTATTATTGCTGCCAGGGTTATCAAGAGATTCATCATGCACGCCAAGAAGACCGCCTTCATCGTCGAACACGATTTCATCATGGCTACTTACCTGGCGGATCGTGTTATCGTCTTTGAAGGCCAGCCTTCCGTTAAGGCCAAGGCCACCAAGCCACAATCTCTCCTTACCGGTTGCAATCAGTTCTTGAAGTCGTTGGATGTCACGTATGTATTCCCACTCTCTAGTTCCCTAGAGTATAGCTAACAAATATCTAGCTTCCGTCGTGATCCTGTCTCCTACCGTCCACGTATCAACAAGTTGAACAGTCAGCTTGATCAAGAACAGAAGCTTGCCGGAAACTACGTAAGTTCCAGGCCCAAGATACCCCAACCATGTCCCTTTACTAATATTTCTTTCTTGTTAGTTCTTCCTTGAGGAGGCCTCCTAAAGACCTCCTCTCTCCCTTCCTATTAACTACAAGCGAAGATGCATAATTGCAAAGTATGTTTGAATTTTTGAAATAAAGGGTGGATCTTTGATAAATGGTGTTGTGCATTCTCTAACGCAATTTATTTGATTGATAGTATATGATCCAACCGCTCTCGACGGAAGACCTAGGCTTTATTAACGAGCTCTTGGGGTTCATTACAGTATGGTGAGTCTTATAGACGAATAGCTGTTCACGAGAGGGTTGGAGGAGGTTGGCATTCTAGGATTTTGTTTCAATGCTTTCCTCCCTTTTATGTAATTTAATTCTTCCATTTTTCTTTTGTGTTAAAAGTGATAGATACCTACTTGCAATCGAATTATCATCCTTTAAGCAGCCGCCTGGCTCCTAGGCGTAAAATGCAACAAATACAACGAATCTCCCACCATCGGCTTCAAGGGCTATCGACCCTGTAGTAGATGTGGACTATTGTGAAGGTTTTCCAATGTAAGGCGGAAATTCTCTCAAGTTCGGGTGCAAAGCTAATGTGATTCTAAGGATGAGGCAGAAGGAGTCGGTTTTTAAACTCATGCCCTACGCTTACACAGATTGAGAAGAATAGAGGTAAACTATCTGCCAAACATGGATGAAGGTACGCCTAACCACATGGACCCGTACTCTCGTGGGGTATATCATAATTCTAGACAGAGATTGGAATATATCCTCAAGGTCAAAAATACCGAAGATGGCACCAAAATCAGGGTCGGGACGGACGTATACCTGCTCCCTCTCATGCTTCATCATTATCACCGTCCATCTCCTCTCTCCCGCATACGCATATTGGGATGAATATGCCACCGGAAACGGTGAATGGTTCCGCCGGAGGGCTGAGTACGCCGGGCGTATCCACAGAACAGGAGCCGCAGATATCGGCAGCTGTCACAAGATGCTCAGAGTCGACGACCCCCCATTAGACGGTGCAGTCTTCTGGAATCGTGACGTGGAATGGGAACCTGCGATCCTTGCTTTAGCGTTCTACGCTGACACTCTGTGCGGACTCTCCGGGCTCGCGACTAACCAAGGGAAGCCTCTCGCGGTCATGATCGCAGATAAGAAAAGGCTTCGAGGGTTACATATATCGAACTTCAAAAAGTTAGATGGGGTGATACCAGCTGCGTTAATAAGAAGGAAGACAGTACGGTCTGTGAAAGCTATAAAGGTTTCAGACCAAGTGAAGACAGGAGGCTTCCTTCGTGGTATCCCGGCCAGAGAGCTTCCGAATTCCCTTGTCTATTGGGATGCGAGGCACACCAGGCACGTCGTTCGAAACGCCGTGATCTGGGCGAACGGGGAATTCTATGAATCGCTTAGTGAGCCGTCGTTCGCCCATAGGTTTCTTCGCGAGGTCGTGGAACGAGTCGTCAATTCTAACTCAGCTACGCCACGAACAAATTCTGAAACTCTTGTGAAGCGCCTCAACAAGAAAATAGGCCGCAGCTATAATGACCTTCTCCTACCTCCTCCAGGCCCAGATCTTGACTTACGTCTTGATGGCAAGATGAACGATGACTACGGACGTCCGATTCATGAATTCCCGTTGCTCGAGGTCCAGGATGCTAGCGGGTCGGTTCGGACAATAGATCCCAATAACGAGGGACCGATGTTGATAACAGTTCCGCCTTCTGATAATGGGGGATTGGAGAGAGCACAAACGGTTGGTCTGGTACAAATAGGTGGTGGCCGGGCACCTATGACTATTGGCACAGCCCCGGAGAACCAAGACCCTGAACTTGAGGCCACGGGGAACCCAGGCCCGCGAAGTTCTAACCAAGTTGACTGGTATTCGGTTTTCGACTATCAAAATATTCCGGAAGAGTTACGACGGCAACTCATGATGCTCGAGGTGCAAGTAGATGTGGTTGGTCCGGGGACAGGAACTCCGGCAATGGCCGTACCAATAGATCAACTAACCGAATCCTTCAATGCGGCGCCAGACAAAAAGCAATGGTTGGAAAACAAAGAAGCTACGGAAAGGCAGAATATGCGCGGTCTACTTATTCTAAGAGATTGGGTTGATGTATTCGAGGGGAAAAAGCAGCATCTCTTCCCTTGGACGAATGCAGATGCAGAGTCAATGTTCCCGGGGCTTCGGGCGGTCTTCGATAAGGCACCAAATAAAAGATCGTGGTATACACTTGTGCTTCACCGTCAGAATTTCAATATGCGTGCTCTAAAGGCGGCGACAAAAATTTACAATAACTGGGCCGAAACAGAGGAAGGGTACTCGGTGATGGCTATGCAAGGTAGTCGGAGCGAGACGGTTGAGGAGGGTGCCAGTGGAGATAATAACTTTTTGGAACAAGAACAACAGAATGCAGCGCTCGAAGAGGGTCAGATTGAAATAGAAGAGGAGAGGGAAGAGGGGGAAGAGGGGGTACAGGAAGAGGGAGAAAATGACCAGAGCCCGGCGTTAGAGTATGACATCGATAGTTATTTCACTTCCGGTCATTCCCCAACTATACATAGATCAGATGAAGTCAACTTGCCCGACATCCCAAAGCTTCAATTTCCTGTCCAAGAACCTGCGATTCAGGTCCAGCAGCAACCAACTTTTAATGCCCCTGACAACGGTCAGCGGCCCCAACCGCAGGGGGTTAACCAACCGAATCCCCAAGCGGTTAATCAACTGAACCCCCAGGACGTTTTACATCTCCAGACAGAAGGCATAGACCCAAATAATCCACTTTTGATCAGTGATTTCGACGCGTACTTCAACCCGGAGAGTCGGGCTTTTCAGGATATCCTTAGATTCAACCCAGGCCTAATCCGGGAATTAGAAGGAAGCAATGGAGGGCTCCTTGGGATCCCAGACTTTGGGATAAGGCAATACGTGCCGCCGGAGTTAGATCTTGACAGCTCATCTCTTTTTGATACACCTTCAGAGGGAGTCAGTAGCATGTGGGAAGAGGAGGAAGAGGAGGAAGAGGAGGGAATAGAAGAATCAAGATCGGGAGAAAGGGGAGTGGAGGAGGTAGTGGAAGAAGGAGAGAGATCAGTAAGCGGAGAACCAGTCGAGGAGGAAGTAGCAAGGGAAGAGGTAGTAGAAGAAGAACAAGAGGAAGTACTGCAAGAAGATGAAGAACAAGCAATAGAGGAAGGAGTAGAGGGGGAAGTAGGCGAAGAAGAAAGGGAAGAAGTAGAAGTAGATGAAGCATTAGTAGGAGAAGTGGGAGTAGGAGGGGGAAGGGAAGGGGTAATGGAGGAAGAAAGGGTAGAAGAATCAGAGGACGAATCCGAGCAAGGTATACCAGAGCAACAATTTCAAGCTCCCGAACCAATAATGCTTGGTGGTCGTCCAGCAGATGATGTTCTAGGGGAAGTACAACGGCAACTACAGTACGCGTACGAACTACCACGGCGTAGTGGACGTCAACCACCACGACAGGCTCCTGTATTCGAACCAACGTTTACTCCGAAGCAAACTGGCAGGAGGAGTAGGAGAAGGCCTTCAGATGACCCATTGCAAATGGCCGATGTATTCATAGACATCCCGCTTGCCGACCAACAGTTCACTGACTCTGATAACGAAGAACCTTCCCCTCAACGAATAGATTTTTGGGATAGACCTGTGGAAGGTCCACGACGGCAAGGAGCCGTTGAACGCAGACAACCAGCGGACGAACGTATTGAGGAACCGTCTCCAGAATATGTGGAGTATTGGGATAGACCCCTGAAATCATGGAGGCGGAATCAGTGAATCAACAGCCGTGAACCTAGTAAACGAGAGTGTTAAAGAAGTTCGAGAGTTCCAGAGAGCGTGGATCAATTGCGAAGATCTGAGGATAAAAAACTTCGGGATCAAATCCCATTGGCAAAGATATCCAAAAAGCTGAATACGAGCGTGAAGCATTCTTGATAGGTTACATACTCAAGCTATCCCAATTGCCCAGTGGCTAAGAGTTCACTAGATTTGTCATTCCTTTCTTCCTGTTGATAAAGCGGGTAGATAATCAATTGCCTTTGAGGCCATATGCGACATTAGGTCTTGGAAATACGTTTTTCCGAGAAAGGTACGAGGCGGATTAGTCAAGGCATCCCGGAACCATACAAAGCCGTTTAGTAAACATGAGTTCGAAAGGGGATCCAAAAGTCGGAGAGACCCCAGCCGTATCGTAGAAAGACTTCCTTCCACGTGGGAGGCTATTGCAAGAGTAGCATGATCATGATCATTAATTCCAATTGTCCCAAAATAAAACTTATATAAAGGAAAATTACATGAAACCTCAAGAAATTCGCAAAATTGCGAGACTAAGTTCAAAAAATCCTTGAGCGCCTCCCGTACCCTTCCCGTACCCTGTCCCTTGCGGTTGCTAATTGAGCTCCCGGAAACCTTGTGAATGTTGCACTGCATGGATCCGGATCTTCAAGCTTGAAGATGTTTAGTGATCAGGCCCACTCGACCTTGGGCTTGGCGCTCTTTCGCAGGCGAAAATTTGCAACATCAACAACGCACATCGCTGTGCCGTGGCGCAATTGCCGATGCCGCGACGCTAGTATCGGAGACCAAGTGCCTGAGGATCCTAAGGAGACAGGTTGATTTCTTTGATATTGAGTAGACTACGTAGCTACTAGCTAGCCTCGAGTTACTAGAGCTACGAGGATATAAAGTGACGATGGTATCCCTCAAAATCTTCCATTTCTCATCACAGAACGCTCGAGTAGTAGATCACCAGACATTCCCCCAAATACAAATAATATCCAATCAATCAAAGAAAACCCGACTATCAAAGTCTTTTTCTAACTCGAAAAAAATGAAGACTACCCAAGTTGCCCTCGCCTTCCTCTCTTCCTTCCTCTTCTCCTCCCAAGCGTTGGCTTTGCCAACCGCCAGCGAGACCACGCCTTTCTACTACTCTGAAACTTTGGCATTGCCAACCAGCGATGCCGTGAACCTCGAGAAGAGAGCCCTCGACACACTTGTCGTTATTGTTTGCCAGAATATCAATGGCGCTCAACCCTGCGTGGGTTTGGACGTCACCGGTTCGCAGGTGAACCAGTGCAGTATGTCAACCTCCCCCTAAATAGGACAATTGGAATCAATAGAAACTAATCTCAAACTTCACTTCGAATAGTTAACTTCCAAGGCGCTTGGAACGACTCCATTAGCAGCTTGAGGATTGGAACGACCGCTGGCTGGGGTGGATGCCAGTTCTTCAAGTAGGTTTTTGCATATATATATACGCCAAGAGTTTTAGGACGAAGATGGTTTAACAATACAATCTATAACTTAGGGACTGGAACTGCGTCAATCCCATTTTGCCGGCTCCAAATGGCGCTCAGTACTTTGATCTCCGATATGTTGAGGGAAACAACAGGAATGATATGATCAGCAGCTTCGTGTGTGTTGCTAGGGCTTAGAATAGTGCCGGATGGTATGAAATATAATTTGTAGTAAGAGATAGGTGGCTAGGGGAAAGGTTGAGGGCCAAAGTAATCTACGACTTGAAGTAATTCAAGCTATTTTAAGGAAGAGACTGAGAGCAATGTCATTCTTGAAATCAAACTTTTCTCTAATGCAAAGGTCTTTGGGTATCTTTTTGACTATGTACAGAGTCACGAATCAGGGCAGTCCGCTTTCTATGTCCGAATTAGTATAAAATCCACATATATATATATATCTACCCCTCTTCAACCTTCAGCATCCGTCGCCCCAAAGTGCTTCAAAAGCTGCAAAGCCGGCTTCTTAAAATCAAAGCCCTCAAAATCTCTAATACTCTCATAAACCGTCTTCCCCGTCACCGGATTTCTAAAATTCGGGTCCGCCCCAGCTTTCAACAACCAATACCCAGACGTTACGGCCTCCATCGTCGCCCCCTCTGCGATGGACAACCCAGACTCTCTCCTATTCATATAAAACAAAGGTGTCTTCCCCTCCGCATCCACAGCGTTCACATCCGCTCCAGCTTCAATTAGCGCTCTAACTAGCGCCGTAGCGCCGTACTTTGTAGCAATATGTAACGAAGTACTCTCCTTCCCATCCACACTCCTCCCATGCACAATATGCTCTAGCTGTTTAGGTGTAGCCTGATGTAACATCAGAAACGCTTTCGCCGGAGAATTTCTCGCGGCATAATGCCAAGGCAGCTCGATCGGCGTCTCTTCATCCCCTTCCCGTCGAGGAAGCGGAATCGTCAGGTCAAATCCAAGTTCCTCCGTCAACATGTTAACGGCAGCACAATGGCCCACAGGTCCGAGACACTCGTGAATAAAGCACTTCCCATCTTCATTTACCGCGTAGATATCCGCACCCATAGAAAGCAATTCTTCCGCGATAGGGTAATACTGCCCGTGCTGGGAAATCTTGAGCGATAAATGGGGCAACAATTCCACTCCCTTATCGTTTTTAATTCGCATTTCTGCACCGGCGCCGATGAGTTCTCTGGTGGCTGCGTACAGTTGTCGTTGACACGCGTAGTCAATCGGCCGGAAACCTGAGTTATCGGGACTATGTAATATTGACTTCGTCGCCGGATGTGCTAGAAGTAGTTCGAGAGCGGATAACTCGTGTAGCTCGGCATCCCATGCCGAACACATGAGTAAATGAGTAATCGCGGTCCGGCCTTCATTATCCTGGATTGTGGGGTCGGCGCCATGTTGTAGTAGCTCTCGGATGATTCCTCTGTTCAGGCTATCAATGGGGTTGGACGCGAAACATCGCATCAACGGTGTGGCTCCGGATTTATCTTGAATGTTGACGTTGGCCCCGTGAGAATTCAACAGGCGATCAACGACTCTGGCATGCCCTGTTTCGCAGGCAAGGTGTAGTAACGATTCGCCGGTCTCTTCATCCATATAATCCAACAATGGTGTTCCGGGTAAATCTTCTACCAATTGGATAAAAAAGAGGGGCATGGTTTCCTGGTCACTATTCCACGAAAGGCTTTTGCAAAGCGCTGGTAACAGGTACTCTGCAGTTCGGAATTCCGGTTTAAATTTGAGAAATTGCGCGATACTCGGTCTGTACCCAATAATTAGAACGGGTGGATCTACGGCGGTTTCCCAAATGTCCTTCCAAGGAAAACGCTCGCCCTCGGCGGGGTTCCTTGTGGCGTAGGATATGATATCACGAACTTCTCCGGAACGAGCGAGTCCTTCCATACCCGATCCGAAGTAGGGTTCGTAGTTTCGCATGATACTGTCTTCCCAGTTTGGTTGCTGTAGCTTCAAAAATGTTATGGCAGACCTGGATGGCGGGGGGAAGGCCGTTAACGCCATCTCCAGCACGGACTTGCCAGTGGTGGCCTCGTAGTGAGATATTTCCTCCGGGAAGGTCTTATAAACCAAATCTAATGTATCTGAGTTTGTCCTGCTGGAATTCTCGATCAACGGGTTTATAATACGTCCCAGTATGCCGTGAGGACCCTTCGCTCCCTTTTCGATCAAAAGTCGAATCGTGTCCCCGGCGGGGGCATAAATGAAAGCTGAGGTAAGAGCAGTTGATTCTTGCTCTACACCGAGTCGCCCAACGGCGTTGATATCATCGGATGAATAATGCGGGAGCAGCACCTCCACGGCTCCCTGATTGTTCTTGATAATTGCCGTATGTAGTGGGGTGAAACCGTCTGCATCCGGGGTGGTAGGACTGACTCCCGATTCAATTAGGGTCTTAGTCATATTTATGGCGTCTCCCAGATCATTTATGAAAGTCCCCCGGGCACCGTAGACCGTGTGCAAAGGGCTTTGTAGAAATGGAGGGCCGTGAGGGTCCGCACCCGCCGATATTAACCGTTTGAAAATCCGCCAGACGTGTACCCCGCTAGCATTGTGGAGAGCCGTGCACCCCATATTAGCAGGGACGTCCGCCGTAGCCCCATGTTCCAAAAGCAACTCCACCATCTGAAGATTACTCCTCAGCACGGCAAGGTGGAGCGGTGTTCGGCCAATACTGTCGTGTCTATTGATGAGATCTATAGCACCCGGCTGTGATAGCAAAAGCCGAACCATGGCGGGCTTTCTCATCCAAACGGCGGCATGGAGATAGTTCCACCCGGCTCCCATCAATCTCTTCGATGTGGTATCGGCGCCGTGGTTCAAGAGTATGGAAGCAATGTCCTCTCCCTGGCTACAAACGGCTGAATACAGCGCCTTCATTTTGCCGGCCTCCGTTTGAGGATGTGTAAGAAGTGCTTCCTCGATGAATTCTGTCATCCCCCACTCTGTAAGGTGGATAAGAGGGGATTTAGTCCAAGTAATATACTCCCAAGTTGTGGTACGCCTCCGTCCCTTTGCAAATCCGCCGTGGTACCAAAAGTGGGCTTGGATCCAAGCTCCAAAGTAAGATGTCGCATCCGTTGTCCAAAATTTCGAGGCCACGTCGATGAGGGCACTTTTGAGAGAAGAAGCTGCAATACAATGATCCGGCCAGTATAGTGCAGCGTATCTGAGGAGAGGATACGCGGCTTCCCGCTCCGCTCGCTCTTTCTCGGTGTTGCACGGGCCAGACTCTCCGTAGGTCCCCATGTATGTGAGTAGAGCACGGGCCATATCAGCATGGGCGGGTTTTTCATCGATAAAGAAGTAGGAGTTTTCGGGTCCCGTGTTCTGCATTCTCAAGGCAACCAACATCTGCTTGATGAATTTGCTCTTGAACAGTATATATCCATGTTCATCGATCTCCAACAGCCCACGTCGTACATTGGGCCCAAAGAGATCTTTGTCCACCTCAGGAGGTAAATCTTTAATTGATAATTTTATTATTTGTTCCAGCTCCGTCGCAAGGAGCCTCCTCAATGCAACCGCGAGAATCTGAAAAGTTTTCCGCGACACTTCCCTGTCGATAGGGTCTGTAATCGTAGACAAGATATCGAGCCATATCTGCCGTTGTTCCTCGGAGCCTTCCCTTTTTAACTCTTCGATATCGAACCGTGGAATCTGCGCAATAGCAATCCCTTTCTGCTTCAATTCCCACTGACGCTGCCTTACCTCTTTCCGTAGAGCCTTGTTGTGTTTTGAAACCAAAATGTGTTGGAGAGGTGCCTTCTGTCGAGGTCTGGGCTTGATGGCAGCATAACAGCGGGTCTGCAAAGTAGAACGGCAGAAAGCATGCAGCCCGCATCCACCGAAAGAGCCGTCATTGCCGCGCCATTGCGGCTTCAAATTCGCCAGTCGAGCCGTCGACTGTGCTGCTGTCGCCGCTCTTCGCATCGTCGGTTGTGCCGGAGCGTACAAGGGAAGGTCGCTCGCAGACTTTCACCAGGCCAGGCAGGTTTCGTCGGTTTGAAATTGTGCATATTTTTCAGCCTCGGCTTTCCGCAAACAGTTAAAATGGGCTTCGATGCGAACACAGAAAGAATCAAGTGACGCGGGGAAGCTGCGAAAGTTGCCTAGGCACATGCTAAAAGGCTGGCTGCTAAGCTCGGTACTGTTACACCTGCCCCGGTCTTTCATTGTTAAAGCGTGTTATCCCTCCTTCGCGATGCTTCGTCTGTTCCTTTCTTTATACTTTTTATACTTATTTGCTACTGCTCTCCTTTCGACATATACCCCCGTAGAATTCAGCTCAAACTAGTAGACAAATACAAATAAAGATACAAATACACCAATATGCCTTTCCAGACAGCTCTCACCAAGGCCCTTGGAATCGCGGTCCCCGTCGTTCAGGGAGGAATGCAATGGGTTGGATATGCTGAACTTGCGTCTGCCGTCTCGAACGCCGGTGGTCTCGGTATCGTGAGTATTTCACAAGATATCAGTGTATATTTTCACAAGGAATAGAAATACTAACAGTCCTGCTGTAGTTGACCGCGCTCACCCAACCAACACCCGAAGACCTGCGCAAGGAGATCCGAAGATGCAAGACCATGACCTCCAAGCCTGTAAGCTGACATATCTCTTACCAAAAGATTACTATCATCATAATAATAAGAATAATATAATACTAACAGTGCCTTACTAGTTTGCCGTCAACTTGACCCTCCTCCCTGCCCTCGTGCCCCCAGACTACAACGCCTACGCCGACGTCATCATCCAAGAAGGCATCAAAATCGTCGAAACTGCCGGAAACAACCCAGCCCCGATCATTAAAAAGCTAAAAGAAGCAAACGTCATCGTCCTACACAAGTGCACCACCATCCGTCACGCCCTTTCCGCCCAAAAACTCGGCGTTGACTTCCTTTCCATCGATGGATTTGAATGCGCAGGTCACGTTGGCGAGCACGATATCACCAACTTTGTGCTGCTGAGGAGAGCGGCGCAGGAGTTGAAGGTGCCGTTTATTGCTTCCGGTGGGTTCGCAGACGGACAAGGTCTTGCCGGAGCGTTGGCTTTGGGTGCTTGTGGTATCAATATGGGAACCAGATTCATGGCTACAAAGGAGGCTCCTATCCACCAAAAGGTCAAGGAGGCGATCGTTAAGGCCTCGGAAGATGATACTGAGCTACTGTTGAGACGGTGGAGGAATACCAGCCGATTGTTCAAGAACAAGGTCGCCGTTGAGGCCAAGCAGATCGAATCTACCAGCACAACCGGCAAGTTCGAGGAAGTTGCACATTTGGTCAGCGGTAAGAGGGGAAGAACCGTCTTCATTGACGGTGATGTCGATGCCGGTGTCTGGACCGCCGGTCCTTGCATGGGTTTGATCCACGATATCCCATCTTGCGAGGACCTGCTCAAGAGGATCGAGAAGGAGGGTGAAGAGGCTATCCGGAAACAGAACGATTTCATCGTTCCATCGTCCAAGCTATAGAGCACCATATACTACAATAGACATACAGGGTTCTTTCAGTAGCTAGTTCATATTTTATAGGCAGCGTTTCCGTTTACAATTGTATTATATATAATCTACCGTCTATCACAGACATCTTTTCGTCATGCTCAACCATTTCCCTTCAGCATACATCATGCATCATGTTAATTCGCTTATGCACTCTAACCTGCATTCTGGGACAATTAATTTGTATTATTACTTCAATTGGTAAAAAGGCCTGACGCCTATTCCATAGGATTAGCAAATCCCGGATTCCATCATCTATAAGTTATTCCCGGTTCCCAGAGCGAATAAGAAGAATAAAAAGAAAAAAGTAACCACAGAGCACCCCTCGAGCTCACGAAACGCCGTGTCTATGATACATAAAAGAAAGGAAGGGAAAATATATATAGTACACATGGAAGAAAGTAAAATGATATGGAAACTCGAGAGAACCGAAAGGAAAGATTCAACTCCGATCCATTGGGTATCAAAAGTTTCCTTATTTCAGATTCAGGAATAACGCCCATAGTAAATGAGGGTAGCAGCCCTCTTCCATCCTCTGTCGTTAAAAAGATATGCCTTACTGGAAACAATGGACCCATTTGAGCGCCGAAAAACACACGTTGATTCAAGATCACGACAAGAGATCTTGAATTCGCATCCCTCTCCTTGGATCAAGGAGAGAAGGTGATTGAGCACTGACGTCCGCTGAGCTTATATCCGTCAAACTGCTAAAACTCGTGTCCGATCCGTGTAAAACTATCCTAGAGTTTTCGGATGGGGAAGACGGTTTAACGGCCCAAGAGTCCGCTTTCCGTTTGAGGGTAATCATATTTACTCTCGAAACTTTCAGCCGAATTTTCGTAGCCGGGGGAGGTGTTGACATTGCCAATGGTGGCGGTATAGTCTCTGCTGTCGGTAGCAGATCGCCTTCCTTCTTAATTGCTGTTTGCTGGGACTTAACCGCTTTAAATGCCTTGGTGAGGGTGCCCTTTTGTGTGTTTTCAGCTTCCTTCTGAGCCTTCAGTTTCTTCCAGCCTGGCTTCGGCCCTGGCTTCTTCCTCAACTTCGCAGGGTCATTGGCGTCCTTCGAGCTTTTTGAGTCTTTAGGATCCTTAGTATCCTTAATATCCTTAGCATCTTCAGCACCCTTAGTATCCTTCAACTTCTGTCGTTTGATAGACTTCGCCTTTGTTGGTGTCGCTGGAGCCTTGGTTGGCTTTGTTTCGGCCTTCGACATGATGGCCTTCTTGGGGTGCGGCGATGCAGACGGGCTCAACGGCCGGGATGGGATAACAACCTTCGGCGGCGGCCATGGAATATCAACGGGCCGATTATTCTTCATATTCTCCCAAATCTCCTCGGAACTAGCATAGGATACCGGCGAACTCAAAGGACTATCCGACTCGCTATCCATCGAAACAGGTGTCGAAACGCCCAACTCCATCCCGGTGCCAGTTATCTTTTTAAGGTCGGTCTCGGCAGTAAATTGGTCGTGATGCTTGACATTTGAAATCTTCGCCAGCAATTCGCAATCTCCCTTGATAATCAGATCAAAAAGCCCCTTTAGCTGACCGGTTGCTGGTGGGTCATCCCGGTTAATCCAGACCGTTTTCCCTCCACGGAAGTCACGGATACTAGCACACAGCTCCCGAACCAATCTCTGGACTCCAGGGATCTTCAAACTCGTTCCCACAACAATTAGGCAATCCGGTCGAGCCTTGAGATCGGCAGTCGAAACAGCACCAATAGCGTCCTCATCCGGGTTATGTTCGTTGTACAAAACCATCCTCGGTCGAAGCTTCCCAATACCCTGCGACCGCTTTCCAGATGCGTCTCTCGCTGCTTCCCAGTCGACACAGTCAGGGCAATCTGGTGGCTTCGGTCCTACAAAAATCTCCGGCTTGAAATCCTTAATCGCCCTACACTTCGTACAATTCATCTTATCCAATCCACCGTGCAGTTGAATGGTTTTCGGCCATGGCCCCTTGCCGTTCAATGGGGTTGTAGTAGCAAGCGGTGGCAGACTGGTTTCGATACAATCGACGTTCTGAGTGTATAATCGTAGTAATTTTCCAGAAGCAGCTAGGGAGGCGAGTAAATGATGGAAGGCTGTAGCTTCTGCAACGTCTGCCATGGCGTGCAGGTTTCGAACCATGTCGTGAAAGTCGGATGTTGATTGGTCATCTCTGTATACCGAAGCGTCGAATAGTTGCTTCCCCGATGCCTTTAACTTGTAATCACTTTTAACGGATGCAAATAGACCGTTGGAGCTTCGAAAGTCGGGAACTATATGATTTCGGGAACGGTCAGTTTGTTGATATGATGGATGGAGGCATCAAGGCTGTGTTGTCAGGCGTTGGGAGTTCTGATAAATTTGCGTTGTTGTGGCGTTGCAACAAAACAAAAACAACAAAAAAAAAGGACATCACGGCATCAGGACAACGGGCAGAGCAAGGGAGAAAAAAGGGGACGACATACTTCCAGCGCAGACAGAGATCCCAGCTCCGGCAATGACGATAATCTTTTTCTTCTTATTCAAGATATCAAACCATGTGGACAATTGTTTTTCTACTAGTTGGGAAACCCCGCGGTTGAGATCGATACGTTCGGTCAATCGTTCTTTGGGTGTGGTGTTGTTGCTAGGTTGTTTATGTTTTGATGGCGGTTGGTCGGTTGAGCCACCACCACTACCGACCACGATTTCCACGGCAAACGTAGACTGCGGCTTCGAGGTGGAAGACTCCGGCTGAGCAGACGCGGCCTCGGGTTCGGGTGAGTGCGACAGCTTCCTCCGCTTCGACGGAGGTTCGACAGCATCCATGATGGAGGGGCTGGGGTGGATGTCGATGTTGGCGGGAGGTGAGTGAGGTGGTGATGATGGGTGATGATGGTGATGGCAAGGTTGATGTTTGAGGGAAAATGTGGAGGAAAGGAAGGATGGAGAAATAAAAAGAGTGAGATGGAGATAGAGCAGGTGATCAGAGATTAACTGCTACTCCGTACTAACTGGGCCGTGACATGACAGGACAAGACAGGACAGGACAGGACTTGTTCCAGGCTATTTTCCGAGGATAGTTGGGCCACTGTTGCGCTTAGACGGGCTTGCTTGCCTGTTGATTGATTAGATTGACTGGAAGAAAGCCCCGAGGAGTATGTTAAGTAAGTAAGGACTTGAGTACTAAGTAGTATGTTATAGAATATGCACGGAATCACAAGCGAGGCCCGTCCAATTGAGGCACATTTGTGTCATAGAAAACCTAAAAGTCCGTTCGATTAATTAATTCAGCCTGGGGAAACTGAATGGCTGGGAAAAACTAGAAACTCTGCCTCGACCCCGCAGACCACTAACTGTTCTAAACAATCCCAGCTAATTCTACAGACAACCGTGAAGCCTCTACCTCAACTTCACGCTCACGATAATACCAATCAAGAAATATATATATATCCAGGGTGAAGTGTTCTGTCCGGGTATTAATATTTGGGTGGTATTCTGATGGCACGCTACCCCGTCCCAATCCAGTCTTGAACTTGGCTTCTCGAATGTGTTGCGGAACGCCAAGCCCGTCGCCAATCGCTTGCATGCCGCACCGCCCAAAATAGCTAGCCCCGCCTATCAAGACGTCACACACCTGCGGCCTCAACTCGAACTGCATGTCGCAGCCCGTTTCACCCCATTGCCAGCATGTTTCTCAGATTTCTATAGGCCTGCTGCATAAGTATACACGCAAGTAGATCTCGGAGGTTATCCCAGTTAAAATCTAAGTTATATCATAAACCTAATGTATATTATTCAAAACTAAAGGTAGTATGCTCAATTGCCTATGGTAAAAGAAAAATATATTGTCCTATCGACTCGCAAAAAAGACGCCCTCTATAACGCCACGACCATGGTGAATCAACGGGTACGCCGTAATACCATGCTACCTTCTTCTTCTTCTTCTTATTGTCCCGCTCGGGGTACCCAATCGCATCAAAGTCCAGATTTTCAGAGAATGTGTCTCCTCATAAAGGAATATTTCAAATCTAACCCTCCAGGTCTTCATCCCTCACACCCTCGTCATCATCCCTCATCCTCGGCTCTTGATGCTCACTCCACTGCAAGCAATCATCAATATAACTCAAAACCGCCGCCACACTATCCTCATCCCTCGCCTCCAATTTCAAATAGCTAACCATACTAAAATCCTCAATCAAATCCACAACCTTCTCATTCAACTTCCAAAACTTCTCATTCGTATCCTTCCTCGCATCTTCCAACAATAGATTCGGGTCGGGATCTACGAATCTCTTCATCTCCCGTTTTGTAATCTGTGTTTTTACAAGGTCCATTTTGGAAAGAATGTTGATGTGTGGGATTTCCAGCATGATCATGGCTGACATGGCTGATAGTGTTCCTGCGAAGTATTTTGCTCGGTCGACGACGAAGGTTGATTCGATGAGGTAGGTGGCGCACAGCGAGAAGGAGTGATGCTGCTGTAGATGTTTCGTCAATGTCGGGAGTACCGGTATATGAGAGTATAGTTCGATCTGGCCGGGGCAGTCAAAGACCACTAAGGATTCTTCATCTCCTTCTCCAAGCTCTTCGTCCAGCCAGTCCAGATTGTCCAGTAGAAACCTAGAAAGAGATTCATTTTAGCGTTCTTCCAAGAAGCTTTCTACGATAACGCAGGGAGCTCGTCTTACTCAAAGCAAGCTACAAGTCCGCCGTTAGGACCAAGGCTCATCTCCTCCATCACATCATCCAAGCTAATCAGATCCTTAATATCCACGTCTGGCTCATACTCAAAGTCCTCAGCCGCCGGATCGAGGTTGACGTATTTGCAAGCTCGTTTCGAATCCCTCAGGTATGATATTAAGGCTGAACAGAACGTTGTCTAAATCCATCCCAGACCGTCAGTAATCAGCCATATTCCTACCGAAGAGAGAGGGTGAGCGCGCGTGCGTGCGATCCTTCCAAGCGGTCAAGGTTCCGGAGCTCGGGAAAGAAAGAGAGACAACCTCGACAGTAAGTAGCAGGAAGTTAGGGTAATCCGTACTTTACCGCAGCCTGCAGGTCCGAGGACCAGGAGCCCGAAGCGATTCGACATGCTCAGACTTTTCTCCCTTCTCTTTTTCTTCCTTTTCCTTCTTCTAGCTTCCTACAGTCGATCGAAAGGTTGGTATCGGAACTGAAGTAGGTGCAACGTGACGATTGGCAAGCGAGGCGCAGATGATTCACGGCGTGAAAAGGTCCGAACGGCTACGATCTCCGAAGATGTGGGGGCATTAGATAACAGATTCAGCCGTTTCGTCGGAGTGGGTTTTCTGGGTGTGATAGAAAAGGTTGGAAGGAAGAAGGATGGGTGAACCAGGAAAGGTTTCTCTTTTGGGAAGAGGCGCCCAGAAAACAACGACACCGACAACACATTCCTGCCTAAATAGCATCTCCACGTGATGATTTTGAGCTTCGAATCCCGTCGACGGGGCACACTTCTAGAATAGAACTGGAGTTTGAAAAGCTGCCGAGAACCTTATCCTGGTGTAGCTGTGTTGGTCCATAGTTGAGGCCCGTCTGCCATTTTTGAAGCTCAAAACCGTCACGTGGATGGGATCTATCCTGTATCCCAACCACCAATTCAATCCAAAAGCCCACATTGCTAAGGCCTTAGTAAGTAAGCCCTTGAGTATTTATACCGCCAGTTGTCCCGAAACCCAAATGCAATGCAATGCATACCAAGATATCCAAGACCTTTCGAAGCTTTCTCCCATCGGATGAAATCCCAATCTCTTCCTAAAAATTATGCGGTGGTGCCTTATTAACATCCGCGAGTCATAGACAATCCATAACCGTTCCTCATTATTAATAATTCCTCGTATCTTGGTCTCGATACCAGGGATATACCGTCCAATCTATCATATATGGAACACCTTCTATAGACCCCTCGAACTAGATCGAACCATGGAACGTTATCCATCCAAGAGGAACACCTTTGGATCCAAAGGCCACAAGGGCAACCTTAAGGCAGACCATGACAAGAAAAAAAGCCATCAATGCATCTCCAAACCCGCCATCTGAAAATCTCAAAAGATAAAAAACACTCTTGGTATCTCACCAACCGGCCCGGACCTTGCACTTCACAAACGCCCAGCACAGGAACCTCCAGGAACGTAGGGCCGTGAATGCCAAACATCCCTGTCGAACACGATGTCGCTTCCACATCTCTGATACACCAATCCGACAAGGATTAAAATATTCCAACGCCAATGCATGTTAGCCGCAACGCAAAAAAAGTTATACCCACCATTGAAACTCGTCTCAAGAGTCGCCCTTTACCATGGGACCATGTCCGGGGGGTGGGTTCCACACCAGAGATTAAACGGATGACAGGAACCGCTGTTTTTCCTTGTTTACTCCGTCATGTTAAGAAATTCTATTGATGGAAAAAGACCTGGTGCGTGCACCCTCAATTGCTTTTTTAATCTATCAACTGACGAAAAACCTCGCCTTTTTTCGCAGCAAGGTTAGCCTAACACACCCTCGAGTCTCGTTACCCGGGCCTGGAAGAAAGAGTGTCTGTGGAGACCACTCTGGGGGTTGAATTTCCATGGCACGTTTCAACCAACCCTTCTCCTATCCTTCTGGGGTTTTCCATCATCGACAGGCACAATATCCAAAAAACCATGCCAGCCATGCCATTCGGCTGTTGTCAGACCGGGACAGGAATCCTGACGAGCGAAGGAAGGAAGAACTCCCTGATAACCCCCCCTCTCAATATAAATACTCCCAAACCCATCCCAGTGATAAAAAATCTATCTCTCATCTTTCTCCTTAACCAAACACCATCAACCATCATCCCTTAAAATTTTTATATTCTTTGTATTTTCTAATATCTAATATAAATCTCGATTGACTTGAGATTTTTTTGTATCTGTGGATTTGATATCTACCCATATATAACGAAACAAAAGACCCGTTCAAGATGTACTCCAAATTCATCCTCCCATCACTGCTGCTCGTCGCGCAGGCTCTCGCGCATCAGAATCTACATCAATTCTGGGTTAATGGCGTCACCCCGGGTTACCAAGTTGGTATCCGTATGGTATGTAATATACATCAACTTTCATCTTTCATCTAGCTCTTCAATATATAAACTAATATTTTCAAATAGCCCCCCTCGAACAGCCCAGTCACCGACGTAAACAGCAACGACATCGTCTGCAACGTCAACGGCTCCAACGGCGCAAACGTCGCCGTCGTAAACGCCAATGCCGGAGAGTACGTCCAACCCCCAATAATACCCCCACCTTAAATACTATAGACTAACATAAATACCTTCTACAGCACAATCGAAGTCCAATGGGACACCTCCGGCCACCCCGGCCCAATCGTCCACTCCCTCCACGGCCCCGTCTCCTCCGCCCAATCCGCCTCAGGAGTAGGCGACTGGTTCAAAATCCAAGAACTCGACTACGTAAACGGCAAATGGGCCAACGAAGTCCTCATGGCCAACGCCGGAAAATTCTCCTTCAAACTCCCCGCAAACCTCGCCAGCGGTGAATACCTCCTCCGTTCCGAAATGTTGGCCCTCCACGCTTCGCAAACCGTTGAGGGTGCCCAGTTTTATATCGGATGCATGCAGTTGAAGATTAATGGACCCGGTGGTAACTGCTCGCCAAAGTATAAGTTGCCAGGAGCTTATAAGGCTACTGATAACAATATCTACATCTCAAACTTCTACTTCGGATTTGTTCCGGAAACTTATAGCGCCCCTGGACCAGCTGTTGCCACTTGCGCTGGAGGCGGTACTCAGCCAACTACTTTGGCCACTACAACCGTCAGGACTACCGCCGTCACCACAACCACCACCAGGGCCGCCACCACCCCAACCACCACCACAAGGGCTGCTACCACTCCAGCTACCACCCCAGCTACCACCGCAAGGACCACCACTACCACCACAAGAGCCGCTACAACCGGAACACCCGGTGGAGCACCACTCTACGGACAGTGCGGCGGTCAAGGCTGGACTGGACCAACAACCTGCGCTCAGGGAACTTGCACCAAGTCTAACGACTGGTACTCCCAGTGCTTGTAAACAGTAGTTTTGGTCGAGAAGGCTTTGTTAATATTCGAATCATCTTTGTACATAAAGCAACCTTTATATATACCCCCCGCAAATGATTTCTTGAAAAAATCTTTTGTACATATTTTGGCATTTGCATTTATACCAGCGGGAAAGGCAGTACTTTTGGAGAATCCAAAAAAGCACATTCAAGTTGTGTAGAATTCAAATGTCTTTTTCCCACGTAGTATTTCAACCTTAGCATCGAGGGAGCAGGGTCCTACTTTTTATAAAAGGGAAAAAAGGAATTATACAATAACGGACGGGTTCACAAGTTTGACGTGTTCGGTTTACATAAGGAAAGTCGTCATAACCTCTATTCTTATTATCCAAAAAAATATTGCGTGATCGTTGCAATGAGCTTTCCCCTACTTTTTTTTTGGTTCTCTTCTATAATATTATATAACAGGGTATAGTTAAAACTAGTTATAATAGTAGTCAAAGTCAATGCGTAAAAAGAAGAGGTAGAAGGGTTAGGGTAGGTTGACGGAGAATGGACCGGTCGACTAAAAACAGTGTAGTAGTATAGTAGGAGGAGGAGGAAGGACATAAAAATCCTCGAGGTAGGTAAAAAAGGTCAAGACCAAACCAAGCAACAAAAAAAGTATGACAGCAGAAGAGAAAAACGCCCAGCCCATTCGATTGAAGAAGAAAAAAAGGTTAAGAACTAATGTACAAGGAGAAGAAGAAGAAGATAAGAAAAAAGCTAATAGTTTCAAGACATAATTAGTAAAGAAGTAGTTGTAGTAGTAGCAGTAGGGTTATGTATCGGGCGTTCAATAGTACTGGCGATCAAACTTTTTGTTTGTTTTCCCCCGCCTCCCATTCCTTTCTCATCTCCTAATAAGTTTATCGAGGTTGTCGGGTGATATATGTAGATGTTAGAAGTGCGGATGAGGAGAAGGCTGAGGGCAGGGGGATCTTTGCAAAACAGGGCAAAAGACGTCTATATGCAATTGCAAAAAAAGGTACTGGTCGACTTGCAAGAGAAGCAAAGAAAAACGAAGCATCAACAAAAGTTGTCCCCCATGATTCGATTAGCAATAACGAGGAAAGAAGGAAAGCAAGTTTATAAGAAGAAAAAGGAAGACGAAAAAAGTGCAGAAACAGCAGGTTTTTGGTTCTTCGTGGACGCGTTAGAATAACGTTATTACTAATAAGTAGGCTATGCAATGTAGTATCTGTCATCTCGATGCTGTGAATGGATGTTCGACGAACGAAACGGGAAAAAAAGAGAAGAGAGATGATGACATCAGGAAAGGGGGGAGGTTCCTGTGTTAGAAATGACAGCAGTAGTAAACCCGACGTAACGTGAAGGGTAGAAATGAAAAACAAAGCATAGACTCCCGTGTATAATAAAAAAACCATGACTGCAACTAAAGCGAAAAACAGGAAAAGTAAAAGGAATTGCTGGCATAAATACTTCGTAGCCAGAATTGAAACGTAAGATTTTTGTTAACGCCAGTCCCCGTATGCACCTGTTTGAAATAACAGAACGCTCAAATGTTTCTTCACGATAGTATTTTGTGACAAAAAGAGAAACTGGGATAGGAGGTGGTGGATGAAGAGGAGGGATGGCGGAGGAGGGTGAGATAATCGTGTTTATTTCGAGAGAGAAGCTGAAGGGTTTGCCTCGCCGGGACCTTGGGTGTCTTTAACCTTCATCTGGTTGATCCGCTCCTGATACTTCCTGTACATGTGACGATATCGCTCGCCAGGCAATCGTTTTTCGCGATGGGGCCAGTGACAGGCGACGACTTCCCAAAGTTCCAGTTCCAACGTATTTCGGGCTGTAGAGCCCTTGGCGTTAAGTTCGAGGACATCATTAATGTGCTGACCAGCACTCATGAGCTCTTTTCTAATAAGGATGGCATAGGCCTTAACATCTTGCTTGTCCTTGTCCAGGTCAAAGAGCTTCTTCAGAGTCTTCTTGATCGGCCACATCAAATCCTATAAAAAGTTAGTAACTTGTATATATGTAGATAATTTTCGACATTGAACTTACCTCAGCGCGTTCTGTGGTTCCGCCAGTCCTAGGAGAAGGCGACCCGCTTGCACCAGACCCTTTCGACGGCGCTGATCCATTAGGCTCGTCGCGATCGTGCGACTTACGTTTGACACCGTTCTTCGCAGCTCCGTTGGTCTTGTGGTGTTCCTTATGGTGTTCCTTAGAGTGCTTGTCCCCATGAGGTGCTCGCTTATCGTCATCGCGTCGCTTCTTGTGAGGAGCCGCGTCGTCTCTGGATACATCCGATTCTCGTCGATGTTTTTTGAGTGATGAACCGCCGGCTTCCTTCTTGGTATAATAATTAAGGATACCATTTTTCTGTACCTCCTTCTTTTCAGTCTTGCCGTTCTTCGGCCGCTTCGAAGGGGACTCATCACCACCATCGCGATCTGCAATTGGACGCTTCTTTGAGATAGCACCAACAGGCTTAACTCCCTTACGTCCCTTCCCAGGTATTGGAGACGCTGAATTACTATTTCGGTTCCCTCTCTGGTAGCGGGCAGCAGCGGCAGCTTGTTGTTGGGCGGTCTTCTCTTGTTGATCCTTCAGAAGTCCGAGTAGGTAGTTGGCTCTTCGACTTAGATGTTCGGCACCGGGCGACAGTTTGGCTGCACCACCTTTGACACGTTCTGCTTTCTTGTCGACTCTGTGCTCCTCCAAAAACATCTTGTCCTTCAAACCAAGTTCTGGGTCGTCTCTGATCGGTACCCAATTCTTGTACCCGTATCGATCAATACCAAGGCAGAGCATGCCATCTTCTTTAGCACCCCATTCGCAACTCCACTTCTCAGTCTTCACCTTAGCAGTCGCAATTCTAAACTCTAGAGGGGTCGGACAACCCGAGATGGCAGTTCTCAAAACGCGTAGGAAGTCAGGAATCTGAGTAACCTTCTCAGCATTGATGTCCTTCACTCCCTTGTACTCGAACAAGATGGCCTTCTTATCCTTTCGCGTGATACCCTCTTCCTTTTGTGCCGCTTCATGCGTCTTGATAGCTTCTTCACTAAGGCGAACAATATCTTTAATCGTCGACGCAATGACTTCGCGGTCTCGGTCTTGAAGTTTCGCATCTCTAACAATCTCGACGTATCTGTCATCGACGAGACCGTATCTAACAAACGCGTTGTAAAGGTTTCGAATTTCGCGTTCGGTGAGTGGACGGGAAGGATCTGGAATCTCTCCTTCTTCATCGGAACTGTCATCGCGACGTCTAGGCTCAGGACGACGCTTCTTGGGAGGGCCACGTCTACCGCGAGTGGGGGCTTTCTCAGACCCACTGCTGTCAGATTCGTTGACACCATTCATCGGTCGAGTGCGCACTCTCTTCGCGTTCGCCTGGATTTGTTCTTGCAAAAACTCCTCATCTTGCTTCAGCTTATCAGCTGCTCGAAGGGATTCAAGCTGCTCGGGTGGAAGAACACTGTCCCAGTCAACACCAATATCGGTGACCTCGAATTGTTTAAGAAGTTCTTGGAATGCCTCTCCACCCTCGTTCCTGATCAACGACGCGCCTTGTGCGTCAGTGTCGTGATCTTCGGCATGTTGCAGGTAGTCCTCGATATCCAACGTCTCAAGTTTCTCTTGATTTTGTTTTTCCTTGTCACCTTCAAAAATCTTGTGCGCACGAGCAGCGAGGACATTCGCGAGCTCTGCCTGGGAAAGGTTCTTCGAAGTCTTCTTCACCTTATCTGTAATGGTGGAGTCGGTGATACCCATATAGACAGCATACTCCATGAGTAGCTTGACACGAGCACGTTCAAGAACTTCCTCTTCGATCGTGTCTTTCGAAACAAATCGGTAGATCATGACATGGTTCTTTTGGCCGATACGGTGAGCACGTGCCATAGCCTGAAGATCGGCTTGCGGGTTCCAGTCGGAATCAAAAATAATGACGGTATCAGCGGTAGTAAGGTTGATTCCCAAACCACCAGCGCGTGTACTGAGCAGGAAACAAAAATCGTCACTACCAGGTGCGTTGAACCTGTCAATAGCAATCTTACGGTTGCTAGCGGAGACGGTTCCGTCAATCCGCTGGAACGCATAACCGCAATGATCAAGGTATTCTTGGAGAAGGTCCAGCATGTTAACCATCTGACTGAAGATGAGAACACGATGACCGTCGGCTTTCATCTTTTTGAGAAATCGATCCATAAGAACCTGTATGAGATGTTAGAAGCATGCTCCTTCGGTCAATATCGAAACATGTGCTTACCATTTTGCCGCTAGACATGATCATCGCGTTCAATCGGGCCGTTTTGGACTTGTTCTCCAACCCTTTCATGATGTCTTCCTCAGCGGACGGGAACAGGAACGGATGGTTACTGATCTTCTTCAACTCCATAACAATGTTCAATAATGACACCTTCTGTTTGCTCCTAGCATTCAGGACGCTATAGTTACGTGTGTAGATGTTCTTGTACCACTCCGTTTGAATGTCCGACAGCTCGACACGGATGATCTTTTCCGTCTTCTGGGGGAGGGAGGTCTCTACGTCCTTCTTGACACGACGCAGAATGTAAGGCTGCAGAGTCTCCTGGAGTTTCTTAATCTCCTGCTCAGCCTGTTCAGACTGCAGGTCGATGTTGCGGTCGATGTTAATATTGCCGGGATCTAGGAACTCAAGTAGCGCAACAAGCTCGCTAAGATTGTTTTGCAGAGGAGTTCCGGTGATGAGGAGTCGGTCTTCGACCTTGAACTGTTTTAGCGATTCGTATAATCGCGACTCGACGTTCTTCAAACGATGGGCCTCATCTACAGCGAGGTAGTTCCATCGAATGGACTGCAGAAGTTGGGCGTCATGGTTGACGTATTCGTAGGTGGTTATCATGACATGAAACTTTGTCTTCTTACGGGTTGCATCCTGAAACATTTCGTGTTCTTGGATAACAGTACGAGCCTTGCCAGGGCCGTTATAGACGATGAAGTTCAGATCAGGCGCCCACTTTACGAAAGTGTCGCACCAAGCGGGGACGGTTGATAGAGGAACGACGACGAGGAAGGGTCCATCGATCTCCATGGAGTTCTTCAACCAACTAAGAAACGCAACGGTCTGGACGGTTTTACCCAAACCCATCTCGTCCGCCAGGATACTATTTCGGTGGACGGACCAGTTGTATCGAAGCCAGTTGACACCTTTCAGCTGGAAGTCACGGAGTTCACCGAACTGAATGTACTCGGGTTGCTTAGACCAGAACTTGCACTTCTCTCGCTTCTTGAGAGGACTAGTCGCGTAGTTACGAGCAGACTTCGTTCGCTTCCGAAACTGTGAGATCTCTGTGGCAGCGACGGTCTGTAAGAACGAGTCGGCTTCCCACGTGCAGTTATCGTAGGTTAAACTTCGCCCTGCAAAGATCGTTAGTAAAAAAAGGATAGTATAAGAATGAAGGGGTACGAGATGACGCATACACTTTACGAGGTACTCGAGACCGTTGCCTTCATCTCTGGAGGCAACTACACGTTCGACCTCTTTAGCTTCAAGAACGGCTTCGACTTGTCTTTCTCTTTCGAGGGTCCAACGCTCGAGGTCTTCTCGCGTGGTCTCCGGGTCATTGCGCCTCTCTACGTCCTGCTTGACCTTATTCATGTAATTGTTCAACTTTCGGAACCCTTTCCGCTGGCCAAGGTCCGCCGATGACTCCCAGGTAGCGTGAATGTGGGCCTGTTCCGTCCATTTGATCTACGAGCAGAGGCATTAGATATAGTAACGGTAAACGGGGGGGATGAGATGGAGGGTAAAGGCATACCAGGAACTCCAAGTGGTCTCGGCTGTCGGCATATCTTTCGGCATCGAACTCCTCTTTAACACGATGGTCCAGAATCACATCTATGCCTGGGGAGGTATCCTCAACCCATTCGACGTATTGTCCTTGGTCATAATCGGACTCAAGGAACTCGTCCGAGTCGTCATCCACATTGTAGTTGGTGACTTTGGTTGCGGCCCTAGTTGGCACGCGAACCTCATGTTCGACTGGCGGATTCAGTCGACGCTTCTTCTGTCTGGCAGCCTTCTTGTTGCTGTAGAAGTCGGAGTCATCTCCGTCTTCGCTAGACTCGGCGGAGACACGAGGGGTATTGACTTTGGAGGTAGCGGCTGATAACATAGGATTAGCAAAGGTAGAAGAAGAAGGGGAAGGGGGGGTAGGAATGTGGGGCACCGACTTTTAGTCGACCGCGACGACTTCGGCTTTGACCTCTTTCGAGGTTTGACATCGGAGTCATCACTCACGACGTCCTCTTCCTCCTCGTCTCCCTCCTCATCAGAGGACTCGATCTATAGCTACTATTAGCTTCGAATGCATCAAAAAGGTATGAAAAGGTATGAGGGTACGGGGGGAACGTACGATCCTCTTATTGCGAGCAACAGGGCGCGACTACCCAGGATTAGCGAACAAAGGACAACCGATGAAAGGGGGAAGGGAAAGAGCGTACGCTCCGACGCAGACCCCACAGCTCAGGGTTCTGCGAATAGTCCTCGGCGGTGTCCTTGGACTTTTTGAGTTTGGCGAGCCTCCTCCCGGCAGGCTCAGGACTACTATCTATCTCCAGCACGTCCTCCTCTTCCTCCTCCTCCTCCTCCTCGACGTTCTCGGAGGCATTGCCACCGTCAAAGTCGTCATCACCGTTGTCACTCTGCTCCTGCTCGGAGCTCGACTCGGTCATCTGGGGCTCCTCGTGGTCCATGGGGGAGTCTTCCTCCTCGCTCGGCGAGGCGGGCGAGGAGTAGACGGCGGCGGCAACCCCTAGGTCGGTGAGATCGCTGGCGGAAGGCGAATCGGCTTTCTCGGGCGAGTTGCCCTCGACGGAGACATCCGGTGTGTATGTGCTGTGTATGGGTGGGAGACGCGAGACGTCCGACAGCGCGGCGGACGTCATCTTTGTACTAGATATGAGAGGAGGCGGACGAGGTTAGCAGGTGCAGATGGGAGCATTGAGGTACAAAATAGCAGCAAGAAGCCAATCCCCCGAGAGACCCGGAGGAGGCGACCGGGATGGAGAGCGAGCGACCGGTAAGAAGTGAAATTCAAGACCGGTTACAGGCATCGGAAGGGTCGCGGACCCGCCGGAGAGGAAGAAGTTTCGATGATCCAGGAAATTTTGGGTGACGACGACGACGACGGGTGTTCCAGGGCCAATTTTTGCAGCAGCGAGCCAGCGGTTGAACTGAGGGGATCGGGGAGAATGGGAGGGTGATAATGGAAGAAATAGACAGGTGAAGAGGCAGAAATCACGTTTGGAGATGAAAAACGGATGGGTGGGATGGTGTGGCGGACGACCCAGCCCGGGGAGAGGTGAACTCGATATAAAATCTGTGGGTACATATATATATTTTTATGTAGGGAATCCTCCGAACGTGTCTCGCAGGCAGGCAAACAGAACAGCAGGAAACGAGCAGCACCAGAGGGAAGGGGAAGATGAAAGCAATGATAGCAGGAGAAGAAGATGGTGAACGTACAGTGATGATGTGGAGAGTCCAGGTCGTCTGATTTTGTGAAGACCGGAAGGGATGGATTGGGGGGTTGTGAGATGCGAGTGTGACTTGTGTTGGAGAGAGAGGGAAGAAATTCTGGGAAGGGAAAAACCTCTTTGAATGAGTTGGAGGGAAGAACAGGACAGGACAGGAACGAAGCACAAGAACAGGTCTGGTCTGGTCTGGTCTGGTCAGGTCCGGGGCAGCCAGCCAGCAGCCAGCAGTTAATTGCCAGCCAGCTAACTACCAGCAGGACAGAACAGGACAGCAGTGGATATTGACACCGTTCTAGACCACACCATACCAGACCTTACTATATGGAGGGAGGAAGAATATAAGGACTGGCTAGTAGCTTACCTGGTGAAGCGGAAGAATAGAGGTGATTGATTGATATGATACGATACGAGATCGATGGAAGAGAGAAGTGAGAAGTGAGAAGAGGGAAGAGGGAAGAGGGAAGTGAGAAGAGTGAGAGAGAGAAGAGAGAAGGCGAGGCTGTGAAGCAGAAGCAGCAGAGAAGCAACAGCAGAGAAGAGGTCGTGTGCCCGACAACAACAACGCACTGCCTTTCTGGCCCGCCCGGATTGACTGATTCTCGTTCGAAGGACAGGCAGCAGCAATGAGGCCGTAGACAGTCCACGATATTATATACACAATATCATCCCATCGACACTCCCATCATCACCTACACACGCATATACACTCTTCATTCTACATTCTATCAGATACTTACGGCCTACTAATAAATAAATATAACCAATATACTTAAATAATTACATTACTTTGATGGTATAAGATGCCGTAGTTTATATGGGTCCAGCCCTATACAGTATAAAATAGTCTGGGGATCCGGATCTGAGATCTGCTGTGGTACATACGATATCGGACATCACGAATCCCATCCCGTTGGAGTTGGCGCCTCTCTCATGCACGCTGTCCTAATATTAATCCACACATACACATACATACACACTCCCTGCCTCAGTGCTGCAGGCCCGTCCCCCCGTCGAACATCATACCATACCATACCATACTTAAGTATCTACATATATATACCTACAAATGAATGGATGGATGAATGAATCACAGATGCAATGACTGACTGACTGAACTGGCCCGTGATCTCGTGTTTCCTGCCCAAAATATGAATCAATCCAATCAACCAGGGCTGTGGTGTCCCGCATCGACCTGTCCGATTCCAAAATACCCTCCCATTTCAACCGGGATTCCCAGTGCAGTGCAGCGGGTGCACCACCGTTGCGCCAAAATTGCGTACAAACTGCGCATTTGAATTCTCCCATGTTCGTCCTCGTTATATTACTCTGATACCTACTACAAGTAACTACTTAAGTACCTAACTTATATATAGACCTCATCTTCCCCTCCCAATTCTTGCATCTTCTTCTTCTTCTTCTCCTCGCAATGGACGGAGACAAGGCCGCCTTCTTCGACACGCTGAACAAATACAGCAGCGACTCTTTCTACACCAACACCGACGACGAACCGTCGGCCGAAGACCTGCGACTCGCCGAACTCTTCTCAGCCAATCGCAGGGCCAGGCTCTTCCCTTTCCAACGTTCCAACCCGCCGCAACGCATTATCAACTCAACCTCCAACTCCAAACCCAACTCCAACATCGATATCGATACCGATATCAAAGATAGTACTATCAAAGATACTATTAAACACCGTCGCTCCCTCCCATCATCATCTTCTATCCAGCAATTATATCCCCTCCAAAGATCAAACACCATGCCTAAAAGACCCCTCACTGACCCCGCCATCCCCCCCCAAACGTCCCAAAAAATCAAAATCAACCCCCCTCCAACCCCCCCTCCCGCCAAATCTTCAAATCCCTCACCTTCTTCTTCATCAAACCCTCCGAAAAACGCCCAGAACGAAAAATGCGCATCGAAAAGGCCAAAGAATACGGTGCAACCGTACTATTCGAGTATTCACCCCAAGTAACACACATCATCGTCGACAACGACTTGAAATACCACGAAGTCCTCGAGTTTTTGAAGCTGACGGTTGTTCCCACTGATATCGCTGTGACTAATCCCAAGTGGCCCGGTGATTGTATCAGATACGCCAAATTGGTCAATCACTCGGACTTTTGGTACCAAGTCCCCGGCTGTCCTACCGAAAGCCAGCAGAATATCATTCCTCCCGATTCTCCTACACTAGATACCCCCCCATCCCCTTCCTCATCATCCCTAAAAGTCCAACCCCGCCCAACATCCAGAAATAACCCAGAAACCCCATCCTTCAGCCCACCAAACCCTTTCCCACCAACTACTACAACTACTACCCCATCCTCCCAGCCAAAAGACGCCCTCGACGAAGCGATCGAAGAATGCCTCGCCAACGACCCCATAAACATCTCCGACTTCCTCAACTCCTCCGACGCCGAAGAAGACGACAACAACTCCTCCACCGCCTCAGAATCCTCCCCCAACCCCCGAAAACGCACCAAAAAACCATCTCCCACAGAGGACTGGCAATCCCACTTCCAATGCATGCACAAACACGACGGCAAAGAAGGTTCCCAAAACCCAAACAGCCGTACCATCCAAATCCTCACCCAAATGATGCAAATCTACTCCGACCTGAACGACCAATGGCGCACCCGCTCCTACAGAATAGCAATAACAACCCTTAAAAAATCCCAAACAAAGTACATCTCAACCTACGAGGAAGCAATCTCCCTCCCCGGCGTGGGCGACCGTCTAGCAAAAAAGATTGTAGAAATAGTCACAACGGATAGATTACAACGTCTCGAATACGCAAAATTAGACCCGAAGGATCAGGTACTCAAACTATTCCACGGAATATACGGGGTGGGACTCGTTCAGGCTAGAAAATTCGTGGCGGCGGGGTATACCACCCTCGAAGACGTTCGAACCCACGCAACCCTCACAGAACCACAGAGAATCGGAGTAGAAAGATACCAAGACTTCAAACAACGAATACCACGCGAAGAAGTCGCAAAACACGGAGAAATCGTATCCAAAACCCTACAAACCATCGACGAAAAAGTCGAAAGCTACGTAATGGGCAGTTACCGCCGCGGAGCAAAGGATTGTGGTGATATAGATATCATATTAACAAAACAAGGAGCAATGGTAGAAGAACTCCACGACGTTTTAGAAAAGCTAGTACAAAGGTTATTCGATGCGAAATTCTTAATGTGCGGTCTCGCCATCGCTAGACACGATGATGGGACGAAATGGCACGGTGCGTCAAGGCTTGGAGGTGAAGGAAGACCGTGGAGGAGGATTGACTTTTTGGTGGTACCGGGGGAGGAGATTGGAGCGGCGTTTTTGTATTTTACGGGGAATGATGTGTTTAATCGGAGTATGAGGTTGTTGGCGTCGAAGAAGGGGATGAGGTTGAATCAGAAGGGGTTGTATAAGGATGTTATGAGGGGGAAGAATCGGGAGAAGATGAGTGAGGGGACGTTGTTGGAGAGTAAAGATGAGAAGGTGGGTCGTCTTTTTTCCCCTCTATATCATATATTCGAGTCAAATGCTAATTGGGTAATAGAGAATATTCGAGATACTGGGAGTTCCGTATCGTCCACCAGAGCACAGGATTTGCTGAACGATTACCATCCACGATAATATCTCGTCGGCAGGTTAAACAGTCACTGTCGCGAGTATATAATAGAGCTCATTCCACATTATAAAATAAATAAACCGGTATACACCGAAATATAATAAATAATAACAATAAATACCCAAAAACTCCCACGCTCATAAAATGCCTTTTTTCAGTCGTAGCATCATAAAAATTCATAAATCCCCTATAGCCTATACCAAAATACTTTAATTAATATCAAGGCTTAGCCTCACTCCTCCTCCTCCTCTCCTTCTTCCCCCTCCCAACAGCTCTCAGCCCATCCTCAAACCCCGGAATATCCGGCGCATTCCTACTGACATAAACCCACCTAACCGTCCCATCCGTATCGATCGCAAAGCTCCCCGCCGTCTGCCAACGATACCCACTCTTCGTAGGGCGATTATATATCAACTCCTCACTCCCCAATTTCAAAGCCTTCCACATGGTCATGGGGCCTATATTCGCCCAGTAGGAGGAAAACCCCAATCCCCATTTTGCGTAGAGGGTTCTTTCCGGGTCGACGATTATTAGGACGTCGCCGGTGCCGCCGACGGAGATTAGCCATTCGTCGGTGTCCTCTTGGTTTGAATGGGAGATGGCGATGAAGGTTGTGTCGGGGTGGGTGTCGGAGAGGGAGCGGAAGGCTTGGAAGGCTTTTTCTGCGACTGTGCACCATTCTTATCAGCATACTTATTTTTTATATACATATAGGAAGAGGGAGGGAGGTATTTACAGGGACACCCGCAATGGCGTAGAAAAGTGATGAGGACGGGTTTATCGTTGAGAGAGCGTAACTGAGGTAGCTGGTCTGAGTCCGGGAAGTGGTCGCCGACCTTGGGGGTCTCGGAGAGCTCGGGGTTTGCGGCTGGGGAGGAGAAGGATGCGAATTCGGACTTGAGGGTTGTGGCGTTGAGGTAGTCGCGGGTTGGAGTCGCCATTATTATTAGTATTTTATTCTATTTTATTTAGTATTTAGTATTTACTAGTTAAGTATGCTTGAGGTTAATGGTAATGAAGTTGTGAAGGTTGGAAAGAGACGCGTGAAAGGGTTTTTGAGAGTGGATACGGGAGCTAGAGAGCTGTCGGCCTCGGCAGGGAGTGCCACAATCGGATGCGCTTCATGCACCAATCTAGTCCCGAGCCATAGCATAGAATAATACTAGCCATACAGGATGCTCTGGAATGTGGCGTGACGTCGAGGAATGGATGGATGGATAGTATGGTATGGTGGGGGACACCGGGATAGGATTTATTACGCAACAGAACCCGACCGCCCTGGTCAAGACTTACATACTAGTCCTTGGGTGCCCCGCCTCGGAACTGAAGATTCGACTATATCACGCATTGCCTGTCGATAATAATTATAATAAAATAAAATATTCTCTCGGATTATCTTGTCTTCGTGGAAGAGAACAAAAACAGGTATATATAGCATCATCATCCACCCCGCTGCCCCTCCATTGCATCCATTGCATCCATCCATCCATCCATCCATCCATTGACTGCATTGCTGTCTGCTGTAATTGTAATTACCCCTCCATTGGCATTGCATTGCTTCAAGCGAAGCAGCCTCCCCACCATTGAATTGAAACCACCCAACAGACTCACTCACTCACCGTTCATCCACCACCAGATTTAATATCACAAACTGCCAAAATGTCGCTCAGCAATAAACTCTCCATCACCGACGTCGACCTCAAGGGCAAGCGTGTCCTCATCCGCGTAAGTTCCAATTGAATCAAATCAATATCTATACCCCACTTACACGATAATACGGCATACACAGGTCGACTTCAACGTCCCCCTCGACGCCGACAAGAAAATCACAAACAACCAGCGCATCGTCGGCGCCCTCCCAACCATCAAATATGCCATCGAACAGGGCGCCAAAGCTGTCGTCTTGATGTCCCATCTCGGACGTCCAGATGGCCTTGTCAAGTCTAAATACTCCCTCGCCCCGGTTGCCGAGGAGCTTAGCAAGCTGTTGGAGAAGAAGGTTACTTTCTTGCCTGACTCTGTTGGAAAGGATATCGAGGAGGCTGTTAATGCCGGCACTGATGGTATTTACACTCACTCACTCACTTCTTTTATTTCAATCAGTAGAGTGCTAATGGTGAATGAAGGCGCCATCTTCCTCCTTGAGAACTTGCGATTCCACATCGAGGAAGAAGGAAAGGGTGTCAACGAAGCCGGTGAAAAGGTCAAGGCCGACAAGGAAAAGGTCAAGGAATTCCGAAAGGGCCTCACCGCCCTCGGAGACGTCTACATCAGTACGCCTTTACCCCCCAATACTCCACCTCTATAATTCTACATTTTTTAACAAACATACAATGCAGACGACGCCTTCGGCACCGCCCACCGCGCCCACAGCTCCATGGTCGGCGTCGACCTCCCCCAGAAGGCCTCGGGCTACCTCGTCAAGAAGGAACTCGAGTACTTCGCCAAAGCCCTCGAAAACCCCGAACGCCCGTTCCTCGCCATCCTCGGCGGCGCCAAAGTCTCCGACAAGATCCAGTTGATCGATAACCTGATCCCCAAGGTTAACAAGCTCATCATCTGCGGTGGTATGGCCTTCACCTTCAAGAAGGTCTTGAAGGATGTTAAGATCGGAAAATCGCTATTCGATGAGGCTGGTTCTCTCAAGGTTAAGGAGTTGATGGCGAAAGCTGAGGAGCATAATGTTGAGGTTGTGCTGCCCGTTGACTTTGTCACCGCCGACAAGTTTGATAAGGATGCCGAGACCGGGTATGCCACCGATGCCGATGGTATTCCGGATGAGTGGATGGGTTTGGATTGCGGTCCTGAATCCGTCAAGTTGTTCAAGAAGGCCATCGATGAGTCCAAGACTATCCTGTGGAATGGGTAAGGCTAACCTGACCTATCAAATTGTGGGGTCAATGGCTAATACGGGTGTAGTCCCGCCGGTGTCTTTGAATTCGAAAAGTTCGCATCCGGAACCAAGGCTACGTGAGTCTCTTAATCTATCTGAAGGAAATGTCCGAATTGCGAGCTAACGTGGGCAATTAGTTTGGATGCCGCCGTTGAGGGTGCCCAGAACGGCAAGATTGTCATCATCGGTGGTGGTGATACCGCTACCGTTGCTGCCAAGTACGGTGTCGAAGACCAGCTCAGCCATGTCTCGACCGGTGGTGGCGCGTAAGTAGCCCTTCTCTCAACCAAGTGCTCGGTAGATACTGATATTGGTACTAGTTCCCTGGAATTGCTCGAAGGAAAGGAGCTCCCCGGTGTCACCGCTCTCTCGGTAAGTCCCAATCCATTCGCTTAAAACCGTAATCTACGAATACTGACGAATTGATCTCGAACACTACAGGAGAAGGAGTAAGTTTCGCTCATTATTCAGGCTAATATATGCGGAAGATGGTGTCCGGAGAGCCTCGTTTTTTGGAAACCGTTTTTTTCGGACACGACTTTTTTTTCCAGCTGGGTTTTTGTAGATACAAAAAAAAAAGCTCACTCTAGTACCCTCCTTTGGCTTTCTTCAGTCGTTGAAGCTATAATGTGGCGGGATCGGTCCTTTTCTGAGGGGGGGGCGGTAGGATTAAATAATGAATTAATTGGATTTTTCCACAAGTCAACCCTTTTCTCCATGTCGTATACTATAACGTGTACCCTTCCTGCCTCGTAGATGGTCCAGGTTTTGTGCGGGGTAGACGACGCCTTTTCTAATGCGATGGTGGATATTGTATGCTTCTTCTTCTTCTTTTGGTTTTCATTTCATGATTTTTTTTTGGAATTCGTAATATACACCCAAGTGGAGGATTCCTTCGAGTCCTCTTCTCAATCGAGTAGAATTTTATCTGTATGCGGGAGTCCAGCGCATAAGCCTTTGATCCCCAACTGACGCGCACGTAGCTACCGTTGCGTCTCGGTGCCGGCTTTCTGTGCATCGACTTTTTTCAGTTCTTCCCTGATTCGATTGAAAGTTGGTGGTTAGCTTTATCGAGTGTATCGTGGAGGATAGGAGAGGTAGGGGGGACGAACTTCAACTGCTTTGAAAAGTCCTCGCTCAGATCATCGTCGTCCCAGCTTTCTTCCCATAGATTGGGCTTTCCGCCGCCGGGGACTTCGGTTTCGTCTTCTTCCCATTCTATGAACACGTCAGCTTTTCATTTTCCGACGGAGGTGGGGGGAAGGATAACCACTGCTTCTTGTCCTGAAAGCTATGGTATCAAAGGAATGAGAAGGCATACCCTCAGCGGGGAAATCCTCGAATTCATCATCCTCGTCCAAGGCCTTCTTGACGGGCTTGGGATCTTTGGTATCTTCGGGCTTTGCGACGGGTTTAGACGACATCTTTGAGGTTTTTGTGTTTTTTTCGAAGGGGGTGGAGATGAAGGGTAGGGAGGTGGCTGATGGAAGTTTCGAAATGGTAAAAAGGTGGAGCCTTTGAAGATGTGATGAATAATAGATGGTGGAGGGGGGACGCGTGAGGGTTGATGGCGGTGTTGGGTCGGTTTAGAGGGGAGCTACCTGTAGCTACCAACTCCAGTAGTTGACCTGTTTCTTGGCGGTTAAAGTTTCGCTTAACATTCTGCTATCGGCCAACTTTGGTACCGGCGGGCTTTGGGTCGGCGTTAAAACCTGTCAATTGCTTACCCGGAGCTTACATACTACTTTTCCCATAATTAACAGCCTTTTTTTTAATTAAAGAAAAGACGAGTCCCGGTGGATCCGGGAGTCCGATATTGAATTCTATAAACGGGAATATTGTCCTATTTTTGCACCGCCTAGTAGGTTAACGGGGGTTATGTAATGCCGGGGCCTATTAATGTAACCCGCGGGTTACGTATCGTTTTATACATCGTTTAATTTCTGGTGGAGTTAACGAGCTTTTTGGATGAACAGAAAGACGTAACTCGCGTGGCCATGGGAGTTAAGGCAGGACTGGGACGGAGCTATTTAGTGCCCTACGTATAACTTAAGCTTAAATTCTTCCCCCCCACCACTACTTATTTGTTTAAATACCGGACGGGGAAGCTGCATGCGTGTGGACTTTTTGACTGTTAGACTTTCTTCTTTCTTTCGAATCTTCTTGTTTCTTATCTTATCTTATTATCTTCATCTTTCGTCTTTGGGCTTTAACGGGGTATAACAACTAAGCATTTTAGCTATAGCAGCTGCTAAAAAAGCTGGAAGGATTTTGAATCTAGCTTTCGTCCCATGACATCAGCGCTGCGATTGGAGGCTTTTTTTCTGTGGGACACGAAAAAAATCCAACACTTAGGCGCGAGGCTGCGGGATCGTTGAATTGATCAAACGGTGGAGAGAGCCTTGGAGAAAGTCTAGATCGGGAATCGAATAGAACGCTACCAATAGCCTATAACCAAAGCTACGCTCGAAGTGAAGGAATTCTTTCCCCCCTCGAAGCCTTCTCTTTTGAACAATTATAAAACAAGAGAGAAAAAAGAGGATCCTGGCGGGGAGTTACTAGTCCGTTAAACCGGTCTTAAAACCTTACAGAATTATAAATCAGCAATTATATTATTACAAAAACCTCGACAAAAAGTACCACCAAACAACAAAAAGAAAGACATTTTTTTTCCTTCTACTTATTATATTATCAAAACTCGACCAGGAGGAAGAAACTTTCGACCGCAAAGATGTTTAGAGGCGGATGGTTCTCGAGTAGCAGGGCTGCATCCCCCGCACCCGCAGCGGGGACGTTGAAACGGGATACCGGGTCTTCGATATCTTTGAGTGGATTGGATGAACAGGCTGATAGTATGTTTCCAATTCACTTTGTCTATTATAGCTACGAAGGAGATGCTAATATTATGGGTGTGGGTTGGTAGTTATCCTTGTTATGAGAGGTATATAGGCCCGTTTTTCTAAGTTGTATATGATAAATACTGATGTGTGTGATACAGCTATGGACCACGTCATGGACGATAATCTGGAAGCTGCGGAGGCGGAGTTGGAGATGGGAGGGTCTGTTTGGCATAAGGTTGGTCTCTTTTATACACTATTGAAATATGATTTTAATGTCAATTCTTTGTGTATCGAAATCGAGTTTAACAATTGGTGGAAATAATAAATTAGATGGGTCAAGGTGCCGTAGGCTTCATACGATCAGCTGCAGGCTTCGAACAGGCGGTTATGAAAGAAGGTTATTCCCAACTTCCCTACCCTTTCTATAACCCATACTATAATATAAAATATACTTACACAATCAATCAAATAATATAGCATCCGACACCCTCGCCGCCGCCGAAACAGCCGCTCACACCGCCCAACGTCATGCGGTCCGTTCCCCGCGCAGCACATCTTCCTACCCAGCGGGTACCGAATTCGCGCTCGCAGCTGCCGAAACGCAATTGATGGCCGCCGTGATCGGTGTTCTTTCAGAATCCGTTGTGGAAGCGATGAAGGCGTTTTATAAGATGAGATCGGCGTTTAAGACGCTTGAGGGGGTTAGCAGGAGTATTGAGGAGGTTAAGGCGAAGAAATTACTCGCTGCCGCGGCGAGCAGCAGTGTTACAGTTGAGACTACGGGGGCCAGCGTGGTTAGTGATGAGGAGAGGAAGGGGCTTTTGGCTGTTCCTAATGCTACTGGCACTGCTAGTGGTTCTGGGGAAGGGAAGGAGCCAGAGTTCAAGAACGCGGTGGATGAGTATATTGAAAGTGGGGGGAATCTGTGCTATGGAACTCTATTACTGTTTATTGGGATGATTCCGCCGGCGATGTCGAGGTTATTATCGATTTTGGGATTTCACGGAGGTGAGTATTTCCCCCCCATTTTATACCAGTATACGGAAGACTAAAAATTCTTGGAAAAAAAATTATAGACCGAAGAAAGGGCGTGGAACGTCTCTGGGAGTCCGCGAACATGATGAACTCCCACGGTGCCCTCGCCGCCATAATCTTGCTAGTGTACTACCAAATGCTCCAGTTCTGCGATATAGTAGAAACCGATGAAGCGAAAGGCGGGATGCCGCGGAAGAAATGTGAGGATTTATTGTTTGCGTATAGGGATAAGTATAAGAATAGTCCGATGTGGATATTGGAGGAGGCGAGGTTGTGTACGCAGAAGAAGGAGGTGGAGAAGGCGATTGAATTGTTGGAGTTTGATAGGAAGCCGCAGATGAAGTATGGCCCTTTTTTCCTCCCCTCTCTTTTCTTCTCGGGCAAGTGATGTGCTAATTGGGATATTGGGATATAGGCAAATCGATGCGATATGCGTGTTTGAGAAGGCATTGTAAGTACACAACCTGGAAAACAGGGGTTTGGTATGTGCTAACATAATATCACAAAGAAACCTAATGTGTCTCCACCGCTACGAAAAGGCCGCCCAAACTTTTCTCCACCTTGTAGACCTAAACAGCTGGTCAGATGCCATGTACTGCTACATAGCAGGTAGCTGTTACGTTGAGCTCTACCGTGAAGCCGTTCTCGAGGGTAACCAAGCAAAAGCGGAAGAATGGTCTAAAAAGGCGGAAGATTTATTTTTAAAGGTGGCTACTCATCTGGGGAAAAAGAAGTTTATGGCGAGAACTTTGCCGTTGGAGACTTTTACGGATAGGAAGGTGAAGAAGTGGCAGAGGTTTGCGAAGGAGAGGAAGTGTGCTTTGGTGGAGGCGGTGGGGGTTAGTCCGCTGGAGGAGATGATTTATATGTGGAGTATGGCACTTTTTTTGGTTCTAGATGTTGCAATTTTTGAACTGGCTAACGGTATGGTGTAGATGGGTTTACTCGCATGGACAGCGGGTTGATTGCTCAGTCTCTCAAGAACTTGGAGTGGCAGCCGCCGGCAGAGGAGGCAGAGAACCCCAAATCATGCATTACTGAACTCGACGAAAAAGTGGTGCAATCATTCTTGAAAGGCGTGGTAGCACGACATCAGGGTGAATATGCAAAGTCCAAAGAAATCTTTGAGAAGGAGGTATTATCTGTCGATAAATTGAAGTTAAAGGAGGAGAACTGGGTCCGTAAGTACAGCATTCCTCCCGAAAAAATCACAATTTCTAGACTAGATGGGCTGATGTCACATGCAGTCCCGTCGACGCAGTATGAAATGGCAGTAGTCATATGGAATGAATCCGGTATGAAGGAATCAAAAGTAATAAACGAATACCTGACAAAGTGTGCTACATGGGAGACATACGAACTCGATAACCGGTAAGATACCCCAGAATTAGCCCCAAGAAAAGAGACACCTCGGACCGACGGTGTGGGGTATTATGTAATTCCTTACAAAAGTCAACGGATACTGATTTCGGGATTGTGATGTGGGTTTAGACTTGGTCTACGGGCATCCATGGGATTGGATGTACTGAAGCATGCCGCTGAGCCGTAGGAGACGGCTGTGCCGGTGGGGGGAAACCGAACGGTAAACTGGTTAACTTTGGCATGTGCATTGGGACTGGACTTGTTATGAATTGGCTTTCTTACCTAGCGGATTATATCTTTTGGTACTTGTAATGGAGCATTTTTGGGTGTATAGATATGTTTATTATATCAAGCAATTGATGGTTTAACTACCAATGCATATGTCGAGTAATTGAATCCTTATATTGCCTACCATTCTGGAAGGAGTGGCTCTGTTCGATTTTCCCTTGGTGTTGAGAGGCAAGTATAAATAAATGCCCATCTGTTAGTGAAGCTGAGCATCATCTCTTCCTCTTCAAAGCTCCTTCTTCAACCTCACCACTTCTCCCCCGGAAACCCCGGATTTTATATATCACCTCCACAATTTGCTGACATAGCAGCTCTCTCCATCCCTGGTAAGTGGTTCGTCCCTTCTTCCTCCGCTTCCTTCCCAAGCTCTGTTGCCGGGAAGTGTTGGCTTTCCAGTTTAGGCAAATGCCTCGGCTTAACTGGTCGGTAACGCACAGCGGCGCTGGACGGGTGGGCCCTGAATTAACTGGAAGCTCTTTATATTTCTGCAGATGCAGCGTCCATCGGCCCGACGATTGATCCATTTCAATCCATTACTTCGTCCATCTTCCCGTCTGGGTGTTCACTCTTCTCCTAACAACCGTCACATCACGTCCTCTACCACCGGTGCCGTCAACGTCAGATCTCTTCACCAACCAACAACTCCTACCCAAGTCTCGAACTTCTCTTCTGGGAAATACAACGTTGGACAACGCCTTCGCTTGCGTTGTAACGGTGTCGTTGGATATAAATTCACTACCACCACCGCCACTGAGAAGGGATCATTCGCGAAGATGTCGGATTTGTTGATGAGTCGACGTCCCTATACGACGGCTAAAGGGTTGTTCAAGGTGGAGAAGCATATAATTCCTGCTTTTCCTATCCGGGAGCATCCTAGGGGTACCTGGACGGACGATGATAGGTTGCAGTTGATGGTGAATCAGTATAAGCCTGTTAACAATCCGGAGCCTAAGCCGGGGGATTTGACGTTGATTGTTGCGCATGCTAATGGGTTTCATAAGGTATTATTATCTACTACGTTGTTTTTGTTGTTCTGGGAGAGTGGGTTTTTGTTAATTTGATGCGGTGTAGGAACTCTATGAACCGTTCTTTGAGTACTTGGTTGAAGACTATGAGAAGCGTGGTGCTAAGTTGAGGAGCATTTGGATTGCGGATATTCATAACCAGGGAGAGTCTGGGATTTTGAATGAGAAGAAGCTTGGTGGTGAAGGTATTATTTGACTTCTACATATTAATTTTTTTAGTATTATGTTATGCTGATGTCGTAAACAGTCAGTTGGTTCGACCACTCTCGTGACATCTTGTCGTTGGTGATGCACTTTCCACACGACATCGTCCGTCCCATTGCCGCCCTCGGTCATTCGATGGGAGGTACCCAGCTCTTCCGTGCCTCGATTATGCACCCAACCCTCTTCACCTGCGTCGTCGGTGTCGATCCCACCATCTCCCCCTGGCAGGCCTTCCCTGCATCCGCGAACCCGGCCGCCATGTCTGCTAAACGCCGCGATATCTGGCCTTCCCTCGAAGATGCTACCAAATTTTTCAAGTCGCGTCCTTTCTACCAAGCCTGGGACTCCCGCTGCCTCGAACTCCACATGAAATACGGCCTCCGCAAAGTCCCCACTGCGGTCTATCCGGACCCTTCCAAAGTCGAAGGCGGAGCTAACGCTGTCACGTTGACGACAACCAAACACCAAGAGGTCTTTACCTTCTGGAGGACCAGCGAGCAGGATAGGAAGGATCCAAAGGACATGTTCGCGTTGCTGAATCAGTTGAAGGTTCCCGTCTGCTACATCCAGGGTGAGACGAGTGTTATCAACTGGGGGAACAATAACGAGCTCAAGATGCAGAATACCCCGCAGCCGTGTGAGATGCATATTATTAAAGATTGTGGGCATTTGGTGCCGCAGGAGAAGCCGAAGGAAGCTGGTATGTTTTTTTTTTTTTACCGGCCAGGTGGATAATTTTGCTAACTACCGATGTATAGCTGAACTTGCGTCTGAATACCTCTACCGTCAGGTCAAGATCTGGGGGAAGCAGACCGAAGAGTTCAAAGACAATTGGCCTCCAACCATGACCATCAGCCCACAATACTTTGAAACTCGAGCCCGTGAGGCGAAGATTTGAAAGCGAATTACGTGAGCGGTGATATATACTAATACATCAGTATAGAACTAGAAGGTTCACCTCTTCTTACTAGATGCGTTTCTTTCCCTTTTCTTAGTCTTTTTTTTTAACTTATGGGTTTATACGGGTCTGGGCTTTTTATTGCTTCGGGTGTTCTTTTTTTTTTTTTATTAAGCCACCATATGCTATTGCTACTATACTTCTTTTAATAGAGGTGATAGAGCTAGAGGAAAGTGAAGAAGGAGAAGACATGCGAGACGGATATTATTTTTGTTATAGAAATATCCCTGTCCTTCCTATTTTATCGCGGAGGAAGGTGCTCGTAAGGCTTTTTTTTGTATAATATATGAAAGCATGCTTTTACTATAGCGGGAGCTGGAATAAAAAAAAGATGATAAATGGAATTATGATAATTTCACGATGGGGTCATAAGATCTTCGTTTGTTCGATCTATAGATTCTATCAATCTAGATAGACGGGACGGGAAGACCCGGCATCTTTTTGATTTTGACATCATGAGCGGGATATGCCATGGGTGGGGAAAATTAATACGCTGTCACCCCACCAAAGTCCCTGACGATCAATCTTATTGTTATCAATATAGACCTTCCGTTTTGGAAACCTTGATACAATTCCAAGAAATGATCGGACGGACGCTTTGACATCAAAACAAGAAACGAAATTAAACTGTCGAAAATCATTGTGTCTGGTCATCTGACTTCTTGGCTGGTTCGGATCGAACAAATTTTATATTACATTAAAGGACCGGAAAAGAAAAACTTAGATACCCGAGTATTCGAGTATCTTGCGCTTTGTTCAATTTTTGTGCTGCGTGAAAGGGAAGACGCTTTGGTCGCAGCTTTTTTTTTTTTTCGTTTGCAATTGGCGATATCTCGTTAAGATTTTGGGTTTTGATAAGTTTTGATACACTCCACACACACACACGGCACAAAGACTATTGTTTCGCGATTCGAAACGTTTAAATGTTTAAATTTCCATTTCAGGGGACTGTACAAGCGGGTTGACATACATACTCGTGTGGAGAACATTTGCATTCCAACCATCAAATTTAAATTGCATGGTATAAATATTAAAAACGGGCAGTGCAAAATGCACCTGCAAGAAGGTCGCATGCTCAAAGAAAACGGTGGATGAGCGTGGGGGTGGATAAATCGCGACGATCCGGATGGAAACCATACCGAAATGCTTGAACCGAGGATTTCATCTATGCTGGAAAAGAAATTCAAAAAAGAACGATTCTTCATGAGGTCATAGAGGGAAAGAAAACTTAAAATTAAATTTGCTTGATCAATTGAAGCCAGAAAGGCCTCAAAGGCGTTCCGGCGGCGTTCGCCCCCTGGCGTTCCAAACTTTTTTTTTTTTGTTTGTGTATCTCTGAAGATTCCTTTGGACATTCCAAAACCACGCGGAGTAACCGTATATTCTAGGGCTAAAGGCTTTCTACCGTTGTATACATGTAAACTTTTTTAGACGTTACATGGCGTAATTAATTTGCTCTTACAGAGGAGTACGCTGCTTTGGAAAAATTCTTATAGTGATTGATTTGATTTGGATTGTTACGTTCGGTCCTAATGAGCATTCGCCCAACCCCCCTTGCATCGAGAAGCTCTCGTGAGTGTAGACCTCCTTCTCTCATAGGAGGTTTTATCTACACAATTAGACTAATATTACAGATGAGAGAGAGAAAAATGTTTAAAAAAGTCAAAAGAGAAAAAAAGAGGCAAAGAAACAAGTGGTGGGTGGTGGGGATGATTTGGAGGCGCGACCAAAAAAGACTGTACAGAATCGAGCACCTTATGCGGATTAGCTATGCATGCATCGTGACCTTTGAATCGATGAGAATGCTGTGCGAATGAAAAAAACGACCACCATATCGTACACAATCTGTGAGTGAACTAAAAAAAAAAAAAAAAAGTGAACAACCAACAGTCAAATGCACCAAGCCGGAACGTAAAAGAGAAGGAAAAAGGGTAAGAAAGTGTTCTATCAGGTATCGAACAGAGAAATAAAAAAAAAAGTGTAAGTTAAAAAATGGTAAAACTCCCCATAATGCTGAAGAAATAAAAACAGAGAATTAAAATGTATGAAATTTATGTGGGAAGTATCGGATCCGAAAGAATGGAGAAGAAGCGGAGGCAGCTGTCGAAGTGCTGATAAGTAAATGGGGAGGTACCATGGAGAGTTTGCCAGAAGCCGCCATTAAAGAAGTTGTCAATAGTATGTTGAAAGAAAAAAGGAGAACGAAGAAATGCTCGCGAAAAAGGGACGAGTGGAAAACTGTGCGATTGAAGCGAAGAAGATTCGTATTTCTCGTGGTTCAGAGCGCTGTAATTGAAAATGTAAAAAAAAGAAAAAGAAAGTTGAAAATCAGAAGCAGAACTCGCTAATCGACAATGGTGAGGAAGCGAAAACTGAGTTATCAAGATTGGAAAGCTGAGAATTTGGATCGTAGGCTGGCGACGTGCTCTGAAGACTGTTCAGTCTCGGCTCGAAGTTCGGACGCTTCTAGTAACGTCATATTAAGACGAGACTCAAGGTCCTCCATTTCGATATCCGTGCTCGTGATAGTCTTCTCGAGCTGTTCGATGCGGTGCTGGAGAATATATAACCGGGTATCCTTGCCCCTGCCGTCACGGTTGATTCTAGGTTCCTTGGCGGCGATGATTGCGGAGTCTGGTTGGGCGTCCATGGCGGCCTGTTCGTCGACGCGGCGAAGGCGGGGTGCTCTACCATCTTTCAGGTTCTTAGCCTCTTGTTCGCGTTCGGAAGCAACCCCTTCGAGGTCCTGTTGTGCGTCACCGATCTTCTCCTCCATCGACTTGAGTAATTCGCAAAGGGCATTAATCTTAGTGTTTGCCATCAAGCGGTCTTGATCTCCTCTCTCAATAGCGTCAACCAAGCGTTTTCGGAGCATGGCGTTGCTAACGGATCGGGACCTCAACTCGGCAGCGAATTGCTCGAGTTCGGCGTCACCTTCACACTCAACAAGGAGCTGTTTGCAGGATTCTTGAAGTTCCTCAACTTGACGTGCCAACGCGTCCTGGTCCTTAAGGAGCCCTCTGAGCTCTTCTAGCTCCTGCTCTAGCCTGTCCAAATCCAGTCTGAGAGACGAAAGATTTCGTTCGCAGACATATTTCGAATCGATGGCGTTTTCGGCACGGTGCCTCAATCGCTCGACTTGGTTCTTGAAGCTTGCGGTTTCCTTGTTCTTGCGCATTCGGCGGTAGCTTGGTCTCATAGCACGGTCTCTCTCCCATTCTAGTGTGCGAATGCGATTGAGTGCCTTCTTGTTATCCAGTTCGTTCCTCATTCGAAGGTTTCGTAGGCCGTTTTGGAGGGCATCTCTCTGAAGCTCAATTTCCTTGATTCGTTCCACCAAAGAATCCTTATCCTTGAAGGCCGCAGAGATGGGTGTTGCAGAAACTGGTGTCGCTGGTTGTGGAGGCGAGTTGACTATCTCCGGCAGGGGCTTCTCTTGTACTTGGCGGTTGGACTCCACAAGGGCTGTGTACTTCCCGCGAAGGTCGTCGATTTCCTGTTGCATTTTTGTCGCATCGTAAGGGTTCTTTTGGGATTCGGCTAATTCTGCTTCCAACCCTTCGACTCGTGCTCTGAGGTGAGGGACGATCTCGTCACGGAGATTGTCGCGCTCGTTGCGATAGCCGTGTAGTTCGTCCCTGATAGCCTTCACCAAATCTTCGAAGTTGGCCTTGAGGTTTCGTTCTTCTGACAATTTTCGCCTAGCATCGTCGAGAGCGATCTCGAGGTCACGTACTCGACCTGGCGAAGGCGGGCGTAGACCACCTAATTCGACGTTTCCGACTCTCTCTTCTAATTCCCTGACTTGTAATTCGACACCTTTCCGTCGCTGACGCTCTTCCTGGATCTTCTGTGTTAGTTCGAGACGGATTTGTGCCTGGACCTGCTCGCTCTTTCGGACGACGCGATCGTAATCAAGTTGCTCCTTGGAAGGTAGGTCGAAGTCATAACCAGAGCCTGTTCCGGCATCTGAAAAGTAGTCGCTTGTTCGTTTTCCAACTCCAGGGCTCAGTTTACCCTGCGACTCAGCACTGGCTTGTAGAGTCTCTACCAAATCCTCTAACTCAACTTCTCTTCGTATCGAAGAGGCCAAATCTGCTGAAAGTGCCCGTAACTCCTCCTCCAGAGTTTCTTCAACGGTCATCGGCGTCCTCGGGGGTAACGAGATACCGGAGTCGGTTCTCTTAGGGTGCGATGGCTGGGAATTAGCCAGCGTTATGTCGATGTTGCTGGGTACTTTCGACATCCTTTGTTCGGCCAGCGAAATTGGCCTCTCTATTGGTGAACTCTCGTGATTGCTTGATCCTCCCCATCCAAACAGGCTTCCAAATCCTGTCTTCGTTCTAGCTGGTGTTCGTACAACAAATGATGATTCGGTATTCGTGGAGTTGCTTCTATTGAGCATACTCTGGTTTGGCAGGCCAGGGGCCTGCTGCGTGACGACATGAGGCATGGTGAACGCTCTTGACAATCGTTCTAGAGGTTGTTCTATGAGGCTTGAAATGGAAGGATAAGCTCTTGTGTGCTTTTGTTCGGCGGGACGAGTATTTATCGCATCAGATGCCACAACCGAGCCCCTCCGCGTTTCAGACTTATTTCGGGAGGTGTCGACGTCAATGTCGGAACTAGATAAGTTCTGTTGGAGAGGGTGTCGGCGTGGGGAACCAGGCCTGGATGCATGCAGGGGTGCGCTGAACAGATCGATGCTCCAGCGATTGTTGGATGTGGAAGCCCTGGAAATGTTGCAAACAAATTAAATGTTAGTCAGTTTCGACAGCCGACGGAAACGTCAAAAAAACGGTGAAGATGTGTTTGAGCAGCAGACACGTTTTGTCACAGCGTGCAAACAACGTAAAATTGGAAACACCCGGTGTCTTGAGTGAATACCACGGGCCAACTTATAACACCAAACAGAATTTATATATATACAGAGGCGAGAGGAACGAAAGTTGGTAAGAGGATCTCCCGATTACTTTGCATATTCGCATTGCGCTGATTAATTAAACTACGCAGGTGATCACTGCGAAGGTATTTAAAGCGACAATATCGGAAACGAAACGGAAAACGAACTCACCTATCGGTTAACTGGCTACGGAAGAGCTCAAGAACAGGCGATTTTGGAGGTGCTGAATGATGGTGGATCTTGAAATATGGATCAACTGGGCTTTCGGTAGAACTCGTAATACTCGTCGCAATGGTCAATGGCGATTTGATCTTGGAGTCAATTGAATCGAAGTCGTTATCTTCAGAATAAAGGGACGAACGAGAAGAAAGAGACGTCAAATGTGAACGAGAGTCTGACGATGAAGTTTTAGAATGGCCTGTGGCCGTTGAGAATGAACGTTCTTTGGAATGACGGGGTGGGCTGTAAGGTGCGGAGGAAGAGGTGGAGGAGGTAGATTGACGAAAGAAAGATTGAGTCGGTGTGCGATAACCAGAAGCAGCACCAGCAGGAGATCCAAAAGAAGCAATCGCAGGACGATTCCTGGATGGGGGTTGGGGGAACAGTGAAGTATCAATAATCGATCTTCGCAGAGGGCTTTCCATGATTACCGAGGCGGAATATCTCTTTTGATACTGATAACAATGAGATGAAGGTGTTCCTGTTGCTCCTGAACCTGTTGCTGAAATTGGAAGACTCAATCGATTTGCCCTCTTCCTCGAAACGGCCGACAGGGCGCAAAGCGCTAGAGGCTGCAATTCGAATGATGTTTAGGCGCCCACCACGCCTTTACACCAACACTGGCATTAGAGAGTGTGGGATAACTGGAGGGAAGACGCAGGTGAAAGCGTGCTAAAGCCAGGCAATCGAAAGTAGAGAGGCGATGTCTCGTTCGGATTGGGTTGAAAAGGAGTTCGTCTCAATTTGCCGTATCGCTCACACACTCTCACTCCCAATCCTCTGGGAAATTAAACACACCCCCAAACAAAAATACAGGTGGTGATGAAGATGGGATGGATGTGGACCCTTCCAGTCTCAAATGTGACAGCGGCGCGAGCGTGATCCAGGGGTGGTTGTCCGAGCCAACCAATAAACTGATAAGAGGCAATTATCAAAGAATAGAACGAACTTAAAACGACGACAATGATGCTAGATGATAGAAACTCGACCTCGAGGTCCGTTGAAGAGGAGAGGGTTCAGCAGAACGAGCCCTTGTTTAGAAGTCCGGATATTGGCGTGGATGCCTGCCACCCAATCAAAGTTTCTATTAGTTCGTATATAGAATAGGCAGTAAAAGAGCCTAAACCAAGCAAACTAATATCCAACGAGTTTATCAAGACCTGCTACGTTGAGTTGAAGCGAAAATATGAATGGACAAATGAAAATCGTATTAAAATTAAACGAGAAGTCGATGGCAAGGAAGCAAGTTATCCAAGGTCTGCAATTGCGAAGAGAAGGAAGAGAAACGAAATAATAGGGAAAAGAGACTTTTTGGGAAATTTTAGCAAGAAGACAGGAAGAAAAAAGAACGAAACGAAACAGCAGAATGGATAGCTCCCCGATATCCGTATGGAACTACCTGCTCAATCTGTCCAGCTGCAGAGGGAATGTTGAGCAGGTCGAGAAATGAGCACAAGGCTCGGGCTTAGAGGTGGCTAGCGCTGTGGAGCAGACAATTCTGTGGGGGAATGTCAAAGCATACCGAAGAAAAAGGGGGTTATTTGATTGGCGGTTAGGGACACTAATGAGAAAGCTCCAAAGATTGGCAGGGTGTTCGCACCCTGGACCTGAAGGTCTTACCTCAATCTGACGAATCACCAAGCATCTGTGACCAGCATCATGGACAGGGTCAGCTCAGAAGTCTTTCTCGCCTGGTCTGGAGAACTACCGATGAAGCTGTGATCTTCGATAACGAGCGCGGGAAAAAAAGAATTCCTTGTCTCATCGGGAAACCAGATCTATGTCGCATTAACAGAAGTAAAATAGCATCGACAATATTGGCAGATCAGATGGGCAATTGTCCGTTGCCTCCACAGCGCCAAAATGTAGCGCTCTGGATGATGCAAGCAATCCAGTCGGATCCAGTCGGTAGAATTCGAACTGCGCGGTTCCGTCGGCGACAAAACTGGTCTGTGCCCCGAATGAGAGCGCCTGCCGCAGCCATGAAGCCGTCTTGTTCTTCGTGTTCCATGCATGTGCTGTGATGAGCTTGTCAATGTGCATGCACAGGCCTTGACCGCTATCACATTTTCTGAAACTCAAGCCTCTGTGATAGTGTTCCCGTTGAACAAGGGCTTTCAGGGGGAACCGAGTCGACATCTTTCGCGAATTCCGAACGTGGCTGCGGTGCTGCAGCCGGGCTGTGCAATCGTCAAACAGCGACTGCATGTGGTCTGCAGGTCAAATTCTTCTCGTCTTCTGGAAGCGAGCACGCCTGGCTTGTGCACACCATACAAATGAATTTGGGTCAGAGCCGCCCAGATCCATGGATATCAGGTCCGTCTCGCTGCGGTGAAGACATTTTCATCTTGGTTGAAAAGCTTGTATCCTTTGCTTAGGATTTGTTCGAAGTCAGTACTGACGAGATTGCATCGTTCGGTCGCACGCACACACTCGAAACTTGAATTCGGGGGCGGCAAAACCCTCCAAGACGAGCTTGTGTTGAAGGATGTCCAGAAGGTGTTTGCCAGAAATTTTATTACCCCTTCTGGACAGAATCGAAATGTATGATTTCCTTATTAGGACCGACCTGCAGGGGTATCACAACGCGTTGTGTCGCACAAGAAGCCTGAACGTTTATTTGCGACCACGCGTTGTTGTGCCCTCCCCTGCAGTTATCCCACCACCATTGAGCAACGTCAAGACTAAGCAAGTAGCTACCTTGACATCACCTCATCACCAGCTCTAAACCATCACCTTACCATCATCTACCACCAAGAGACTTACTGCCCTACCCTCTACTCGTGCCCCTGGACGTACAATAACCTTTCCATCTTTCGTCCGAAAACAGAACCCCCTGAAAAGATACCAATAAGAATTTGTCGGCTCTACTACAGCAGTGGACTGTATCGATGGATGACCCTTCTGGGAGCACCGTGCCCCTCTTCAACGCCCTTACCCTTTCGACCCCAAGGCACTTGAAGAAGGGATCCGGTGTCCCTGCTTCGTCTCTTAGAAAACGACGAAAAGCCGATGATACACCAATCGTACACCTGCCTGAAGCCTTCACAATTGAGGTCTGCCTCTTCCTAGCAAATCAGCTGTTAACCCCGCTAATATAATATTGTAGCCGGAATCCGATTTTGGAGAGAAAGTTCACGTTAAACCTATCGATATACTCCCACGCAACAGCATCACTCTCGACTGGGCCAATTCCAAAACCAATGCCAGATTATTCAATGCCGATATCCCCGCTCTCGATGCCGATGATGTAATTCTCATTGTCAAATATGAGAACACCCGCCAGCTAGCAGCAGTACAGCGAGTAGGCCACCCTAGGAGTGGGATCTATACCTTGTTCCGCTTGTCGAACCATGTCAACATAAAGCAACTTAAAACAATGACCGGCTATCTGAAGAAAGAAATTGGGAAGTGGTGGAAACCTGCCGAATTGGAGGACGAGGGAGCTCAGTCGGAACCAGAAGAGTGGTGGGGGGATTCCGGACTTGATCAGAGCATTCTCGTAAACGCCTTAAAGGGTGTTCATGTAGCACCGGGCTCTAGACAATTGAATCTGGATAAACTACTAACGGCCACCAAGTCGCTGACGTACGTCATATTGCATACCAATTCCATGTATTTAATGCTGACACATATACTTAGTCTTGTTAAGACCAAGCCAGCCTCGAAGCCGAGGGTCGCCCCTACTCCGTTGGGCCCTGCCCCTCCTACTGATACAGATTCGACACCCGAGTTCGGCCTCGCCCGGCTTAGACAGCAGTATTATTCGCTGCTGTATACTTCCAAGGTAATGCAGCTAGCTTTAGAGATCATGGTAGCATCAGCTAATTCTTTGTTATAGAGCTCTCTCCAATACTTCCCTAAAACCTCCTTGTCACGAGCCCGTGTCACCTTTCCAACAAATGGCGAATCACCTGCTTCCCGACTTGATCTCCTCCTTTGTTTAGAGAACATGGTGGTCTCCGTCGACGAATGCGACGAGAAATACCGTGCTGGTATTCGTGAGGTCTCGAACGCGAGACGAGCCCAAGGTATTGCAACAGACCAGATGACTAACGATCAGCTTGAGTCTGCAATCGTTCCACCCAAGTGTCTAAGAGACAACGAGATCAAATATGTTCTTAAGTGGTTGAGATCTCTGTCGGATGATGATGGCCCTGTTCGCTCCCTTGAGCAAGAGGACGTCCATCTACAAAAGTGCACTACGGACCTTCGGTCCCGCGAGTTAGTAACATTCATCCTCTAACCCTATACTGGGCATTCTTGCTAACCTTAAGATCAGGACCGAATTACAAATCATTGTCATTCTCGAGATCCTAGCCATCAAATCGAATCTTTCCGAAGAGAAAATGAAAGAGTACGAAAAAATGAAGAAAGCAGCAGACCAAAGGAAGAGACGAAGGGAGAAAGCGGAACAAAGTGACAACAAAGACAAGAAGAAAAAGAGAAAGAAGAAAATGGACCTTTTAGTTCTTCTGGATCTCCTTGTTGATCGACTTTGCATCTGGAACTCAATTGGAACAGGCGAAGAACCGAAGAGCGCCCAGCCTAAACAAAAGGATGCAAAAGATCGTCTCAAGCATTTTTGCATTGAAATTGTCACAGCATTGTTAGTAGCCACAATCTCAGTTCTGGGGTATTTTACGCTAACTTGATACTGTAGCTACTCCTCTCGACTCCCAAGCCTCTGCGACGATATTCGTTGCAAGTGTACTGGGAAAATTAAGCAAGCCAGGAAAGAGCATGATCAGCTGGTAGGAGACGAAGAAACACAGCAGGACATCAGCCAGATCGAATCACAAGATGCAATGCCGGACACCATAGAGGACTCGTCTCTGTTCTCGAAATCGGTTTATGGCGGTAGGCCTGTGCTATCGCGATCCTTAACCGCACCTGCCGGTCGGCCCCAACTTGAAAGGGCAGAGTCATCTTTCTCGGCCTCTCTTCATGGAGATAGTCAAGATTTCACTTTCGATTTCGCTGCACAAGTCTCACAGGATAAGGAAGTTATGAAGACCTCCTTCAGAGGCGGGATTACCAATACGAAGAAAGCGGCAGATAGAAGAGTTGTGGAAATGGCTCCGCGAGCAAAGAGGCGCAAGACGGAGGGTGACGACGAATCTCAGCTCAAGGACGCTATCAAGAATATTGCAAAGCCAAACCGGTTGGCAGTCGCAGAAGAGATGGTTTCCGCAAGTGCCCAGCGAATGAAAATTACTGGGAGGAAACCAAAGAAGACGATTCGAATCCCAGTTACCACCAATACCGTTCAAGTTGCCGCTACTCCAAGGAAGAACACAAGGACCTTCAAGCTTCTGGAACGGAAACCCGATGTCCCAAGAGCAATCACAGAAGAGGAAGACCCCATCCCTCCCTCAAGCCAGGTCGTTCCACAATCCACAGTCCGAGGCGCTAAGCGAAAGAGCGAAGAGCGAGATGAGGTTCAAGCTACGCCATCGAAAGCCCCTCGCATGGATAGCAACAGACATGCTCGGACAGCTCTTCACCAACATGATACTCAGCGTCTCAACCTACTCCAATCCTCCCCGCTATGCGTCTCCGCTACGCCAATGCGCCCCAAGAGATCGTTTATGGAGGCTCTCAATCCCGGTACCAGCAGTAGACCAAATATCTTTATCTCGAACACCCCCAGTAACCCCTTCAGAACTTCCACAGACGCCCCTCTCGCAAAGGGTTTTATGAACTCGATTTCTGTCACGGAAACACCTACGAAACCTAGCATCTCGAGTAAGCTCCGATCCTCTTTGCTCCAGATTGACGAAGGAGACGTTATTACTTCGTCTCCGCTGCAAAAACCTAAGCCGGGAACTCCGGTCAACCGTCGCCTCGTTGCCCGAAACATTGAAGACGATTTCGGAAACGACGATACCGATATTTACAAGTCTCTCGGTTGGAATGACTATTGAGCCTTCCGCCCTACCCATCATAACCCTCTCACTGCTCTATTTTCATTATGTCCAAACTAAAGCATAGCGTCTGGGTGTTTGTGTTTCGTTATCTCCCTTATACATGGCATCCCCCTGTTTTGTTTCTTGTTAGGGCAGTCTGCCTGTTTGTCATCTGTGCTCACCGGCGGGAGTATCGCTTTTCTCTTTGCCTCCAGCGCCTGGATTCGAGGCTACGCTTTTCTAATGTTTTCAGCGATTAAGCATGCATGCATTGTACCGGCGTTACGAGATATGACTTTTACACGAGGCGATACCCGCACGAGAGATGTTTTCTACTACACTTTACCCGAATAATGCCTAATAACACTGAATCGATGAACAAAATGTATTATATTTTCTTTTTAGCTAAAAGTAACGTGTAGACAAAGACCAACAATGTATTAGGCAAGTGTGATTACCAAAGCATGAACAGAGATGAAGTATGATATCTTCAATTAACAATCCCCGTCCCAACGCCAGCAGTTTGTGATATATGAAAGCGACCAAAACTAAGCTTCAACAAAGCCGGGCAGAGGGAAGAACATAATGAGACTTCAAATATAAGACAAAGAAACAGAGGAGCCGTCGTCCCAAAACCGCCGTGACCTAGTAGTAAACATTCACACCAATAGCATATATCCTACCTTGTTTTTTTTTTTACAACCAAAATACGCCCTCGCTAGTTATCTCAATTATCGAATCCAAAGCAGCATTAAAAAGCAAAACGAGATCAAACATGCCAGAATAACACTATCTCTCTTCTTCCTCGTATTTATTTTCCCGATCAATGTATTGATTCCAGGAATTTGCATAGCAGCGCCCTTAATTCTCCGATTGATACTGGCAAGTTGCAAATGCTGTTGTCCGAATTCCTGGTTAACCGCATAGGCAGTGGCGAGTACTGTATCTGCCATCCCATGGGAACGTTCGATTGCATCTCGCTCTTCGAGACGGTATTCCGCCTCGTTTGTTACATTCGTGGATGTTCGGTATTGGTTTATGTCATCGCGAACGGAGCTCAGGAGGTTGGTGTGATTGCGAGCCTGTGTAATTGCGGTTTTTAGACGTTGGTATTCTTTACGGTGGTCCGAGAGAATTTCCTTGTGACGGAGGACATTTTGGAGTTTTGTGGCGGATGAACCGGCGGCGGAGTCTGAGTCGAGAGTTCGGGAGAGGGAAGCGACGACGGCGTCTCGCTATTGATCGGATTAGTACTAGGTTCTCCGGGAATGGTGATAGATGAGGGGTAATACCCTTGTAAGGAGGTCTTGTAGCTGAGCTTCTATCCGTATCTCATCTTCTGATGGTTTCTTTGACGGATTAGAGGTGAAGGATGAATATGTTTGAAAGAGGTTGTCTGTCTGGAATGGAGGGGTTAGCGCAATTAGCCCGGTCTCAAAGCAAACATCCTGTAATACCTGAGTTTCTAGCGACCTTGCTTGCTGCCGCAGCTGTGCCCATCCGGTGGTTGTCGCCATAGCTCAGAGCTAAGAGAAGATGTCGCGGAGTATGTATGGAAGGATAGATGGTGGTGGGATCTTGCGACTCCAGGTACTTAAAGATCCGTGGAGGTGGGTGTTATGCTGGCGGATGGCGGGGAGTACGTAATAAATCCGGGGCCGCAGACAGGAGACACTGGCCTATTCTTGGGACGATGTTGGGCCACGTGCGTAGACGAGAGGCAAGACGATGGGATGTGAGGCGGCGTATCCCTGGCGCTCGAAACAGGGGGTGACGCGTTGATGTGTTGACCTGACGTCGGGCAGCTCACGTGATCGTATATCCGTTGGCTCTGTTAGGTCAAGCCCTAAGGCTGATTCCGAAAGAGGCAGTTTCACGACGGCAAACAAGGCTCATGCCGCCTATCGAAAAAAAGGTTACAGAATCTTCAAAATCAAACCTCAATTTTCCCACTTTTGCTCGAATTATCGAATCCGTCGACGACACACGACACCAGCCCTTTCGACCAACTCCGACCTCCCATACCCTCTACGACCCCTTCAAATCCGACATAATGGTACGATACTATCTTTCGACAGTGCTGTCGGTTTACGTTAGGATGGAACAGACGGCTGACGGATTGTTTTGTGGTGATATAGCCTGGTGTCAAGACCGCCCAACTCTGGAGCAAGTCCAAGGCCGACTTGGCCAAGCAGCTCGAGGAGCTGAAGACTGAGCTTGCCGCCCTCAAGGTTCAGAAGATCGCCGGTGGTGCCAGCTCGAAGCTCACTAAGATGTATGTGTACAAATCCGATTCAATGATTGGTGGTTTCGGAGAGGAAATTGGGAGGCGTGTCAGGGTGGATTTTGAGGCAGAAGGATGTCAATTCGATATAGCTTCAACATAGCTTGATCCGAATTGAATCGAGCTAGAATTCAAGGATTTCACAAACGGGATAGATGGGGATATCTGGATGATATGGAACGGGCTGCAACTACTATCTTGAGTCGGAATGCTGACTCTCTACCTCCCAACAGCCACGATGTTCGCAAGTCGATCGCCCGTGTTATGACCGTCGTCAATGCCACCCAGAGACACCAACTTCGTCTGTTCTACGAAAAGAAGAAGTATGTCCCATTGGACCTCCGACCAAAGCAGACCAGGGCCATCCGAAGACGCCTCACCCAGCACGAGTCTTCGTTAAAGACGGAGAAGCAGAAGAAGAAGGAGACCCACTTCCCTCAGAGAATATATGCCATTAAGGTACTACCCAACCATCCCAATATGCTGTCCGATCCTTCGAGACGGACAACGTCCGACTAGTACGCAATTTGCTAACAAGGTTATCCTTCCACAGGCGTAAATTCCCTTTTGCATTTTTCTCGGAGTCCGTTAATTTCTGTATTAAACTTTGAAAAGTTTTGATACGGGGGTGTTTTTTCTACATACGCTTTTTCCGTCGTCAACTGCTTCTCTTTTATAATCCATCTTCTTTATTCACCGGGCCTTTTTCTCTTTTTGTGTATAATTTCACACCATGGGATCCAACTGTTCTTTTTCCCGCATCCTCCTTTCGCTGTCACGAATTCATACGACCCCTCCCATCACAGATGTCCCGGCCTCCCGACGACGGTGGTTTCTGTCTCCATAAGCTCGCTCTTCATATACCACTCCGTCTCGAAATCCGAAATCCGTCGTCGAATAACCTCTATCCATCACACCACGACTACCATAACCTTATTCATACGCTTGCTTATCACAAATTAGCAGCCTGTATTTAGATTTTAGAAGTGATGAAATCCAATACAGTGTGATGAAAGTTGCGAATTCTGAAAGTCTGTTTCACAATGACATATCCTAGGAAATAACGAGGGGTATAGATTTGTAACTGTGGGGAAGCGCGCGCCAACTAGACCATATTGATATATACCTTGTGGGAGGCTTGTGTGGGCAATTGTATACTAGCCGAAGTCGGGGGTTAGCCTTATGGTATGGCCTTAGTTGCTATAGACCTCCGAACCATTGTGAAGTTTTTTCTAGAAGGGGATAGATGCTCCGAAAATTTAAGAAATGGGTTCGATTTACCAATCGATATAAATATCAGACTTGCGAGTCCTAAAATGCTAAGGATGTGAAAATGCTAAAATACAATCTATCCTTGAAAATCTATACCCTTAGGAATGCATCCGGCAGCTAGGCGGCAGTCTTAATCGCTATCACTGTCATCATCCAAAGCTTCATCTTCATCCTGCTCCATGTCATCATCCCGGTCTATATCCACAACCGTGTCCTCCATCTCGTCCTCTGCTTCCTCATCCCCGCTGTCTCCTTCCTCACCAGACTCTTCGCCCGATTCTTCACCTTCCTCTCCCTCTTCACCCTCTTCACCCTCCTCATCTTCGTCGTCCTGACTACCCTCTTCTAGGATATTACCATCCGTTACCCCACCGTCATCCTCATCGTCCTTCTGATTTGCTAGGGATTTCCGCTGTCTTTTCAATGGCCTCGCCGATTCATCCTCGGACATCGGATCTCCCGTAGTATCCCCCAGCTTCTTGTCCTTTGCCCTTTTCCGTTTGTCTGCCTGGGTTTTATTAAATGCTACCCAGTCCCTAAAAGTTAGCCTCCGTAATACAATATGAATTGTTTCTTTCCTCAGGAACGAAAGGCCAGGGAAAAAAACTTACCCTCCAGCTCAGCTTCCAACCTTTCCTTCAACCCCGGAAATTCAATCTGCTCAATAGCCTCTATCACATGAGCCGGCGTGATTGTTTTCTTATTACTCATCTTTGTGATATCGTTTGCCCTATGCACAGACGTTATTACAATTGCATTGTGATATATCTCAGATTGAGATATATATAAAACGGTATATTCACCACGTACATGCTCGCAAGGTAGTTTATAAAAACCGTCGAACTCCTCGTTAACGCGGTAACAGCATCTTTCTGGATCTGTGTGTTCGACGGCACATTCCCCTTTGCCAGCCTTGTGACGATGGTTTTGGGGAGTGTGTTGTCCTAGTAGTCCCTCTCGTCAAGGTGGTCAGCAAAAAGTTCGTGTACCCGGGTACCCGGGTGTTCGAAATTTTGTTAAAAAAAAGGGTGCCAATGCATGCCGGAATTTTTTTCCTTTTCCTTTTTGTGAAGGGAAAAAAAAGGTAGAATACGGGAGGTATTACATACATCGACATTGGTTCTACCTCGGCCCTTTGGCTTGTCTTCATCGCTTTGGGCGGGACTTGCTGGATCTGATGCTGGAGGTGCGGCTGCAGCAGCTTTGGCAGCATCTGACTTTCGAGGCGGCATTGCTTCGATGTGTCTATATGATATATTCCCGTGGAAAGACTTCAGAATCTGGGCTTTCAGCCTTATTCCCCGGGGCGTGTGATGCAAGGGATAAATGCGGTCCCCTCAAAGTGTCGTATGGTAACTCGGTTTCGCGACGATCTGGATGTCGTGGATCAGCAGCTCCTAGCTGTCGTAGGTAAGGCTATATCGGTATTCCCTTTTCTCGAGTAACCTCAGACCTCGTAGAATTTCCACCGTATGCTCGTGAACATACGGGAACGCGGGAAAACGTGTGCTGATGATATTTGGGAGGTTTTTTGCAATTGCCCAACAGGTAGCCTGGCGAAACAGAAGGTTGGAAATGGATGCTTTTGGGCGTGGTACCAGAGTTCCATTAAAGGCATAAATTTCGACAGCATTTGTCGAGGGCCGTGGGAGGTGGGTATCTTCAGCGCAGCAGAAAGACAGCAGATTTGTAGATTTAAACCCCATTTTCGAGATAGTGATAGAGTAGTAGTAGGAGAACAATATTATCTTATTTCTACGACCCAAATATTGAGGCTTGGACTGGAATCTGATAGCGTGGGGATACCGGCTGATGGGTGGCATGTCTCTTTATTTCTTTCGTGGTGCGCTGCGACACCAGAGCTTTTGCGCTTTTAAGCGAACCACAGGCTTGGGACGAGGACGAGTTTAGCCAATGGGCGTACTGCCGCATCCCGCAGCCGCATCTTTCTTGGGTGGATCCCTGTTGGCTTTGGTTGTGCGGAGAGATACCAATACATCCGTGGGATCAAGTTCAGGCTTGAAAAATATAGAAACCCCAAATGTATCCGAAAGAAAGAAAAATGGAAAGTGACAAGAGTATACCGACTTTGTACCCACAAAAGAAATTGTTTTTAATACGCTCATGATCCCTAATATTTGTATGCTACAAGTGGTAAAATGAACGCCAACAATTGTATGCAACATTGCAATATAAACTTTCTTTAAATGAAGAATAGCCACCTATTTTGCTCGTAATTACCTGCTGCTGCTTGAAGAGGAGGTTTCACTAGAGGGTGTATTTGGGATAACTTGGTTTCGGATGACGGCGATCTAATTGGAAATCGAAAGGTTAGCTTAGAGAGTCTTCGGAGTAGATAAGTTTATACGCCCTTACCCATGGGTTTTGTAGCAACTCTGCGGCCGTTGGCCTCTTCCTCGGATCCCTTTCGAAACAGAGCTTAAGGAAATCCATTCCTTGCTCGCTCAACTGGTCACTTGCAGGGAATTGCGGAGGATTACCAGCCGCAATATTCCACATGACTGCCCATTCGTTATCAAGATTGGCCCATGGACGTCTCCCAGTGGCCATCTCGAGCACGACGCAGCCCAAGGACCAGATATCGACGCTACCATGTTTGCCCTTATTCTCGCCTTTGATAACTATATCCGCGATCGTCGTCAGACACACATCCTTTGGGTTCTTTATATTAAATATTATGCTAGCTTACCTTCGGGGGACATGTACATAGGGGTTCCAGTCATGCTGTTAATCCCGGGTTTTGTGGCTGCCACCTTCGTTTTGCCTTGTTTCGCGATGACTTTGGCAGCACCAAAGTCGACGAACTTGATGACACCGTTCTGATCCAAGAGGATATCTACAGCGAATTGTTAGCGGATATTCAATAAAGGACCGCATCGGGTCAGTGGTTACATACTCTCTGGCTTAATATCTCGATGCACAATGTTGTTGGCATGTAGGTAAGCAAGGCCTTCCAACATCTGCAAAGCATAGATCATGATGACCGTCTCGTCCTCAATTCGCCCATGCTCAAGCAAAGCTGCCAGCGACCCTCCTTGACAGTACTCCATGAAGAAATAAACCTTGTCGCGATGGACCTGAATACCATAGTACTGGACAACGTTCGGGTGATCCAACATTTCCAAGACCGACATCTCGTCCTTGATGGCACTAACAATCGAGGGTATGAGTTGCGGATCCTGGAGTCGGATTTCCTTCACGGCCATGAGATATCCACCATCCAAGTTAAGTGCGGCGTACACTGAGCCAAAACTACCCCCTCCGATGTAATTTCCTTGCTGCCACCTGAGAGTGACATTCGAAAGTGAGCTCGAGAGATAAGTAAGGGAGCGATCTGTCTGGCTGCTATCGTCTAAGACACGGCCGGAAGGTTGGCGATCGCCGTCTTTCGCAGCGCGGCCTTGCTCCATGGTTTCGAGTTGCTTCAACCATTCGACCCGGACTTGACGAGCATACTCCTCGTCATCGCCTTCGGTCCGCTTGTCATTCATCTTCCGGATCTTTTGATTGGCGATTTCATTTTGACGTTCTACAACAGCTGATCTGGCACCCATGATATCAAAGTGTGATATCAGAAGCGACATACAACCAGCGACCTTGACTCTGAGTCTTGTATAGTCCGAGTCATTGAGAGCAAGAATATTCTGTCCCCTTGTCATTGTCATTGCAAACTCAAGAGCCGCGACGGCCCATCTAAACGTCCTCCTATCATAAGATATGCAATCATCGCAAATGAAGTCGACCCAGTCGATAGCGATCTGAACTGTCTTCTGGTTTGTCATCGCCTTTCTGGTGTGGTCCATGAAAGCTAGTGATCTTTTCGACGCGTCGGTAGCAAAGGGAAAGAATGCCTGAACAATATCCTGGCACCCGAGGTTTGCTAGCTGCCTCTTGACAGTAGCAACACTATCAAGAATGGTATTCGACAGTCTAAAGATAGTCTTCTTGATCTTCATCAGTTCGTAATGAACCCTGGGTAAATTTGCTCTCTGGTCGAGGATGATATCTAGGTGGTGCTTCGTGAGATTTGCAAAAACATCCCGGGCCTTCCGTAGCCTCAGTTCGGAGCCGTCAGCAACCAGCCTAAGTCTTCCGGGTTTGATATCTGCGAAAGGCTCTTTGATTTCGACGCTCAGGCATTCTCCTCGCCATAGGAATGATTGTTGGGGGCAAATGACTAAGACGTAGGGGCAAGAATGTTCGTCCCGCAGAAGCTCGACCTCGTGGAAGCAAGCACGAACGATAGACTGGATATCTTTGGGCTTGTCGCGGAGCGAGGGGTCGGCAATCAGGTAGACTCCATCGTGTTCCATTGTCGTTTCAATCAAGAAATGGCCACTATCCGTCAGTGCGCTGAGTAGATCAGGGAATGATTCGTCAGTAACCTGGTATTCTGTCGCGTTCTCGAATCTCTGACTTAGAACACGCGTAAAACGTAGCAGCTGCCTGTGTCGAAGCTGTATCGATTCGAGTAATGCTTTGTATCGTTTGCTAATCTCCCCAGAGTTCTCCTCGGCCTTCTGCTGTACCTCTTTCTCGTAGGATCCTGTTAACCTAGCGAGCAACTTGCTCGTCAGGGAACTGAACTGCTCTGCAGCCTCAACGTCTCCCCCTTCTACACATTGCCCAACTTGATTACAGAAACTCCACTCCGACTCAAGAATTTCGGCTTCCTTGAAGATATTCTTGTTGCTGCCAAGTTTGAAGTTTAAAAATCGGAAGTAAGTCCGAAGACCATCTAAAACTGCAGAGTTGAAGCTTTCATCCATGCAGTTAGGCAGGTCCCAGCCCGGTTCTTGGTGTGAAATCTCCTCGTACTCCCGTTTTGTTTCGACGGCCAGCTTAAGTACAATGTGAACCTGCTTTAAAAACTGATCTACCATGACCACAGTCGGCTCTTTGATCTTCCGCGCATATTTGACTCGAGCTCTGATGATCTCTTGTATCAGGCGGCTAGGAAAGTTAATGATCAAAAGAAGTTCTTCGATATAAAGCGTCAAATGCCGTTTCTGGAATGCCTCAGCGTTCTCAATAAGAGTCTTTTTGGCTTTGTTGATGACATCGCCAATGCCAGCCAGCATGTTTTGCTTCTGTGTCAAAGACTTCAAACCGTCTTCTCGTAGCAGTCGATCAAGAAATGTGGTTTCATCAGCTAGGCCGCTGCTGTTCGGTGTTTCATTAGGCCGATTGAAATCCAAATCGTCGTTACCGACCCACTTCTGAAGGATCGTGAGTTCTGTGTTAATTAGTTCCGTGATGTTGTTCCAAGCGCACAGTGCATCGTAGCTGGCGACAAACATGGGCGAGGCGGCGTTTGGTTTTGCCGCAATCATGGCGGCCCGGGTTGGAAATAGCATTTCACACTTTTCCACCTTCCTGATGATATCCTGGACCTGTTCCCGGGGCGACTTCTCAGTGACATCCCTGCCTTGGACTTGAAACTCGGTGACTTGGTCGATCACAGCGCTGACTTGCTCTCGACCTTGATTTATGACTTGTCTTTGTGAGACTAGATCTCTGCCAGTTGTCTTCGCTCTCAGCCCCAGCCAGAGTTCCTGCTTCAAAGTTTCTTCCTCCTTCTCCACCGAACCGCCAATCAATCGTTTCTTCTCCTGTCGAACAACGTCCCCCGTGAGGACGGATGCAAGCATAGTATGCCATTCCAACCGTTCTCGATTAGCCGGGTTCTTCAGGTCTTCCTCTGAGAATTCGATCTCATCTTCCCTCAGAAAAACGGATCCATCGTCGTATAGGTCGCTGTCGTAAGGAACCTCTGACGGCGAAGGGTCTTCATCCGCCTCGGACTGGACTTCGTAGAATAATGCGTTTGGGTCAAAGTATTCTGGCTGTTGGTCCTGTCGTAACCGCTGGACGTAAGCCCGTTCCTGCGCTCTGTACTGTGAGACGGGGTCTCTCCGCGATCGAGTAGCGGAACCGGATCTGCCGTGGTGACCTGATGAACGCGAATCCAGCAGGTTCACAGGGTGTCGGACGGGTGCATACGTATTCGACGGTGTCCTAGTCGGTGCTGATGGTCGTGATCGATTGAGACTGCTTGTGAGAGAGGATATCCCTGCCCCGGACTGTGTAGGGTCTGGAGACATCCTCCCGTTCTCGTATGGAGCATAGGCCGTATCACTGCCGGCCCGAGGTCTCGCGACCCCGGACCAAGTCGAATAGGCGCTATGGCTCGACGGCGTCATGTCGCTGCCGGCCGGAGTTCTGATAATCTCGCCTAGGGCGTCCTCGTCCTCGTCCTCCATGATAACAGGGCTGCCGTGCTCCGACGGATGAGAGCTGTTGTTTGAACTGGACTTGGAGGTGTTGTAGGAACTGGAGCGGCTCTGGGAGTCTAATGCAGGAACCTTCTGAGGGGCGATAGCACCGTTTCCGGGCGTGGGAGTGGTCGAGGAATCGCTGGAGGGCTCGTCGCCATTTGCCTTGGATGTAAAGTGGACCTTCTGCGCCATAGATGCTACATCCATGGCGGCGGGTTCTGCTGGGTCTGTAGCTGGTGCTAGAGCCTGTGGTAACTTAATTGCTGGTAATAAGGTTTGGATGACCTGATGTGTGAGCCACTCTGAGGGTGGCGTTTGGGTGCATCGACAAGCATTCGCTGGAGGCTAGTGCAGTGGATTTGAGATTGATTGATTGATTGATGGATGTAAGTAGTAAGTACCTGTCAGGCCCTGCGAGGTATCGAGCTTGCTAAGCTGCTCGTCCTGTCTCGAGAATCCTCGTTCCGGACCACGCCCAACATCCGCGTCTCGCACGGCATCCCACACGGCATCCCACGCTTCGGATTCCCAGCCACTAACGACAAACTGAGGCACAAAAGCTGCTAACCGGATTCAATACGTACTCATATTAGCCTGGGTGTAACTAGGTACTAGGGTCCCTGCCCGCGCACAACCTTCTTTAGCTTTAACTATAGTTTGGGCCGAGGATGCTCCACTATATATCTCCGTAGTATACATGGAGAGCCAACGGTTTTGAATCGCAGGTGGATTACTAACGCCAAATTGCCATTGCAGGTAATAACACCTGCAATACCGACACACCGCGAAAACCCGGAGCCAAAGTAGGCCTCCCACTGCAACTCCTATCAATGCGTTACCATACAAGTGAAAGCGTTAGCATCGCCCCCGTACAACAAGCCCCTCAAACAGGATTAAAGTTGGAGCATATGTATACTTTTCTCTCTCCAACGAAAATAGGCTGTCTCGTCAACTGGCGACTGAAAATCAAGCTACATTTTAAGTTAACCACACGCTTCTGGGTTCCCGCTGACCCAATTTCCGCTACTTGCTGGGCAGGACGGGAAAGATAAGAGAGCCGGATGATGCATGAGGTTCGTGGTACGCAACTAACCTCATAAAGCGGGTTTAGAACGGGTTTCAGACTCCGGGCCTTTTCGCAAGCGGAATGCCACTCAAGAACGTGACTACAGTCCAACACCGAAAAAAGAAACAAGCCCTGTTGAATAAATTGTTCCCTTGCTCAAAATTTAGAACAAGGGCAGATACAAAAGATTGGAAGAACTCGAGTGAGGCACGTAAAACTCCACATTTCTTCTTGTTGGACCATGCTGTTACCTCAGGGGTGGAGCCATCTGCTCCGAAATGCAGTATTTATATATGGTAGGGTGCCGGTAGTACGTATGCATCTGCCAAAGCTTGTTCTCTGAGGGTTGTCCCCAAAATCATAAAACTTTGCTTTTGAGATCTACAATACTCCGGGAAACACTGGGAATTTACATCCGACCCCGTTTTATATATTAATGCCTTGGTCTCCCAATCTCCTAAACTCTTTCCTAGCATTTCTATAACTCGAATATTCGCCTTAGTCTATGGTCCGACACTCCAAATTTTGCATGCCACGGCAATAGGTCCGCATAATTCTTAATATACACTCAACATGTTGCTACCAAGAAATTTAGGCACAGTCATATCCTTAGTTTTCTTTGGAACTCTCACCCTCTTCCTATTCGTCGAACCGCCTCAAGTACTTCCTGGAAAAATAACGGTCGAAATCCACCGACCTTTTGAGGAAATTCACATCCCGAAACCTTACAATGACACAAAACTCGCCCTCCTGATAGAGAACCGACCACAGCCTCATTTAACGCCGTTACTCCTCCATTTTATGTCTGTGGTACCTCCAGAATGGCCCTTTCTCTTTATGGGATCGAATGAATCTATCGCACATATCAACCGTTCCGCCCCCATCAGAGAGTACGAAAAGAATGGCAAGCTCACGATGCAACTGATCCCGGAAAATATGACGGTGGACAATCAGGAAAACTTGAGTAGAACTATGACGAACGTATGGTTTTATGAAAGGTTGTTGCCTGCCGAATGGCTATTTATTTTCCAGACAGATAGTATTATCTGTGCAAACTCGGATGTGTCTTTAAACGACTGGGTCGAGAGGGGATTTACGTGGGTTGGAGCTTCGTGGGGCAAAGATACAAAATACGGAGGTAAGGAAGTAATCTAACTGAATCATTCTCCTGGCTTAGTTGATGCAGTTCATAGAGAGATGTTAACGTATTTATTCCCCGGAATAGGAAACGGCGGGTTCTCTCTTCGACGTGTATCTCACCTCCTCGAAGTCTTAACACATCAAAACCGACATAGCGGCGAAAAGCTCGAGGACTGGTGGTTGACCGATCGGCTTGCACATATGCCGAATGCGAAAATGGCAAATGGAACAGAGGAAGTGGCATTCTCTGTCGAAAAAGTGCCGTACGATACCCCAATAGGCTATCATACCGGCTGGAGCGGGAAGCTGCTTATGTCTCAAGTATGGAGAGAGAGGGAACAGAGGGATCAAATATTTGATTATTGCCCGGAAATCAAGATGATGATGCCGATGATTCAGAATCGGGAAGCTGAAGGGTGCGAGAAAGACATTTCAAACAGCTTTCCTTCGTAAGCTAGAGTAAAGCCTTAGGGATTATGACGGGATTCATATGATACGACTAAGGTATAGACTGTAGTCTTTTGTAACGAACACTGTATGCTTTACATTTCTGTATATACATATTCATCGATTAGCGTTTTAGTTAGCCAAAGAGTTTGCAATTCGATCGATCAAGAGACAACCAAAGTGTTTGTGTCTCCCAACCCTCGAAGCCAATGCCCCGCCTTGTGAGACCGTAAGGGCTGATCTAAGAATACGGCTACCAGTTTTGCCTTACAGTCTACTCGGACATAATAACCCTCTTCGAGTATAGTTGCATGATCCTCGCACAGGTTGTCGGCCTGGTGGGAGGTTACGCCCGGAACTTAACTCGAAGGGCATTGCCCATCCCACCTATTCAAGTACCACCCCAACCAAGCAGCACCAATTCCGTCCCAGAGGGCGAAACCGACATGCGTTTGCCAGCTCTTATCATCCATATCCTTCTGATTGACGATAGCTGACGTGGCGAGTAAGACTGCAATCGCCAGCCGCACTGGAACGCTAGCGTGGAGAAACTGATTCTGTTCCACTGGTACATAGGAGGTGCTGAGGTACGCGAGGCCGATGGTCGCTGTCGTGATACCGATGAGGGAATTCGCACCACGAAGTTCTGGTGATACTCCGGGCTTTCGACGACCGAATGTCATAGCGACGCCAAGAGCAGTGAGGGCAACCGCATGGACAGTAATTGGCCACGGCAGGTTAAAATAGCCAAAGTCTGCCATGTCTTCAGATCTTCTGACAGCTGACTTGAGAGTTTTGTTGAATCCCAGAAACCAGGTTGCAAAGTCCAAGGAGCCGAGGACAAAGCTTATACATGACCAGGATGTGTGTATGGGCAACACACAGGCCGCGTCACCTTGTGCCTTTTTTTCAGGTCTGGGATTCAGCTCAGTCTCTTGCAGCGCTTGCAGATTAAGTAACTCATCCGTCTCCGACTTAAATCTTAGGCAGTCGCATCCGTGAAATTAAGAATAATATTTTTGATAGAAGATTCGTACTTAAGATCCTCAAGACGTTCAGTCAGGTGGTCAGCAAATATTAGCGCCCTGTAGCTAACTACTAACTCAATGTTAAAACCATGGTACCATCTACCATTCTTTCCGGGAAGAATTCGAAACTTAGTTTTCATGCATCATGCATCATGTAAGGGTTTCTGCAGAAATATATTAGCCAATCGTCGAGACAGTAAGAGACAGCAATCGTCGAAACTTTCGGAGTCAGATCTGCCGATATCGCGATGTGATCATGTGAAAGCATCTCCATTTGCATTTCCTAAGGGTTTGAAGGGTGGCTTGTAGTAGCCTCGAATCCAGGCGCTCGAGGCAAAGGGCTTGTAACTAGTCCGATGTGAGTCCATGGTATCCACATGCAGCCTTAACCGACGGGATGACGGGATATATTTGTCTTTTTCCGTTTACTAAGCTGCTTTCGTCGCTAATCAACATCGTATTACCAGTTGCTGCCAACAGCTTTTTTTGCTTTAACGCAATGGAATTACAGGAAGCAAATACTATACAATACTAACTTGGAAAATCTCTTCGGAAAGCCTACCGAATGGCCGTCCACGGAGATCGTTCTCGAACCCGACCCATAGTTCGAGCATCTACCAGGGTGCGGCGGTTAACGCAGTTTTCGTCGTCGAAGCTTTCGATACAAAGCAGCATTAGCCATAAGCCATACGACCACATATTCGAATATTTAACTAATCGGCAGATGGGAGAAACCGTATGAATGAGCTAGGGCTGAACAGACACTAAATTTTTTTTTTTTTTTTTTTTAAAAAAAACCCCCGGATGCCTGCACGGTGATATCCTTCAGGATGGGTCGCAAAGAAAAAGATACTATAATCTTGCGATGACCGGTTTCGCCTTATAAGCTTATCCACAAATTTGCAAAGCTTAAGGGCTTAAAGGAATGGGTAAGATTTTGTACCAGGAGATCTTAAGACATTAGCTAGGGAGACCGTCACCCAACTATCTTGAACATAATGGCGGCGAGTTAGGTTTTCAAATTATTTCACGGAATGGTGACGAAGGCCTCATGAATATGATATGCATGCGTTTGTATATATAGTTCCGTCAATCAAATGCCTTATATTCGACTACTTCCCAGCTGTGTCGTAAAACCGGCTCCAATCAGAATCACCCAAGTGCCATTCACTATTCATTCTCCAACTTGGTCCCGAGTTGTTCTGCCGCTGAGGCAGAGTAGGGCGAATCTGGCTCCGAGACTAACTCCAAGTTATACAGATTGTTCGACAGAAGTACTTGAAGTATAGCGATGGGTCCCGTATATTTTATTCAGCGTAGCGGTACTAAATCTCCGTTGTATGCATATGATCTAGCCATCCGTTCGACATGATTTACTTAGTCTCGTAATACATAAACTAGCCTCAACGAAGCAGAACACTTCGGACATACTATATATGGATATATATAAGAGCCCACTCTTCAGAGTACAAGGCGTACTAACTAGTTATCTTCGTAGCTCTTGCATACTAGCGACCTCCGCGGTATGTTGGACCTTCGAAGGTCAAAACGATATTTGCTAGCTTGACAATATGTAATAAGCTTTATGGGTTTCTCTTCCAGTTAAACTTGATCTATGATACAAGTATACCGGCAGTTGATGCATGCCGTTAACACTGGGAGTCAACCGCTACAACTTCCGAGATCCCACTCTTCGGTCCTGTCACCCATGTCAAACTTCGCTGTCGTCGTGAACTCAAGACTCACTTTCAGAGTCACCCCGCGCAGTCCGCTCGAGCGCTCCGTGGTAGTTTATATGTGATATTTGATATAGCTATGTATCTACATATCTACATAAATACTTAAGTATATATATTAGTTTTCCTTTGCAAAGCCAAAGTTTGACCGCTGACATTGCATATGGGCATAAATACTCCTAGCAACATATGTTATATCCTGTCAACATGCGGTTTGGGGAAGCCTTAAGCTATTAAGCGCCTTCCACACATTTAATTCTAAGGTTCCAGTAGGACCTAAGTGGCAGGCCTGGATTCCTTTATATTGACTTTTAGATTAGATTTCTAGCACCAGTAGCCGAGTGGACCAAACACCTACCCCCGACCTGGGTTCGTCCCCGTCGCCGTTTGGTAGCGGTATCATCGCTCTATAAGAGAAGTCTCCGGTTCAATCCCTCTGGCTGTTGGCCTTTTTTTTTTTTTTTTCCCTTTGGACTCCTTGGGGGATTTGGTCACATCTACGCCGAGCGTTGGGTTGTCCTGTTGCGCAGCACCAGCCGCCCAACTAGTAGCTATAGCTACAGTAGGCTCTAGCTATGAGACCGCTAGTAGGTGAACCCAGCTAACGCCAATGAGACCAAGCTGACGAGGCATTTACACTTACATCACGGTTGCCCCTTTCAAGATCTAGACTTCAATTGTGGAGGAGCAGGTTTCTGTTCTCTGTTGGATTGGTGCGGGTGTGCTTAAATTTGGTGACAAATTTGGTAAACGTTCTCCCAAGGGTTGGATAGAGGCTGAATGATGGGGTCCAACAGTCTGGCGCATACGATGTAATGTTATAACCTTAGTGTCTCCGTCAGTGGGAGCTTCGAATTCCAATGACGACTACCAAATTTTCGTAGGGGGTCCATCTTCGTAGAAGTCGTCAATACCCGATATACCGCTCCCGTTATGGTATTGATCTCCCTCTTTCTAGCTAGAAACTGCCAGGCCATGGTACCAATCCTAGGCTTGAATCCAGGTGCAATGATCCCAGATGTCTAGGTCCGTGGGCTCGGCGCCGCGCCGCAATCCGAGATTTCATAACCCTGACTTCTCAAGGCTACTCAGAAATTTAGAGCACCCAAAAGATTTTCAGGTCTACTGACCCCATAGCTTCCACCCGAAAGCCTCGAAATTACCCTATCGTGGATATGGGTAGCTGGGCTATGGTAAAGCAAAATGCAACGCATGCTCGTGGATGCGGTGATGGTGGTTCCTGCGTACTGTTGGTCCCCTTTATGTGGAGAATCGGGGAGTAAACCAACGAAGGTACATAGCGGCAGTATTTGGTACGAGGCCAAACAGCAGTGCTATATCTTACTATTGATCTGTTCAATCCTCGATTCCTCATCAAAACAAGTTGCTTGTTCCTCAAGACTGCACTAATATCAGGTTAGTGAGACCACTAGCTACCCGGAGGTTTTCCAAGCACCGCATGCCCTATAAAATTTGAAATTCCAGATAATAGCATGACAGCAATCATCGAAGTCCTTTAGATCCTGTTCCATGATATCCGGAATCCACTTTGCAACGGGAGCTTGGTTTACGGTTTTTCTCGGTCTAGTTGATTTGATTCCAGGCATATCGACAGCGACGAAGTTTTGACAAAGACGGCCTTCGTGATATGCATATATGCTATGGGTATGAGGACACAGTATTGGTTAGCTACCACGCTACGTTAGTTGCAACTGGTTAGCCTCACCTATCCCACCAATCGTTTAGTACTTCTCGAAGTCTCCGTTGACTAGTGCCATCATTAAGGACAAACCCTCAAACAATATTATAATATAGTACTGTTTATACGCTCATATCAGACAGATCTAGGTGTATGTATATTGAGGTCCGCTTTTTCGACAACTGTAAGCTGTGCACCGGATCTGTAGAAAGATGTCATGTTGAGGGACTGTGTGTTGACTGTGTGGTATTCTGTTCCGACGCTAACCAAAGCAATGTGGCAGTGGTGGCGCCGCTGATATGAGGAATAGGAAAAGGATATTACTATTCTGGCGAAAATATGCATATATTAGGGGTATAGGTATGGGCCTGGCTGGATTTGGTTTCGTTGAAATCGACCTCTAGGAGTCTTGAAAGAGGCGATAATCTTTTGCTACAATAAAAAAAATATAGGCCTCGAACAATAGGACCTATAGGGTGGAGCTAGCGAGAAACGGTTTTGAGATATCGAGACCTGAATAGAATAGAAGATAAAACCCGTGATAGAGAACGGTTCGATTATTCGTTCACCATTGATGCATTGCTTGTGATGGGGGTTTGGGGGAATATGTCCTTCTGCTACCACATAACCCGTAAATCGGGGATGCATCTTAGCTATAGCGCTCCATATGCCGTCAAACGCAAGGTACCTGATTTAATGTTCGAAAAAGGTAGGTGCTTAAGAGTACAAGGAATGCCGATGCTGCAAGGAACAAATTGATTTCACAAATTGGCAATATCTTCGTTAAAAAAGCACTATGTATGCACTGTACGTACGAACTGCAGAGCTGGAAACTACACCGTCTTTTGGAAATACCAAGTGAGAATTCTGTTCGCGATCTCCAGTGTTGGATTAACCAACGTAGATGCTTTCAGGGATATGGAATGGAGAGATAAGAGGCTCATGCATGCTTAGAGAATCTCCATTTCGAGTCCTGTTTCGGCTCAAAATCGTTGATCTTGTGCAAGGTATATATCTAGGAGCTAGGAGAAGCAACTTCTGGTGTGCGATATTGACGTCTAGGGTGTGACCTGGGGAAATTTTCAAGCCGTGCCGAACTGGCAGCCGTTATCTCTTGCTCAAAAATATTTTCCTGCAACAATTATAATACATCTGTGTCAAGACATCAACGACAGGATCCCAGTTCATTTCGTTTCTTTAAAGTGAGGCAATTCGCGACTTGCGATCCTTGGTGCTGACCTTAACAGAAGCTTGATATTGCAAGATTTTGATACCCGAGGAGGGGAAACAGGAGACGGTCCCCTTCCTAGCGGCAACCCACGCGAGTGGTTCGTCACCCCATTTCAAATAATTCCGCACGAGAGAAAATTTAGACGGGCAGCGTCATGCATGATCATGCGAATTTGAGGGCCGACGGAGTGGAGAAAGCTTTCGCTGCTGCATGCAAGGAAGGAAGGGAAAAACTGGCGTCTATGGGTTGGGAATTTAGCCTACAGCATCCGCGCACTAAATAATTACGCCAATTAAACTGCAACGCCCTTATCTGCCCATTTTAAACAGGAACGGCGAACGGGTTCAGAGATAAGGAACTTGGCTTTGACATCAGAAAGTATACTCCGTCAAACAGCGTTTTATTTTCGGCGATGTTTCTGATAGTATCCAATAATTTTTGGTGCATATATCCGCCGTCAGGAATATTCCGTTATGATCATACGTACACTTGACTACTTGAAAGAAATTACAGGCAGGAATTAAATGACCAAAAGGAAGAAGCCTCGAAGCTTTCCTAAGAAGGCACCAATATGAAGAGAACCGTCCAGGCTCGCATATTTCTGGTTACTGCTCTCATGATCACATTCTCATAGCATCTCCGGGTTCTACTGAAGTCGGAGAAGATTTGCGTTTCCAAGAACTCGAAATTTCATGAAGGAAGGGAGTGGGGGAACCACCCTTTAGATAACGAATCGAGACTAGCGCACGGCCTCCAGCAAGGAAAGACCCTTACCATACAGTGGGGCCTAACCCAGACCCGCGGTCAAATGAGGATGCGATCCAACGAGCAGGTGCTGGTTATGAGTTCGGAAGCATGTTAGTGGCTGCATTGACCTGTGCTTTGGGTTTTCCGTCCGCTATGCGAAAAAATGGTAGACAAGGTACCTTATTCGTGCCGAAATACCTATCTATCGATCAGTCCACCTTTCCTTGACTATTTTAGAGTGGGATGTTGAGATGGGATGGCGAGGCATCAAAGTTTTGTTCTCGACTGATAGTCTGATAGATACCTGACTTGACTGGTCAACCAAGGGCAAACCGTAGCTTGTGGAGAACCAGGCATCGGCCAGATCTGGTCCTTGCCCTGAGAACCCATGGCGACAAGGAAGACAAGAAGCAGCAGCCTTCTCCTGCTCCAAAGAAACATCCACGGTGAGTTTTTGGTCGCATGCACTTGTACTTTATGTCGCGGTACATGGTACTTGTTCCTGTACCTGGAACAAGGAGTTGCAACAGGGCTTGACCGGGCGGTACTTTCTTGAGGCCCATTTGTGTTTGTTGCGAAGATGTGTCGCACAGCCTCATTTACTTCAGTCCATCCTACGGTACATGGTTGTCTTAGGAATGCATATGGCGTTCGATAGCACTCTGCGCTGGAGAGACGAGTATTGTGTCTATCTGGTCGATTCTTCCTGGTAAGTTGTGATAACGCTACGCAAATAACATGTTAGTTTGGTACATACATAACATCGAACCTGAGAATCGGCGTGTGAGCAATCCCGGTCCTACACACCCCCAAACATTAAACAAGCAGCAGAGACATGCAGGCATGCATTTGAAGGTGGTGGGGACGGTCGCTCTCGCTTTTTCTTTTCTCACCATCCATACCCAAGTAATTGCCCTGCCTACCTAGCCCCTCTCGCCTATTTTGGGGGGTTCGTTCCACGCGGGAATATAAACTAAATATATGTATCAGGGTCGCTGTCCTGTCTTTCGCGTGAGGACCTTTGATTATTTCTCCTTCCTTTGTTTTGCTGGTAGAGAGACATATCGATAGTGGTAGTCGACAGATTGCGCCCTGAGGGATAAACGAGGGCCTCCGCCAGCTAGTCGATAATCGATAGAGACGATATCATTTTACAAATCCGTATATAAACCGGCACAGAAAAGTATCGGTGGACCGTTCTTGTCTTAATCCACAGAATCAAATCGGTCTAAAAGGCACAGTCTTCGACGCTATAGTCCAGTTTGACACTAACTGGCGAGGGGAAACAATCCTGTCAGACTGTACGGAAATAAGACATTTGCTTTTGGCATACGAGCAAGTCTCTGAAGCAGTTCCTGAGAGATAAATATATCGATACCGCAACCACCTCGCAGCCGACGACATTCGATTCTATCTATTAGATTGGCTTGAGAATTTGGATATCAACGGCCCTTGCATAGACATCCGAGGATCGTTTCGAATCAATTTTATAGGACCCGCATTGCATTGGCGGGTGCGCTGAGGCAACAACACGGCCGCTAGCTCGCTAGTTCGCAGTTGGAAATTCTTGTAGTAGGTCACCCAACCCTCCAGCCGGCTCCTCTGCATCCTCTTCTCTTTCTCATCCACTCTCCCTCTCCTTCTAGGCAGAATTACCTCTCTCTCTTGAAATCATCAAATCACGACCTTTAAGCGCCCCTGGACTGTCGGTTCTGCATCGTTATATACTAACGAAGGTAGGAGTCTCTTCTTGCTGTCATTTAAATCCGGCTTATCCTCCCGGGTTGGGCGCCGAGGCTTTAGGTAACACGAGGATCAAGCTGCCCATTCTCTCGTGTTGTTTAGCTCCCTCCTTCTCGCTCTTCCCTCTCACATCCCCAGTCATCACCACCATTCCCTCATCACCACCATCCTCAACTGACCATTCTTTTACATAATAGCATTGCTGGATTCAGCAGGGCTTGGCCTTTCCACCATCTAATCGGTTTCTCCCACTTCGCGGCTCGGTTCATCACATATACCCTCTTTCGCCATGTCAGAAGCCTTCACTCCAGTCTCCCTTGGGATTCCATGGAGAACCGATATCCCTCTTCCAAACGGCGGTGACTCGAATACGGAGAATGTTTCAGCCAGCTATAATGTAAGTTGTCGACATCTAGGCCCAAATGCCCGAGCGATTGAGGCGAATTTTGGCCCATATATATCGATACTGGAAACTGACTTGTATAGCCCGGTAATGTCGGTTGGGTTATTGTTGCTACGGCTTTCGTTCTCTTGATGATTCCCGGTGTCGGCTTCTTTTATTCCGGTCTCGCCCGTCGAAAGTCCGCCCTTTCATTGATATGGCTCTCCATGATGTCGGTAGCTGTAGTTTCGTTCCAATGGTTCTTCTGGGGATACTCCTTGGCCTTCTCCCAGACTTCTGGAAGCTACATTGGTGATCTGAATCACATCGGATTACGGAACGTGGTTGCAGCACCGAGGACATTCATTCCAGATTTGCTTTATGCAGTTTACCAGGGGATGTTTTCGGCTATTACGTAAGTGAAATTCAACTATTGGGCGATACACAACAACCTTGGGATGAGGCTAAAACAACGACATCTTTACATAATAGCGTCGCGCTTGCCATTGGTGCCGCCGCCGAACGTGGCCGCATGCTCCCCTGCATCGTGTTTATGCTCGTGTGGTCAACAATTATTTATGACCCGATTGCTTGCTGGACATGGAACCCTACTGGCTGGTCCTTCAAAATGGGAGGTCTTGACTTTGCTGGTGGCACTCCTGTCCATATTTCCTCCGGTTCGGCCGCTCTCGCATACTCCTTGATGCTGGGAAAGCGTCGAGGACATGGTACCCACGAGCTCAACTACCGCCCTCACAATGTTACTCACATTGTCCTGGGTACGGTCTTCCTCTGGGTTGGATGGGTAGGTTGATATTCGTTCGTACATCATTGTCAACGTGAAACTAATCATCAGCTAGTTCGGTTTCAACGGTGGCTCTGCTCTGGGCGCCAATCTTCGAGCTGTTATGGCTTGTGTCGTTACCAATCTCTCTGCTTCCGTCGGTGGCATTACGTGGTGCCTGCTCGATTATCGTCTCGAGAGGAAGTGGTCCACCGTCGGATTTTGCTCCGGCGTTATCGCAGGGCTCGTTGCCATCACTCCTGGTTCCGGCTATTGCCCAGCTTGGTCGGCCGTTATATTTGGCATCGTGGGTAGTGCCGCGTGCAACTATGCGACCAAACTCAAGTTCGTCATTGGGGTAGATGATGCACTGGATATATTCGCCGTCCATGGTGTCGGTGGCCTTGTCGGGAACATTTTAACCGCCTTTTTTGCTACTCATTATGTTGCAAATCTTGACGGGACCAAAAACCCCCCTCTCGGATGGCTCGACCGTCACTGGGTTCAAATAGGGTTTCAACTCGCTGACTCGGTCGCTGGTTTTGCATACTCATTCTGCGGAACTTGCATCATCCTATTCGTTATGAATCTTGTTCCAGGATTGTCGCTACGTGCTAGCGAAGAAGCCGAAGTGCTTGGTATTGACGATGCTGAACTAGGAGAGTTCGCCGTAAGTTAAACCCCAATTCTCTTGTAATTGAACAGTAGCTGATATTTCAACCACAGTACGACTACGTTGAGCTGGTACGAGAGGTCGTGCCAGACACCGAAGGTATTCACAAGCTGTCCTCAGAACTCCCTCCACACCATGGTCATCACATAGAAAAATGACTATCTAGGTCTTCGGACCACCACGAACTTTCACTGATACGAAACGCGCAAAATGTTTCGCGGCTATCTTAATAGTCGAAGGCTAGGATCTCTTCTCTCCACACACACACACACACACACACACTCCACAACCAACCTATTGAACGAACCACCAACTGTGCGAACCCGACCAATACCCTCTTTTGACGGGTGCCCTTTTAAAAGCCTGAAGCGGGCATGATTTTCCTTTTGTTTTGTCCCAGGGAACATTATAACGGCGTTCTTTCGTTTTCTTTTTCATATATCAGAATTTACTCCTCACGATAATACACCACCCACGGCATCAATGGCTCCTCCCTCTGGAGCGGCTTCCTCTCTCGACTTCACATCACTCATCCTTCTCCGCCTCCCTATCCTTTTTAATTCTGCCGGAACTCAGATAAAACTATGCTTCCTTCGCTTAATACCAAAATCCTTTTCTTCACTGTCAATATTAGCCCTTTACGTTTCCTTGACTTTACACTATGCTGTTCAGTTTACTGTGGTCTTGATAAAGTCTTTTTCATAAAGTCATGTGTACAACCAATATGCTCTTGTGTCGGTGTTTTCAAGCAAGCGTACCTCTGTCTCGCTCTTCGACATCACAGCAACCTGATAAACGTGCTCCGTTACCGTTTCCTTTTAGCGACGACGGCCTTTCTTATACTTGTATTTAACAGCGCCGATACCACTACAGGGGAATCAGACAATAATGTGATATCCCGAACTCCCCCAGCTAGGTAGTGCTGGGCGGGGTCAGCCAATACAACACGAGAACAGATTCCTAACGAACGATCACACGATGACAAAGCGCCAGCACAGTATCTGTAATCCTGCGAGGCTGCTTGTAGCGAAAAAATAGCTCGGTATCGGCAATCGCACCCGTACGACTATTATGGGCGTCATTGTTAATCTTCAGCCCCTCCGATAGAAAGGTACCCGGGTAAATATATCAAAGGATCCGACTCTTGTTGTGTACGCCATCTCATGGTAATACTCGCAACTGTATACCCAAAAAGTTTCACAAGTACATGTACGTATATGTGTAAAATATATTTATAAGCATTCCCAGCCTTGAGACATAGAAGGAATCCGACTAGAGGTTCTATTTTTCGTCGTCGACATGTTTCGCTGCGACATTGTGCATGCGTATGCGTCTACAAGGCTTCAAGTCGTAAGCGGAAGCTTGTGCTACTTGGCTAGCCGTCCAGCGTTCCCAATGCTTCTCCACGGCAAACTTGCGGTTGTCGGGAAGGAATCCTAACAGTTAAAAATTATACGTCAAGACGTTTCAAGGGCAGGGCTAAGAACTTTGATCAAGGATTCAGGGATTTTGTGAAGAACACCGTTTCAACGCCCTATGCCCTAGATACTTGGTACGCCAAATACCAGCACCTCGTCTACCGATCATGTATGGGACTCCCTGTATTACGATTTTTTTTAGCTTAATTTATTCCCCTTCATTGGCTGGATAGTCTCCTTGTAAGGTCTTCGTTTCAATAGTATTTTACTCGTGCCATATTATAGCTGTGCAGCTTACATTATATCATGTTGTAATAGAGTAGATTCGCGAAGTCATTGCAATGACATATTATCGATAAATTATGTGAAGCGCCATGGGTCGGACTCCCGGATTTAATACAAGCCTAGGTTCCTCTGACTTATTGAGACAAAACATCCTCAAGAATTCATGCAATGCAAGGGGACGAAAAGATCTAGATTCCCTCTACCATCCCTTGCATTTTCCAATCACTTCTCCATCTCTAAGCGTGGGGGGGGGGGGAAGTCGGGAAGAGGGGGAAAGCCGTTTCGTTGTAATATTATCGGGCCAGCGTTATATTAGATTCTCAAATCTGCAACTTCGGCGAACGCCCAAAATGGGGCAGAGTCGAAAAAAGTTGACAGGCCTTCGCTACGTAACGTTGGGTTAGCCTTACTTTCCGGGCCTCGGGATGGCGCTACTTGTCGCAACGCTGGATTCTCCCTATCAGCAGGATTCATAATGAAGCTAGGTGAGTGGAAACCCGAAGACGCCGAATCTCCAGCTCGAGATTGATGTCTGTCGGTTCGGATTAATCATGGTGCCAGCTAACCAGACGATTAAGCTTTTAGAACAGTGGCTTTGGGGCTTTGGCTAGGGAAAGAGCCATTTTTGGATGCATTGCTGACTGTTGCACAAGAGCACAGTTGCGAGCTCGTGCGACCGCCGTGTTGGATGTTGAAGCCTTGCAACACATGTCGAGAAACGTGGTTCTCTACCGCCAGAATGATACGACAGAGCCCATCAATTGCATGAGGCACCCGACGAGACACTGGTACATACACCGAGGGCTCGGTACCTTATTCTACTGCAACCTTCAACCTGTAAGCCTCGCTGCAAGCTGAGATGTGCCTAAATCCAAGGCCTCCTTCCCGTTCGGCAAAAAAGGTTTTTACGCCGCAAACCTGTTTGAACCCTGTCAACCTGAAAAACTCTTCAAGCAGGTGAAGCCTTCGACGACGGCAAAAATGAGGTTCCCTAGCGAGAAAGACGCTAGAAAGGTTCGGAACTTTCAAACGGCAAAAGGATAAATCGCTGATTTCATTGAGGATCGAACTCAAGACCTCGACCGTGTTAAGGTCGCGTGATAACCAACTACACCATGAAACCGTTGCGGATTTGCTGTTTGATGAAGACTGGTGTTTGGAATTGAGTATATGAGTGTTTTCTATAATGGCCACTCTGCATAATGGCGGAAGGGAAAATACCACATTGGGTTTTCCAACAGAATTTCCACTGGGTGCTACATCGACTGGAGGCCAATTTGTTGACGCGCAGAAGCCTGGATTCATGGAACTTGCATCCGGTTCTTCGGACGAGAGTATGGCTTTTATCGACCGTTACTAAGGGTGAATACTTTACGGCCCAGAAGAATTCGTATATCAGCGCCCCGGTATACCGGTATCAGCTTTGGTCACTTCGTGGAGGCTTGTTTACGACACTAGCATCAGCGTATAACGACTTTGGATAAATCCTCGAGCACTGGATACTTGATCGGGTAGTCCTCTATAAGCTTTATTGTAACCAGCAGCAGCTTAAGTTCTGTGTAGATATCATCGTATCTATCAAGCGCGGCGGCTACACACATCTGTAAATATACGTACATATACGCAGTTGATAGCGATAATGGGCAAGAGCCACGAGGTTGGCATCAAGATCCATAGACCGCAAATAAATACTACCATAGAATTGGAATGTTGCAATCAACCCGGATTTGGCGGTGGACTGTGGCTCGAAAACCTAATTTAGACGAATATAGGACCAGAACGAACTGTCGATGGCTTCATTCGCCGGTATAATTCTCAGAATCTTCGGACCTATCCACCAGTGCTCTAGACCGCAACGATTACAAACTACCCAACGGCCATGTATTCATAGGCGCTGATCCTTCCATGCTGGCTATGTGAGATATTAAACCACGTTGTTAACTATGCACTCCCTCATGAGGTCTATCTTTTGCCAATATGGTGGGGTATTGATACTGATCTGGAATAAACACATCGTTTATATATTTTCCCTCGAAGACATGATGACAAAGTTGCAATGCTATATTTTCCCTCGGCCCTAAGCTAGAGCAGCTACAAAAGAATTCATCTCACGGCACCCTTTCATTCTCTATCACTCTTTCTCATCACAACTCTTCCTATGCTCGCATCCAGAACATCTTAACTGCAACAAGTTTCCTAATTGGCCTTCGGTAAAGTGGTATCATTCTGATATACCTAATAGCTATCATAACCCCGTATCGCCACCGCCCATTCGCTTCATCACCGCGTTTGCATCCTTTGCACGCGATATCCCATCGTTTTATTCTACTATCAAGAAGCCTTAATACTCTATTATCCTCTATCACCAGGTAACTACTATCATAAAAACTACTCGGGTATGTCTCCCCCTCAAGGCTTCTTCCCCTCACTTTGCACTCCCACAGTTATCCATCTAACAACCTAAACAGTCTCTCAACATACCTATATCGTCCATCCCTACTATAGGGACTAGGAAACAAATTATCACAAGGTATCTACTACCCCATTCGTCATTATATTCCTATCGTAATAACACCCACCCGTTGCACCAGGATACAGATTGACTAGCTAATAAAGCAAACCATAAGTGCTCTATTCATACGATCATAAGACTTAACATTATACACCTAAGAGGTTAACTAATTATATTATCTACATCGTCCGCGGTTGACATTGTCCCGGGACATCTATCAATTACAATAACCCGAAGGTATCACACATTTCTCATACCCCTCGTCAAACTTTGGGCTGAAATCCGGTCAAGACAGGTATACATAACAATGCGTCTCCTTGACTATATTGAAGCTCTTCGACCATTTTACCCAGGTCTGGGCGAAGATAGAAAATGGGATGGCACCACCAAAGCAGCGCAAACCCAACACTGCCCTAGGCTAGAGGAGTGGCCAGGGTTCTGGGATGATGTGCATGGAATAATAAGAGAATGCAGTGGCGTCGAAGTAAGACAAGCTTCCCAAACCAACTTGAAAATTATTTTTGGCAACGTGTGGTCTCTTAAAACCAACATCTACAAAGTGCCCAAGCAACATGCTAATGCTTCTAAGTTTCGCGCCCTGCAAACCCCAAAGACAACTAAGGGCGCAACAAAATTAGGCCAACAAACTCAACAGCCGCTGCTTTCAGACCTCGATGTGGCAAATCTATTACAGGAAGCTGTTGGGCGTCCTGTCAAAAATATCCTACACAGTGCCTATGGTATAGATGCAACCTTTGAGGATCCTCGGTCTGGAATCCAGATCGGTGATCCAAACAGGGTACTGTGTGTTTCAGAGCCCATCCAGCAGACAAAAACCAACGAGCCACCAATCACAGGCAACAAACCCCTAGTCACAATTGAGGTGAAGCCTTCATGGGTCCTATACCTACCCCCAAACATAGCAACTATCTTCAATCGAGAACGTCACCTTATATACTCGAAACGGAAAAAGGGACAATCCGAACTGACACGAGCAATAGCGCAGATGTTCGCACACATGCACATTAATGACTTAAGCTATGCTATACTTACGACTTATCATTCGGCATACCTCTTCAAGAGAATCGACGCCAAAGGGAATTTTCCGCGGCTGCTGGTCTCCCCAATTGTCAGAAGGGGTGACATTGGCGAGAACAGTATGGTCGCCGCGTTTGTCGGGGCCGCCGTTCTAGCGTTCCGTGAAAGACGTTGGGAGGAAATCCCTCGAACACTAGATTCAACCTTACGCATTCTCGATATAAATCCGGGTACGGACCATCAACACTTGGTGGTCGACGGCCTTGGAACTCAACCCCTGAGCGGGAACACTGGGAGGGCCGCCAGGGGTACGGCGGTCCCTCCCAGCGGAGTACATGTGCAGTTCACTGAATTCGTATCCCGGAACCTTGCCTCCACGTTCCGAGGCGTACTACACGTTGGCCAGCTCCGGAGGAACGTGATCTTCAAAGTCTACGATCTCTCTATAGTCGAGATCGCGGACGTCTGCAGAGACGAACTGAATGCGTGAGTTGATGAATTAACCTTAGCTAACGTTATCTGTGATACTAATCTGCTTCGTAATAGGTACGCGGCCTTGACCCCCATCCAAGGAACGCACGTTCCGAGGATATGGGCGGTCGGGACGCTGTACGGGATATATCGGGTCATCGCCATGCAGCCGTGTGGCGAGCCTGTCCCGGAGCCTCCTCCACCCCAGTTTTATGAGCAGGCGCCGATATTATTTCAGGCCATCCATAGCCACGGCGTCGTGCACAACGACATCGACCTGCGGAACTTCATGGTTTCGCATGGTCACCAATACTGGGTGATCGACTTCAACTCAGCCAAAATCGGAACGCCGGCACAAATTAAGAGTGAGGAGAGGTACCTTGGTACCCTCCTCAAGAAAATGAAAAAGGGATACATTGTTCCCCTACCCCGGAAAGATGAAGAACAGTCAGATGAAGAGCCGAAGGGACAAGACGACAACCCAAAGCCCATAAGTAAGCTTTGAGGTTGCTCTGAGCTCCTTATGGTAGACTGGATCTCAATAACTAGCCCACCTTTGATGTGGCCTATATATATACCCCAGAGGCACCCCTCTTTACTTATCTCCGAGGGCCCGAACGGCGTGGAAAAAACGCATATTCAGCCATCCTCAATAGGAGGATGTGTGTTGTTAGTGTTGTATTTCTGAATATGGTTAGGCGATTGGTTACGAGACTGAGGCAACAAATATGATTGGCTGTCGACAGGGGTGTCTCCAACATGATGGCAGTACCAGCGACATGAGCTAAGGGCTCAAATACCGATGTTATTGCAAAATCCTACAGGGAAGCTCCCATAGAAGGTAAGTAAGTACTGGTTTAAGTAACTTTCAATCTTGTTCTCCTCATAGTTTGTGTAACTAATGTGGTTTACCTTACAGGACCAGCCGGGTCAAGTTCAAATATTTTTTCGCCCCATGCTAAGCTAACTAAGCTATCGATCTCTTTCTATGAAAGAGATAGTGCAATGCTTCTCACAAAATAATCTTAAGAGGATTTTGTCTTATTGCTAGACTGTCTTGGCTCACTCTTCTTATACACATAAATTCGACTGCTAATCAAATAATGCACCGCTATTCTGTGCATCTTCGATCCGAATTACGAGCCTTTCAGGTTTCTCAAAAGGAAGAAAACCCCAAATTTGTGAGAAGAGCATAAAATAAACTATGCCTAGGCTCTATAACGATCTGCGTATACCGTGACACATAGAGTAACTAATTTTCCGTGCCGAAATTCGGATTAGTATAGCTGGCGGGCAGATTCTAGATTCTGGGGCTGGCATTATCGATTATCCACTGAAACTGGATTCATTAGAGCGATACTTTACGGGTTGTACTGGAACTATCTGGGGACGGCTACTGATATTAATGGCTCATGACGCTTGGTTGTACAATTGTATGATCTGAATCCTTGCGTGATCGTGCATGTCAGGAATCTGGGAGCATAATAAAGCCTGGTCTAGGGGTAGGAAAGCCCTAGTCTCGTACCCAGGGGAAAGCCCCAGCCTCGTGTGCACGTGTGTATGGTTGGGTCGTACATACTACTCATAGGTTCAGTTTTGCTTGATGAAGTCATCATCCCTCTCTTCATCTTAGGAAACAACCTCGCCAAACTACAGGACTTGATTGTTCAGCACGTGCGCCTTTAGTTTTTGGTGGCGGCCCGAAGCCTACATCAAAATTTCGTCCGTATTTCAAATATGAGGTGATAATATGGAGCATGTGGAGGTTTGGAGTGGGCCTCGCTCTTCGATACTTTAACTACTGGCCCTTTCTACAGGAAGAGGCTGAACACCTAAGATTCATAGATTGGAATTTTGTACTTATCCTGTCTTTCCTCACCTTTGTCTTTCCGGTTACGATGATCATATTCACACTTACGATGGATGTAGTATCACGGCAGTTTAGGAGATCAAAGACGTACTACTTGAGTCTTACGTCTATTGCTTTTCTCTCATCAGTTTTTGGCCCTTTTCGAGTCACAAGAAAATATATATTGCGTTGCGAGGGACGGAGGGAAAGGGCTTACTGGACGAGGCCAGGCTCGCGCAATAGTCACAATTGGGGACCGGTGGGTGAGAATACCCTAGCTTTCGAGTTCACGGGGAATGATATTTTACTTGGAGTATATAAGTACCTGTATACGTATACTTTTGATCCGAAGAGCACTCGAAAGCCCCAGTGGTTGGAAGCCCTCGGATGAGATTTTTATGGGGCCACCGAAATAGTTAAGTCCGATGTGTAGTATTAGAATCTGAAACTCTACTTTGTTCCATCACAACTTCTTAGAAACCCTTTTACTCGTGGTGCTTTGTCTGAATTATCGTGAAAGAAATTTATATTCGTGTTTAGGTTGTTGGATTGTTTCGTGGAACGCAAAGGTGGCGGCGGCTATGTGGCTGGGACCAGGATCTGGTGTGGATTTGGCGTGGCTGGATCCTCTCCAGAACAATGACGAGCGACCGCATCAAAACATCATCCCAGCACGGACCACCTTCAGAGTCTCAAACCATCACCACCATCCCTCCTTAGTCACCAGACCAATACCCTAACGTCTAGCGACATCATGGCCGACGAATCTCTACTCGCCGAGTCACCTTTCGATGCCCGAGGGTTTCCTATCACCATTGCCGGCCTAAACCAAGACGAGCGCGTTTCCTTCTCCAAACTCACTGGAAAGTACAACCTCGAGCAGGAAGACGGGACAGAATACGAGTTCGACGAGAAATTAAAGCGGTGGTATGAAGTGGTAAGTCTTTCCCCTCCCCGAAACCCCTAACAATGCACCACCAATGCTCCACGAAAAATTTCGTTGATGATCTTTCTCTTCTTACCACAAAGACCTTCTTCCTCCACACACCCACCCATCCTCTCTGGAGCGTTGAATGAAAACAAAAAAGACCCGCACCGGGGAATGCAATATTTTGACCTTTGAACAACCGTCATTGGTGTTTTATTTCTCTCTAGCTTGATGATTCTCTGGCCGAAGAACAATCCAAAGCTTACGGCCCCGTTGATGAAGCCGAATCAGTTACTCCACGGAACAAGAAACGAAAAAACGAACACGACAATGAGGCGAATGTGAGTTTTATACATCCGTACACTCCTATCGGAGTATGGTACTAATCCACAAATTATAGCAACCGGAGATCAGCACCGCAAAACGCTCGAAAAAGAACGGTAAACCCGACCAGCCTGCTCCCCGTGTCAACAAGGCTGTATACGTGACGAACCTCCCGCTCGACGCCACCGCCCAAGAAGTCGAAGAATTGTTCTCAAAATATGGTGTCCTAGCGGAGGAAATCGACAGTGGCAAAAAGAGAGTAAAGCTCTACACTGACGAAAATGGAAAACCAAAGGGCGATGCCCTGATCGTATACTTCCGACCGGAAAGCGTCAACCTTGCTATTACAATGCTTGATGACACGGATTTTAGGTTGGGGGTTGGAGATGCTGGTGGGAAGATTAAGGTCCAAGCCGCGGATTATAGCTACAAAGCACAACAAGACGCGCCACAGGACAAGAAGATGACACGGGACAAGAAGAAGATTATCGCGAAGAGTCAGAAATTGAACAACAAACTGGCAGATTGGGACGACGATGACCCGGCGGTGGCCAATACATCATCGAGATTCGACAAGGTGGTTATTCTGAAGCATATGTTCACGCTGAAGGAATTGGAAGAGGATCCGGCTGCTATTTTGGACATTAAGGAGGATATTAGGGAGGAATGTTCGAAGTTGGGAGAAGTTACAAATGTAACTCTATACGATGAAGAGGAGGCTGGGGTTGTGAGCGTCAAGTTTGGGGACGAAACAAGCGCGCTTGCGTGCGTTAGGGTATGTTATGAACGCTCTTTATTTTAGGGTATGATTGATTGCTGACATATTGGTACTGAATAGATGATGGATGGGCGCCACTTTGCAGGCGCGAAAGTGGAAGCATACATTTATGACGGCCAAGAACGTTTTAAGAAGAAGAAAGCCCGCGATACCGATGCCGAAGAGAGTTCTAGACTGGATAAGTTCGGTACTTGGTTGGAAGAGGAAGGCGAGAAATAGTGGCCTAGGAATGTGGGAAAGTTGTCCGGATTCGGTGTGTGTGTGTGTACGTTATGGGACTGTTCGATGGTGTACGATCTTGAAGGCCGAAGTTGCGCATCAGGTAGCTAGGTGCGTTATTAATTAATAGGCGGCCATGCGGCATTGGTGGAATTCAAACATTCGGTCAGTTTGTATATGGGTATCCTTTATTTACATGGTATGGTGAAGTGGCGTACGTAGAATCTCGATCACATATTCTTACAAGAGTAATCTACTCCGGTCGTTCCTTCTTTTTAAGTTCTTCTCTTCTTGCCTTCTCTTCCAGCACCAGTTTTTCGAGACTACTCTTCAACGCCGCTCTTTCCTCGTCGCTTGCCTCTGCACACCCTGCCCACCTTATCCTGCACATAGCGTCAACGAGGTAGACAAATCCAATCCTCTCGTTCAGCATTGCCACTGACTCCTTGATCTGATTCGAAACCCCCTTCCTTACAAAGAGATACCGCGCATGTCGTTCCTCGCCTAGCTGCTTTCGAATATTCCCCATAGACATGACGACAATCCACGCTTTTAAGAAGTTTTCCTGGAGATTAATGTTCACCCTTTGCCATACCCCGTCTTGTGGTGGCATTGGCTCGCTCATCAATCGTTTAATGTGGTCGTCTGGTGTGGATATATATTGCTCCTTTAATAGTTCTGACCCTGCGAAATCATTATCCATATCTTTCATCCATGTTCTAAGCTGTTCGTCTGCCCAGACGTTGGTGGATAGCTGGACGAGGGAAACTCGTCCTGTGAATAAGGTTGTAGTGTCAACTTTGTCCGGGGTAAGTAGAGTGCGACCTCGGACGTTCGGGAAGTAAAGGGACTTCTCGGCCTTGAAAGTGCGAGGAGGAGATGTGAATAGCTTTCCCTTTTGGTGGCGCATGTCGGAGAAGTCTTGGAAGTAAGATTTGGTCCATTCTTGTGCTCTAGATAGTGGTTTATGATTGTTAGAATATGATTTTATGATTGGAACTGAGTCCCACCCAGTGAACGTACAATTCCTTTCGTCTTCTCAGATGTCTATCGTAGTTCTGGAAGTCCTCCCTCTTCTGCTTGAGGGATCGAAGGTCCTTTCCATGGTTTTCACCGACACTTGGAGGGTCGTATTGACCGATTGGTCTTGACAATTGGACAATTTCGACGGTGTTTTTGTCTTTGATGACTTTAGGCCGGGCTATAGTCTCATAAGACGGGTGACTGGGCCCTTTGTCAGAGGATGGCGGGGCAGTTGGAGGGGCATCCGTAGACCGTGGAGGTTCAGGCGCTGCATTGGATGCATATTGGCGACCAGGAAGGACAGCCAGTCGGTTGGTACATCTCCAGCATACTCTGCTGGCAGCGCTAGCTTGAGGAAGCAGCGTCCTTGAAGCCGGCCGCAGTATCATGGCCGGTTGTTGCAGTTGTAGCTGTGAACGTTCAAGATATCGAAATTTAGGCCGAAAAGGAAAAGAATGAAAGGTCAGGTGACTTTCGCGACTTGTTTGATTGAAGTTCGCCAACAAACGCGGTTGCGCGGAACATTAACATGCTGTTTTGACCTTTCCCCATAACAACCTTCCTTCTTTCTCTCGACACCTTTCTCTCTCGACACTTCCCTTATTTCTTGTAGATAAGTTGCCGGACAGGGTCGCGTTCTACCCTTTTTCGAATACATGCTATCTGCGACAACATAGTTTCTTCCTTACTCTTCGGTTCATACATTTGCGATTCTCAAGATGGCAACTTCCAAGCAGAAGCCGTTGTTCCATGATATCAATTTTACTTTGATTAGAGGTCCACAGTTCTCTGGAGACCAATATGACAAAGTACGTGTGAAGCTTCTAGATGGGTCATCACGCTTAAAATACTAGCTAACATCTCTTTTCCTCCTTTTATTAGGTCAGACAACATCTTCTTGACCACGGCGCCGTCGAAGTTGAGCTCGAACCTAGCTCTCAAGGCATCCCTAGCATCAATCTCGAGGACACAACCCACATAATCGCCCCAGACATCGAATTTACCGAATTCTCCGAACTCGAACGCCGACGACTCGCTGGCGAGATTGATCAACGGATGTTGACCGTTATTAAACCTTCATGGGTCTACGATTCCATTACGAAGAAAAGGACACAAAACGTACGGGCTTACAACGCTGATCCGAGGATGATATTCTCGGGGATTGATGCGGTTATTGCGGATTTACCGGAGGGTGATGGTGAGGCTATCTGTGGTGGGATATTGGCTATGGGAGGGCTGTACAAGACAAGTTTATCGAAGTTGACGACGCATATTGTTGCTCTGACGCTGGATAATGTAAGAGGGGATCGTGGGATTGGTAGATTCGTCTTAGGGGTTAGGTACTGAACTTTTTTCATAGGAAATTTGCAAGACAGCATTGGAGAAGAACTTGGGAGCTAAGATCGTGATGCCACACTGGTCGGTGACTCCTCCTCCTACCCTCCAGCATAGGATTTAAACTAACTGATGTTTTAGGTTCGACGACTGTTTGAAGTTGAACCGGAGAATAGACGAAACGCCATACTTACTACCCAATGCTGATATAATGACAATGAGAGCTAGCGATCCTCTGCCTTATCCCAGCGTCAATCTTACCCACACTCACGACCACCCCGAGAAGTTAGAAACGGATCCCAAGTATATGCGACGCGAAACAGTGATCTTTACTGGCAAAACATTCTATTTCAGCCGTGACCTGGGATTGAACGACAAGCTGCTGAAGATTATTACCGATATAGTCATCCAAGGAAGTGGCGAAATAGCTGAAAAGATTGACGAGGCCAATGTTCTGGTGTGCCCATGGAGGCATGGGGACGACTATATTTACGCTAGTCGGAAGGGGATTGATGTCGGAAATCTTACTTGGTTGTATTGGATGACGACGAGGTTGGAGTGGGTTTCGCCCAGGAAGTTCTTGCTCCATTACCCTAGAGCGAAAATTCCTATCCCCGGGATGGATGAGATGGTAAGTACTAATTAACATATAGCCTTTACACTGATTGCACGACTAATTTTCTTATTATCGCAGTTGATTTCGGTTTCGAACTACAACGGCGATGCCCGGATGTACCTCGAAAACCTGATCGAAGCCGCTGGTGCGACTTTCACTCGGGCCCTAAAACCCGATAACACACATCTCATCACCGCTAGGGATCACTCTGATAAAGTCGATGCTGCAAGGGAATGGAATACGCACATTGTCAATCACCTGTGGCTTGAGGAGAGTTATGCAAAGTGGGAAATGCAAACGCTCACAAATCCGAAGTACACGACATTTCCAAAGCGTACAAATCTTATGGAAATAGTTGGGCAGACAAGGATAGATTTAGAGGCCATTTCTCACGTCTTTTTCCCACCAGATGAAGAGGAAGAGGAGGAAGAGGAGGAAGAGGATGAGGAAGCAGAGGGTGAGGACGTAGAGATGGCTGACGCAGATGCGGCTGCTAAACAAAAGAAGAAGTCAAAGGGCAAGGGGAAGGCAAAGGAAGAAACAGACGAAGAAGAAGAGGAGGAAGTCGAGGAGAAGCCTGTAAAAAAGGCGGGTAGACCCAAAGGATCGAAATCCAAGTTGACCGAAGGAACGACAGAGACCCCACGAGCCAACAAGCGTGTATCTGCACTGCTAGAGACACCAAGGACCACAACCCATGCCGAATCGCCGCCGATGTCAACAGGAAGTAGGAAGGCAAAGGAGAGTGCGACGAAGAAACTTCACGAGATAATGCCCGACGTACTGAAATTCGAGAAAGAGAAGAAAAGGAAAGGTGGTGTCACACATGGTGGCAGAAGGAGCCATACCCCGGAGGTAGAAACCATCAAAGGCCCGAAGAAGAGGAGTTTGCCAGAAGAAACAGAGCCAGAGCCCATGGATGAGGATGAAAAGCCCGAGAAGACAAAGAAGCAGAAAAAGAAATCGATGGAGAAAGTCGTTATTTCGATATATTTGCTCCTAACGTCTCACCAGGCATGGATTGACCGTCCGAGCAAGGAGGAGAACGATAAGGTTTGTTTTCCATCAGAAATACCATTCCTTGAGGGTTGAGACTAACATGAAAATACAGAGGGCACTCAGAGAAATCGGCATTCAGTGTATAGAAAACCCGGACGCCCACGTCACGCATGTGTGCGCTCCTCGTGTCGTCCGAACCGAGAAATTTGTTTGTGCGCTTGCAAGGGCACCAGTTATTGTCAACTCCCACTGGGTTGATGAGTGCTTGAAGCAGAGAACCATCGTTGATACGAAGCCTTACCTTCTAAAGGATGCGGATGGAGAAAAGAAATTAAAAATAAATCTCAAGGAGTCGCTAGAGAGGGCGAAAGAGAATCAAGGGAAACTACTGGAAGGGTTGACCGTTTACGTCACACCGAACGTCACACCAGGCTTTGACACCTTCAAGAAGATCGTAGAGGCGAATTCTGGATCGGCGGCATTGTTCAAGGCGGTGAAGAGGGGCGGGTTAATGGAAAACAGAGATCCATCAACATCGAAGAGGCTAGTACTGGTTACTGCGTCCAAAGATGAAAAACTGTGGGCTGGGTTCAAGAAGATGGCGAGGGAGTCAGGGTGGGATCCCCTAGTCTATAGTACAGACTGGCTTCTCGACGCCGCCATGAACCAGAAACTGGTGTGGGGTGATAAGTTTATACTATCAAAGTAGAGCCGCACCAGCCTCCTCCTCTGCTAGGTCATGTATCGCCTTGCTTTTATCTCTTCATCAACTATCGTATTCAAGCAGCAACTTTGTCTTCCTTTTGATATTATCACGACGGCGGCGATTATCGACTACAAATCTTTTCGGCGTTACGATTGAACACGGAGAGCTTGTACTATACTGAAGACCTCATCGAATTCAGATTATACTAGTATGCATAGACGGGTATATTAATGTATACGAAATCGAATACTGAAATCAAAATACCAACTCCAAGGATGCGAATAAGCTGATGCATGCGTGTCTCGTAAACTAGCCCCCCGCAAAGTGATGAAATCCAACTGTGAGCCTGTATATCGTATATGATACGCACTACCACACCTTCACACCCTTATCATCCCCGACGCTGAACACCTGTGCCTGGCCTCTTTTTACCAGTACGTTCAGACACTTAACCAGCATCGCCTGGTCCATGCCGTACCACTCCTGCTGGGTTGTATTGTCACCCTCCGTTAATTCCAACAGGGTCAGAACGGTTCCCTTTTGACCGGTCTCATCGATCCATGAGTATATCTGCGATGCAAAATCCTCCGGCGTACGCCAGTAGATATAAGCTATCGATTTTTCGGAGGAGAGCCATTCGGCGTTCGAGGATTTTACAAGGTCATCGACGACTTCGCGGATGGTGGGGAGGGGTAGTTTTCCTGTATCATGAGATATTCAAGTATTAGTTCTCCATCGTTTAGAAAATTAAGTAGGGTAGTATTTTAGAATCGTACGGTTTATAGATTTATTATAGAACAAGTCGGTTTCAATTGCATCGACAAGGTTGAGCCGCCAGAGCTTGTGCGCACGACAGTATCCCAGGATAAACGACCGCCACTGTGAGAGCTGCGAAGACCATGAAGCGGCGTTTGGCTGGCGGGTGTAGAACGGCGGGAATGTGTAGAATTCCGGGTAGTATGCCGGTAAGGAGGCTTTGTCTTTTGGATCGGACATTATTATATGTAGTCGTCTACTCTACATGGCGGTTGATATCGATAGTAGAGTGGCGGGAAGAGCATGGTGGGGCTACTTTTATAGTTGGGTGTGCAGCTGCAGCTCAATTTAGCGTTCAACGGGCCTGCCGAAAACGCGTCTTCCCACGGCTTCGGCGTCGCAAACCTGCGCCAAACCACAATCCGATCGCAAGGCTGCCATGCTCAAGCGCACGTTCACTGCCACGATACTTCGTTCCGACTTACGACGGCGCTTATGAGAATAGGACTTCTATCAACATACGAAGATCGTAGCACCGCCCGTGGTACACAACCCGACTTTGAACTAGATCGCAGCAAAGTGCGTCGTGTGCTGTGCAAGCTATGCCTGGTATGCTGATGGATACCGGCTTGGGAGACCTCTTTGAGGATACTGCTAGTACTACTCGGGGTATCCAGGAGTACATAGACAGATTGCGACAGGGCGGTTGCCGACAGTATGTTCACTTACAAGCCATCCCATATTCCAGCCTACTCTCTAACCTGGATATCATCATACAGGAGAATAGCCTGGGGCAAACTTGGATGTATAGCATCTGTAGCATCAAATGGCACAGACGTCGACATCCGTCACCTGCAAGCATCAACCAAAGACGGCTCATGGTCCTTAAGTTCGAAACATACTCTTAAGAATGTCCACGGTGGAGCCCAACTCGCCAGCGTTCATTGGAATAATATTGGGTCGGAAATCTCTATTGCGGATATCTACGGCAGGCTAGCGATATGGACGGTGTACGTGTCGTTAGATCGGCTGAATCTGTTGAGGCCGTCACAGGTTACTGTTAAGGATGACTTGTCTATGCTGGCGGGTCTGTGGTGGTTGAATATGAACAAGCCGGTGGGTGGCATCGCAGCGGGATTTGGAGGCGATATAATAGCTGACAGCGAAGGATATAGTACGCCTTAAGCAAAGCCGCTATAAAGACGGATGGGGTCTTCAAGTACCCGACGAATTCGCTACCTCCCATGGGACCTCTGAACCCAATTCAAGGCCGAGCTGCATGTTTAGGTGTCAGTAGGAATGGGGTGGTCAAAATGTGGTATGCCTCTGATGCGCAGCATATTCAAAAGGCTACAGCGGATTTGGAGTCGTATACGTCTATGGATGACCTGATCACACATGCTGCATACGCGCCTGATAGAGGTACTTGGACCCCTCTAACTCCTTTCTTCATTATTAGAATTTTTGTCTAGATACTTAGGACTGATCACTAGATATTCATGAAGAAGCACAGACCGAACAGCTGTTCTAGCCGTTTACACACAATCGAAGCAACTAAGACTATACCGCATCGCCGTCGACTGGAAACACCCCCCTCTGCCCCCGAACACCAACGTTTCACAGCTCCCGTTACCCGTAACCATCCATGTCAAACGTCTGAAGGTTGAGCACTGTCCGGGCGATGGACATGATAGCGCCACATCATTCCTCTCCCACTTGGAAGTGCTATCCCCGTTTCCTGGGAACAATATGCAATATCATGTTGTTTTAGGTTTCTTCGTGAATACAGCGCAGCAGCACCCATTGACTACGATCAAAAGATGGGAGCTGAGGAACGTGGCGACGTCGTTGCATCCGAGCTTTGACCAGCTGGCGCAGAGGAGGAACAGTACGGCCGTTGAGAAAGAGGTACGACTCCTATTTTGGTAGAGAATATACGCAGAAGACGCAGCTGCTAACAATATGACTTATAGAGATACGAGCTCACTTCATATCCGGACGTACCACTACATAAATGCGCCCTGTCGGTTGCGCAGCTGAATGCTAGTACAATGATTGGCGTAACATATACAGACGGGTCATTCGAAATCAGAGATCGGTTAGTATTAAATTTCTCATGTCTTGTCATTGTTTCGATCTAAAGTCCATACTAAATAAAAATATATAGGATGCAATTCAATACCGTCCACCCAACCGCTAATAACGACAAATTGCTGAATATGGTGCATGCTGGTTGGCATTTCCCGCTACTGGGACCTCGTAAGCACATCCTACTACTGTGTTCTTCAGCATTTGCATTTCTTCTGACTAGAAATATTCTAGATATTGATATTGTGTTATCGCCAAACTACGCTGCCGTCGCGCTTCTCACGAAAGAACATGATGTGAACGTAGTATTAATGACACATCACGACTCACTAGAAGGGACGCCGGAGGAAAACCGTAAGTTTGCGATCAGGTGAAGCATAGTTTTTACGAAATGGATTTGAGAAACTAACTCGTTTATCTCCATAGCCAATATCTTGATAGCAGCTGCCACACTTGCGCAACAGCACGCATGCTCGTCGAATAACCATTCGAACAACGACGACCTTGCAGCTGTTGCGAGGCAATATACTAACAATCGTGAGTCTTCTGCCTCCTGATACCGAATCTAAAAATGTTCTTGTCCTAATAGCCCATTCGTAGACTTCAAAACCTGTGTCCTCCTTGAAGCCCATCGCTCTCTGAACCAAGCCATCGACTTCCTCCAAGAGCAAAGTAATGAGAAGCTACAACGAAATCCATTCTTTCAACGCTGCTTAAGTTTGCAATCCGTCTTATACTACAAAGGATGGGCGAACCCCAAACCTATACCTGCAAAGATCTCACAGGCAACGTTGCATTTGAAAGCGACATCTGTGGGGTTCGGGTATTTTATGAACAATGTAGCGAGGCATAGGCAGGATGTGGAAGATTCTAAGTCGAGTAAGTCTTATCCGGCACTATTTGATCTTGCCAAAAGATAAGATAGCTAATTCAATAAAAACAGATGCCCTTCAAAACTTGCTCGGTGTGGTAAAGTGGGAGATTGATTTCCATGTTTACCTTGTCGACGAACTTCTCGAACTCGCACGCCGAGTACGTTCGAACCCAAGTGACATGCAACTCGTAAAGAAGATCAGTAAGTCTATCTTTCAGTAATCCGGTAACGTCTACCATAATAGAACCCTGATTAACCCAATCGTACCTAAAGTGCTCGAAACCAACTCATGCGCCCTCCCTCTAATCCTCACCGGCGCATCCCGCTTTCTCCTAAAGTACAACTCTCGCGCCCTCCGCGGCTTCGACCAAGCCGCCCGCGACCACCTCGCCCAAAACACCGTCGACGAAGCCCTAAAGCAAGGCTTCCAATCCCTGCGCACGATAATGGACGCCAATCCCGTTAAATTCAATATGTTTGAAAAACTGCTGGTTGACATAATCGCCCATATCAAACGGATCACAGAAACCTGGGACGCCCAACGGCGGATTGATGTAGACCGTATGATATTCTTGACTGGTGAAATTCCCGAAGTATTCTACCCCATCGTCGATCAGTTTTTACGGCAGAGTCTTGGTATCCTTAAGAACGATATCGACCCTTCTTCTATATTTTTCTTTGATACGACGTGGTTGGGGTTCCATGAGGATAGGAAGAGTGTAGAGTTTAAAAAGACGGAGAGGGTGGATACGCTGAGGAAGTGTTTGTTGAAGAAGGGGACGCCGGTTAGGAGGTGTTTGAGATGTGGAGAGGTTGTGGAGGATTTGATCCCGAGTACGAGGATGGGGCTGTGGTTGCAGAATGTTAGTCGGGTTTGCGTTTGTGGGTGTTTGTGGATGCATGGGGATTGAAATCGCGGGTATATAAAGGCGATAGATGGGTGGTGTGAATGGGATTGTGGCTGTTCTGGTATCGATCGCTGGCGCAGGCGGGTCTTAGACTCCATAGAGTGTGCTACGTACTCCTGCTAGCTAAATCTAGGTCCTAACATCTATTCACGGCGTCGAGCGTGCTTCCCAAGATCTTCCAGGATTGAAATTACCAATTATTATTTTTTTTTCACAGGTTTTCCTATCTCCTCTCTATTGAATCAATCACCCGGTATCGAAACCTGCAATATTTCTTCAAAAACAACTGCATTAATGCATTACATCGCTCCTCGTTTCTTTTTTATACAAAACCAAAGCGCTTCTTTCGATCGGGCCATCTCCACAGCTTGGTTCATCCAGTACCCTCCCCACCCTCCCCCCTACAGTAAAGGAAGTATTAGACCTATAGTAGTCGATAAAGGAAATCATAGGGTATCTCAGTTGATGAACGTTGAATGACCGCCCCTTTTCTTCGTCCGGCTCCAAAGAAAGGATTAAAAGCGGTTTCGGGCGGTGAAATTGTAGAAGGGGTATGAGGAAGAGACAGATAGGAAGGCCGTCGGGGAAGGGTTAAGCATTATGGTCTTAGTAGAAGTAACAAACCTCTAGGGTCTTCCAAGGAAACAAAAAAAAATATCCCAAAAAAGGTACAAGGAAACCAGGTCATCGCCTTCCTTAGCCTACAGAAAGTACGGGGGAGATGTTTCTTATGTACAAACGAGACTTCAGCAAGGAAAAGTAACAGAAGAAGAAAGAGTCGGAGAAGGACTTTGGTGATGGAATGAGACACCGATCCTGTTAGTATACATGGGTAAAGATGTATCCCGGTACAGGTAAACGCTGAAAGCCATCAATCGCGGTAGATGGTGTGGTGATGGTGATGGTGGTGGTCGGGGCGGAAGGGATCATGATGATAAAGAGGAGGGCTGATGTCCGTTATGACTGTGTTTTAATGTATGAAGGGAAAATAAAACGCCCGAAATAGTGGCGGCCAGCGTTAAGAACCAGAAACGTTCGAAACGAGAACAAGAGAAATACCAACGAAGAAGGCTGATGCAAGAGTTCCAGTAGACAAAAAAAAAAAAAAAAAAAAAAAAAAAAAAAAAAAAGGAGCAGACAAAAGAGAGCCGATATCGAACCAGATCCTACTTTTGTCTTTACCTATGTGTTCGCGAAGGCATGGCGGGAAGGTAAAGGCTCAGGTAACACAACCTATATCGATAGAATTAAAGTTAGAAAAACGTGTTTATGAAAACGGAATATGGTTCGCAGGTACCACAACCAGAGCACGAGGTGCCACGCCCGATCGTCAGCACGCTGCTTCCGAACTCACCGATCAATTCTTGTACTTCTTCGCAAAGTCGGCCTTCTCAGCTTGGTAACGTACTGTGTCTTTAGCGGCAAGGTCGTTGTATTTCTAGTAGCGACACAGAAGCAATCTTGTTAGGGGACTGATATTTACGAATGCTTTACGGAATATAGGAGCTTCGTACCTTCTTCTCGGCGTCGGAGGCCGCCTTCCACAGCTCAGCGAGCTTTGTGAACTTTTTGCCCTTCTCAAAAGCCTCTAGTTCTGGCCTGTGGAAGTTGTTCTTCACGAAGAAGATCCAGGCCGTTATAGGACGTTTGACCAACCTGTCATCCTTGATCTTGGTGTGAGAGGTGCTGCCCCTGATGCCTTTCTTCTGTCGGTAGGCACGAATGCGATTACGGGCATTGTTGGCAGCCTCTATATCCGCTGGGTTTTGCTTTGCAAGCCATTGCGCATAGGCCGCCTTTCTCTTGACGGTTTCCTCAGCTGAACGGTCGTTCCAGACCTAGAACACAACGTCAGTTCATTGCAAAAGAGAAGACATGATTGGAGGATTAGATATACTAACCTGTTTTTCAGCGTCAGAGAGAGCTCGCCACTGTGCACCAATCTCTTTGGCCCTCTCAGCAAGCCTAATACCTTTACCAAGGGCCTTGACGGAATCCGTGAAGAAGAGAGTGTATCCGCTAACAGTCTTCGATGGCGCGTTCGTCAGCGCCTTTCCATACTGAGCTTTGATACCAGGCTTCTTGGCGGCGGCCTTCTTCCTAACGACCTTCTTCTTCTTTGGAGCAGGCTTCTTCTTCTTTGCAGCTGGCTTCTTCTTGGTCGCAGCACGACGAGTACCGGTCTTCTTTGCAACAGTGCGACGTTTAGCAGCCGGCTTCTTAGCGGTCGTTTTCTTTGCCGTAGCCTTCTTCTTCGTGGTAGTCTTCTTTTTGGCAGCTGTTGCGTACTCGCGAAGAACAAGGTTGGTCAAGACGGGAAGATTGGCCTTCATGAAGGGAGCAAAGGTAGCCTGGCTGGCAAGGGCATTGGCGGCACCGGACGAGAGAGGACCAGAGCGGGCAATGGCTCTCGCAACAATAGCGCTGAGCTTTGGCAGCGACAGCCCGCTGCTGGCGGCAAGACGGCTTCTCCCGACTGCCAACATGATTGAGATCGAAGGTCTGAAAAGCGAGTCGATAAATTTATTTATTATCCAGGCAGTAAATACGGAGGAGGAATTCGGATGTTCCTGTGGTATAACAAATTTTCGGATAATGAAAATTTGCGTTAGTGTTGACCTCTTTTGCAAGTTGATATCGGTTTTATCGTTTTAATTAGGAAATCCCAACATGACGGCATGTGTTTTTCAATGCAATGATATCATATGCCAGGAGAGACACGGTGGAAACTCAATTGAAAGCATAGACACAGAAGCATGGAATGTGAAAATGTGAAACAACAATGCGAAACGAAGGAAAGAGGGGACGTACTCAAGTCCGTGGAGGGGCAAGAGCGGTGCGGTGATGCACGAGAGGTCACGTCGTCAGTACAGTGCGCTTGCCAGGGCCTGCAACACCCGCCACCAAGCATCATTGCATGCAGCTGTTAGCGACTCGGACGTTCCACAGGGACCTGAGCCCAACGGCAGGTGGTGAATGCATTGACGGAGGGATTGCAGCACGGAGAGCGAACATACAGTACCTTTGGTAGCGATAGAGGTTGGAGGGGACGTCGGCGACAGAAGCGACGAAGGCAGAGGGGAGATTATGATGAAGATGAGGTTGGTGAGGATGCAATGTGGGGAGCGGAGGGAGGAAGAGGAGGAAGAAGAGGTGGGAGGAAGAGGGCTGGCTGGTGGGGAAGAGCTGTGCAGCGGAATTGGGGTGTTATTCAATTAGAATAGAATGGTGTCGTCTGCCACCAACACCACGGCTACGGCCACGGTCAGGGCTTGGTCCACCTGGGTTAGAATGCTACTTAGCCTGTCATGCCTAGCTGGCCATAATTGGCAATTTACTCCAACTGGCAAGCCAGTGCACGAATGTTTGCTTCTAATATCACTACTGGGAATAGCCGGAGTAACAGATTTAAAAGGGTCATCGTGGAACTTTTCGATTCTTCAGTAAAGGAAATCCAGATCGGATATCTCAGGGTAAGTAAGTAGTGCTACATGGTGCTGCATGTGCATGTGCATGTACATACAAATCAATCAAGTCGCTACTGCTGGTAGACGGACGCTATAATACAGATGGCTGATCATGAAGGGGAAAGTGTCCTTCTCTCATACTCTTTCTCTTCGTCGCAGCCGGAAATCAGGTAAAGGAAAAGGTGGATTCAGAAGTTCGGAAAGAAAAATCGGGACATAACAGAAGGGGTATAATATTACTAGAAAAGAAAAAGGAAAAAGAGAAAAAAGATAAAAGGAACCAAATAGGTGGCCGAAGGAACAAAGGAAGAAAAATACCCGAAGAGTGTGAATATATATAGAAGAACAAGGAAGTATTAATAAAAATACATGGCCTTCCATCGGCCAGAACTCATGCTCCGTGTAGTGGAGGATGGCATTAAATGCGACTTAAATTCGCAAGAGCGGGAGGAGCAGGAGGAGAATTGGAGGGACGGTTAGACATCTTCAGTAAACCTCGATGTTTTGCTCCCGTCCTGGCTTGCCAGGCTACGACCGACGCCATCGGGCCCGATCAGTGAATGCATTCGGCGTACCGCCCCAGGTGGAGGTGTCGGATATCTTGAACTCCCTTCCCCTGGGTCGTTAATATGGGGCGGAGGTGGTGGGGGCGGCCGCCGAGTCTGAACGGGCGCGGGCTCGTCTTCAGAAATACGACTCACATGCGCCGGTGAGCCAGATCTCATTGCCGCTCGTGCTGCGCCTGGATGGAAAGGACTAGGTGTTGGAGCGTGTAGGATGTCGTCGTCTTGGTGGAACGATCCTCTTGCGCTACTCGACGCACCTCCTGCGTGATGTGTTCCGCCGCTGACATTCCGGCTGCCGGTCTCAGATACCGACGCCCTAGCATTAGCCACAGCGATACTGGCTGGTACCATATCGTCGCCACCATACATCGATGGCAATTTCCTTCCAGATATTTTGACAAACCCCCTCTCAGCCGGTTCGGCAGCTGTATCGGCTGAGGACCGGCCAAATAGACCACCAGCTCCGAGGAAACCAGGCATTAATGAGGTTCGCGCCTGTGACATCTCTCCCACAGACCCGGCTCCGGTTTCCGCTGAAATAGCACGATGGTGGCCGCCTCTCGTACCAGGGCCTAGGAATCCGATAGCTCTTTCACTGGTCCTCCGTCTTTTTCGCATTAAGAAAAGCAGAGCCCATAACACTAGGCCAATGCCCGCCAAACCACCAAAGACTCCTCCAAGAATAGGCGGGAGTCTTTCACTGAGAGGTTGCGCCCCACTACTAGAACCTAATCCAGCGTCCGGGCTGGCCTCTACCGACGTCGTCGGCGAGTCAAGTGGCGTGGTTGGTTCGCTCTCAGCAGGGTATATTGTCGATACTGCTGCTTCTATCGAAGTGGATATTCGTGTTGATGTCGGACGTGATGAAGAGCGAGAGGACGAAGAGCGAGAGGAAGTTGAGGTGATGAGCGACGTTGATGTCTTATGCACAGTTGTTTGAGTCCGCACCATCCCATGAGCCGTCATATTAGCGGCTCGAGTGCTAATAATTGACGAAGATGATACTGTAGGATAGAAAGCAGGAACATCACCAAGTGATACCGTCTGTGTCTGATCAAGCGCAGCGGATGTAGCCGATATCGATGTGGGAAGCGTTATAAAAGTTGTACTACTGGGCGTTGGAAGGTCTGGGGTCGCTTCTAGTAACGAAGATGTCGGTGTAGTAGATGTTTCAATTGGCAACGAAGAACCCGGTGTCGGAGAATTTTCAGTCAATGTCGTCGACGTCTCTGACAATATATCCGACGTCGATGTCGGCAGCGCACTGCTGATACCCCCAGTCGCATCGAATGTAAACCAAGACGAACTAACACTAACGAACGTCGAGCCGTCCAATGAGATTGTGGTGACCTGTAACGATAGTCCAATTGATACCGTGACCGTCGCACCGGCGACACCGACCGGCCGATTCCCATCCACTATGCCATCGATAATTTCGGGCGAAGGTGTCGGGTCGCCCTCGGTTTCCTGTCGCCTGGCCAGTACCACACTGCGCCGCCGATTCCGTTGGACCGCTGGACCCTTGTCTCTTCGACTCTCCAATTGTCGCACTCTCGCAAGCGCGGTTTCCATATCGCGCTCGTCGGCCGTCGGCGTCCCATACTTCTCATCTCCCGTCGCATCCAAGAAAGTCGTCTGCGATCCACGCCCCTGGCCATCCAGATTCCTCTGCTTAAAGCTCGGGATGTACCGCCTAATCCGCTCCCTCATCACCGCCTCGGACCACAACAGGGGGCGGGGATTGCGATACAGTCTATAGGGTAGATAAATGCCGTATGCAAGCCGGTCTTGTTGTTGTTATTTGAGCCGGTCCCTTGCAGCGATTCATTCGGACTAGTGATTAATATAGAATTTTGTTTGTTTGGTCGAAGGTGCGAGGCTGTTTCTAATATCACAGATATCGGGATTTGCGATGAATTGAGGTAACGAACGGTCTGGATTCAAAGCGATTGCTGTCAAGACGGGTAATTAAGGGTCGCCAGGAATTTGTGGTTAGTGGAACGGAAGTCGACCGAGGCGAGCTATCCGTGGATGTACGTTTGATGGTATTTTTGGATGTGGAATCCGAGTGGCTGTTTTTCGTAATTCGGGTTGTGGTTATGTTATGGAGGGGAGGTTTAGGTTATTATCGATCGGGAAGGAATAATAAAATCAAGAACACAACAGAAAGGAAACAATAAAAAGGAGTGACTATGGGGTGAGGGTAGTATTATTGGAGTTGACGGGTAGTAATAAAAATAAAAAGGCAGCGGTTCTGTGTATTTTTGGGATATCAGGAAGACGATGCCGAAAAATTCCTCATCTAGGAGCGGAAATTGCGGGTGGCACTTTCACTTTCCCTTCTTGTCGTTTGGGTTTATTTCCAATTCGTTAAAGGGAGCAAAGCAGGTTAGCTTCGGTATCGTCAGTCGCTCCAGCGATTAGTAAATTAGAGGCTTCGTCGTCGTGAACTACGATGGCGGCGTTTAGTAGGCGTGATATCCTGAGAGGTCATAGTTGGATGCAAGGTGCATACAATATGGATGTAGGTCGCGATATGCCGCTGATGTTGGTAGAAATAAGGGGATCCGGCGAAGAAGGGAGCAGAAGCACCTGAGCAGAGGAAAATAGTGTCGAATGGAGTCGCCACTAATTAGTCGTGCTGTTGTCGACGCTTTCAAACTGAGATCGGGCCTCGATGCAGTGCAATGATGTCGACATGGACCGGCAATACCATCGATCTTTAACTGTTGGAGGATGGTGTCGGGTGGTTTTGCCCCTCAGCGGTCGCTCCAATTGTAACGGTTTCCTCCTCTGCTGTTACTTAAACTAAACCCAGCCTTAGCTAATAGGACGGAAACGAAAACGAGTGAAAAGAAAGACAACCGGGAACGAGAGATATAAAACGATAAAGGAAAGAAGGAGGGAGAAAAGGGAGTGGAAGGGGAGGTGGGGAAGAAATGAATTGAAGAAGAATAATAATGAAAGAAGAAGGCCTGCGATGGGTTCGAATTCGAAAGGAACGACTGACAGCAATAGTACGTAAAAGATACTGCACCGCACTGCACTGGAGAGCCGAAAAGGAATACAACCGACTGACTGCCAGACAGGAAATCCACCCCAGTCAAGCCCGTGAAAAAAGGGACGGGAATGGCAGAGGCAAAGAGGAAAGGGTAAAATGCACGGAGCCAATTAATTGAATTGACCCAGGCGAAATCGATGGACCTGCCCCGTACGATTCGATATCGAGCGAGGTTTACGCCGTAGGGGTGTGCGAATTGCAGGGGAAAACAAACGGCAAGTTGAAGAGAGAAACTCCAGAAAAGGGACCGGGGAGGTGCAGCTGCTTTGCTCTTGCGGGCGGCTGAAATGCAACTGACAATTGCGTCTTTTCTCGATGGGTTCGTCTTTCAGCCAGTGCAGGCGAGGATGGGTATGTTTTCCGCCAGAGGTTTTCCGACGAGGAGTATGTAAGTACTTACTGGTTGATACCTCACAGATTCGATTCAATCCTCAAGGCTGCGAAGTCGACTGCAGTTTGGTCTCGAAGGTGAGGTTCACACTTGCCGGAGGACTGCCGTATACATATGCGCATGTACGCCACGAGTTAAGATTGCATGTAACCACCACCGCCTATATTTTTATAAAAGTAATCACCTTCTGCAACTTCATATCGGCCTAATTACGAGAATCAAGAGGCAAACCCTGGACTCGAGGGCACAAGAAGGAAAAAATATCCCCACTAGCCTTCTAAACCATGCCCAGTTCACTAACGTTAACTTCAATCTATCTGGGGGGCTGAACATGCAAAACAAATGCAACGAAAAACGTGATCACAGGGCCTACTGAAGCCAGAATTATATCAAATCAAGGTCCCGATGTCCCCACGAATGGTTCAAAAATAGGTCGACTCCACCGACTGGATCCCGGGGAGCCTAAGTGTGTACCCAGTTCCTCATGCAGAGGAACCGTATCTACGCATAAGGTCGTTCCCATATGCAACCTGTGGTGCGTTAGCGTCTTCGATAAGAATCGACCGTCGGCCCTGGCAGCAATGACATGTCAGTATGCAGTACCAAGACGACCCACCTTTCACGCTTTGTTCCGTGACCTTGATGACATTTTCCATCTCGAAGTGACGGAAGAGCTTTTCAATTCGCTAAGCGGCTCAATCGTTATTTCCATTTGGTCAAAGTTCCCACAATTGCAGCTGCAGCTGGTTCAATTGGCGAATTGAACGAGCTGAAGATATCTCCCCTCTCCTCCTTCTCTTCTTCCTCTGCTGTTGTATCCCAGCTCCTCCCTGCACCATACCCTCGCCAATCCGCTCGCGATTGGAGGAATTGAATCTGTACCGTCAAAAATTCTTCACTCATGATTGAATGGAGATCTCCCGCCTCACCAGTCTCCCACGCTCTCGGCCGCCCAAGATGCACCTTACATGCTCATACCGGGTAGATACGAGCCTTTTCTCACGAACCACAAACCTCCAAGAATTCCTTTCGCATGAGCCCGCCTCAATTGCCGAAATCGTAGGCCTTGTAGCGACATGTCAAGACCGTTTTTAATATAAAATCCGCCCAAAAAAGGTAGCCACTCCGTCACTAGCCCAGGTATCTTAACATCCAAGACTATCATGAAACAGGTGCTGTACCACCGACAAAGTACCAGTACATCTCCCTCTAAATCTTCGCAGGTAGAAAGATTAAACCCCCCTAACATCTAGACCTCCCCCTTCATGCAGGTACGCGTTCGCCCGCACGCCCATAGCCAAAGATTAGAGGTGGGAGGGTGATTTCACTCGCCAATAACGTCTTAGGCGTCGATAAAGCTCATAAGCTACGATTCAAATTGATTGATTTGAGCCAGGTCGCTTGTTTCAAAATCAGGACATTACCAGGAAACACCCAACTGACAGTTATATCCGTGCGTCCTAACCTGATTGTCAAAGAAATTATTGGTTGGACAGAAAGAGAGGTAACACAGGAGGACTTCGATGGCAAATTTCGATATCAGAAAAAGAGGAATTCCCTTGGTGCTTTTGGGGTGGTCCACGTGGATAATTCCATGATTTGGTGATAGACAACAAATGGCGACTGTTATTGGTGCGACCGAAGCCCTGGATTAATTTAGACCGGCCGAAAACCTGTCTACATCTACATGTATACAGGATTCTCTGCAGATTCTCCTCTGGGTGAGATACCAGGAATGAGACCTCGTGGGATGGTTTGAAGAATTCTAGGAAAGGAGCTGCGGAGGCTTTTTCTCGTACCGACTGCTTGATTGGCTCTCGTGTAGCTGCCATATTTGGACCCATAGATGCTTTTCCGCGATCCGAGGATCGGTGAGCTCTATACCGTATCTGTAGACATTAATCCTAGACAGCGTAGCATTCCGAAAGCCATGGCTAATCGATAAGTCCGGGATTAGGAAATGGTGGTTCCAAAAAGACTCGCCTTTTGATATATCTCCGCGCGCGCATCCTGAACCACCAACCTTCTCAAACAGATGGAAGTTAGTACTGACTAATGCTTGAGATTTTTTTTCCCCAGACGCCACGAAATAAATCCTTACTAGCATAGAATTCTCGACCTGTGCAACAAAACTAGTGCTTGCCGATAGCCGATAGGAGAACCCTTCTAGACCTTAGGTTTAGTATGGAGGCCAAAGCAGAGGCTACTGGAATCACAGACCCCTTGATTCAGACAACATATGCAAGGCCAGATAATGACAAAATGATAGAGTACCCCCCCCTCAGTATTATAATCCGGGTAGCTAATTTTGGCTGTTGACGGGTTTGAGGGTCTGGAACCAGCTGAGAGCAGCATCTATATCCCATGGCATTAAAACATTGTACATAGAACCTCTAAGAACATAGAATGCAAAGCTAGAAGCAAAGCGTGACCAATGCCGTTCTATACCTTCGTAACCCCATGAAGATGGCAAAATGGACACCCGCCCAGCGTAAGATGTAATAGTACTAACTAGCAAATAAACACATATTATAGTGATACCCAACCCGGTCCAACGTATTAAACGGGCTTGCCAACTTTATCCAACCTCTCCAGGATAGCATGCAACTCCTTTACCATCACCTTCCTCTTCTTCCTAACCTCTGCCCCATCATCGCCATCAACATCTACGGAATCCAACTTCAACATTTCGCCCAGGACTGTCTCGCTGAGTCGATGGTGCTCATCTTTCCGCTTTGCTGCGTCTTCTGGCGGATTCGTCTCAAAAGCCTCCACCAGTGGAAGAAGAGTTCCAGTGACATGCTTTCTAACAAGCTCGATCTTTTCCATTGGCGGAATAATCTTCTTCTTCACCGGCTCCGGCGTGCTCCTGTTAGACGGCCCAGCACTCCCGGATGGCGGAGGGGCAAGCTTCCCCTTCGAAGCCATACACAGGACCTTCGCTCCGTGCTTAACTTTGTAGTCCTTCAATAGCGCTGCATCGTCTTTCAAATGGCTCCCGGAAAACAACAGCTTGATCGAATGATCGTGAGCTAGACCGAGCGCGTCCAGAACCGCAATTCTCAGGTCCTTAACCGTCGTCTTGGTATCTAGGTCGCCTTTAGGGAAATTGATGGTGTACGTCTTTGCACCCTGTTGAACGGACACGGTATCCTCTGTCCGATTTTCGTCATCGTCAAAGAGTGACGAGCCCGTGACGGACTTAAGGAATCGCTTCATTGGAAGAATGAATGTGATAGGGATGACGAAGAGAAGGATGATGGTGAGGACGAGGTTCGCGTCGGTTGTGCGAAGGGACGGCGGGAGATGGGATTGGATGTATGCGAGCTCGTAACTGAAGCGATGGGAGAGGGAGGTGAGGTTGTCGGTGAGGAGAGAGGAGATGCGGGCTGGGAGAAAAGTCTCCCAGAGGTCTTTGGACGCCAGTTTGGAGGGCTTTGATAGGTGATAGGCAGGCCGCGTGGTGGTTAGTATGTGGTACGATTCCTCGGGCCAATTGGTGGCGGCGACGAGGTCGATTGGTGTCGTATGTAGATGGGGTTGGATGGAGAGTTATTTGCGAATGCAAATGCAGGAAGCTTCAAGGTTTATGTCGCCACGGATGCCGGATTGCACTTTTGCAGGGCAACATGCCGGATCGGGATACTAACTTGAATAGGGACTGAAGCGGCTTAAAATGGTAATTTTGGACGACAACAAATTTTGCAGCCAAAATACAACATCCGTTGGACGAGCAGTCAAGGTGGGCTTTAACCGGAAAGCGGGGCGGAGATACCTGTCCATGAGAGAAATTCCTCGGGAGTTTGCTAGGCTCTATCATATTAGGGCTATTTATCAAAGTCTACAATCCATTTTATGAGAGAAGATATTAGTTACTCTACAAGAGCAAGGACGGACTTCGAACGTCGTATATACGTATATGCGTATGTATGTACCTCTGCTCGATGGCTTAACTCCAGGCCACAAACATTTATCCTAGAAGGGTGGTTCCCACGAATATGTTATGGGTTGGAAAGTATTACTAATAATGCGGTGCTTCTCGTTATGTTTAAATCCGCCGGCTACCCCGTTTAACTCCTCTGAATTTATAATGCAACAATTGCAACCGACGAATCGATCCATGATATCCCATCCCACCACGAATGAGGCGTTACTATAGGATGAACCAAATTACATATTGCTCAGAAAGCGAATGGTTCTGTCAATAATCTGTTATTGACTGGATGCAATGATATCAATCGGTTTGGATAAGAGACCGTGAAATGGCCTCCACGAATTCAGGATGTAGACTTCGGGGTAAGCCTGCTACTCGATCGGCTATAAGTAGAGACAACTTCCCGAGACAAATATCGAACGCTCAGAATTACCACCAAGCGACTCTACTCCCACTTCAAGGCAACTTTTAGAAGAAGAAAATATCCGATCGCGTACTCACCACTATGGCAGCTCGGTATGCCTCTACCCACGCCTCTCCTCAAGGCCCCGGCGACGCCCGCCCCACAGCCCTCCAGATCATTCAGGATGAAGACCTTATCGGAAAACTAGCAGACAAAGTCATCCTAATCACAGGATGCACCAGCGGCATTGGTGTTGAATCTGCCAAAGCCCTCTATGCCACTGGTGCAAGGGTCTTTATCACTGCTAGAGGTAATTCTCAAGAAAATATCGATACAGCCCAAGCTACTGCGAAAGAGATTGAGAACGCCCATGCGGACGTTAAGAACCCTCATTGTGTGGAGGTTCTACACGTCGAACTTGATTCCTTGGACAGCGTAAGACGCGGGGCTGAGGATTTCTTAAAGAGAAGCGACAGGTTGGATATACTTATTTGCAATGCGGGTATGAACTCCCCACTCACCCCATCTCGAAAAAAAATTGCATCGCTGCGGTTTTTATGTCTAATATAGTCTTGAAGGCATAATGGCAGCGCCATTCACTACGACCTCTGACGGTTTCGAATCCCAATTTGCCACAAACCACTTAGGTCACTTCCTCCTATTCCAGCTCTTAAAACCCACGCTCGTAGCCTCATCAACACCCTCCTCCCCATCTCGAGTAGTAGTGCTCACCTCAGGCGCCCATGCCATAACTCCACCCCTTCTCAATGACTACAACTTCTCACAGACACCATACGGCCCATGGCTCTCCTACGGTCAATCCAAATGTGCAAACATCTGGATGGCAAACGAGATCGATCGTCGCTATGGAAGTAAAGGTATACATGCCACTTCCGTGAATCCAGGATTGATATGGTCTGGATTACAGAAATATGTGGACGAGGAGACTAAGAAGGGGTGGGGGGAGAAGGAGGATTGGAAATACTTGTGGAAGAGTACAGCGCAGGGTGCCGCAACGACGGTGTGGGCCGCTGTGGCTGGGGTGTGGACGGATCAAGGAGGGGTGGTATTGAATGACTGTCAGGTTTGGAGGGCGAGGAGGGATGTTGGAGAGGAAGGTTGTGCAGACCATGCGTTTGACGAAGTGGGCGAAGGAGTACTTTGGAAGGATTCTTGTGGGATGGTTGGAGCTGAGGATGATGCATAGATGCAGTATTATAGTACCGACACTAGGCCATTTTGACAATGTAGATTGATACCTAGCTATGAGACCAATTGATACCGGATCATAAATCTAAGACATCCCAACAAGAATATGGTTTTAGCTGACCTATAATTACAAAAGTGGCTACGTCGACTACATCAGGAACATAACTCTCTGACCCATGGCAGATCTAACAAGGTAGAAGTTTATGCATGTTGGAGATACTTAGTTCTATGATTTGTTGCGTACGCTGCTGCCTGAGTTTGAATTAGTAGTGTATGATGCCGGTAACGGCTATAATATCCTTTTCCCTCAATTGCAGGTTTAAGTTATCCTGTAACCCACCCAAAGAACAGATATTCCAGGCGTATTCAAGCATTTACATTGCGTACCATGAAGATATTTTCGTGCTGCATCGCACCTGCCCGACGTGTGCATCATGATGCGTTGTGTGGCGTTCATGAGATCGGGATCTGGTCTCAGGCTGCGGCCTCGGGTGTTTTATATGTTTCTATCTTTTGAGTCGAAACAGAGTTAGCACGTAGCACTGTTCATCTCGCGGTTCGAGTTAGTTGGTTGCAATTGTTCACATGGCAGGTGCGACACTGTGCGACTCGACTTGACCGATCTAACTTGTTCAGCTGAGCATCGTGCTATCATCCCGCAGTAGTGTCGATGCGTCGACGAATCGCAGTGCGAAGATTTATGGCCCGATGACCGCCCCTTTTCACCCTCGCTTGTCAAGGCCGATGCAATGGATGTATGCATAGAATCCAACCGACTGGGTTTCAATCCGCTTGCTATTAATGTTTGATTGGCTCCATGGGGGCAAGATTTTCCCTTTCCCCACCAGGTTCTGGATACCCTCGCCAGAATCTCACAGGGTTTAATTTTGTAAAAGCCGTTGGGGAACAAAAACATCAATGCCGCTGTTGATCTTTGACGGAATAATGAGTGAATGTGGGATGGAGTCAGGTCGCTACTAACCCTGTCGCAACCGTTGTCTTGGGTATTTTTCTGCAAAAGAATGGGGCGTAAATTCACCGGGGGCACGTCGACACTTGCATGATTCTTTTTGAAGCATTTCGAGGTTGTGATCCTGGAAAATTCCCGGCCTGGAAGACCCTGGTAACCAGATGTTCGAGGCAACTTTTGACCCCCGCCCAGCTAGCCTGGTCCGCCCATCGCCTGCAGTGTCTCGACGTCTTGCTCCACCGGCATCGCTGTGGAGGGTCTGCGGCATGCCATCCGTTCCTGAAAAGGAATAACCCCCTTCCCTAGGCTTCGGTGCCTCCCTTCTTTGAAAAGATGGCCCCATCGTTCCTTGACCTCTTCCTTCCCTTCTTTCCCTCATCACAGGCTCACAACCTCCGGAGTCTTTAAAACTTGTGGTCGGGGCTCGGGCTTTTCTCTCTCATCGCAATAAAACATCAAATTTCGTCTGGACCCTCCTTCGGCCTCTTGAAAATTTCTGGATCCAAGACGGTTGCTTGGTTGGCCGCCCAGGCTCTCTCGAAATTTGTTCGGGTCAACGTATCGGAATCCACGAGCTTAATTTCCATATTACCTATCGCGTGTTAGTGCCGGGTTTCGAGATTCAATAGCACTCTGAATTAAGAGCCCTCATTTGCTGCTGACCTGACAAGACAGCAGCCTGTCGGGCTTCTGCTGTGATTCTGTGCATCTGGCGAGGGTCTTAAGATTTGGCTTCCCCTTTGGACCTGGGCTCCCCCAAACGGACTTTTCTTTTTGCCTCTGAGTCTTGAGTCTTTGAGTCTTGATCCTTTGCAGAGTCTGTCTCTCATCGGTCAGCTGTTCTGGTGTCCCTTCTTCGTCCGTGAAGAGGTTGAGTCGAGATAGATACATCCGGCGCGCATTTTGGTCTCTTTGGCTCGCGTGTGCTGCCCGTCGTCTCCTTTCTCGCTCTCGCCCATCCACCTTAACCTGCTCTCTCACCCTCTCGACCTCACCCTCGTTCAATTCATTCAACTGCACTCCTCTCGCCAGGCCTGTCTTGTCTTTTGCAATTGCTGTCTTTTCTTTGGCTTCGTCTCTCTCATCTTGCTGCATTGACTGCGGTTGGAAATTATCGGTTTATTTTATTATTCCTCGTCCTTTTTCCTCGTTGCATTTTGCTCTCTTCCTTCTGCTGCAACTTCCTGTTCTCTCCTTCTGAGAAGATATCTCCTTCCAACAAAACCTCCTCCTCAAAAATACTCTTCATCGCTATACTAGCTCCTATTGCTATTATTACCTGTCATTCTCCAGCATCCGACTGCCGTGCCACTCCGTGGTTCGTATTCTTCGACCAATCTTCCACCGTTCTAGCCGCCTTCCTCTTTGCACTTGGTGTGTGTGTGTTCTGTATCAACTTAAGCATCATCGGTCACCCTGGATTCTTACGACGTCCGCCGGTAACATTTAACAGCCTCTAATTTCGCATTCGTCAGACACCCTGCATCAAAAAAGAAGACTCATCATCTTCGCTTCGAAACATCACGGAGGAATTTCTCGAGTTCAACTTTTTTTTTCTCTTTCGACAGAAGACTTCAAAGGTGGACTCATTCCATCGGATCTGTATCGACATCCAAACCCGAAGGTGTTTGCCTAACCTCGACAAGTCATATCACAGTAGCGCCCGCTGTATTCTATCGTGGCATACATCTCCAGCGAAGTGGCTGTCGACCGAGAACCGGCTTACGGCCAACCAGAGGGAACACTCCTGGTCCAAAACCCACACTCACTTCTTCACCCCACTTCCATCGTCGACGCAGGACAGTTGTTAAAGGGGAGAAACGTCATCACAGGGGGGCGAATACTTTCGTTCTACCCTCCCTTGACGGAGTAACCCTGAATCGTTAAAAGCACCAAATCAACACCCCAGATTGCAACTTCAACTCGGCTCGCAGGCTACAAGCGAATCGCCATAATCATTCACCATGGCAAGCATAACTGCATCCCGGGGTGTTGCTAGCATTACCCCGCCGTCTTCATCGCATGGCCATCGCGATTGGGACTATTCGGTACCAATCGACGCTCCTGTAAGTCTTTCCATATATGGACGATAATCGCTGGGAAATGCGGCATTGATTCTAATTATAAATATTTTGATATTGTTACAGGAAGACGATGGTAATACCTACTACAGTTACACCAACAACAATAGGAACGGAAGCACCAGTCGGTCTAGGACGAGTTCTGTCACGAAGCCAAAGGGGGTGGAGAATAGGAAAACCTCGGCAAACTACAATCGTTCCACCAGCGACTATTCAAGAGATACTCCGAGGAATGCTTTCCCCCCTAATACTGCCGAAATTTCTCAGGACGACTTTCTAGCTGCACCTCGTGCTCCGGCTCTGTCCAATCGTTCGCCGAGTAGTGCAGACGGCAGAGACTCTGTTATTGACCTCTACTCTAACAACCGATTGTCAACAATCAGCGGTGTCACCGAGATCCTGCCAAATATCAATAGCTCCGCCACCGCCATGTACGATCTGTCTGGGGATATTGACAACCGGGAGGCTTCTAGCTGGATTCACCGTGACAAGTTGATGAGAATAGAGTCTGTTGAGTTTAAGAAAACCCCCACCTCGAGTGAGGCGTGGGTTAAGACTGCGTCGCGGAAATTGTCGATGGGTAGGATGTCAGAGGCTCGGGCTACTACAAATGCAAATGCTTGGGAGAATTCATACGAAATGGGTGGTGAAGACGATACTGAGGTGTTCGATGATAACGACTTTGATTTGAGGCTTCCCGAAGAACGCGAGGCCGAACGTGTCGCACAGAAACTGGCTGCGGCCCGGAACAAGTCGAATACCCCCTCGAAGATTCCTGTCAACATGGCTTCGCCGGCACCGATCCCGCTGCAATTCTTGGAACGAAACTCTCCGTTGAAGAGGGCAAGATCTAGCTCCCTTGACGAAGACGAAGTGCAGAGCATTTCATATCCTGCGACGAGAGCTAGGTCTCAAACCCTCGAGTCGGAAGACCCACCAGTTACACCGCCAGAGAAATCGGCGCCAGGAACAGCCAGCTCATCCACTCCTCCCAACAAGACGGCTCGTAGCTTGTCTAAGAGCTCGCCACGCCGCCCATCCAGCTCTCATCGGACATCGACGACTGGCGGAAAGCCGAACCCCAAACTGAGGACTGCGTCAGCATCTGGCAATCGAGGTTCTGGAGGTAGCGGGTCTGCTAATATTAGTGCTACTCCACAACATAAATCCCCTGAAGGCCAGCCACCATGGGCAGTTGCATCGTATGCACCGGATCCGAAGCTGCCTCAGGACCAACAAATTATTCCGACTGTTGCGAAGCGGTTGCAACAGGAGGAATGGGAACGACAAAATGCGCCTGCCGCTGTATTTGATAGGGATTTGAGGCCTCTGAAACTTCACGAGAAGGATATTGAGCCGAAGGAAGCTATCAACTTCGGTGAGCAGAGCGCCCAATGGCCTATATCGAATGAAAAGCAGAGGGAACCTCCCCCAATGGCTGTACGTATCAACTCCAGTCCCTTTTCAATAGCGCCAATTCTAACATCGTTGCAGGAACCTAAGATGGAGTCTCCAAAGATTCTACCTAAAGCACCACGTTCAGAATCACCCCCTCCAAGACCTCCTTCCAGGGAACCTATCCGTGTTAAAGATCCGGATGAGCTTCCAAGCAAGGGCAAGAAGGACAAGGGATGCTGCGGTTGTACGATCATGTAGCCGACTACGCTGCAAGGCTGCGGCTTACTTCGTTCCCTCACTGCTTGTCGATTCGATATTTCAGCAATTTCTCGATCCTTTTCCACAACCAAAAGCACAGCGTTAGGCGAATCTTGGCGTTTGATTTATTATACACCCTATTCCCAATATTCGACTCGGACTTTTTTGATGATAACCTATATCCCGGGCGGGTGTTTCTCTTTTGTCTTTCAAGATCTACACTTGTAATCCCCTACGTCTTCTCTAACGGCCTTTTTAGATACAGTCCTTCCCGCACTTGCAACAAGTTTTGAGCAGTCGCTTCTGAATGTTTTATCTTTCACCGGTCTCTCTTCTTCCTCCTAGTTGTATATTTTCTCAGCCGAAAGCACCACAGTCTCCTTTGTGTATTATTTTCTTTTATTTTCACCCCTGCCAGCGCTCGCATTTTCGAATGCCACAAATATTTTTCCCGGTCGCGGCGGCGCAACATCATACTCACAGAACAAATCCGACCTTTGACACTACGATCTCTTGTTTCCTTAGCTATCACAGTCACCACTATTTGCAGCAGCCTTGGTCTCCAAATTTTTTCATTTCCTTTGCGAAAACAAGTTGTTCGAGAACAGCTTCAAAGTATCATTCTCATTGTTTCTATTTTGGTCTCGTCATTCCCCCCATTACCCGTTCGAAGCTGGTATCGTATAACGGCCTCCCTTTGTACTTGTACCCTTGTTTCTGAAAGCTTACTTAGATATACGTCTACAATATTCACACACATCTATCTATCTTTGTCTCTTTTATCCAACTATTTTTGTTTTTTGCAAATATTGTTTATTAGAGAGTCGCTCCCCCCTTTCCCCTATACTTCTCCAGATGAGTCAAGAGAGACGTCGAGTCCTCTTCTCTTCTGGAGTACAAACCAATACTATACCAATCATTCCAAAACTTATCTCCGTATCTTCCTCTTACGCCAGGCAAGAATTGTAAACTCCTCATTCAAAACCCGGTACCTCAAGGGCTATGGATCCCCTTCACGACCTAACCTGTCTTAACGGCGTCCTCATCGCCGCCGGAGTCCTTGGCGCCTTCACGGGTGTTCCTACCGGTGTCCTCACTGGTGTATTCGGCTCGCTCGCCACCACCCCTTCAACTGGGTCTCCAACTCTGCCAACACCCACGACGCACCAATAGCTATACTCCACCTTCTCCCTCTGCACCGCCCCTCCGGACGCCCCCGAATGACTCGGCCTACCCCCGCCTCCTTCCTCGTCATCCCGATCAACCTCCGCCTCAAACTCCACCCTCACATAAATCGGAATCTCCAACAACCTCTCATCGCGTATCCTCGTATCCCTTGTATCTGGAATCTCCGGCGGAACAACCTCAATCACCACACTGGTATAATTCCTCTTCTGCTCATACACAGTCGACATTTTCGGATCCTTTGAGAAAGAGGCAAACGAGCCCGCAACAGGCGGGGTAGCCACACCCGATGGCGTAACAGCAGCGGGTTTGGTACTCATCAACGCATCATCCCAAACATCTGTATTCGCACCCACTTCGAATTCGGGACATAAGATCGTTACTCGGCTAGCGAATGCGGTCCCCGGTGTCCTCCGCGGTGTCAGAAGACTCACGCTGATGGGGTCAAACAGCGGGTTTGTAACGGTTAATAGGAATCTGTGCGTTTTGTGCGGGGTAAGGTTATTCCAGGCAATGGTAGAGTCGAGACGTTTGATTGTTAGGGAGGGAATGTAGTTTAGTGCGACCAGACGGATTCTAAAACGTGTGGTCTGAACTTTGGATTCCGGTTTGACGAGGATATGGCGGCAGGCGCGGCAGCGTTTTGAGCGCTTGGTTCGCAGCAGAACAGCTGTGGGGGTTAAGTCCCTAATTAAAACACGGTTAGTGGGCTGGAGTTGGTATAGCTATCGAATAAGGTGGTTGACTTACGATATGAACCGTGGTTCATGGGGTTGGGATAGTCGCTGCTTCGCATTCGTGGCTATACCATATCCATCAGCATTTTTTTCCTGTAACAGTTAAAAAAGCTGCACACTCACTAGCATTCAATCCCGCCTTCGCCATGCGCTCCACAATTTCCATCTCCCGTTCCTCAATAACCTCTCTAGGCCGATCAACTTCCTTCATCTCCAGTTTCTTTACCCCTCTTCCTTTCCTACCTCCGCCATGGCTTCCACTACTACTTCCAAGACCCGTATATAAACCCATCAATCTTGTCAATGCCGCGGGGGAATTCGTAAAATCCTCTTGCGCATTCCCAAGTTGTTGGGCATAGTGTTGTTTTAACCGGGTGAACTCGTTATCCTGTGGTGAATGTGTGAGTTTTGAAAGTTGTGCGGAGATTGAAGTTGGTTTTTCAAGTTGGATGGGTGGTGAGAGATCGGATGTTGTCCAGTGACAGTGGGAGCAGAAGAGATTGAACGGTCCCGTGGGATGGTCTGAGGTCGAGCCAGGGTTCAGTGTGGAATGGTTTACCGGAATGACGGCGAGTAGGGCAGTGCATACAGGACATAAATAACAGTTCCTCGTGCAGCTGTATAGGTGCCGAGTTATTAGCATGGCCCAATTCCACAAACGATGACCAAATAAATTAATAATCTAGCGGAGCGATTACCTTACCGATTTCCGTCACTTTTGACGGTCGAACTGGGTACTTCAAAAAGGCAACTGGGGCAATACCAGCATACTATTTCGTCTTGTACACATCTGGGACACCTTATTTGGTGACAATCTTCGCAATATAGTAAATTCTCGATTGGAAATAGCGAGAACGCGGATCGTGGATCGCGTGGATCGAAGTTATTTTCTTCGTCTTCGTCGGTGAGTTCTTCATCGTCGTCGAGGTCAAGGTTTGTAGCGTCGAAGGAAACGGACGGTGTGAACGGTGCTAAGAGCGTGCGCCGTTTGGTAGGAGTCTGGGGAGCTGCAGGCGGGAAAGAGAAGTCGTGTTTGGAGGGGGATTTGGAGGGGGATATTGGCCGGGCGCTGTCGATGGTGAGAGTTTGAGGGCGGTCTTCATTGCATGGGCAAGAGATGTGAATGTAAGGAAATGAAGACATCGTCGATTGGCCGATGGGGGGTTCGCGGGGACCCTCTGAGGTTGAATGCAGGATGGGAGTTTGGACAGGTTATCGGGGAGCTTGGCCTGAAGCTTGACTGACAGCGCGAGCTTATCGAGAGCTACCGAAATCCAACAGTTCCAACACAGGAATCATGTTCAATCATCCCACGTTTTCCTAGTAATGCCAGGAAAAGCAACATCAACGGATGTATTCCTTATCGTAATTACCGAAAATAGAGTCCTCTCCTTGGCTGTAGGGGGGTTTCACGGCTGACTTTTGAAATGGTTGGACATTTGATGGCCACTGCTTGAACTCTGGATTACGTAAAACCATGCATCCACGAACGCAGAGGATGTAAGGGCGAAAGTAGAAGGCAACGAGGCTGCGAATTTGTACTGGGCTTTGAGCCTTAAGGAAACATTTGACTTGGAGTGGTTGTTAGGAGGGTCTGAGGAGGGAAAATGTCTTAGTTTCCTTGTAACATGAATATCGACCCCATGAGGTCTATTCCCGGTATGTACCAGAATGGATTCGAAGGGCATTCCGCTCCTACTATTCATTTACATACTTGAGTGCATGATGTGGAATCCTTAATAGCAATTGATAATAGACTTAAGCAATTAGGTAATACTTACAGGAATTCAGATGCAGTTGTGAAGCAAAGTGTTTCCAATGTTGCATTTCAACAGGCCGACTAGTTATGCTCTCACGGATCTCGATACCATCTACTATCGTACGCTCGTAGAGCGCCCAAGTACAGCATATCTTCTGGTTTTACCCGCTACAAGAAAATAGAGAGAAATTGGTGTGTTATTATACTCTTTTCTAGGATTTCTTTCACCAGCAGGCCTACTATTACCATGAGAAATAGTGGCTAATATGAAGGACCCGCTTACTCCAAGCGCGAGCGTCCCAACCAGAACGATCGAAAGCACCGTTCTGAACACCAAACCGTGCTGCAATACTACTTTTCTATATGGATAGTATTATATATTCGACAATAGACTTAAATTCAAGAGGGTTTTACTGGTAGAAAATGCATTTTCCGAAGAGAATTAAGTGTTGCGGCTGTTGGATCCTGGAGTATGAGAGGGGCTAAAGTCGGGGCGTCTGACATATATCCTCGCCAGCAATGTATTTCTGCTTCATCTAAATACTTCGACGGGCAGTTGGAAGTTTCTGTACTCGGGATACCTTACATACAGGCCTGGAACGAGATATTGAGAACTCCTACAGGTTGGACTGATACCTCTCACCTCTTCGACACCGTGATTATACAGCTCAACATCGATTCACCTACAGACCACGTCCTCAAGATGTCGCTCCCAAAGCAGCAAGACACGGCTGGGCGCTACTTCATCAATGAAGCCCTCAATAAGCCCGAACTTCTCAAAGAAGTTCCCAATCCCTACGACCATCTCGTTACATCCATCACCAACATCCTCAATAACTGTCCCCCAAAGCTTCCGTGGGCTGGTAGCTTCGGCGGAGGCCTTTACTTCGGTCTCTTCGTTGGCCCAACCAGCATTGCATTCCTCTTCCTCTGGCTCTCCAAAACCCATCCGGACCTTGCCATCGAGGGTAAATTTCCAGCCGACTATTGCAAAGAATACCTCTCCCTCAATCAAGACACATACAAACCAGAAGAAACTCCACGTTCCGGGTGCAGTCTGAACCATGAATACATGTGCTATAACGCTGTCAAGGCTTGCCTTACAAAGGACCTCACCTATGTCCAGAACTTCGTTCAAAACCTCGACAAGTTAACTCTTCGTCCAACATTCATCGAAGTCCTCTTCGGCAGAGCCGGGTTGCTCAGCCTTATGCGCACTATCAAATACTGGGTTCCGGAAAGCGGTGAAATTCTCGACCCTGAGATCGACAAGGTAATCGAACACTGCCTCTCCTATGACCCTTGGACATTTGGAACCAGTCCAACCCATCAAAAGCGGTTCATCGGCGCGGGACATGGCGACATCGCAATCATCTCAAATATTGTCATGACAAACCCTGCTTATGCACCAAAAGTCCAGGGTAGACTAGAAAACATCCTTGCCTTGCAAACAGACAGCGGAAACTGGCTCAGTTGCGAAGACGGAGGTTCAGATCTTGTTCAATGGTGCCACGGGGCACCAGGAATGATTTGGTGTCTGATCCCGCTGAGGAAGTACTACCCGGACCTTCAAGATAAGATCGACGCAGCGATCACAAAGGCGCAGAGGGTAGTTTGGGAACGAGGTCTTCTGACAAAAGAACCGTGCTTATGCCACGGCATCACAGGAAACGCATTTGCGCTGGCGGAACCCCAGAGAAGCCACTTCCTGCACTATGCCACGCCATCAATAGTCCGAGCGGGGCTTGCCGATGGGATCCTGGAACGAAGCAGCGATAACTGCGGGGTATGGCGGTCAGAAGCCGGGCGGGCGTGGGGTTGGATGATGCTGGACTACGAGAGAGCCGGGTTGGGTGATTCGGTCGTAGACATTGGGTATCCGGGAGCGACGAACCCGTGAAAAAGGCTTTCGGGTGAGCTCGAGAATTTGATAGATACCCGACGTATCATGCAGATATTACTTAAAAGGATCACGAAATTTGTGCACTGCTTTTTGAATTTCCACCAACTACGCTTACATGAGATAGTGTATCGAATTGCAATTGAAACTGACACCCATTACAAATCGCCACGAATAGCATAAAAGACAAATGGGCTCGTTCGAGATCAGTAATTAGTAACGCTGTGTGTGTGGAAAGCTTAGCGCGGCAAAGCCGGGCCCATGGCATTGGGTTCTGTCGTCATCGATACTTCTCTGTGTCTCATCCCATTGCATCCAATCCATCCCACTTATAAGAACCACCTAACTAACCCAACCAACCTCCAACCTCCCCTCCTCTCTCTCCTGCACCCCACGTCAGCACGTTCAGCTTGTATCTCCGTACTTACAGGAAGGAGCCAAAAGACCAGATCCTGCTTCTGCGGTTATCCCAGGCCACCAGCTATCTACAAACGGTCACTTGGGCAGGTGCATTGTATTGCAGCCAGTTACATCCACCAGAACAGCGGCATTTTCGTTCGAAAAACTCCCACCACCAACAACAAACCACCACCACACCCACCGAAAGTACCAAAAAAGGAACAACGGAGAGCTAAAAGAAAAACTACAAAAGGGCACCCTCCTCGCCGTCAGCAGTCGGATCTTTTCTTTCATCCCATCTACCCTTCCTCTAGCTTTAAAGGTCATCGTTAGAGGATCGCTTCGCCGGATCCTCACTCTCGCCCACCATTTCGTTCTTACGCCGACTCTTCCACGGATCCAGTTCCGCCCAGTCTCCACAAGCAGCCATGGCAGCCAAGGTTAGTGGTCGCATGCCCCGCTATAATAGCACCTATAAGATCTCCAAATACGAAGGGTTCAATGCGGTGGTCCCGGTACGGTGTTCGCTAACTCGGAAGTTTCTACAACAAAACAGGAAAAGGCACAAAAACTCATCGACGACAATGCCGTCATGGTTTTCTCTAAATCATATTGTCCCTACTGTAGGGCCACCAAGAGCCTGCTCACGGAAATGAATGCCACATTTGACGTCTATGAGCTGGATCAACAAGGTAAGATACTACATCAACCTTTGGATATTTTTTTACGAAGACATACTAACGATAGAATGGTTATAGATGATGGCTCCGCCATTCAAAAGGCTCTCGAGGAGATCTCTAACCAGAGGACCGTTCCAAACATCTTCATCGGTCAGAAGCACATCGGTGGAAACAGCGACCTGCAGGCCCTGAAGAAAACCGCCCTCCCAGGACTACTGGAAAAGGCCGGCGCTTTGTAACCCAAGACAAATACCCTTGTACACTTTTCTCTTGAAAGACCCGATATCCCCTGCTTTCCCTGTTAATCATAACGATGTACACGCTTAAACTTGCATTGGAGGTTGTTTTTTAAGTTTGTTTTTCACTCTTTTTTAATACTCCGTTTGAGGTGGAGACTGAGCATGAATCCTAACTAGAGTGTTCTCTCTTACATCTTTTGAAGGTGTGAAGAACCCTCCAACTACGGCCCCCCTCCTTCGGATTTTTGACGATGTTATGAAAAATATCAACGGCTGTTTCACCATCATTGATGGACTCTTCATCAATAGAGCCAATCAGATACGCTTCATCATTGCGAGACTTCATCATGTTCTTCTTTTTTTTTCTGTTCCCGCGCGCAGTATAGATAGACAATACCTGACATTCTGGCACTTCTTACTTTCTTTCTTTTTTTTCTAGCTGATCGAAACACTTGAATAGATGTATACATATGCACTTATGTACGGCTGGCTTACAGCTCGTTCCCGGGGTGCCTCTTGCATAAAAGCGTGACCACGAGACCTCGTCCTAAATCGAGAAAGTATCCTGCAATGGACTGTACCTACCTCGGGAGCTCGATGCCCAGCTCGATTTGCCTGTTAACCGATCTATTCCGCGGAGCTGTCGCAAGGATCATCAAAAGTACTCCAAGTGTTTGTTGCTAAAGCGTTGTAGGCGGATTGGATTCATCCGCTACCGGTGATTCTATATAAGTGCCTATACTACAAAGGAATTAAAACAGAGGAAGGAAAAGTAGTTAATCGAAACAAATGGAACCGGTGTAAAGGAAGCCCCAAAATGTAAAGGAAAATGAAATTGGATATCACCGATTTGAACGCCGTAAAAGGAAAATCTGTGCGAAAGCCCGATGAGTGGTCCCTAATATTACAAGGAAGCGGGAAGTAGACAAAGGAGGGAGGAAACAAGCGCTATGAAAACAATCAAGTTAAAAAGATGTACAGTTATAAATTTGGTTTTTGTTTCCTATAAAACAAGATAAAAAGACGCGGCGACAGTCGGTCTCTTTCCACGACCTTGCACAAGGGGGGAAGAAGGACATTAATATCGCCGCTGTATACTAGCTCACTTGTAAGAAAGCCAATAGGAGAAGAGGAAGAAAAAAGAGCGAGCTAGAGCTTCTACATGGTAGTAGTACATGGTATTCGCTCGTCGAAGAAAGTCAAAAGATGTTAGAAGGGGGGAGGGCGAAAAGCAAAGAGGCTTCGGTATCGAAACTACCACGAGAAAGCCTCTTCAACGAAGTCGATGTTAACATAGTCGACCAAACGGCGGACTGCGTAACGGACATCGTCGCTCATGGCACCAGGACCACAGACTAATAGTAATAATGTTAGTGTTTTGTTACGCGTGGAAGTATTGAATTGGAAAGCACATACCAGAGACGGCCATAGTACCAACTCGCTCTTCGGCTTCACCTTGAAGAACTTGCTCGATGTTCGGCTTGCCAGGGAACATCTGAACGGTCGAAGAGGGGCTCATCTATTTCCAGTATATTAGCAACGAATTATCTTTGGGAGCCCTAGAGAACGACATGAAAAACTTACAATCTCTCTTGACTGTTGAGGCTTAGTAACAAACAAGACGACTTTGAGAATCTCTCTTCGCCTTTCTATGGCAAGGATGGATGTCATCTGTCTCTTAACCCATTGCAAGTGTTCAGGGTTCTGAAGCACCCATATAAGTGTAACCTTTCGAGTAGCAACGGTGCCATCGACATATCCTTGGACCAACTCAAGGACGTTGGGAAGTTGATGGGTGATACCAACACCTCCAGCAAACAAAACAACCGTGCCGTATGAACATAGGGAATGATGTGTGCCATAGGGGCCTTCGACGAGCGCACGAACGGTCGTTGTTCCATCAGGCGAGGCGGCAGCCTTTTGAAAGATCGAGTTGGTGGCACCAGTTCGTCGTCTCACAATAAGTTCGACGGTGGTCTTTTGTGGTCCGTAGACATCCTGTCGGTTTTTGGGGAGTTCTTCCTTCTTCTCGTCCCAAACAAGAGGTGCACTCTCGTCGGCCCATGCGACGGAGAAAGGGTGGCTCTGCCAACCAGTAATGGTTGGGAGGTAAAGGTAAACGTGTTGGCCCGGTCGGAACTTGAATGGGCGGGGCATATCCAAAGTAACCCTAGAGGCCTCTGTCGAGAGCGCAGTAATGGTAGCACGGGTCATAGTCCTGCCGCAGTTGCGGTAGATGATGCTAACAAAACGGGCGAGACGGTCTGCGGCCCAGAGAGCAATGGCAACTTGTACGTAAACCAACCACTTGTTGTTGATGAGCATAAGGTGGTAGTAGAGAGTGACAGTGGCAGCGACGGCTGCGAGGATGTGGAGGGTCAAGAAGGTCTCGTAGAAGGCATGGCGGATGATGGATGGGGATTGGAGGAAAAGGAATATCATGGCCAAAGTTGAGATGGTACCAGTCATGATGAACTGGGACTTTCCAACGGAAAGCAAATACTTGTCCCAGCCCTTGTTGGCAATGTGGGCGACTGTGTGAACGATTGCCTCGATGACAACGATCCTTCCTAGCCATCTGTGGATCAGGTTGTAGGTGTCGAAAGAGATTCTGAGAAGGGGGATCAATGGGTTGTTCCTTCCAGCGAGAACGAAGAGAGGAACCATGTTGGTAACGGCAAGAACACCGGAGCGGTTACGAAGCTCAGAAAGGACCACAGCGCTTGGCCTAGTCCAGTGAATACTCACGACCGTAAGGGTGATGTTTCCTCCGAAGAGAAGCAAGAGGAAGAGGGCCTGGAACCTGGTTGGAACAATGCCTGCGCTACCAGCGGAGCCGATCTTGAAGTGCTCATTGTGACGGAGTCCAAAAAGAGGGGCAAGAATAAAGTCCTTCTTAAACTTTGAGAGCCAGGGGACAGCTGGAATAGACCAATAGGTCTGAGTGGAGTCGTTGATGCAGACCAGGTGCCTAATGTGAGCTGATACCAAGAGGATCCCTCGGTAAAGGACAATGACAAGAGCGATGGCGCTCAGACATATAAAGAGCCAGTGACTATAACAGTATGTAAGTATTTATCCCCATCATCAAGGAAATGATCATTCAATATTATACCTGAACTTTCTGCTCTCCGCCTTCATAGCACTTTCTTCGTCGGGTGCCAACGCACCCTGCTTTCCACCACCTCCTCCACCACCACTACCACCGCTTGTTGCGGCAGCGGCAGCGGCAGAGGTTACTATCGACGAGACAAGACCCAGGGATGTAGCAATGGCGGTGCCGGCTGCTGCAGGTGCAGTTAGGAGGCCACTGGCCTCCAGGGCCGCACTAGCAGCGGCAGTTCCTGAGAAGTTGATCGACATAT